>JASDDO010000010.1:27801792-28440406 GCA_030015575.1 Agapanthus africanus | reverse complement strand
TGGCAAGGTACCTGTCACAACGGCATTGGATGCCTGCGCATCCTGCGGTGTCAAAGCAAAAACTCGGGCCTGTCCTCCACCGATAGCGGGCTGACCTCGACCTCGGCCTCTGCCTCCTCGTCCTCTCTGAACAGGACCGCCACGTCCACGGCCTCTGGGTGCACCTAACTGGCGTGGAGCATCGCCTGGGGTAGGAAGTAGGGCTCTCTGAGGAGGGGGTGGTGATGGTAGTAGGGTCACATGCAGAACTGTCGCTGCTCCCTGTCGTCTCACCGGACAGTCTCTGATACGATGATGCAGGCTACCACACCAAAAACATCCTAACCATGGCTGCTGACCATATGGGTGAAGGCGATACAACTGGCCCCTAAAGAATCTGCCACGGCCTCTGCGAACACGCCTAGGTGCTAACATATCAGTGCGAATCCGACTCGGTCTCGAAACGACCGTAGGGGGAGTAGTATCCAATCTCTGTGCTCGATTGACCTCTACTAACGATTCCACCATCTGTCGTAACTCCTGCATGCCTCCCATCATCTGTCGCAGCTCCTCCATACCGGACTCAAGCCTATCCATGCGACCTGTGGAATGCGGATCAGTCTGTCTCTGAGGCATAGGTATACCACCCTGCTCAGTCCTAGTCTCGGACGAGCCAGCTCGAATCTCGTCTCTGGCGGCAGCCCTCTGTGCCCTCGTAGCCTTCGGCGGCATAGTGGCTGTTACCGGAAAACGGATAGTAAGAACAGTGCAATAGGATCATAGGATACACGGAATTGAAGAAGGAATTTTTCAAGCAAGTATATCCTAAAGTTACTTAGGCGGAGTACCGTATCGCAAGTATGCCGCGGACATACGCACGCTACGTTACCCTACTTAAGTCACTTACTCCATCTACCAAGGGTCATCCTACACTCACAAAGGTAAAACCTATCGCTCTGATACCAACTTTGTCACGACCCGCAGGGTACGGAACGTGACTGGCACTTAAGTTTACGAAACGTCTAAAGACGTCCGTAAAGTAAGTAAGCCAAAGCCCAGAAAACAAAACCAATTAAGCAAAAGAGTGAAGAAAACCCAATCAATTGAAAGCGAGTTTATCAAATAAGTCATGTAAAACCCTTTTTAAAAACAATACCAATTTTTCCGAAAATTTCGGCAGAGTCTCCTTTGTAAATACTGGCCCCCAAAATGGGTACAACAAAATATATACATGAATCCAACAAAATTGGGCATCCCCAAGCGGGAGCTAGCTCTTCGCCACAAGGCGGTCACAAATCCCACGCAATGTAAATGACAACAAGCATAATAATCATAAGGAAGCATGAGAAAAGTAGCCTGTCGGCTCAAGTGAGCTCGACCCCAAAATACAGCATAAAATCCACAAACCTCACAGTCTCATCTCTAGGTCAATATACAATAATCTGGCGGAAACAGTAGATGGAGTACACTAGATACAAAGAATATACAAGGTGGTACAAAAATAATAACATAACCCACCTATGAGCAAATCTCGAGTCCAGGCAAAAGAGGCAAAAGAAGCAAGCGCACCCGCCGCTACTGAACTGACGGAGCGGACCTGCAACAGACTATGGCACAACGGGGGTGAGTTGCCAACTCGTGAGTAATAAATAACATCTACACAGGCTATCGAATGCATGCACACAAGCATCCTAGCATCTATATACAGGTAAGGCAGGACATAATGGCAAGTATGTATGCAATATGGATATACTAGCAGGTGTGTATACAACATCAGTGTACGAATATGTATGCAACATGCATATCTGAGGTCTCAATAGGTTTATATAAGAATATTTTATCTCTTTTTGTTTTTGAAACTCTTTTAGAATGCCAGCATAATGTCAATGAATCGACGAAAATCGGTGTCCAGCAACGACACCCAAAAGCTGTCTCAAATCTCATAAATGTATCTCTGGCCTCAGCCGTCCGGCTGACCCATCTCAAATATCAATATCTCATCATCTAGCGGCCACGGTCGGTATCCTCTGGATATCCGCCGTCCCAAACAGTCACCGGTAGGTAATCCGTCCCCTGCCAGGCTCAACGTCATCACCACATTCCTCTTGCCCCGGGGTACCTTACCGGGCCCACCATGTACCCGTGCCGGTTCCTCCACTCCTCGACACGGATTTCCAAATCCACGGCAAACTCATGGTGGACGACACTTACATCACTAGAAAACCGCAATTTATATATTTTAAAAAATATAATAAGTTTAGAAATTTTGCGGCTTTCCCCCGAAATCCAGCAATATCATAAAATCTCAAGAAATCCTCATAAGTGCATATATCAATGATAATGAATGCGTATGATATCAATAATCAAGTTGCGATGTGTGATTAATGTATTAAGCATGAACAATTAATATGATGAAGTACATGCACATGAATGGCAATACTACGGTTTCATTTTTAAGGAATTAAAGGCAATAGTACCAGTTTAAGTATCAATTAGTAAAAGGTTTCAATTTAAAAGTTATCTAGTGTGGTGGCATGGCAATTACCAGGGTGTGTGTGTAAGCATGAATAGTGCTCGTGCTGCATATAAAAACCTGTTAATGGTGCATGTGTCCTACAATTGAGTTTGCGTATATGGGTATAACATATTGATCTAATTGCAGCAATTATTATGCCAGTAATATTATTCTAATGTCACAAGTGGTTATCCAGTTTACTATTTTTCAGTTTACTAAATCTATCGGGCGACTTGCGCCATCCAAACGATCGTCCCCCGTAGATGTTAAATCTACTCACCGGGATCCCTGGCTAGCTGTGTCCAATCACCGCCTTTCCCTTTCGCGCCGCGTCTGACGTTTCCGCGACCGAACCTGGAATTTACATCAATACCAAATATAAGGTTACAAATCAAGAACGACGCAAAACCCCAACGAAACTACTAAGGTTCGCTAGCTAGGTACAACGTGCACAAAGTGCGCGGAACACACGCGAAAATCGCAAAAACTGCCAAAAACGCCAATTTGGTCGTCCGGCAAAACTAAAACCCGACTACCCAAAAATCCGCACTCACGCATCCTAAAAGTCGTAGGACAAGCCATTACAATCATCAAGATATCAAAAATAATTCATCACATAATTTTTATACAAAACTAGTAAGCATTTGCATCCCAAAATCGGTGCAAAAATCGCCGATTTGCGACAAAACGACTACAATCTAGCATAATTACCCAAGCACACTACAAGAAATCTACAAACACTAATTACAACAATATAGCAATGATTCCAATCCTATTTTCCATAACCACCAATTCTTGAATTTTCTCAAAAGCAATTGCAAATCAAAATCCATACTTGAAAAACTTAATTAACACTAATTTCAAACCCAATTAGCAAGTTCACCTCTTAGATTTAGGTTAGCAAAATACTAGATAACAAATTAGGTTCAATCAACTAAATAATGTTTTCTAAACCTTAATCAACTCACTAATCAAGTTTCACAACTCAATTCCATACACTAACCCTCTCTTGAAATTCCTAAAACGACAATTACAACTAAAATCGAACTTTTAAAGTTAACTAAATTAACACAATTAGAAGACTACATAACAAGGTGATCATATAGACTAGTTAATTAACAACTAGATTAACTAAAAGACAAGCTAATTAACCATCATGGTTCAAAACCCTAGTTTAACTCTAACCATAAACCTTTAAAAACTAGATTAGAATCTAACACTAAATTAACACTAGATTTTAGCCCAATTAGCAATTTAACCACTTAGATTAAGCTAACAAAATAACTAAATAATAAAATAGCTTAATTAATCTCTTAATGGTGATCTAAACCCTAAATTAATTTCAAACCATAAACTTTAAAAAAACTAGTATGCAAATAGCACTAAAATTTAACACTAAAACAATTTAATTAAAGAAATCTAACCATAGGAATTTAAATGGGTAGAAATATACCTCAAGATCTATGGATCTAGCATGATGATTTGCCTCTAAAATTGCCTCATTTCCACATGTTTTCAACTAAATTAGGCTTGAGAAGAGGTAGCACAAGGATTTGTTTTGGTTTTGTAAACAAATTTGTGGATTTTTGTAGCAATTTTGATGAAATTTTGGAGTAAATGAAAAGAGGAAGGTGAAGGGGGAGGGCTGCTGAAATTTCGGCCAGAGGAGGGAGGAAAAATGGTGTGGGTGTTGTGGGAAAGTCAAGGTCAAAGCCCATACCAATCAACCAAAACCCATACTCAATATAAAATATTAAAACCCTTTTTTTTTAGCAATTTAAAATGAGTGAAGAACACAATTTGGAGGGGGGAAATTTTGGGCTGCTGAAAATAGTGGTAGGGCCAGCCAAATAAGAGGGTTGAGGAAGTGTGAGTGTTTGCAAAAAAAATTCTATGCAAAAAGACCCCCCACAAGTCCAAAATTGCAAGTTTAAGCTTAAATTCAATAAATTCGTTTCATATCATAAAAATTTGTTAAAAATCAAAATAAATTACTAAAAATTTATGTTACCACTAGATTTTAATTATCATAATTTTAGAGATTAAAATTAGCCCGGAAAAATTTGTATTTATTGCTAATTTAATGTATTTTCTTACCGGCTTAAAATAATATTAAAAAATTGAAAAATAGGGAAAAAATTTTAAATGACCAAAATTTCATAATTAACTCATTAGCTACTTAAAACAGGTAATTACCTATCCATTTAAGGTATAATTAGCCCTAAACTGCAAAATATCGAGAAAGACGGTTTTCGGAAAAATACCGAATTTTCACCGAATTTCAGGAAAACACCAAAATGACTTTTCAAGACGCTACACCTCACCCCGGTCGTGCCCCAAAAGAATAATATACAAACAAGCAGTGACGGCAGTCCACATGTCGGACGCTCGCCCCGCAATATCAAATGTACATATAAAACAAAATTGTACTACCATTGCATCCAGGCTATCCTCTACGACCAATCTGCAACATCACAGCACAACACAGAACATCAACGTGAATGTCACGTTCGCAAATCCGTCTAAAAGGGCTATAGCAGTTAGACAGGATTTACCGATCAAATGACATTCACGGTCGCAGATATAATGTAAATACTGTGAACCAACATGATTAAACTTTTCGATCGACCAAATTTTCCCAAGTGGGCCCCAAGCACAACTGCAGTACTCAAAAATAATTTGGGCCCAAACAGAATATTCCAAAAATCCCAATTTTAACTTATAAATCTACTGTAGAAATTTGGTACGTCAATGACATGTTACAGCCGCTGAACCGCAGCCAGAACAGGGGTTTGGCCGCGGTTCCGCGGTCCTACTGTAGGATCACTGTATCGAATTTCTACAGAATGCTTAAAAAACCCTGCACGAATTTTTGACATGCCCAGAAAAATATTTGGAGCACAAAAAAATTTCGACAGAAAACTGATGCACATGAAATCACGATTTTGGAAAAATTGTTCGATCGAAGTTCTAAACATATTTGAGCAAGCTAGACTAGGTTAATGGCGTGGCTCTGATACAAGTGTAAGTGCACGGCGGCGCCCCGACCGTCAATCCGAGGCCAAAATACGGAAACGATACTTTTCTTTAAACTTTATAAACCGGCACCACCGTTCACTATAAACCCGGATCGGGCCATTAATCTAATCCTAGCTAACTAGATAAGGGGTAGAGAGAAATACCGAGTGATCCGTGTCCTTCGGTCTTCTCGTCGTCGTCCCGATCTCCCCGCGGAATCTCCGGTCTTCATCTCCTCGTCGGAAGGGCAGCACATCGCCGGGTTCTTTTACGGGCACCCACCTCTGGACCGAGGCAACTCGGGCACGAAGTTGGCGAGTCGATGTGTCCAAGAATGTTGTAGGCTAAGTGTGGATTACTTTGTCTCAAGGGGTTTAGAGAATTTGCCATATGAATGTGGAGAAAAGAGATGTGAACTTTTGTAGATGAACTTGGGGATTTTGCAAGCATGAAGAGAACAAAATCCCACACCAAAAATTTGGCAGCCCCTTCCTCTAGAATGGCCGGCCCCTCAACCAAAGAAAAAATGAGAGAGGGAAAAAAGTCAAGGAGGGGGAGCAATCATACAAGAGAGAGAGAAAGGTGATGATTATGAACAATGATCACCACACAAGTCCTACACTCCATCAACTATCATAACACAAAGGTCAAGCCATCATGAACCAAAGAAAGTCAAGGGATGGTGGAACCATCATGAAACCATCATGATGCAACAATATACAAAGACCACCCTCCACAATGCTAAGTTGCACAATTGCAAATAAGCCCTCCTCCACCAATTTTCAGCCAAGGAAAGATACAAAGGAAAATGGCCGAAACGGAAAGCAAACTGGCAACCTCAAAAAATTGATCCTGTAATAAATTACAGGAAAACCCCGCGACAGTATATACATACCCGCATTTGTATTCTGACCGAATACAAATGCAACGAGACAAAATCTACACTGTACAATACTAGGATCCGGCTTAAACCAAAGCCTGCTAGTATTATCCGTCCGATCATGATCCGTGTAATACCGCACGTATATGATCGAACCCTGCCATATCTCCATACGGCCTCCACATCATTTCGCTCGAAACTTGAGAAAACGGTCTGTGGGGGACTCTAAAGACTCGTCAATACTTTGGCTATGGATTTAACCACAAGAACGTCAGAGGTATTAGCCATACGTGACAGGCTACCAGGTATTGAGCAAAAGGGACGTCGATGAGCGAATTCATCCTGACACCCTACTGAGCCTGTCAGTGACAATATCCATACAGTCCGGTCCGTTCGTTTATAAGCATCGCATGGCGGGCCTAGGGGGTTGGTAAAAGTCAGACCCCCAAAAGCGGTACAAGTCGTGTCGGAGTGTAGCCCAGAACACCCTGAGATACTACTGGAATACCTACCAGTAAATCTCCTGCCTTGGCCAAGGACTTCGTGTAATGGCTCTCCTAGACACAGCGCGACCTCACCCCCAATACCGGGAGAGATGAACCCCTGCAGATCCGCTCACTGCCTCCATGTGGCTCGGGACTGTACCCAACTAAAACCTGTTTGCACGTCTCCTTTGAGCGTGGTAGGATAGTAATCAAAGTACAGTGGGAACTCACACGAGACAAATGACGATCTCAGGTCGATGAACTAACCTGTACACATGTCACCAGGGAACTGCTATCTGACGTCAGGTATAAGACCAACTAGAATGTTCCCGGCGAGTCCTGTCCGGTGTACTCATAACCCAATGAGCACCTGTATACATCTTAGGTGAACCAACTGACACCAGTGGCTTGTGAGACCGGCCACCGCCCCTCGTCGGGGTCTCGACTGTATACACTAGTCTACTCTGGAGTATCGATGCCCTGTCTCGAAACTCCCACGATTAGGGACCTTTTAAGGATGTGCTTATAGACTACCAGCTCCCACGTATATGATCGCCCTCATACTGCTGGCAGTCAAGCAAGAATCCTAGGGGATCTATCAATGCGCAACAGTGACATGTAAGGTTACCTAAAGCAGTACACGATGATAAAGATAAACAAGATAGCATACTATCATCTTGAGTAAGACTGTCCTATCGGGATAGGCCCTCCATCAATCATTGCAATCACATGCCTGTGATCCAATAATTAACTCTGAGGGCACTATCTACAACACATATGTGGTGTGCATTTATTGATGGGGGGCACTTTGTTGAAGTCAAAATTTGCAACCCGGTTGACCAAGTCAAAGTCAAGGTCAACCCCAAGCTAGGTGGGCCCAAGCCCAAGTAAGTGGGCCAATGCCCAGGTCGAGCCCGAACACGAAGCGTCCGGCTTTCCGCCATGCCAAAATAAAAACTCATGTAATAAATTATTTTTATGTAATTTTTTATGCATGAATGTAAACAAAATGGGCATTAAAGCCAAATTTTTGTAAAGCCCATGGCTTATGTGCAAAAAGAAATGGCACATGAGCCATGGGATAGGCAAAAAGCCATTTTGTAAAGCCCAAGGGGCTACATGTAAACATGTAAGCCTATAAAAGGCAACATGATGATGAATAAAGTAACACTTTTTCATTCCCCCAAAAACTAGGGTTCTTTGTGTCTCCTGCTCCTTCTCCAAGGTTTTAAACCTTCTCATTTCTTTTGAATTAAATCAAGAGTTTTACTCTTTCTTTTCCAAAACTAAATAGTTTTTCACCAAAAAACCCACAAAGGGGAACTCAGATCTCCCATCAGATCTTAAAAATTAGAGATTTTTAAAATCTCATACTTCTTGTTCTTCAAGACTCAGCCAACAGAGGAGGAAGGAGGAGACCCATCTCCAAAAATCCCACCTTAGGAAGATCCAGAACCAAAGGGAGAAACAAATAAGCCCCCCTTTGATCATTTCTAAAACTTTTGGGAGTTTAACTCCACAAATCGGGAGCACAGCTCCCAGTGAAGGGGACAAAAGTCCCCTTTCTGTTTGACGCCCAGCGTCTAGCGCCCAGTGCGCTTGCGCCCACGTGCAGACACGTGGCGCGCCCAGCGCCCAGAGCGCTTGCGCCCACGTGCAGAGCACGTGGCGCGCACACGCCCAGAGCGCTTGCGCCCACGTGGCGCGCCCTGTGCCCAGAGCGCTTGCGCCCACGTGGCGCGCCCTGCGCCCAGAGCGCTTGCGCCCACGTGCCGACATGTGGCGCGCCCAGCGCCCAGAGCGCTCGAGCCCAGCGCCTAGCTCTCGGTAGCTAGGCACGTGAGGCACTGGCCCCACTCATCCTTTGGATGCCTTTCGCCCTTCTTTATATATATATATATATATATATATATACACACACATATATATATATATATGTATATACATATGTATACATATATACACACACTCCACGACACTGTCCTCTGTTTGAAAAAATTTCTAACGGTGCGCTGCCCCGCACCCCGCAAGGGGGCTGCTAGCCCCCTTGACCTTCAGCCCGCTATCCGGGTAGCGGGACCCCTGTAAAAACTCTGCGTGGCTCCCGATATATTCATTCCCCCCTTAAAACAAAAACACACGTACACTGCACGTTGAGTTCGCAAGACCAGTTCAACCCGTCAATCGGAGGTTCCCTCGCTCCAAAGGCGAGGAATAATTAATGGCAGCTTAGTCCGCGGCTGCCAAAGATTCGGATTCCCATAATCATTAAAACCCCGGCCTACCCTAGGCAGGGGGAATCTGTAATGCTCCTGACAAGTGCGCGCATATTCCTATCTCAATGGGATGACGAAAAACACCCTACAGGGTCTACAGACTAACCTGTACAAGTGTCACCAGAGAACTGCAATCTGACGATAGGTATGGTACCAACTCGGTGTTCTCGGTGAGTCATGTTCGGTGTACCCATTCTCTAATGAGCACTCGTGTACAATCTTTGATGTCTAACACCAATGGATGTGGGATCAACTATTGCCCCATATAGGGTCAAGAAATGTACACACTAGTCTACTCTGGAATATCGATGCCCTGTCTCGATACTCCCTCAACTAGGAACTGTTAAAGGATGTGCTTGGGGACTACACAAGCCCCACTAGTATGATCTATATCATAATCCTGGTAGTCAAGCTAACATCTTAAGGGCTTTATTAACATGTATCAGAGAGACAGAAAAATATAAGTGTACATGTTAAGATAAAGTGCAACCAGATAGCATACTATCATGTCGAGCAAGAAATTCCTATATATATATGTCCAAGCATCCACTATTATATACAATAATGGCTTCTAGGACATACATATCACTGACAATCTCCCACTTGCACTAAGACCAGTTGTTGTAGTATCTCATACCCAACATCCCAAAAAGTCTATCAAATTGCGTCTGGGGGAGGGCCTTCATGAGTGGATCCGCTGTGTTGTCCTTCGTGGCAACTCTCCTGACCTCGATCTCCCGGCGATCAACTATCTCCCGGATCTGGTGATACCGCCGAAGAATATGTATAGATCACTGATGTGACCGGGGTTCCTTGGCCAAAGCCACAGCTCTATTGTTATCACAATATAAGGGTATTGGATCCTCAATGGATGAAACTACACCAAGTTCAGCTATGAACTTCTTCATCCAGACAGCCTCTTTGGCAGCATCATCGGCAGTGATTTATTCAGCCTCCATCATGGAGTCTGCCACGGTATCTTTCTTAGAACTCTTCCAACAAACCGCCCCTCCATTGAAGAGACCAACTTACTGTCGTCCTTATCACTCTGGAAGCTCGAGTCAGTAAAGGACTTTACTTGGTGTTCACCGTAACCATACACTAAGAACATTTCTTTAGTCCTTCTCAAGTACTTATGAATGTTCTTCACAGTTGTCCAGTGCTTCTCCCCAGGATCTGATTGATACATTCTTACAACACTAAGTGCGTAAGCTACATCCAGTCTGGTGCATAACATCGCGTACATGATTGACCCAACTGCAGAAGTATAGGGTATTCCTTGCATGCGAGCCCTCTCCAAATCAGTCTTGGGAGACATCTCTTTGGAGAGATTGATTCCTGGGCAAGCGGGTAAATTACCATGCTTAGAATCTTCCATACTAAACCTCTTTAGTATGGTGTCAATGTACCTGGATTGGGACAATCCCAACATCCGCTTAGATCTATCTTTATAGATCTTAATCCCCAAGATGTAGGAGGCATCACCTATATCTTTTATAGAGAACTTTTGTGATAAGAAGAGCTTGACCGAGTGTAGCATAGGAACATCATTTCCTATCATGAGTATGTCATCCACGTATAATA
This sequence comes from Agapanthus africanus, assembly GCA_030015575.1. Classification (NCBI taxonomy): domain Eukaryota; kingdom Viridiplantae; phylum Streptophyta; class Magnoliopsida; order Asparagales; family Amaryllidaceae; genus Agapanthus; species Agapanthus africanus. The sequence continues at coordinate 28,429,669 of JASDDO010000010.1, read as the reverse complement.
CGAGGAAGATAACCTTACTCTCTACAACCTTCTTGTATATACAAGGTTCATCTACGTTTTTGATGAAATCAAACTCTTTGACCGCCACATCAAAACAGATGTTCCAGCTCCGTGCCTGCTTTAATCCGTAGATTTATTTAAGCTGCTTGCACACCTTTCTGCTGCTCCCACTATCTACGAAGCCCTCTGTCTGTATCATGTACACGCTCTCTTCTAAATCACCATTTAGAAAAGTGGTCTTGATGTTCATCTGCCAGATTTCGTAGTCATGGTATGCAACAATGGCAAGTAGGATCCTTATGGACTTAAGCATAGCCACTGGAGAAAAGGTTTCATCATAATCGACACCTGGTTGTTGACAAAAACCTTTAGCAACAAGTCTAGCTTTGAAGGTCTTAACCTTTCCATGTACACCAAGTTTCTTCTTAAAGATCCACTTGCTCCCAATGGGTTTTACCCCTTCAAGAGCAACTTCCAAAGTCCATACTTTGTTGGTGTACATGGATTCCATCTCAGATCATATAGCATCTAGCCATTTCAAAGAGTCCCCACTCGTGATGGCCTGCTCGAAACTAGTTGGGTCATCATCTTCCATGATGTAATCCTCACTCCCACCGTCTATTAGAAAACCTTAGTATCTCTCATGTGGATGAAGAACCCTACTAGATCTGCGGAGCGGCTGAGGTTCGTCGGGGACTATTGAATCCTCTGGTTCTACCAAATCATTATAGTTTGTGTAGATGTAACTTCTTCCAGTTCTACCTCATTACCACTAATTTCTTTCATAAGAAATTCCTTTTCTAAAAAGGTGGCATGTTGAGAAACAAACACCTTTTGTTCCTCAGTATGGTAGAAGATATATCCATATGAATCTTTTAGATATCATACAAACTTGCACAAAATAGATCTTGCCTCGAGCTTGTCCGGATTTTGCCTTTTAACATAGGCCGGACAACCCAATATCTAAACTCGTTTAAGAAATGGTTTATTCCCATTCCATATCTCATATGGAGTGGTGGGCATGGATTTGGTCGGAACCCTATTTAATAGGTATGCAGCTGTCTCAAGTGCATAACCCCAAAAGGAAATAAGTAACTCAACAATACTCATCATAGAGCGCACCATATCTAATAGGGTGCGAATCCTCCGCTCTGATAGTCCATTGTGATGTGGTGTATATGGAGGAGTAAGCCGAGAGAGCATCACATTCTCTTTTAAATAGTTACGGAATTCCGTTGTCAAGTATTCACCTCCCCGATCAGATCGAAGGATTTTAATATTTTTACCCGTCTGGTTCTCAACTTCGTACTTGTATTCCATGAATTTCTTGAATGTTTCAGATTTGTGTTTCAACAAGAACACATGTCCGAATCTTGAGAGATCATCGGTGAATATAATAAAGTACGAGGAACCATTCCTGGCATGCATAGACATAGGACCGCATACATCACTATGTATCAGTCCCAAGAGTTCAGTTGCTCTTTCTCCGTGTCCAGTAAATTGGGTTTTGGTCATCTTAATTTTGAGACATGACTTGCAAGTTTCATAAAATGTAAATTCAAACTGATTCTAATATCCATCTTTATGCAACTTCGCTAGTCTTGTCGCATTGATATGACCAAGTCTACAATGCCATAAGAAAGATTCGTTCATTTCTGAACTTCTCCTCTTGTGTGTGTTCTGTATATTTATAACTGTAGTTTGATTTAGAACGTATATACCATTATACAACGTACCAAACCCAATCAACACTTGATTTAAGAAAATGTTCATAACATTTTTCTCTAATACAAAGTTATATCCTTCTTTATCTAATAAAGAAATTGATATTATATTGCATATCATTTTTGGTACGAAATAACAGTCGTTCAAAATCAATGTATTATCATTTGGTAATACAAGGTGATATTCGCCAACTGCTTTGGTTGTAACAATTGCACCATTCCCTACTACGAGAAACTTGTCACCCTTTCCCAGTTTTCTACTTCTTCTTAACCCATGTAACATATTACAAACATGGAATCCTGATCCAGTATCAAATACACAGGACGTAGAGCACATTGAGAAACAGTTCTCGGTAACGAACACACCCGAAGAAGATGCATCATTATGCTCTTTCTTCGTTCTGGTTGCATGGGAATCCTGATATTCCCGTATTCCTTGCTCAGACTTATGACAATTATAAGAAAAAGCGGAACCAACGTTCCCCAGCTCAGTATAATAAGCGGGTTCAGTCAATACAACCATATTATTAACTTGATTAAAGCGTGTCATGGTCGCTACCTGGAGAGAGAGAGAGAGAGAAGAAAACACTTTAGTGTGCGCTCTTGTAAGATTAGATTGGTTACTATCTTATCTAATCAAGATGGCTCCCACTGTTTTTATAAAATCTTCCTTCAAACACCAAAAGGTAAGATTTGCCGGGATTAATTACACCCTACAAGTTCGCCAATCGGTCAGCCGGGAAGGTATTGGTACTCCGAGGGAGTCTCCCCATGCTTTCGCATGGAACTAATTAAATAACCTCGTTTCCGTAGGGTCATAACCCCGTTAACACCTTTCTTAGACACCTACTGGATCATCTAATTGTAAAGTGCAAAACTCTCCCAGGAGTAACTCTTACTCGCAGTGGGTATCGGGATCCAACTATCTCATAGAAGGTATGCAATCTCATTGCAAATTTCAACACTTGAAATTCCCAATATCTGTTTTTACCCCTAGCAACTTATGACCTTGGCTATGGTCAATAAATCATAAGCGCTAGCCAAGTTCAACCCGTCATTTCGTGATTGAATTATACCCACCCGTATGACCCTTAGCCATGGTCAACAAAGCCGTACGACTACCCTAATCCAATCGCATCATATGCTGCAGATAAGCACTAATCAGTTACCGTACACTACGTCTTGGCTATGGTAAACAAACACAGCACGAATACTAAATAACACTTATCTGAAATGACGGAGGGCTACGACTGGTTTTGAATAAAACCTTTAACGAAAAGAACTTGATATCGTTGTAGAATCGAGTGATTTGAAAAGGAGTGATTTAAGCTCCGCTTTTTAAAATCGAGTAGTTTTCAAAACAAACCGAGTGGGTTGTAGAATCTACTAGTTTTTCTAAAGAGGTCGCTCCCGGTGAAGGGATCTAGGCTCTTTCCTCATCGAATGAGGTGCTGGATATTCATAAAGGAATACCGCTATGCAAATCAAAAACTAGAGCTACCTTTTTGAAAAATTTGATTCAACAATTTCATTAATCTCATTAATGACGTCCCATCATTTATGTTTCCTAAAAATCACAGAAGAAACGAAAATTGAATGTACGCTTATTCCATCCGCATTCGCCACGGGGCCCGGTCATGCACCGTTAGGTTATATAACTAACGGTAGAGCGGGGGCAGGACTAGCGCGGGTGCAAAACATAAGCAACGTTTATTATATATATCATATATATATATATAACATTTGTCTTACACAGTTATATGACCAAATAACAGAACACAGGAAGCAGAAACAAACATATGAAATATAGGGTATACTAGAAGGTCCGTGTTTTAAATTAAGCCAGTAATGAGAAACATGGATTCCATGGTCGTGATGAATAGCCAAACCCACATCTCTAGACCCCTACGAGAGCGGCAAGTGACCCTGCCAATTCTATAGTTAGGAGACCCGGTTTCGACTCCTCAAGATGGTCTCCCTTTGGACTCTAGAACCCGGTTACTTGTGCTCCCTGTCTTGGGTCTATTCTAATGCGGAAAAGTAAATAATATGCATCAATGGTGACATCTTCCTCAACCCGGAAGTGTCCCAATAAAATAATATTACATACAAATTTTTACATGAATGAAAATAGAAAAACCCTCATCTCACGTAAAAAAAACCCGGCAATTTAATCACGAAGATCCAATATAACATATCACAGTAACATATAACATCACATGTCATCAACGTAAGTAAATATACGTATCCCGAATGTCGTTGATGTATAGCAACGAAATCTGGGATACCCCACATATTACACTTATGGTCGCAGAAAAGAAATGAAAACTATAATAATTAGAATCTGCATATCGTTAGACATCATAAACCCGGAATATCTCATATCTTGGATTTCATGCCTAACCCTTTAAATCTTGCATTTATGTCTCGAATTGAAAACACTTTTCAACATCAAGTTGGGTAATTGAACAAGATTCCCGACTAAATGATCGAATGCTCGTCGGAAACTTTAATAGATTGTCGCACCCCAGATTCCGTCAATGAAGTGCACTTGGGTGGAACACCGTGGCCGCGAGCACCCGAGTGGATGATTTTGGCAACGGGGTTCTCCTATAGTCACTTGGTCGGGGTTATGGGGCGTAGCTATCTAGTAGTGTTTCCTGGAGACTATTCGCGTACAATACGAGATTGCGACAGAGTTTTGATCCGAATCGAAATTTCGTGGCAATCAATCAAAAGAGAATAGAACGCGAGATTTACAAAACACAAACTAGTTTTCACAAAACTAATTAATGTGGATTCGAAATATTGTATCACATATCTTAAATATCTAGATGATATTAAACATTTCGATCGATTCATCATACACCCACAAATCACAGAGATCTCAAACCAACTTGATCCTCACTAAAAATACCCAGAAAATGCCAATTTAAAAAATGGAGCAGCACAAGAAAAATGATCCCACAACTCATCAAGATTGCGGCGGAACCGCGGCCAAACAAGGGTTTGGCCCGCGGTTCCGTGGCTCCTTGATGGAGTTGGGGACTCGTATTTGGGGCTCCATAATTTAACCTGCAAGATTTTTTTAATATTTTTAATCTGCAAAATATCAACTTTTAAAAAAATGGACAGAAACTTGTAAAATCGGGTTTTTGAACTTCGATCGAACACTTTAACATCGTCAAGACCTTACCAAATGCTCTAGCTTGGCTCTGATACCATGAAAGTGTGTCTTAGCACTACCACTAGATTTAGACAAATATCAAGTATGCAATTTTAAAAAATCTAGAGTGCTAAGCTACACTAACCTAGAATCAAACTAGAGAATTAGGGTTTGTAAGAAAGTAAATAAGTATTACACTAAGTAAAGAGGGTTACAACCTTTGTAGACCAAGTCCTTCACTTCAATAGCTCCAAGTAGTAGTCCCTAATCTCCAAGTAGTAGTCCCTAGAACTCTTCTTAGGCTCCACTTGGTGAAAGGAACAAGCTTGCTTCGTCGTCTTCGAGGCCGAAGATGATCCACCTTGAAGTTTATCTAACTTAAGCTATCTCTTCACTAATCAAGGAATTAGTGAAGAAAACAACCTAATTTTATGGGTTAAATGAGAGTAGGTTGATGAAGTAGGAATTTTGCTCTCTTTAGAAATTCTTTTCTCCTTTTCTTTTCCAACTCAAGAAAACCTAGAGAGGATGAAGATGAACTTGGGTGAGGAAAATATCTCAAGTCCTAATGAGAGAGTTAACCATGGGTTAAAGATAAAGGTTGGGCGAAAAAATATCTAGAGTAAAACAAATTAATTGGGATGAGTCATGGATTCAACATACTTCTACAAGTATCTTATGCCATGCTCATTTTCACCTAATTTTGAATTTACTCTTAATAAATAATTACCACAATTATCTTTTAGCTTTAGTGTAAGTGTCATACACCCATGTTCTATGTATCATCCACCATGACACAATAGTATTTTATATATAAACAAATATATATATATATATATATATATATATATATTTATCATATATACATATATCATTATATATAAAAAGAGAACAAAATCTTTAGTGAGCACAATATTAGTTAATATATATTAATATATCAAATATAAAAATATATATCAAATTATTAAATCAACACTTGATTCAATACTCCTGTCATATCATATATAACCGACTAATATCACTTATATGTATATCACATTATCGAATCAACACTTGATTCAATAACCCGGTCATATCACATATAACCGACAAGATTCAATATACTTTATCAAATCAACACTTGATTCAATAATCCGATCATATCATTTATAACCGGCCAATATCAAATATATATACATATAACATATCATTGAATCAATACTTGATTCAACAATCCGGTTATATCACATATAATCTAACCGATATCACATATCGCGAGATTAGAATACGGTATCACATACTCGTATTTAATCAAGCTCCCGCACATATCACCATATGTTCCCTACTTTGTTTCTCTTGAGCTAGGAAACCTCTGTGTGGGACTCTAAAGACTCGTCAATACGCCAGCAGAAGGTAATGATCACATCAGTCACCCACAAGCCGTCAGCAGTACTAGCTGGATGTAACGGCTACCTAGGAATCGAGCGAATAGAAGATCAACAAGCAAGCTTGTCCAAACTCCCGCAAAGCCTATAAGCAACACTTACCGTACAGTCAAATCTCTTTGTCTGATATGTCGCATATCAAGTCTAGGGGTGGAATCGTCAGACCCAGTAACTTGATAAGTCATGACGATGTATGGCCTATAACCGTTCAAGAAACTACTGATAACACTTACCAGTAAATCTCATCAGCCCTTGCTGTTATAGCCAATCGAGCATAACGCAACATCAACTCCCTATACCGGGAGAGTCGAAACCCCTCCTATCGCTCTTTGCCTCCATGTGACTCGGGACTATACCCAAAATCCACCTATTTGCATGACTCCTTTGAGCACTAGTAGGGAGGAAATCAAAGCACGGTGGGAACCACACAAGACTCTATGACGATCTCAGGTCTACAGACTAACCATACTAGTGTCGCCGGAGAACTTCTATCTAACGATTGGTATGGTACCAACTCGGAGTTCTCTGTGAGTCCTGTTCGGTGTACCTATTCTTTAATGAGCACATGTATACAATCTTTGATGTCAAATACCAATGGATGTTAGATCAACCATCGCCCCATATAGGGTCAAGAAACATACACACTAGTCTACTCTGGAATATCAATGCCTTGTCTCGATACTCCCTCGACTAGGAACTGTTAAAGGATGTGCTTGTGGACTACACAAGCCCCACTAGTATGATTTGCATCATAATTCTAGTAGTCAAGCTAACAGCCTAAGGGCTTTATCAACATGTATCAGAGAGACAGAATAATATAAGTGTACATGTTAAGATAAAGTGCAACCAGATAGCATACTGTCATGTCAAGCAAGAAAGTCTTATATATATATATATATGTGTGTGTGTGTGTGTGTGTGTGTGTGTTTGTGTGTCCAAGCATCCACTATAATATACAATAATGGCCTCTAGGGCATACATATCACTAACATACTTTTCGACTCGTCCTCGCCGCAGCTTCTTTGTTCAGACGCTGACGCTTAGCATTTTCATAAATGGCTGTCTCGCGTTCTCGGTCATGTTTGATTTTGTGAAAGGCTTTGTTTAACAGCCTCTCGATCGGGTCTTCCTCTGGCTGTTCCGGGGATTTTAGCGCCGATTCTTCCCCCAGTTCCTCTGCGTGGTTTTCTGACCCTGAAGGAGCTTTTCTCCATATGACGATGAATGGGAGACCAAGTGGCAACTTGCTACACGGTCTTCGGTGTCTTCCGATGAGTCTTTTTCCACATCGATATCACTATTTTCGTCCTCAAGAATATTCTTGAGGAACTCTTCGAGCGTGACCGGTGTCCGCGCCTTCTGGTTGTACTCCTCTAGCGCGTCAATGTATTTTTGTAAATCTGTGTGCTTGTCTTCATACTCGGCAGGCTGCACAGGCTTCTTGGTCTTCTTTTTTTCCTTGAAGACTTTGAAGGCTCGACTTTGGTTTTTTTCCCTTTGTTGACAATTTTCGGTGCGGGACGAGGTTTCAGCATCCCTTCGATTATTTCGGGTTCAAGTGGGCTTTTCCACCTGACTGCTGGACATGCTTGTAGATCCATCAGCATTATTTTGGTTTTTGCTGAAAGAACGACTTTCCATGGAGTTTCTTCCACGAGTGAGCATAAGTCCCCCTGCGCATCCACCTTTTTGGGAGTGTGCTTTTGGGGTGGGTTTACCCTCAAGTTATCAGACAACGTGAATTTCCCCTGTTGATACTGGTCTTCGACCTAGTTCTTGAAGACGTAACAATCTTCAATTGGGTGGCTCACCATTCTATGATAGGATTAGTAGTTAGTGTTGTTGACGTTGCCGGGTTGCGTTGAACCCCGCAGATCTTGTAATGTGATGAGTTTATTATGCATTGCCAATTCAAACAGTCTCCCCGTCTTGTCATGGGGAAACGAGTATGCATGCCCTAGTCAATCCTTCAAGGATGGGCGCGGACGTGCGTTGTTTTGGCGAGTAGCCGGTTTTGGGTCGCTCGGTTGTTGTTGCGTATTGGCAACGAAGGTCGCTTCCCTTTACCCTTAGCATTTTGAGGGTCCTTATTTGAGAAGGAAGGCCCATGGCCCATCCGGTCCATTTGAGCCAGTTTATCTATCAGAGCGTGGAAATTGGTTGGTTTGAAGAATGTCATGAACTGGGACATAGTCGTTTGAGGATCAAGGGTCCCGATGAACATGCCTATAGTAGGAGACTCTTCAATGCGATGTTCGCACTTAGACCACAGGTTCCGCCACCGGATCGCGTATTGGACCCAGGTTTCTCCCGGCTTTACCCTGGTATTGATTAATGCCATAATTGGAGTGTGCTCGCTCACACTGGAGAAACGCTGTGTGAACAACAGTTCCATCTCTGTGAATGTTTTTACGGAGTCATTTGGGAGCTCCGAGTACCATTCAAAGGCTGTTTCTGATAGGCTACCAACAAATTGGCGAAACAACAATTTGTCGTCGCCTCCGGTGTTGCCGCATAGAGCTCTGAATTGCACGACGTGCTGATGAGGGTTGCATGTCCATTTGTACACATGGAACATGGGGATCGTATATCCCGACGGGTATTTGATTTGCTCATACCAGCCTGGAAACGGTCGCCCGGTTCAGACTACTTGGCCAGCAACTTCATTAGCTTGATGGGCTCTTATTAGTTGAGCAATATAATCATCAAGGGTGGCCTTGGAGATTGTTTCCTCCCTAGCTTCTGATAAGGCCGGAGGATGTTTTGATGTTTACCCCTTGTAATCCTCGAAGATTATCGGTGAATCTTTGGCCAGGGGTTCTGGCTGGATCATCATTCTAACCATGTCTTGGAAAAAGAGATCCATCTGCTTTATGTTAGCAGCTTGCTCAACAGCTTCCTTGTCCTTTCTCTCGAGCACCCTTCGCAGGAACTTTGTATCGGTCTCCTGCTCTTGGCGCTGTTCAGCTTCTTTGTCTGGACTTTCTTTCTGTCTTGTAAGTGCTGCCATTTTGGTTAACATTTCCTGGAGCTTTTGCTGTTGCTCCTGAGCTTTCGTCGGCGACCAAGTTTGCGGTCGGTGACTCATGGAGGCACGGATTTCTTCTTTTTCCGAAGCCATGTAGACCGTATGTATGATCATGCCCCCAAACTTAGGGCGTTTGCGTCCATCACCTTTGGAATTTTCCGCAGGCGGTGGGATTTTTTCCAGCCTTGTTCTTTTATGAGAGGTTGAAGTTGAAGGGGCCGTGTAGAAGGAGTCCTCCGTTGTATGGCGGAGTAGTGATCTTTCACTTGTCGAGCCTTTAATATTTTTGGTCGACGAGAGTGATTTTTATCAATCATGGAGTCTCGGACTTTCCGCTAGACTCTACGAATTTGCGAGAAGAGCCACTGATGGGACCGCTCTGGCTTTGCTTGTATAGGGACTTCTGCAGGTGGGGTGATTTCTTTAACACCGCCGTTGGGGAGTTCTTTCGTACCCTCCTGAGAAGATCAAAGTTGTTCCTGGTTGGAACAACAATGTCAAGTTCCACCATTGGAGCTGGTAGGGTAAGTCCAAAAGGGGAGTTGCCTCCAGCTTTTCTCACTCGGCACCAGTGGCGGCGTCGAGCGTGCCTTGCAGAAAAGACCGCCTGAGTTTTGGAAGCGGTTTCTTCATGCCCCGGCTTTGCTGAGGGGCTTCAGTCGGCGTCAGCCTGTTGAAGACCGACGTCCTTGATAGAGTTTGAGGAGAGCCTGCCAGTCTTTCGAAGTCCGACCGTCTGATGGGGGAAGCGCTTTTGACGGCTTCACCTGTAGCAGTAGTTGGAAGGGCTATCCATTTTGGGGAAGCCCCTTCAGGTATCACGAGCCTCTTTGCGGGCCCGTTTGGGTTCTTACCCAGCCTGTTGAAGACTAAGACGTCACATTTGGACGGCCCGTTAAGGGGGGCCGTTGTGGTTGCCAATTGATCGAAGACCTACCTTTTAGGAGCTTCTCCTTACGGTGCTGAGGCACAGAAACTTGTAGGTGAGAGCATGGTTCTGAAGAACAGTCCAGTAGTGGCTTGTGTGACCTGCCTTACAGGCATTAAGAAAATAGAGGCCGCATTGGGCCCCTACGCCACTCCTCCAGTTGGGGTGGAGCGAGAGTTGCTGTTGCATGAAGTGCATTGGCAATCCATCGATTTTCTCTGCACAGGAGCAAGACACCAAGTTTTAGTACCTCGAATCCAAGGGCAACTATAGTGAGCCACGATTTTTTCGCGAAACACAACACATGAAGTGTGGAGTGGAAAGAGGAAAAGGTCCCACCGGCCATGCCTAAATCTGTTCACCGCCAAAAGACAGGACTAAGACGGGGGACATCTGGCCAGAATTTGGAGGCAGATGCTATTTGGACTTATCCATCCACCTCTATGAAGATACCGAGTTGATTTATGGAACCATATATCGGAGGTTTAGATAGATTCGACCGTTGTAATAGAATTTATCAGATTCCATCTCATTTGTGAGGGGGTTTTGATTGTGGGGACGCTTTTCCATGAAGGCGTAAGCCCCTGCAGTTAATTACGTTATCACGTTGCGATAACCACTTTCTCTTTCTCCTATAGTTCACTTCGTATCGTGTATATTTTTGTTTATTTTGGTTGCCTGTGGATTGTATACGGAGCCTAGTTTATGTCGTCGCCCGTAGGGTGCGGATTAGTCCAAATCCGTATATTTTAGATTTAGGATTTTGAACTTAAGCTATATTTTTCTTTTAGTTCAAAATATTTTGTTTGGTTTAAGGACCGTTAATCTAGTTTGAGATTAAGATCAACTTAAACATATGAGCGTTTGGTCCCAATTTATTTTAAGTAAGGATACATTAGTCTTATTTGAGATTAAGATCAACTTAGCAATAATTTCAGGGTCCTTAAATTTTATTAAGGTCCAATCAATAGAGCATTTGGGCTCAGCTACAAGAGACTTAGCCAATTTGGGCTTAGTCTTCTCAGTTTTTTTTGTTCAGAAGTGATAAGCACTTATTTGGGCTCTGTTTGTTCAGCCCTCCCTTTTTATGCAAAAGTGCTAAGGACTTATTTGACGCTCCGACGCTCACATGGGTATCATATGAAGCCTTCAGTTATGGGCGCTGCTAAGCACTCAGTTATATATAGAGTGCTAAGCACTTTTTTATATGGCGTCCACGTGAAGAGCATGTGCAACGCTAGGCGCTGCCCAATTAGTGCTAAGCACTAAGCCGTTTTGGCTGTATATGGAGTGCTAAGCACTTTTTGTGTTGCGTCCACGTGAGGCACTAGGCGCTGCCGAATCAGAGCTAAGCACTCAGCCATTTTTGCTGTATATGAAGTGCTAATCATTTTTATTCAGCGTCCACGTATGTTTCACGTAAGGAGCAGGCCTTCTGCTTTGGACGCCCGTATGTTTTTGACGTGAGGCGCTGGACGCTATTGGGAGGGCGCCCACATAGGGAACACGTGAGGTGCTAAGCTCTTTTTTTTTGGAGATTGAATCTTTGTTAATGGCATTTAGACCATTAATGATCACCAAGATCTTCGTTTTGATGATCCGGAAACATGTTTTCTTTAAGAAATAAGTTCTTTTATAAGAACTAAGTTTCTTTTAGGGTTAAACCCTATTTCTCTTTCTTTATTTTAACCTAATTCTTTTCTGATTCTTTTGATTCTCAAGAATAAGATCGTTCCGATGAGAATTAAATTCTCAACTTCTGGGAGATTTGTCTTGTGGATATCTGATCCAGATAAAGAATTAAGTTCTTTGAGAAGGGTTAAACCCTTAGATAGGTAAAATGAGATATTTTGATCTCTCTGTTTTTTTTACCTAGGGTTTTTTTTGAGGAGGCAAGTCTTCTTCTTCTCTTTTGTTTTATTAAAGCTTTCTGTATTTTTTAGAAACTTATGAGGGGTTTCCTCTATCTGAGACTAGAAGTCTCGGGTCCTTTATATAGTAGAGGAATATTGTTAATTAGTTTTGAGAAAATCTCTCATTAAGAGATTCTAATTGATTTAATTGGTCTCAAAATTGATTTGGGCAATTTTACCCACCGTTGGATCTTTGATCCAAATGTTTCTGTTTTACAGAATATGTTTTCTTGTTTATTAACAAGATTGAGGAATATTTTCCCATGTACAGAGTTTTATTCTGTTAAATGGTGATTTTTAATCATCATTGGATTTTTGATCCAAGGATTCTCTGTTTTATAGAGAGAAATCTTCTTTGTTTGTAAAGATTGAAAACAAATATTCCTCAGAATAGAATTTAATTCTATTGTTTGATAATTTATCATCACCATTAGATTTTTGAACCAATGGCTTTGTTTAACAGAGATTATCCCAACTTTTTGTTAGGGAAATGTAGAATTTAATTCTACTGGTATAAACTTGGGCGCCGATGCTCACGTGTTGTGCACGTGGGTGCAAGTTAAGAATTAAATTCTTATTTATGATAGGCATTTTTATTCTTTGATATTGGTGCCCACGTGAGGAGCACGTGTGGCGCCATCATAGGATTTAATCCTATAAGATTGGCGTTGGCGCCCTCGTGAAGAGCACGTGAGGCCCTGGCCCATTAAAATTCAACAGAGCTTAGCTCTTTTTATATTTTTTCAATTTTGGGGGAACAATCAGCGGGGATCCCAAAGCTTGTATTCGGGAGAGGACGCATAATAAGGTGATCAAAGAAGCTAGGAGCGCTTTACTCAAACTATCCTTCTAGTTTGAGAATCCATGTTCAGAATTTAGTGTTTTGCCAATGTAGACCTTTGATGATGTTTTTTTTGTTATCATCCTCATTACCATTGTATAAATTTCTTTGAAGCATGAATGACAAACCTTTTTTTATGTCCACGCTTACAAGTGTGTTCACCGCCGGAAGACAGAACAGGAAGTCGGGACGTCCGGCCTGAATCCTGGGGGAAGATGCTATTTGGATTTATCCGTCCAACTCTCCGAAGATGCTAAGTTGATTTATGCCACCGTACATCGGAGGTTTGGACGGGCGCGGTCGTTGTAGCAGACTTCAACAGATTCCCCCTCGTTTGCGAGGGTTTTTTTGATTGTGGGGACGCTCTTCCCTGCAGACGCAAGCACATGCAGTTAATTATGTTACCAAATCGCGATAGCCATTTCTCCTGCTCCGGAAGTTCTCTTCGTGTCGTGTGTGTTTTTGTTTGTTTAGGTTGCCCGTGGATTGTATACGGAGACTAATTTATGTTATTGCCTGTAGGGCGCGGATTAGTCCAAATCCGTATATCTTAGATTTGGGTTTTTTATTTAAAGACCGTTAATCTATTTTGAGATTAAGATCGACTTAAATGTATGTGAGCATTTAGGGCTCGATTTGTTTTTTTTAAGGATACATTAGTCCAATTTGAGACCAAGATCCACTTAACGAGGTTTCAGGATCATTTTTATTTAGGATCCAACAAAAGAGCGTTTGGGCTCTATTATTTTAGTTTAAGGACGTTTCGGTCCATTATCTCCATTTTGGAGGCGAATATTAGTTTAGCGCCATTTCTGTCCATTATTAGTTTAGGGACATCTCGGTCCATTATTGTCATTTGGGAGGCGAATATTAGTTTAAGGACTTCTCGGTCCTTTATCCATCTTGCGCACACGTGTATTTGTTACGTGATGAAGCGAATAATGATGATATGGAATGCACCCAATTTAGGGTGCGATCCGATTTGAGGTGTGCACGTCAATTTGGAAGTGCATCAACGTGGGATGTGTCATTCCAAATCTTGATGAAGTTTTATATCAAGTTGGGATAATAAAGGTGTTATTGGTTGTCGGGACCCGCCACCTCTCCGAAGATGTTGAAGAATTACAACGACATATATCAGAGGTGTGGAGAGATGTACCCTTAAACCGAATCCCGTATTTGAAGGAAAAGGGGGTTATTTTAGCCTTAAGAATTTTTGTTATGGATACATTAGTCCAATTTGAGACTAAGATCCACTTAACAACATTTTAGGATCTTCTTTATTTAAGACCAAGCAACAGAGCATTTGGACTCATTTGCAAGACTTTAGCAACTTAGCCAATTTGGGCTTTAGTCTGCAGAGTCTCCCATCTTTTCTGAAAAAGTGCTAAGCACTTGTTTGGGCTCTGTTTAATCAGTCCATTTTTTATGCAGAAAGTGCTGAGCACTTATTTAAGTTCTAACGCCCACATATGATCATGTAGAGCTTTCAGTCATGGTGATTGCCCAATAAGTGTTGAACACTTTACTCCTTTTGTCTTTATATGAAGTTCTAGGAACTCTTTATGGCGTCCACATGGGGAGCGCGTGAGGAGCTGGGCGCTACCCAATGAGTGTTGAACACTCAGCCGTTTTGGACTGCTTGTGGAGTGCTAAGAACTCTTTTTTTTTCTTTTGCGGCGTACACGTGGGGAGCATGTGAGGCGTCGGGCGCTTCCCAGTGAGTGCTAAGAACTCTTCCCTTCTGTGGCGTCCACGTGAGGAACATGTGTGGCACTAGACGCTTCCCAGTGAGTGCTAAGCACTCTTCTCTTCTGTGGAGTCCACGTGAGGAACACGTGCGGTGCTGGGCGCTGCCCAGTGAGTGCTAAGCACTCTTCTCTTTTGTAGCGCCCACGTGAGTAACACGTGCGGCGTTGGACGCTGCCAGTGAGTGCTAAGCACTCTTCTCTTCTGTGGCGCCCACGTGAGGAATATGTGCGGCGCTGGGCGCTTTTCTCCTCTAATGATAGCATTTTTGCCCATTAATGATCAATATGATCTTAGTTTTGTAGATCTCGGATCATACTTCATTTTTAAGAATCAAGTACTTTTATGAGAACTAGGTTTCTCTTATATGCTTTGTTTCGAGGAATTCAATTCCTAGTTCTTTTCTGAATGTTTGATTCTCAAGAACAAGTTCCTCCCGATGAGAATTAAATTCTCAACTTGTCTTGTGAATGTTAGATCCAGAGAAAGAACTAAGTTCTTTGAGAAGGGTTAAACCCTTTAGATATGTAAATGAAATGTTTTTATCTCTCTATATTTTTTTGTTTACCTAGAGTTTTTAAGGAGGGAGATCTTCTTGCTTGAGAATTTAATTCTCTGTTCCTTTTTGAAGCTTTCTGTTTTTGTTTTTGGAAGCTTATGGGGGGGTTCCTCCATATCAAACTTGAAGTATTCGGTCCTTTATATAGTAGAGGCAATTTTCTTAATTAGTTTTGAAGAAATCTCTTATTAAGAGATCCCACTTGATTTGGGAAATTTTACCCACCATTGGATCTTTGTTTCAAGGGTATCTGTTTTTACAGAACATATTTTCTTGTTTTTAACAAGATTGGGAAATATTTTTCATATGCGGAGTTTTACTATATGAAATGGTGATTTTTAATCACCATTGGATTTTCAATCCGAAGTTTCTCTGTTTTACAGATGGCATAGAATTTTATTCTATGATCCAACCGAAGGTATCTTTCTTATTTTAGAAAGATTTGGGAAATGTTTTCTCCCCAACAAAATTTAATTCTGTATCTTGATAATTTATTATCTCCGTTGGATCTTTGATCCAACGACTCTATTTAACAGAGAGTAGATTTTAATTATATCTGGACGCCGGTGCTCATGTGTTCCTCACGTGGGCGCCACTTAAGAATTTGGTCCTTAGGGTGGGCATTCTGTGCTTTGCACACTAGCACCCGCATGAAAAGAACGCGGCGCTATTTGAGAGATTTAACTCTTATTTAATCTAATAGATTCTTTTGTGCTTTGCACACTGGTGCCCGCGTGAGGAGCACGTGAGGCGTCACCATAAGATTTGATCCTATCGGCGCTGGCGCCCTTGTGGAAGGCACGTGAGGCGCTGCCTCATTAATTTTGAACAGTGCTTTACTCTTTTATTGGGGAAACAAATGCCCCCTACCGTTACGCTCACGTGGCTCGCACGTGAGTGCAGCGGTGGCATCTTTTCCACCGTTCGATCTCCTGGGGAGTTGAACCGTCTTCTTGTGTTTATATGTAGGGCCTTCGGCACTTGAGATGATTGATCTTCATATTTTTTAGTCTTCTTCCTTTCTTGAGAATTTAATTCTCTTTTTAGAGCTAAGCTCTTTGTTCAAAGAAACTCCTTCAGAGTTAAAACTCTGTCAAAATTGGTAAGAATCATGACCATATCTTAACTCCTGAAGAAACCTTTGAAGGAATCTCTTCATGTTCTAGGGTTTTTAACCTATTAACAGAACTTTGCTCTTCTTTTGTAATGATCTCTTAGAGATCCAAACTTTACTTGAGTAGCACATAGATCCTAAAGATCTTTAGGGTTTTACCCGATTATTAACTTTGATTTTTTTATGGTTATTTGGAATTTATATCCATTTCTCGAGCGGATTTCTGGAATGTTATCCCGTTGTTCTACAGAGCTTGGCTCTGAAAAATTTCTTTTATAGAAATTCTTTTAGGAATTGTATTCCCTTTCTTATTTTCCATGTAGATTTGAAATCTGTTTGCAGAACACATTTCTCGAGAGAGTTTAACTCCATGGTTTAATGATATTTTCTTATTAAATGAGAATCCTTTTGGATTCTTTCAATGAGTGACCGCCTCATCATTGATGGGGCATTACCTTCATTTTGTGGGACCCCTTGTCCTTTTCTCTTTGAACTGTGACACAGTACTATTTTAGGTGTAAAAGAATATTGTGTTGATAATTAACCCCTCAATTTTTTTGTGTGCAAGTACTATAGCTTTCGATTCCTCCGTTCCCTTCGTTCGCTCGGAGAGTGATTTTGCCGACGCACCTACACTTCGGGAAGTGTTCGCACTTATTCAGGACTATGACCCAGAGCAAAAGTCTCTTCATTTGTAGGGGTCATGGTACAGTCAAATTATTTGGGGTCGGCGCAGTTTTACTTGCGCGGCGCCTTCAGAACCGATGACGGCGATCCATTATGCCGATCCGCCGCCGGTAACTTACGCAGTAGAAGAGGTCAACTGGACCTCAGTAGGCCGTCTTCAGCCTTCCTTGGAATCAATACCAGTGCGGCCGCCGATGGCCTTGGACATTTTAGGGCGATGCATATGCCAAGGAGAGTCACGTCCTTGGGGGCAGGTTTATATGATAGGAATGACTCCCCGTCATTCGGCTGGCTATCTGCAGTGGTCTCGATATATCCTGTCGGCCAAGAAATCGTTGTTACTGAAGACTGGGCTGTATCCCGCGATCTATGCGTCCCTCTTTCACTACCATACTCCTAATGTGTGGTGGGTCAAATCATTCCTGGAACGGTGGAACATCCCGACCCACACCTTTCTCTTATCAGATTGGGAGGTTTTAATCTCATTGGAGGAGTTTGCGGAGATATTCGGATTACCCGTCAGAGGGGAACATTATGAAGAGATACTTCCCCCCGACGAGTATATCTTTGCCACCAAATCAGTGGTGATGGGTCTTACCCCAGAGAATGCCATTCAACACAAGTTTCCAAGCTTGATTAAGGTGTTGAACTTATACGAGAGCTTATTCCTGGAGTCGGGCTGGCACAGAGTTGACTTTACAGATTTCATCGCCCACTTCCTTCGTCCGGAGGCTTTGCCGAAGGAAGCTGCCAAGTTCGACAAGCTTGATGATCCGTTCGGATTTTTCTTGGACAAGATACCGACCACAGAAGCTGATTTAAAGCAGTTTATTATTCCGGATACTCCGATCGTTTCCTTCGCAGAGGTGGCTGCACCTGACATTGATGTGGAGACATTATTCCTGGGGCTCATTAGCCTGTGGTTGAGCTGGTTCGCACTCCCGATGCATCCTCGTTATATGAGGCCGTCTGTCTTTTATCCGGCTCACTATATTGTGATGGAGACACACTTGGCCGTTGGGGTTGCAGGTCTGGCTCACTTATACCATGGCTTGAGTCTAGCGGCTGACACTACACAGCCGGGTCTGAAGCCCATCAATATCCCACTACATTACTTTACCTCATGGATTTAGATGCATGTACTGGGTGCCTTTAGGGTGCATAAATGACCTAAATTTTATGAGGGATAAAATTTTCCTTGGGTCATGCACTTAGTCGATGCTTCTTCACCCGACCCGACACAACGGGAGGCTCGGCGACTGCTTCTTTACCCGTGCATGGTCGGGGATAGCGTGACCTTCATTGACATAGTCCTGGCCATCGGTAAAGAATCTTTAACAGTGATCCAGCCACTGCACGATGTTTTAAAGGACGGAGATTCTGTGTTGAGGGCTCATGAGATCGTCCACCTGTATTCTATCAGGCCAGGTTTCCTGGTATTCAAACAAAACGTCTCGGTTTTATTTATGAGATATAACCCACACCGCTTTTCCTAGCAATTGGGTTGCAACCAAGGGGTTTCTCTCGAGGCGTTCATCGTGGACCCAGTTACTACTGAGGAAGGTGTTCGTAATGCGATGCATCAATTCATACATCTAAATATGGGGTCCCACTTCTTTGTCAGTGAGCTGGGTTATACTCCAAGGACATCGAATGTTTACGTTGCTTAGTACTAACATGCAACGGGTGCTATCATTAGGGAAGAGAGGCGGCTGCTGCTTAACCATAAGGATGCCATTCCCGCTAGTAATCCAGCGGTCCCACTGAAGCGATGGACAATCGTTCATCTTTCTTTAAGAGATATCGCTACGGCTGCAGTCCCACGAGCTTTTCCTGATAAACTTCGACTGGATGTTCCTGCGACTGCGGTAGCCGTGGCATCCTCGGAGTCGCGCATTGGTTCGGAGATTAGGACTCGCCGTCTGAAGAGACCCGTCAAGCGAAAACTCTTATCATTGGGTGTTGGTGCCAGCTCGCAGAAGAGAAAGAAATCCTTATTTTTTGCCGACGTCGTATTCGGCCATGAGCCTCATGCCCCCTATAGCGAGGTCTTGTGCGAGTATGTCACCAATGTCGGTCTGTTCGATGCGCCTGTGACTGATACTGATCTTCAAGCTGCCATTGAAGCTTCCAAACGACTGGCCCGTGAACAGGCGGCGTTAGCCTCTATTGCGGAGTCCGGTATACTTCATTTATACTCTCCTGTATATATCCCCTCATTTTTTTTGAATTTATTATGTTTTACTAACGCTCTCTTTATTAATAGGTATTTCTGCTGAAGAGGCTCTCTCGGCTTCCCTCAAGACGTTTGAAGAGGAGGAGAGGCTCAAAAAATAAATGGAGAATCTTCTTTGGATTCAAAGCGAAGTTTGAAGAGGAGGAGAGGCTCAGCAGGAATTCATGTATGCATCCTACGGCTAGATTCGCATTGCGATACATACGCATCATCCACGGGTTCTACATGAGTCCAGGCTAGAAAATTGTCGTCGATGTTGTCACCTGAAACACGTGTCTTCTCTATTCGGTCGACCAACGCATGACGCATAAATATATCACGCATCGCATAATCGGATGATGCAGAATTATGCAGAAAAAGGGTAAACTGAGGCTACCTTGTTCTTAAACACTGATTATTTTATGCATATTTCAAACTAATGAATTGTGGGTTATAATGTATGTCATGAAAACCGCAACACTTAACAGAAACGATTCATTGTGGTTCAAGGAAATTCAAAGCTATAATTAACGAGTAGAATTTATATATAAATTTGAATCGGCATCCTCATTTCATGTTATACAAAAAACATTCTCTATACAGTAGGCATGTGTTATAACAGGTTATATTCAATCATGCAACAAATTTGTATCTATTTGACATAATAGCGTGTAAAATGTAGCACTTATCAATTATAAACCTGCTATAAAATTATTGTTTTGGCTTAAACATTTTATGCAAGTCACATGATATATGAGCTTGCAGGAATATGGGGCGCGAGTGGCGAAAGTGTTATCTCGTCATCAGATGTTCTTTGACTAAATGTTCTTGGCGTTTAGAAGCAGGTTGGTCCTTTCCATATCCTAGTATCCAGTTATGTGCAAACCGAACCGTAAATTCTCTTCGCTTTGAATCCTTGGACCTTGGTATGATTCGCTTCACTACACATTTATATTTTTAGTTCCTTTTATTTATGATCTGACCCCTTTTTTTTTTATCCTATTACAGGAACCACCACAACCCAGGTTGTTCCGAATGTAATTCCAACCCTGGGTGGTGATGTAGAAAACCCTGGGTGGTGATGTAGAAAAAATGAAAATTTATCATTTCTTTGCTTCAGTGTAGATACCATTTTCTTGCATTAACCATATATTGTCGCAATCCTGCAATACGCCAGGTGTTAAGCCCGCATTTTGCCTTCCACTCGGAATTTGTTTCCCCTTTCGGCATTGGTTAGTATACTCCTCACTTGGTGTTTCATCTTTTCATTATGTTGCTAAGCTTTCCTCATATTGGCCACAGTACCACGACTTGAGGGAGGGAGCAAAGGAATAGCCGAGCCTCCTGTGCTCCCTGTCGTGCCACATTCAACAGCTGGTACGGTAGAACTCATCCATCAGCTTTTTTATCTTTCAAGTTGAAATTTGACCCTTATTCTTCGGACCCTTTTGAGTCTCTTATTCCTATGCCTACGGGACCTTTTGCTAAGCGTCAATCTTCCATGGGCGTGGTGACTAGCAGGCGGATGTTGAGCGAATTTATCGAACATCTTGATGCCGAGGCTCTTACCTCTGCTGCGGATTTCGCTGACGAAGTCAATCCTATGCCGGCGCCGCTTGTGAATTTCCATAACGAAGATTTCATCAGCTTTTGGGTTGACTATTGTAAGAGGATCGAGGCTTGTCTACATGAGATCGAGCTCAAGTGTCTCGCTCTTGAAGTATTAACCTTGAAGGCTCAGTGGGTCGCGTGGATCAAGCGAAGTGACGATTTCATTTAGTATTTTGAACAAAAGTTGACCCTGAAGCGAAAGGGGCATGAGACGGCTTCTGACGAATCCATCCAATTGCACACCCAGATCGAAAAGAATGCCGCGCAGCTGCAAGTTATTTTCGAAAAACTCCAACAATGTATTTCTGATAGGCTGGCGCTGAGGCAGAAACTCGACTTTACCGAGTGTGGCAAGCAAGATTACGAAGTTGCCAAGCAGGAAATCGCTGAGAAGCTCTCATCATGCTTGCAACAGCGGGCTCAAATTGAAGTGGGGTTGGCCGCGGTAGTAGCATGCGAGGAAGAGCTGCGGGGAGCGCATGAGCGGGTTGCCAATTTTTTGAAAGCCCCGCCTTCTTAACAATTGTAATTGTATTCCCCTTTTGTATTAATTGTATCTCCTAAACACTTTGATTCGTGAATAAGAATATACACTTATTTTTTTCATGCACTGTGTTTTGATGTCTTAACACGACGCTAATTAGTTTATTCACTCGTTTCGGAGTCCGTAGTTTATTCACTCGTTTCAGAGTTTGTAGTTTATTCACTCATTTCGGAATTTGTAGTTTATTCACTCATTTAGGAGTTTCTAGTTTATGGACTCATTTCGGAGTTTATTTAGTTTATTCACTCATTTCGGAGTTTCTAGTTTATGGACTCATTTCGGAGTTTGTTTAGTTTATGGACTCATTTCGGAGTTTGTTTAAGTTTACTTCCTTTGGGTTTACAGGCAAACTTGTCCTAATATTGCATATAGATAACCTCCATTCTTTACGATAGAGGTCCGTTAGGTTTTGTGGTACTAGGGTTTTGGTCCGTGGTACCGTCGCGTTGGCTGTTATATTCCTCGATATGTGTTCTTTAAGCCGTTGTTCGAGTAGCTCTGCGACTGTCGTGTCTCTGATCCCTTCGGGAGCTGGACAAGACGTCTTCAAGTAATCTCCTTAGGCTATATGACCGTTGGAAGAGCAAGCATTAAGAAATTTCCATGTCGCTTTTTGCTTGAGGTTAGACTCAATTTGGAACCCCAATGAGTCATAACCACTCCGCGCTGGTGTGGGATGATCTCCGATTGTCTCTGAGGCTTTATATGAGTTGCCGTTGAGACCCGATTTTTTTGTTTTGACGATGCCATACCGTTTCTTTGCTGAAGTATGGTAGACAATGTTCATATCAGATTTTTGCATTTTTATACCGCCCATTTTTTATCACATTGCTTGTAGGTAGGTACTCTTGAGCCGTGTTTGCTAGATAATTGCAGGTTACAGGTTTTCAGCTCTAAACAGTGAAATTCATGGAAAAGCGCGACAAATTCTGGACTACTGTCAACCACAGATAAAATACGGGTCTCCGCTCTCTATCCATATGTTGCCGAACACCAGTTTAAAGGACAAAATGGAAAATCAATGGTCATTTTCATGCACAAAGCACAATGTCAACACAAGATCCAAGATATCTACGCGGAGCTCAAGAAAATCATTGCAAAAGATCCACATCAAATCACCTTTTGATCTTCTGAAATTCTGGAAGAAATGTAAAGAGCTTCTGAAAAACCAAGTATACCACACTGAAGAGAACAGCTACACAGGGAAACCCACAAAATTTGAGGAGCCAACTCCCCTAAATGGCCGCGGATCCGCGGACAACATGGCGACTCGGCCGTGGATCCGTGGCCGAGTTGACTCGGTAACTGACACTTTTCAGGGGGCAGTTTGGTAACTTCATGTTGGGTCATAATGTTGCCCTAGGGTTTCAATTTCCTGCCTATAAATAGCCCAGAACAATGCCAAGTGAGGGATGCTTATTCTTGTGTTAAATTTTAGGATAGATGTTGTAGTTCTTCTTCCTCTTTTCATATTTTCTCCATTAAACCTTGTAGTGAGCTTTTATGAGTGAAGTGATGAATAAAAGAGTTCTGTTCTTGATCATGCTTGTCTTGTCTTGTTACCTTATTAATTATATTTGCTTGTAATTTTCATTTGATAATCTAGTTGTCGTTATTTGTTGTTTGTTTGTTTCTTCTTCTATTTTTCTTTATCCTTAACAACAATGATGCTTGAGCTTGATCCTTGCCAAAGAGAGATCTCAAATAGCTAGTTGTAATCTTCTAACCTCTTTCTTCCTATCTTCCTCCTTTTGTTGTATTTTTCTTTTTTTGTAATGGGTGAATAGTTTCTCACTTGTTAGGGTAGGATAAGGAAAGTTTGAGAGAAGGAAATCTCTCACTCTTTTCTTGCCCAACATCTTAATTCGGACTCCCGTTATTGAACCACAATCCGCTCCCTACAACACCCTATCCTACATGATAGTGGTGATTCCTTAGCGAGACCGGTTGTGCTTGAATTAACCGGAGGTTAAGGCTAAGGGCCAAGAACGGAGGGACAAGGACCAAAAGGAAGAAACTAAGTGTTGGAAAGCCTAGCTTATACTCGCAAGTTCCTTCCTAGTCGTGCTAATACCCGTTGTTACCGATTACCGTAACACCGATATTAAGAGTGGCAACGAAAGAAGTGAGCGACTCCTATCTCAAACTAACCTAATCCTGGTCCTAACAAGCTCTCTTTATATACATTTTAGCATATAGTTAATCTCAAACAAATCTGGACATTTGGTCTTAACTCGTTAAAGCACATAGAAAAAGATTCTCATCTCCCTGCGGACGACCGGTACTCAACCGGCTAGCTACCAAACGAAACCGTCTTGATTGCGGTAATTAACTAAGCACGCAAAAACTCTAACAATCAAATCCCGACCAGATTATTCGTCGGTGTGTCCCTGACGATGAATTCAAGAGTGTGCTGTAGTTTTGCCACGATCAAGCATGTGGCGGGCATTTTGGCCCCAGAAAGACAGCCGAGAAGATCTTGCTGTGTGGTTTCTACTGGGCACAACTCTTCAAAGACGCTCATGACTACTGCAAGACTTGCTCCCGGTGCCAACACTTGGGCCGGATATCCAGGAGAAACGAGATGCCGCTCCAACCAATCTTAGTTGTGGAGATCTTCGATGTTTGGGGGATTGACTTCATAGGGCCGTTTCCCAGCTCTTTTGGGAACTTATACATCCTTCTCGCTGTTGATTATATCTCTAAGTGGGTCGAGGCTGTGCCCAGCCGGACTAACGACAACAAGGTTATCGTTAGATTTCTTAAGCAAAACATTTTCTTCCGGTTTGGGCACCCCCGAGCAATCATTAGCGACAATGGAACTCATTTCTGTAATAAGACTTTCGAGGCCTTGATGCGGAAATATTCCATTAATCATACGCTATCTACGCCCTACCACCCCCAAACACGTGGGCAAGCCGAAGTTTCAAATCGGCAAATCAAGCAGATACTGGAGAAGACGGTTTCCAAGAACCGTAAGGATTGGTCGTTAAAACTCACTGATGCCCTTTGGGCATTTCGAACCGCTTATAAGACCGATCTTGGCATGTCTCCTTATCGGCTTGTTTACGGAAAGGCTTGCCACCTTCCTGTGGAAATAGAGATTCACGCATTTTGGGCGATAAAGGAGCTGAATCTGTCTCTCGAAGATGCGGGCAGCCATCGGAAGCTGCAGTTGAACGAATTGAGCGAGCTTCGGGATGAGGCTTACGAAAACGCGGTTGTCGTTAAGAACCGAACGAAGGTGTTTCACGATAAACACCTTTTGCGCAAAACTTCCGCACCTGGTCAACAAGTACTGCTTTACGACACCCGGCTACATTTCCATCCAGGAAAGCTCATATCTCGCTGGAAAGGGCCATTTTTTGTGCGGAATGTGTATCCGCAAGGCGCTGTGGATTTGGAGAATCCAAAGGACGGTTCATTTTTCAAAGTAAACGGACACAGACTGAAACCGTACCTTAGAGCTGAACCAATAGAGGAGCTCCTGGTCTTACAGGAGCCGGTTTACCCTGCATAATCTTCCTCTGCCTACCACCAAACTTTGGTTATCCAGCCAAAACAGTGGACGCTGTTTCAAATAAGTTTGGGGGTATGTATATACCATTTTGTATATATATGTGGATATTCTTGTCCGGTGCATATCCATTTTTAACTATTTTCTTTTTAATATATATAAAATGTGTATATCTAACCGACAATTTTGACCCTTCAATAATTTTTCCATGCAAAGACAGTGAGGACACTGTCCAGTTTATGTTTGGGGGTAAGCTCGGTACGCATTTCTAACCTTCGCATTCATATGTATATTTTGCATATGCATACTAAAATCCATAAAAATCAGAAAATTTTCTAAAAACATAAAAACTTTTTCGTCAAGTTAGCTAGTGGGAGAACTCAGATTCAACATTTCGATGGTTTTGTTTGAAAAGATAAGAATAACTAAATCTTATTTTTAGATTTTGAAAACCTGAAAGATAACTCTCCTTTGAAGTTAACTATAGCTGATATACGTCTTTACATCACACTACACGTGTCGTGGGTTTTGAAAATTAGATGACAAGTCTATTATGTCTGAAAACTTTTAAATACATAAATTATTTTCTGAGGATCAAATAGGTTTGTTCTGAAATAAGTAATATTAAGAATAGTTTATGAAGTGAAGCGTATATGAAGGGATGTTATTGATGCCTTAATTGGAACTAATTCTGAAAATAACCCATCTGAAACATGATTGGAATGATTACACACCTAACCCACTAAACACGCCTTTTATCCAAAAAAATAATTGAACTGCCGATTATATCTCCGTTCGCATTAAATCGTCATGATTTTCACGCTAAATTGTCTTTTGTTTTTGGGCCTAGGTAACTTGAGTAATTAAGTCCGCTGGGGTGCCTCTACACCTAATGCCCTAAAGCCAACTGGTTTGGGTGCATTGGCCTAAAGCTCGTTAAGAAGCCTAGAAAGTCCGGATTAAAAAAAAGTCAACCAAGTGCTCTCTCCGAGTTAAAATTCCTAACGGTTTTTTGTGTGAGAATAATCTTGACAAAAGACAGGTTTTTATAAAAAAATATTTCTAGCGGAAATATGAAGATTTTATTCTATGATAAAGACTATTGCACTTTCACAATGGTGTGTATGAAATGAAAACAAGAAAAAGGTGGAGTGAAAAATAAGACCTAGTTTCCTGTTAAGGAAGATAAAAATTCTGAAATTGAAACCTTACTGGAAAACGAAACTTGAAAAACACTTAACTCTTTATAAAACTTATGTGATCCTTTTTAAATTTTTATCTAGGCTTTATTTTGTGACATAATGACTTTAATCGATCCTTCTGAAACTTAACGACACTATTTGCACTGCACGTAAAGACATATAGAATCTTAAGTTAAATAAGAAGCGAGGTGTGAAAAATAAAGGTTCGATAGTCTAGAATTAGGATAATAGAATTGTTATTTTTTAAAACAAAACCTTAGGATTTGATTCATAGTTATTTCACAAAACTAGCTTGACGGGATTTTGTGGGTAGTATCCGCTGAAAACCCTCAGGAGACAACACTCCTCCTACTAGGGACACCTAGAGGTTTAACGGCTTGTTGCACATGCTCAGTGCAATCGCGTTCCCAGGGAAAGTGAGGTTAGGAATTTTTGTGAAAAAATTGGCTTTGCTCAGGACGAGAAAATGATAAGTTTGGGGGTATTTGTTCATATCAGATTTTTGCATTTTTATACCGCCCATTTTTTATCACACTGCTTGTAGGTAGGTACTCTTGAGCCGTGTTTGCTAGATAATTGCAGGTTACAGGTTCTCAGCTCTAAACAGTGAAATTCATGGAAAAGCGTGACAAATTCTGGACTACTGCCAACCACAAATAAAATACGGGTCTCCGCTCTCTATCCATATGTTGCTGCACACAAGATTAAAAGACAAAATGGCAAATCAATGGTCATTTTCATGCACAAAGCACAATGTCAACACAAGATCCAAGATATCTACGCGGAGCTCAAGAAAATCATGGCAAAAGATCCACATCAAATCACCTTTTGATCTGCTGAAATTCTGGAAGAAATGTAAAGAGCTTCTGAGAAACCAAGAATACCACACTAAAGAGAACAGCTACACAGGAAACCCACAAAATATGAGGAGCCAACTCCCCTAAATGGCCGCGGATCCGCGGCTAACATGGCGACTCGGCCGCGGATCCGCGGCCGAGTTGACTCGGCAACTGACACTTTTCAGGGGGCAGTTCGGTAACTTCATGTTGGGTCATATTGTTGCCCTAGGGTTTCAGTTTCATGCCTATAAATAGCCCAGAACAATGCCAAGTGAGGGGTGCTTATTCTTGTGTTAAATTTTAGGATAGATGTTGTAGTTCTTCTTCCTCTTTTCATCTTTTCTCCATTAAACCTTGTAGTGAGCTTTTACGAGTGAAGTGATGAATAAAAGAGTTCTGTTCTTGATCATGCTTGTCTTGTCTTGTTACCTTGTTAATTATATTTGCTTGTAATTTTCATTTGATAATCTAGTTGTTGTTATTTTTTGTTTGTTTTTTTCTTCTTCTATTTTTCTTTATCCTTAACAACAATGATGCTTGAGCTTGATACTTGCCAAAGTGAGGTCTCAAATAGCTATTTGTAATCTTCTAACCTCTTTCTTTCTATCTTCCTCCTTTTGTTGTATTTTCCTTTTTTTGTAATGGGTGAGTAGTTTCTCACTTGTTAGGGTAGGATAAGGAATGTTTGAGAGAAGGAAATCTCTCTCACTCTTTTCTTGCCCAACATCTTAATTCAGACTCCCATTAATTGAACCACAATCCGCTCCCTACGGCACCCTATCCTACATGATAGTGGTGATTCCTTAGCGAGACCGGTTGTGGTTGAATTAACCGGAGGTTCCGGCTATGAGGCAAGAACGGACGGACAAGGACCAAAAGGAAGAAACTAAGAGTTGGAAAGCCTAGCTTATACTCGTAAGTTCCTTCCTAGTCATGCTAATCCCCGTTGCCGATTACCGTAACACCGATATTAAGAGTGGCAACGAAAGAAGTGAACGACTCCTATCTCAAACTAACCTAATCCTGGCCCTAACAAGCTCTCTTTATATACATTTTAGCACATAGTTAATCTCAAACAAACCTGGACATTTGGACTTAACTCGTTAAAGCACATAGAAAAAGATTCCCATCTCCCTGCGGAAGACCCGTACTCAACCGGCTAGCTACCAAGCGAAACCGTCTTGATTGCGGTAATTAACTAAGCATGCAAAAACTCTAACAATCAAACATCTATAAGAACTCTATGCTGTATGTATTGCAGTTGAAGTCCGGAGCTGAGAATATGCCTTTGCTCCAATTTGATTTAACTCGTTGGAGCTTTTGTTGACGTTGCGTCTGCACCCTGATGGAATGAGAAGGAACGCCGGAGTAGTCTTTAGGTTATATATGAACTGTTAAGACTTGGACCTAGGAGTTTGCCATTTCTCCATTTTGATTTGCCTCGTTGGAGCTTTTATTGACGTCGCGTCTGCACCCTAATGGGATGAGAGGGAACGTCGGGGTGGTCTCTTGGTTGTATATGAACCGTCAAGACTTGGAGCTAGGAATTTGCCATGGCTCCTTTTTTTTGTTAGACCCTTGGATCTTTGTTGACGTCGCGTCTGCACTGAGAAGGAACGTCGGGCTGATCTCTATGCTGTAGATGTCGCCATCAAGATTTGGCTCTCCCTTTGACGGAGCCTGGTGGGAAAATATAGTTTCCTTTTTCATTTGTGTCCATGGATAGTATACAGGGGTCGGTGTAGACTCACCTGCAGGGAAGAAAAGTTTCATTTTCATTTTTTTATTACTTTCTGCGATGCTCTATCTTTTCAGCTTTTATGTCGCGAATGTCACGATTGCCCAATCGTTTCGGCTATTTTTCGCGGTGCCCAATCATTTCGGCTATTTTTTTTTGCTCGCTGCTTTTTATTGCGAGTTGCCCAAACATTTCGGCTATTTTTATATGCATATTTTTACTCGCTGATTTTTATTGCGAGTTGCCCTATCATTCTGGCTATTCCAAATGCATATTTTTTTTATTACTCGCTGCTATTTTTATTGCGAGTTTGGGATCTGATACCAACCTAAGCATCAGCATCGCTTTGACTGGAATGTTGTCAGGAGGGAATCATCATTTGCCGTGAAAAGAGTTGGAGTTCGACACCTGTTGAGGTATCAACATCGCTACAACTGGAATGTTGCCAGGAGCGAATCATCATTTGCCGTGAAAGGACTCAGAGTTTGACACCTGTTCCGACATCAACATCGCTACAACTGGAATGTTGCTAGGAGCGAATCATCATTTTCCTTTATCGATTTGAACAAAGATGGCTTTGCAAACAAGGTTAGGATCCTGTCGACTAAGGCTTTTTGATTTTATGAGCCGTAAGGGTCTTAGAAAGGTATTTCTCCCTATGAGTCATGAGGATCTCTTTGGTGTATGTTCTCCTTAAAAGTCGTGAGGACTCCTTAGTGGTATTTTCCCTTGCAAGTCGTAAGGATCTTACAAGAGCGTTTTCTCCTTATAAGTTGAGAGGACTTACAAGTGTTGTTCACCATATGGGGATATTTTTTGTTATTGGTGGAACTTGGTGAGAGAGTGTTTATTTATGCCCATGGATTGTATCCAAGGGTCAATATTGGACCACTTGTAGGGCACCTTGGGGGATATGACGGCTTAAGAACATGTTTAGATCCCTGTAGCCTAAGACTTTCGAATTCTATGAGCCGTGAGGGTCTCATAGGGGGAGTTCTCCTTACGAGTCGAGAGGATCTCGTAAGTAAAATTTTTACGAGATTGCGCCCTTCCGGGTTTGAACAAACTCACCGGTAGCCCTGCTGTTTTTACTCACAGCGCCCTTTCGGGTTTTCATCCGTGCTCATTTTGCTTGTGGACATACTGTTTTTTTAACGAGATTGCGCCCTTTCGGGTTTTCACGAACTCTCCGGTAGCCCTGCTATTTTTATTCACAGCGCCCTTTCAGGTTTTCATCCGTGCCCATTTTTCTTGTGGACATACCCTTTTTTTTAACGAGATCGCACCCTTCCGGGTTTTCACAAACTCGCCGGTAGCCCTACTATTTTTACTCACGGCGCCCTTTCGGGTTTTCATCCGTGCCCATTTTGCTTGTGGACATACCTTTTTTTGACCCATCTGTTTGCCAATGGGACTTAGGGGTGACTTCACCGCTAGAGTAGCTATGTAGCCAGTGGGACATGAGTTGCAGTCTTCGCCGTTGGAGCTTCGATTGCAATGTAGATCTCAAGGAAGCATATCACCGTTTTGGAGGCGACATGCTTGTTTAGGGACATCTCGGTTCGTTATAGCCATGTTTGAGGAAGATAATTTCTAGTTTAAGGACTTCTCGGTCCAATGTCGTCATGTTTGAGGTGAATTTGTAGTTTAAGGGAATCACGGTCCATTTTCGTTATTTTTGAGGAAAATTTTGAAATTAAGGACATCTCGGTCCGATGTCGCCATGTTTGAGGTGAATTTTTAGCTTAAGGACATCTCGGTCCGTCATCGCCATGTTTTAGGTGCCATTTAGTTTAAGGACATCTCGGTCCGTAATCGCCATTTTTGAGGCGACGGAGATTCTTTATATACTACTCTCAGAGTTTTTGACTCGGGAAGGTAACGAGCGGACACGAGCATCGTCATCTATAATTGACCAAAGTTATAACTCGTCTAGCGTAGTATTTTTTTAGGAATCGGCCGTTTATTGGCCTGAATGGTTTTTCACCATGCATATCCATGAGTAGGTAGGCTCCACCTTGGTAGAATTTGTCTATGATGTACGGGCCTTCATAGTTCGGCTCTAATTTCCCCCGTTTTGCATGATTGCGGATCATCGGTCTTTTGATGACTGGCACGAGCTCGCCATGGCGATATGTTCTCGGCCTATTCAGTCTTTCGTATGACCGTGTCATCCTTGCTTTATAAGCCTCCAGATTTTGCTATGCTATAAGGCGGGTTTCGTCGAGGGCAATTTCCTCTGGGATTTTTTCTTTCCCTTTTTCCTTTTTGCTCGAACCTTTATTTGTAGGTCTGAGATTCTTCTCAAGCAACGTACGGTCACGCAGCTAGATATTCTCACAGTTCTTCTCCTCCTCTTCTTTTTCGGAGGCGGAGTCCTTGAAGAGAGGGCTAAGGGTTGTTTCTTCTTCAGAATCACTCCCGATGGTAAGAACTTGGAGTTTTTCCTTTTCTAAACTGGTATCAACCATATGACAGTTGCCAGTCATTTTCTCACGCGTATTCGTCGCACTTTTTTGCTGTCGATGAGCATCGCGCTTCATCCTCTTGAAGTGTTGTTGATGGGCAACTTATCCTTGCCATCACTTCTTGAAGGAACTGCATTCTTCGGTGGGATGAGTAACCCTTTGTTGATATAGGTAGTAGTTCGGATATGATTTCTCTCCGTCGAGGCTTATGATCCCAGACGTATTTCCTTTGAGAGGTGTCAGCTTCATTCCCACTGACAGGGCTTTGGCGAACAGCTTCTCTGCTTTGATCCTGCTCTTATTTGTGGCAGGTGTGCTTTGGCTTGGTTGGAGTACTGTACGACTCATCCTTACCACAGCTTCTTCATCCTGACGCTGACCCTTAGCCTTTTCATATATGCATGTTTCGCATTTTCGGTCAACTTTGCTTTTTCGAAAGGTATCGTTTAACAGCCTATCGATTGGGTCTTCCGACAGTTCTGGGGATTTTGGCGCTGATCCTGCCCCCAGTCCCTATGCGTTGTTTTATGACATGACGAATAGGAAACCATATGGAAACTTGCTACATAATCTTCAGTTTCTGATAAGTCATTTTCCTCATCGTTGTCACTCTTTTCGTTCTCAAGAATATGCTTGAGGAACTCTTCGAGGGTGACCAGTGTTCGCGCCTTATGGTTGTACTCCTCCAGCGCGTTAATGTACCATTGTAGGTTCGTGCGTTCATCATCATACTCGGCAGGTCTCACAGGCTTCTTGGTCTTCTTCTTTTTCTTCGAAGACTTTGAAGGCTCGACTTGGGGATTTTTCCCTTTGTCGACAGTTTTCGGTACGAGACGCGGTTTCAGCATACCTTTGATGATTTCCGGTTCAAGTGGGCTTTTCCACCTGACTGACGGACATGCTTGGAGATCCTTCAGCATTATTTTAGTTTTAGCTGAAAGAACGACTTCCTAAGGAGCTTCTTCTATGAGCGAGCATGATGCCCTCGGCGTATCCACCTTTTTGGGAGCGTGCTTCTGTGGCGGGTTTACCTTCCAGTTCTCAAAAAGGGCGAACATCCCCTGTTGATACCGATCCTCGACCCAGTTTCTGAAGACGTAGCAATCCTCAATTGGGTGGCTCACCATTCTGTGATAGGAGCTGTAGTTGGGGTTGTTGACGTCGCCAGGTTGCGGTGGACGTCATGGGTCTGGCAATGTAATGAGTTTGTTGCGCACTGCTAGCTCGAACAGTCTTCTCGTCTTGTCACGGGGAAACGAGTAAGCATGTCCTAACCTTTCTTCCAGGGATATGTGCGGACGCATGTTGTTTTGGAGAGCAACCGGTTCGGGACACTCGGTTTCTTTTGAGTGTTGGAAATGAAGGTCGCTTTCCCTTTACCCTTGGCATTTCGAGGGTCCATTTTTGAGGAGGAAGGACTGTGGCCCATATAGTCCATTTGGGCCAGCTTGTCGATCAGGGCCTGGAAGGTAGTCGGCTTGAAGAACGTCATGAACTGGGACACAGTCGTTTACGGATCTAGGGTCCCGATGAACATGCCCACGGCAAGGGATTCTTCGATGCGCTGTTCGTACTTTGACCATAGGTTCCGCCACCGGATCACTTATTGGACCCAGGTTTCTCCCGGCTTTACCCTGACATTGATTAATGCTGTGATCGGAGTGCGCTCTCTTGCGCTGGCGAACCTTTGTGTGAACAGCAGCTCCATCTCTGTGAATGTCTTTACAGAGTCATTTGGGAGCTCCGAGTATCATTCAAAGGTTGTCTCCGACAGGCTACCAACGAACTGGCAAAGCAGCAGTTTGTCGTCGCCTCCAGTATTGCTGCACAGAGCTCTGAACTGAGCGACGTGCTGGTGTGGATTGCTTGTCCCCTTGTACACATGGAATTTGGGGATCGTATATCCCGGCGGGTACTTGATTTGATCATACTAACCTGGATACGGTCGCCCAGTTCTGACGATTTGGCCAGCCGCTTCATTCGCTTGATGAGCTCGTATTTGTTGAGCTATATAGTCATCAAAAGCAGCCTTGGAGATTGTTTCCTCCTTAGCTGTTGATAGAGCTAGCAGGGGGTTTGATGTTTCCTCTCTGTCATCCTCAACGATTATCGGTGGATCTTCAGCTGGAGGTTCTGGCTGGATCATCATTCCAACCATGTCCTAGAACAGAGGCACCATCTGCTTTATATTAGTATCTTGTTCCGCGGCCTCCTTATCCTTCCTTTCAAGCACCCTTCGCAGGAACTCTGTATCAGTCTCCTGCTCTTGACGATGTTCGCTCGCTAATTCCGGACTTTCTTTCTGTCCGGTGAGTGTTTCCATTTTCGTCAGCATCTCCTGGAGCTTTTGTTGTTGCTCCTGGGCTTTTGTCAGCGACCGAGTTTGCGGCCGATGACCTACGAAAGCACGACTTTCTTTTTTTCCAGAAGCCATGTAAACTGTATGCACGATCATGCCCCCAGACTTAGGGCGTTTGGGTCCGTCGCCTTTGGTATTAGCAGCCGGCGGTGGAATTTTCTCCGACCTCGTCTTTTTATGCGTGGTCGAAATTGAAGGAGTTGTTATAACAGTAACTTGTGTAGAAGACGTCCCTTGCTGTATGACGGAGGGGTAGCCTTTCTCCTGCCGAACTTTCATTTTCTTCAGTCGGCGAGAGTAGTCTTCATCGATCACAGAGTCCTGGACTTTTCGCCAGACTCTGTGAATTTGGGAGGAGAGCCGCTGATGGGGCCGCTCCTGCTTTTCCTGCACAGGGACATCAACAGGAGGAGGCGATTTCTTCAGTACTGTTGTGGGGGAGTTTTTGTGCACCCTCTTCAGCGGTTCAAAGTTGTTCTCGGTTGGAACAACAACATCGACTTCCACCATTGGAGTTGGTGGGGTAAGTCCAGAGGGGGAGTTGCCCCCAGCTTTTCTCACTCGGCGCCAATGGCGACGTTGAGCGTATCTTGCAGACGGGACCGCCTCGGTTTCGGAAGCGGTTGCATCTTTTCCCTGGTTTTGTTGAGGAGCTCCAGTAGTTGCCAGCCTTTTAAAGACCGACGTCCTTGGCAAGAATTGATTGGATACGGTTAGCCTCTCGAAGACCGATCACCTGACTGGTGAAGCACTTTTAACGGCTTCATTTGCAGTAGGTGTTGGGAGGGCTAACCTTTTTAGGGCATCCCCTTCAGGTACGACGAGCCTCTTTGCGAGCCCGTTTTGGTTCTGGCTCAGCCTGTTGAAAACCGAGACGTCTGAGTTTCGGCTCATCTTGTTGAAGACTGAGACATCGGATTTGGACGGCCCGTTGAGAGGGGCCGTTTTGGTTGCAAGTCGATTGAAGACGGACTTCATGGGAGCTTTGGGTTGCGGCGTTGAGACACCGACGCTCATTGGTGGGAGCATGGCCCCGAAGAACAATCCAGTAATTGCTTTTGTTACCTGCCCTACCGGCATTGAAAAGATAGAGGCCGCATTGGGCCCGTAAGTCACTCCTCCAGTTGGTGCGAAGCGAGAATTGCTGTTGCAATTTGTGTAGCTGGAAGCCTTTGATGTTCTTTTCTTCTGCACAGAAACAAGACATCAAATCTTAGTACCTCAAATCCAAAGACAACCATAGCAAATCACGATTTTGTTCACGAACACGACACACGAAGTGTGGAGTGGAAAGAAGAAAAGGTCCCACCGGGCGTGCCAGAATCTGTTCACCGCCGGAAGACGGACCGGGACGTCGGGACGTCTGTCCTGAATCCTGAGGGCAGATGCTATTTGGATTTGTCTATCCACCTCTCCGAAGATGCCAAGTTGATTTATGGCACCGTGCATTATAGGTTTGGAAAGACGCGGCCGTTGTAGCAGACTTCGTCAGATTCCCCCTCGTTTGCGAGGGTTTTTTGATTCTGGGGACGCTCTTCCCTGCAGGTGCAAGCCCCTGCAGTTAATTACGTTACCGCATCGCGATAACCACTTTCTTCTGCTTCGGAAGTTCACTTCGTGTTGTTTGTGTTTTTGTTTGTTTAGGTTGCCCGTGGATTGTATACGGAGACTAATTTATGTTGTCGCGCGTAGGGTGTGGGTTAGTCCAAATCCGTATATCTTAGATTTAGGGTTTTTATTTAAGGACCGTTAATCTATTTTGATATTAAGATCGACTTAAATGTATATGAGCATTTGGGGCTCGATTTGTTTTTTATAAGGATATATTATTCCAATTTGAGATTAAGATCCACTTAACAAGGTTTCAGGATCATTTTTATTTAGGATCCAACAAAAGAGCGTTTGGGCTCTATTATTTTAGTTTAAGGACGTTTCGGTCCATTATCGCCATTTTGGAGGTGAATATTAGTTTAGGTACATTTCGGCCCATTGTTAGTTTAGGGACATCTCGGTCCTTTATCGCCATTTTGGAGGAGAATATTAGTTTAGGGACTTCTCCGTCCCTTTTCCATCTTGCGTACCCGTGTATTTGTTACGTGATGAAGCGAATAATGGTGATATGGAATGCACCCAATTTGGGGTGCGATCCGATTTAAGGTGTGCACGTCAATTTGGAAGTGCATCAATGTGGGATCTATCGTTCCCAGTTTTGATGAAGTTTTATATCAAGTTGGGACAAGAAAGGAGTTATTGGTTGTCACCGCCACCTCTCCGAAGACGTTGAAGAATTACAACGACATATATCAGAGGTGTGGAGAGATTTACCCTTAAACCAAATCCCGTGTTTGAGGGAAAAGGGGGTTATTGTGACCATAAGAATTTTTGTTAAGGATACGTTAGTACAATTTGAGACCAAGATCCACTTAACAACATTTTAGGATATTCTTTATTTAAGACCCAGCAACAGAGCATTTGGACTCATTTGCAAGACTTTAGCAACTTAAACAATTTAGGCTTTAGTCTCTTAGTCTCCCCTCTTTTCTGAAAAAGTGCTAAGCACTTGTTTGGGCTCTATTTAATCTGTCCCCTTTTTTTATGCAGAATGTGCTTATCACTTATATGAGTTCTGACACCCACATATGATCATGTGGAGCTTTCAGTCATGGGGATTTCCTAATAAGTGTTGAACACTTTACTCCTTTTGTCTTTATATGGAGTGCTAGGCACTCTTTATGGCGTCCATGTGGGGAGCGCATGAGGCGCTGGGCGCAGCCAAATGAGTGTTGAACACTCATCTATTTTAGACTGCTTGTGGAGTGCTAAGCACTCTTTTTTTCTTTTGCGGGGCACACGTGGGTAGCACATGAGGCGCTAGGCGCTACCCAGTTAGTGCTGAGCACTCTTCCCTTCTGTGGCGCCCACGTGAGGAACACGTGCGGCGCTGGACGCTGGGCGCTGCCCAGTGAGTGCTAAGCACTCTTCTCTTCTGTGGCGCCCATGTGAGGAACATGTGCGGCGCTGGGAGCTGCCCAGTGAGTGCTAAGCACTCTTCTCTTCTGTGGGCCCATATGAGGAATACGTACAGCGCTGGGCACTGGGTGCTGCCCAGTGAGTGCTAAACACTCTTCTTTTCTGTGGCGCCCATGTGAGGAACACGTGCGGCGCTGGGCGCTTTTCTCCTCTGCTAATAGCATTTTTGCCCTTTAATAATCAATAGGATCTTTCTTTTGTAGATCTAGGATCAAGCTTCCTTTTTAAGAACCAAGTTCTTTTATGAGAACTAGGTTTCTCTTATATACTTTGTTTTGAGGAATTCAATTCCTAATTCTTTTCTGAATTTTTGATTCTCAAGAATAAGTTCCTCCCGATGAGAATTAAATTCTCAACTTATGGAAGACTTGTCTTGTGAATCTCAGATCCAGAGAAAGAACTAAGTTCTTTGAGAAGGGTTAAACCTTTTAGATATGTAAATGAAATGTTTTTATCTCTATATATTTCTTTTGTTTACCTAGAGTTTTTAAGGAGGGAGATATTCTTCCTTGAGAATTTAATTCTCTGTTCCTTTTTGAAGCTTTCTATTTTTGTTTTTGGAAGCTTATGGGGTGGTTCTTCTCTCTCAGACTTGAAGTCATCGGTCCTTTATATAGTGGAGGAAAGTTTGTTAATTAGTTTTGAAGAAATCTCTTATTAAGAGATCCCAATTGATTTGGAGAATTTTACCCATCATTGGATCTTTGATCCAAGGGTTTCTATTTTTACAAAACATATTTTCTTGTTTTTAACAAGATTGGGAAAATATTTTTCATATGCGGAGTTTTACTCTGTGAAATGGTGATTTTTAATCATCATTAGATTTTCAATCCGAGGGTTCTCTGTTTTACAGAGGGCATAGAATTTTACTCTATGATCCAACCGGCGGTATCTTTCTTATTTTAGAAAGATTTAACAAAATTTAATTCTGTATCTTGATGATTTATCATCTCCGTTGGATTTTTGATCCAACGGCTCTGTTTAACAGAGAGTAGAATTTAATTCTACCTGGGCGCTGGCGCTCACGTGTTCCTCACGTGGGCGCCACTTAAGAATTTTGTCCTTAGGATGGATATTCTGTGCTTTGCACACCAGCGCCCGTGTGAAGAGCATGTGCGGAGCTATATGAGAGTCTTAACTCTTATTTAATCTAGTAGATTCTTTTGTGCTTTGTACACTGGCTCCCGTGTGAGGAGCACGTGAGGCGCCACCATAGGATTTGATCCTATCGGCGCTGGCGCCCTTGTGGAAGGCACGTGAGGCACTGCCTTATTAATTTTGAACAGAGTTTTGCTATTTTATTGAGGAAACAACGTGCTTCACGTAAGGTGCTGTTATAAGATTTAATCCTGTATAAAACTAGCTCTCACGCGTTATGCACGTGAGGCGCTCCTATAGAATTTAATCCTAAAAGAAAACTACCGCCGGCGCTCATGTGTTATGCACGTGAGGCACTGCCTTATTATACGAGGGAATCGTTTCACCTACTTGCTCTGCTTTTTCTGAGTCAACTCTTTCTTTTCCAATGCCTTTTTTTGTCAGAGCTTGGAAATAGTTCCACCGTGCACATCATTTTCTGTGTCTAGAATTAAATGCTTCTCTATATAATCTGAAGCAATGTTCTTCTTCTCCTTCATAAGGAAAGAACCATTTTAACAGATCAAGAGTCATGGCTTGCAATCGTCCACATGCTCATCGGCAATCATGGGAGGTGCCTATCGAGGAATTTGTTCCTCATTTTGCTGCATGCTTGGTGAATCCCGCTCTCACGGATGACCAATGTGACACGTTGATGTACGAGCTCCTGACTCGTAGAGGATCTCCTCTCCCCATCGTCTCTATTTGGCTCTGGATGATCTTCCTGTCCTTGCTCGATGACATTCCCCCTCATCCAGCAGAGATGACTCCGGCGATGCTCGATGCATTAGATGACAAGATCGAGTGCTTTCATGAGGCAGGTTTGATTACCAAGCCTCTGTTCTGTTGCTAAGACAGATATGGGATTAGCGGACCATCATGTCTGCTTTTGCCGATGAGCACAACATTGACCGATGGGGAGCGACTCCTCACGGAAATCGCCGCATTGGCATAGTGAAGAAGGCTGAGAGGGCTTTAGAAAACTTTATTTATGGTTTTGTAAACCCTTGTATTTTTGATCCTATGTTTAGTGATCTCTTTCCTGTAGAATAAAATATTTATTGAAATGCATTCCTTTTATCGTTCACTACCGTGTGCTTCATTTCTATCACATGTTCTTTCTCTGATTGTATTGTTTAAACATACGTGCAAACTGCATGTGCGCACGTGAACTTCACCCTTAGGGATTTTTGCTAAGTGCAAACGCCACTGATGTGACTGTGTCATGCACTAACCCTATACACCCGTATATAAATCGACATGCTTTCAATGCTATTTCCATCCAAGCATGCATGTATTTTTCAGTGAGCACTCAAACGAGTGTGAACAAATGCTCCCCTACTACCTTGCTCACGGAGGTATATGTGTGAGTGAAGTATTCTCGAGTAATGCATAACATACAGCTGGTTTCAGGCTGGCGTATTGTACACAACTTTTAGAACTTCGATCTGAGAAGATAGCGAGTGGACACAAGCGTCGTCATATATCCTTGACTCAGATCGCAATTCTTAAGAAATGTAGTTCTAAGCCCTGAGGCCTATGAATTGCACCTTTCTGTTTCTTGATGTCTTGATCTGGTGCGAATTAGTTTATGTACTCATTTCGGAGTTTGTAGTTTGTTCAATCATTTTGGAGTTTTTAGTTTGTTCACTCGTTTCGGAGTCACTTATTTATTCACTCATTTCGGAGTCTCTAGTTTATTCACTCGTTTCGGAGTGTTTTTAGTTTACCTCCCTTGGGTTTACACTCAAACTCATACTAACGTTGGATGTAGATAAACCCTATTCTTTTGCGACAGAGGTCCGTTAGGTTTGTGGTACTAGGGTTTTAGTCTATGGTACCGTCGCGTTGGCTGATTTATTCCTCGATATGTAGTTCCTTACGTTGCTATTCGAGTAGCCCCGCGTCTGTCGTGTCTTTGATCCCTTCGGGGGTTTGACAAGATGAATTCAAGTAATCTCCTGAGGTCATATCACCGTCGGAAGAACATGCGTTGGGTATTTGCCACGATGCTTTTTACAAGAGGTTAAGCTCAATTTGGAGCCCCGATGAGTCATAACTGCACCCTTCTGGCGTGGTATGATCTACGATGATCTCTAGGCTTTGTATATTTTGCCGTCAAGACCCGAAATTAGGAATATACCATCAATTTTTCTTTTTCTTTGATGATGTCGCGCCGATTCTTTTGCTGAATTAGGGTAGACATCCGTATGACCACTATGCTGTATGTATTGCAGTTGAGGTCTGGAGCTAGGGATATGCCATCACTCCAATTTTATTTGACCCTTGGGTCTTGGTTGACATTGCGTCTGCATCCTGCTGGCATGAGAAGGAACGTCGAAATGATCTCTAAGCTGTAGATGTTGCCATCGAGATCTGGAGTTAGGATTTTGCCATCACTCCACTTTTATTTGACCCTTGGATCCTTATTGACGTCACATCTATACTTTGCCGGAGTAAGAAGGACGTCCAAATAGTCTCTAAGCTGTAGATGTGCCATCAAGACTCGGTTCTTCTTATGACGAAATATGGTGGGAATATATTGTTCCCTTTCTTTTATTTGTGTCCATGGATTGTATATAAGAGTCAGTATGGACCTACTTGCAGGGAAAAAAAGTTTTATTTTATTTTTATTTCCGTGATGCTCTATCTTTTCAGTTTTTTGTATCACGAAAGTCGCGATTGCCCAATCATTTCGGCTATTTTATTTCTCGCGGTGTCCAATCATTTCGGCTAGTCATTTTTTATTTTTACTCGCTATTTTTTTATTGCGAGTTGCCCAAACATTTCGGCTGTTTCATATGCATATTTTTTTTGCTCGCTGATTTTTGTTGTGAGTTGCTCCATCATTTCGGCTATTTCATATGCATTTTTTTGCGACTCGCTGAGTTTTATTACGAGTCAGGAACTTTAGATCTTGTACCAATCTTGGCATCAATATCGCTGCAACTGGAATATTGCTAGGAGAGAATCATCATTTGTCGTGGGAGGACATGAAATTTGATACCTATTTAGGCATCAGCATCGCTATGACTGGGATATTGCTAGGAGCGAATCATCATTTGCCTTTGTTGATTTGAACAAAGGTGGCTTAGCAAACAGGGTTAGGATTCTGTCGACTAAGGCTTTTGACTTTATGAGCCGTAAGAGTCTCATAAAGGTATTTCTCCGTACGAGTCGTGAGGATCTCGTAGGTGTGTTTTCTCCTTAGGAATCATGAGGATTCCTAAGTGTATTTTTCTCTTATAAGTCGTAAGGATCTTACAAGAGTATTTTCTCCTTGTAAGTCGAGAGGACTTACAAGTGTCGTTCCCCATATGGGGACATTTCTTGCCATTGGTGGAACTTGGTAGGAGAATATTTATTTATGCATGTGGATTGTATACAAGGGTCAATATTGGACCGCCTGTTGGGCAGAAAAGTTTTGTAGGGTTTCGATGGCTTAAGAATAGGTTTAGATCCCTGTAACCTAAGACTTTTGAATTTTATGAGCCGTGAGGGTCTCATAGGGGGGAATTCTCCTTACGAGTCGTAAGGATCTCGTAAGTGTATTTTCTTCTTAGAAATCGTGTTGATTTCTAAGTGTGCTGCTCTTTTGCAAGTTTTAAGGATCTCACACAAGTGTTTTATCCTTGCAAAGTCATGAGGACTTTGTAAGTGCCCTTTTTTTTAACGAGCTTACGCCCTTTCAGGTTTTCACTAGCTCGCCGGCAGTCCTGCTGTTTTAACTCACGGCGCCCTTTCGGGTTTTCATCCATGCCTATTTCTCTTGTAGACATACCCTTTTTTAAGCCGGCCCATAAGGTAACGCACCATTAGCTGTAGGCCCTAATCTTCTTCAAAGGACTAAATAATGTGGGACCTGAAAGAGTTATGAATCGTTTATGCCCGTGGATTGTATACATTAATCGATATGGGGATTCACCGTAGGGCTAAACGTGTTAGTTTAAGGTCCTAACGGTCCATTATGGCCGTATTTTGAGGCGAGTTTTTAGTTTAATGATGTTTTGTTCCGTTATTAGTTTAGAGACTTCTCGGTCCAATATTAGTTTTGGGACGTTTCGGTCCATTCTTAATTTAGGGACATTTCGGTCCATTATTCCCGTGTTCGGGTGAACGCATTAGTTCAGGGACGTTTCGGTCCATCATTCCCATTTTGGGGACGAAGGTTTTTGGGTACTACTCTCAGAGTTCTTACTCAAGAAGATAGCGAGCGGACACAAGCGTCGTCATCTATCATTGATCTAAGTCTTGACTCGTCAAGCGCAGTATTTTTTGAGGAATCGGCCGTTTATTGGCCGGAAGGGTCTTTCACCATGCATATCCATGAGCAGGTAGGCTCCATCCTTGTAGACTTTGTCTGTGATGTACGGGCTTTCATAGTTCGGCTCGAACTTTCCCCGTTTTGCACAATTGGGGATCATTCGTCTTTTGACGACTAGCATGAGTTCGCCTTGGCGGAATGTTCTTGGCCTGGTTAATCTTTCATATGACCGCGTCATCCTTGCTTTAAAAGCCTCCAAATTTTGCTGTGCTATAAGGCGAGTTTCGTGGAGGGCGTCGAGCTCCTCAAGCCTAAGATGAGCATTTTCTTCATCTGTCAGCTCGTATCGAACCGCTACTCATAGAGAGGGGAGTTCTATTTCAAATGGGAGCACTGCTTCCGTACCGAAAACCAATCCGTATGGTGTCGTATTCGTGGCCATCTTGAACATTGTTCGTTACGCCCAGAGAGTTTCATGCAGCCTTTCGTGCCAGTCCTTTTTGTTTTTGGACACCGTCTTTTTTATAATCTCTGTCAAGGTCTTCTTGAAAGCTTCAACTAGACCGTTGGCACAAGGATTATAAACTGAAGAGTATCTCCAATCTATTTTGTGCTGCTATGCGAAGCGGCTTATTTTATGGCTTCTGTAAGCTGGTCCATTATCCGAGATAATTCGCCGCGGACTGCCGATCCGATAAATGACATGGGTTCTGAAGAAGTGGAGGATATTCCCCGTCTTCACACTCCCTTAGTGGTACTGCTTCTACCCACTAAGAGAAGTAGTCGGTCGTTTCCAATATGAACCGATGTCCTTTGGATGATGCAAGT
This sequence comes from Agapanthus africanus, assembly GCA_030015575.1. Taxonomy (NCBI): domain Eukaryota; kingdom Viridiplantae; phylum Streptophyta; class Magnoliopsida; order Asparagales; family Amaryllidaceae; genus Agapanthus; species Agapanthus africanus. Next base: position 28,386,784 of record JASDDO010000010.1, on the reverse strand, counting down.
TCGATAGGGCCAATTTTATCGGTTCCCCATATTTCGAACGGCTAGCTAGCCACTGTCGGGTGTAGCGAATTTGGATATTAATGGATGAAGTCCCCGTGAATTTGGCACGAGTGACACCGCTTCGCATATTCGAGGCAGTCCTGGATCATCGTGGGCCAATAGTAACCAATTCTTTTTTATCTTCATCTTCATCTTTGGCCCAGCTTGATGAGAACCGCAGAGTCCGTCGAGAATTTCTTGGATGACTTTCTTTGCTTCTTCCGGCCCCAGGCATCTTAGCCATAGACAGTCGAACGATCTCTTATATAAAGTATCATTGACGAAGGCGAAAGACAAAGATCATTTCATGAGCTGATGTCTAAACGACGCATTTTTAGGCGTTCATTGGGACTTAAATTACTCTATGAAGACTTCCCTCCAGTCCTTGACCTTTTCTTTGTCCTCTATTTGAAGGGCTACTTGTTCGGTCATTTTTTCCCTTCGGATGGCTCTATCAGGTCTTCCGAAGATATATATGTTGGCACGAGAACCCTGCGGCTTTACACAATGATCCTTACGTTATCGAGGTCTTCATCGGCCAATTCCTTAGCCAATTTGGCCAATGAATCCACCTTGCTATTTTCCGCACATGGTATGCTTTCTAGGGTATAGGAAGGGATTTGTGTCAACAGTTGCTGCACTCTTTCGCCATACCTTATCAACTCTGGCTTGCACGTTTGATAATCGCCATTTACTTGACTAACGATCAGCTGTGAGTCTCCGTATATGAGGAGGTCTATGATTCCCATATCGATAGCAATCTCAAGATCGACTATCAAAGCCTCATATTCAGCTTCGTTGTTAGTCTTTGGCTCCGTTAAGGAGAGGGTGTAACGCAATATCCCTCCTTGCGGGGTCATGAAGATAAGGCCCACCCCGGCTTTGATTATGGGGGCGTTTTGCTTTTTCCTCTTCATGGAAAATGCTCCATCGAAGTAGAGTTCCCATTGGGAATCATTTTCTTCTTCGATTGTGTCGAACACATGTTCGTATGGCAACTCGCAATTTAAGGGGGAGCCGGCCGGTATCGGATGCTCCGCGAGAAAGTCGACAATGGCATGACCTTTCACTGCTTTGAGGGGTGATACGTTAACGAGAAATCCATCAGGAAGAGGGCCCATTTGGCAAGTGTTCCAATCAGTATGGCCTTTGACATTAGATATTTGAGAGGATCCACTTTCGATATGAGGTGGACCTCTTGTGCCAAGGTGTAATGTCTGAGCTTCGTTATTGCGAAGATCAGCACCAGGAAATACTTTTCGATGGGAGAATAGTTGTTTTCTTCCCCCAGGAGAACTCGACTTAAATAGTATAGAGCTCTCTCCTTTCCCTGATCGTTCTCTTATTCCCACAATGCGCCTAGAGAACCCTCAAGGGCCGTTGTATATAGGATAAGGAGTTTTCCCTTAACCGGAGTGGCCAATACAGGTGGATTTTGCAGGTATTGCTTGATTTCGTCTTGTGCGTTTTGGCATTTCAGATCCCAGATGAATGGAGTCCTTTTCTTCATCAGATGACTGTTGGGACGACATTTTTCGCAGAGGTTGGCTACGAACCGCCAGATGTACGCGAGCTTTCCTTAGAGATATCGCAAATGTTTGAGGGTTCTTGGCGTGCGCATTTCCATAATCGCCTTAATCTTTGAGGGATCAATTTCAATACCCCGGTAACATATGATGAATCTCAGGAATTTGCCTGAGGAAACTCCAAACACGCATTTTAGTGGGCTCATCTTTAGATTATACTTCCAAAGACGTTGGAACACTATTTTTAGATGTTCCCAATGTTCCTCATGAGATTTTCTCTTTACTACAAGGTCGTCGATGTAGCATTCGACGATCTCATATATGAGGTCATCAAAGATCTTTGTCATGGCCCTCTGGTCGGTAGCGCCAGCGTTCTTCAAACCGAAGGGCATCACCTTATTGCAGAATATACCCAGCGGGGTTCGGAAGACGGTATAATTCAGGTCTTCATGATGCAATTTTATTTGGTTGTATCCTGAAAATCCATCCATGAAGGAGAAGACCTCATGGTTAGACGTGTTATCGATCATCAGCTCGGTAATGGGTACCGGGAAGTCATCCTTCAGGCAAGCTTTGTTGAGCTCCAAAAGTCCATGCAGATGCGAACCGTCCCATTTTCCTTCATCACTGGAACGATGTTAGCGATCCAGTCGGGATATTGAACCTCTTGGATGAAGCCGGAGTCAATTAGTTTCTTGACTTCAGTGTTGATATTCATCTCAAGTTCGAATCGCATCCTTCTTGGATCCTGTTTGATTGAAGTTATGCCTGGCGATATGGCCAGTTTATGTATCGCTACTTTCGGATCTAGACCCGGCATTTTGGAATAGTTCTATGCAAAGCAGCCTTTATACTGCATGAGCACGTCTTTTAACATGGCTACCTGTTTTTCAGATAGTAGCTCGCTGATGAACGTCGGCCTCAGATCATTTTCCGTCCTTAAGTCAATTTTTCTTAGGTTGTCCGCCGTGGTGTGTATCCCATCTTCCATTTCTTTTGGTGCTGGTGGAAACTATAAGATCATCTCGTCATCGTCTTCATTTGAGAAGTACCTGAAGAGGTCATTCATACTCTCATGGCCTCCTTCTTTTGAGAGTGTTATCATATGGCAGGTACGAGTTCTTTTCCATTCTCGCGGTCGAGCTAGTCCTATCCTGATGGTCTAAGTTCTCTTTGGCTCATGCTTTCGTGGCAGGATTACCCTCCAGCTGTTGGATAAAGAGAACCTGCCATGTCAATACCGGTCTTCCACCCAATCTTTGAACGTGAAGCAATCTTCAAGGGTGTGACTTATGGCTCGGTGATAGGAGCAATAATCCGGATGGTGGACCTCGTTTATTTGTTTGAGGTGCCGAGACTCTGGAAACGTCATCATTTGGTCTTTTTGACAAGGTTGAATATTTTCACTGTCTTGTCTTGCGGGAAAGAGTATTCCCGACCCATCTTCTTCATAAAAGATGGGCTCCAATCGAGTTTTTCTCGATTGAACGGCATCTTGAATCCACTTTGTTGTCTTCGAGCATTGTTTGCGTTCTTTTCCCTGTTTTTAAGTTCATTTCGGTGTTTTCCCTTTTCGTGAGAACATATAGCGGGTTGGGGATGAAGAGCATTACGGTCTACTTTCTCTACAGATTGCCGATAAAGATGCTGTGTCCTGGTCTTTTCATAAATGGACATTTCGCGGTTGTGATTGTCCCGGCTCATTTGACAAGTTTCTTTTATTAACTTATCAATTTGATCTTCAAGCAAAGGACTTAACGTTTTCGAAGCGGAATCTCACTCCGATTTGACATCACGACTATTTGGAAGAGCGTTTTCCTCTTCACCCGTGTTGTTTACGATGCATCAGTTGTAGATTTGCTACCTCTTCTTGGATCGAACGTATCCCAGCCCAGTTGTTTCCATCTTCCTGTTGGGCTTCTTACATTGAGTTCCGGGAGTATCCCAAATCTTTTTGTAGAATTGGGCTTGTCAAATAGTTTGTTTGAAGGGTACATCTTGGCGTCTTAAGAGCACTTTCAATCCCTCCGAGTAATATCTTGGCAGACAAATGGGTTGAAGCATGTCGAGCGCAAAATCAGCACCGTGCCAAATTTCTTTCTCTACTTTGGTCTCCGTAGATTGGTAGAAAAGGATCGCCTTTTCACTTCTTCGCCTAGGAGGTATGTAGAAAGTTTGGAGTTTTTGTACGCTGTATGTATCGAGTGTATCAAGTTCCTTGTAGTGTCAATGCGAAGCCATCATGATTTGTAGACTCTGATCTGCTTTGGCAAGAGTCTGCATTGACGGACGAATGGAGAACACTGCATTGTACTCGTCCTCGGAGTTTCTACCAAAGAACAAAATAGGAGTAGATGGCCCGGACTTATTGTTTTGCCTTTATGGATGCCCCGAGTAGACTATTTCTTCATCTTCCTCGGTATTGCTCCCAAAGATCGGGATAGTGGCGACGGATTTCTGTTTATTCTCTGGCTTGTGGCACCTTTCAGTATCCTCGAAGTCTGGTAGAAAGTACTTCGCTTCTTCATACTTCCGCACTTCATTCACCAAGAACGGATTTAGCTCTCCCATGAAGGTGTACTCCGAACCATTCTTGAAATACTTCATATCCTGATGTTGTGTAGAAGAGAAGATGTTGTACTCGTGTAACCATGGCCTGCCAGCCAAGTGTTATAACAAGTCTTGGCGTCAATGACATGAAATTAGATGTCAGTGTTGGGCAGCCCGAAGTGTAGCGTCAGTATTACGGACACAAGCGTCCGAGATGACTATGAGTCAAACTCGGAGATGGTAATTTTATCTCGGAAAAGTTGCTGAACGTTCATGCAAATTTCCTTCAACACTCTCACGTTGAGAAGGTTAACGGAGGACCCGTTGTCGACAAGGATTTTCCCTATCTTGATATCATGGCAGTACCAGGTGACGTATAATGGGCGATTATATTCGCATGTACCGAGGAGTAGATCTTCATCGTTGAATGTAATATTATCCGTATGGACCTCTGCCGGTTCATCTTTCATCTTCTCTTCTGCGAGAAAAGCTTAGAACTGATCGGGTTCTTGTAATGCCTTGATTAGGGAATCCCGTGCCTCTTTGGATAGCAGGAGGGCATCCAATATGCTTAGCTATGTGGGTATTTTCCTCAGATATGCTAGGAAGTTATAATCCACCTTATTTTTCTTAGGTGGGTCTTTTATGGAGAGCTCTTTTACCACTCTGTCATCGAAGGCAATTTCCTCAGGGATTTTCCCTTTCCCTTTGTCTTTTTTGTTCGAACCTTTGTTTGTAGGTCCGAGGTTCTTCTTAGGCAGCATGCAGTTTGTTAGTTATATGTATGCCCTAGAGGCCATTATTGTACATACGATGTATATTGTAGTGGATGCTTGGACATATATAGGGAGGACTTTCTTGCTCGACATGATAGTATGCTATCTGGTTACACTTTATCTTAACATGTACTCTGATTGTCTCTATGTCACATGTTGATAAAGCCCTTAGGATGAGTACTTGACTTCCAGGACTATGATGTGGATCATACTAGTAGGGACAGTTTAGTCGCCAAGTACATCCTTCAAATGTTCCTAGTCATAGGTGTATCGAGACAGGGCATCGATATACCAGAGTAGACTAGCGTATGCGCTTCTTGACCCATATGATGGGCGATGGATGATCCCATATCTATTGGTATTTGACATCAGAGAAGGTATACGAGTGCTTAGTGGAGACTGGGTACACTGGACGGACTCGCCGAGAACTCCCAGATGGTATTATACCTCAAGTCAGATGGCAGTTCTCTGGTGACACTGGTACAAGTTAGTCTGTAGACCCGAGATCGTCATAGAGTCTTTTGTGATTTCCACTGTGCTTTGCCATCATACCACGTCCAAGAGGGCGTGCAAAACGGTGTCTTTTGGGTACAGTTCCGAATCACATGGAGACAATGAGCGATAGGAGGGGATTCGTCTCTCCCGGTATAGGGAGTTGATGTTGCGCTGTGTTCGATTGGCTATAACTGGAAATCCCTGGCCAGGGTTGCTGAGATTTACTGGTATGTGTTATCAGTAGTTTCTCGAACTGTTATAGACCTCATATCGACACGGCGTATCAAGCTACTGGGGTCTGACTTTTACCACCCCTAGACGAGGTATGCGACATATCAGACGAAGAGACCGGACTGTACGGGAGTGTTACTGGTTGGATTCACGGGAGAATGCACATGCTTGCTTGTTGATCTTCTGATTGCTCAATACCTAGGTGGCTGTTACATTTAGCTTACCGCTTGCAGCTTGTGGGTGTTTGATATGATCATCACCTACTACCGGCGTATTGATGATTCTTTAGAGTCCTACACAGAGGTTTCCTGGCTCAGGCAAAACGGAGTAGGAGCACATATGTGACATGTGTAGGACCGAGAATAATACATGTATGCGATACCGTATTAGATTCTCGCGATATGCGATATCAGCCGGGTATATGTGATATAGCCGGGCCATCGGATCAAGTGTTGATTCGATGAACTGATACAGATTATATTAGTCGGTTATTTGTGAAATAGCCGGATTATCGGATCAATTGTTGATTCGATAATTTAATGTATAATTATATATTTGATATATTAAATTACATTAACTAATATAAGCTCACTTAAAGATTCTTTTTCTCACTCGGGTAATACATTGATATATATGCGATATATGTTAATTGTATTATTTTATTTTGTTACAATAAATATTGTATATGTGATATATAATATTGTAACATGTTGTGGTTATAAATGCAACATGATTTGTGGAGTTTAAATATGGTTAGGGTTTGGATTAGGGTTAAGCTTTCATGAAGCTTTCAAGAAGCTTCATGAAGCTTTGACTTTGACCTTGATATTTTGTGATATTTTGCAAAGATATTTCTTTAACCCAACCCAACCCTTTAACCATAGTTAATTCTCTACATGGGTTAAGTTTTCATACTTAACCCATGGTTGCATTTCTAACCTCACTTGATTCATTATTCATCACAAATGGTTTTGCTTCTTCTTCTTCTTCCTTATTGATAAAAAGCTTTCTAGCTTTTTCAAAAGTGATGAAAATGAGTGAGATAAAGAAAACAAATGAGAGCTAAATTCCTACTTCATCATCCTCATCTATTCTAGCCACTTAGATTAAGGTGTTTGCTTTGCTAATACTTGATTAGTGAAGCAAAAATCTTGGGCTTGAGTTTCTTCAATGTAGATCATCTTTGTTATCGAAGATCGGAAGCAAGCTTGAATCTTTCTCTTCATGGATCTTCTCTTGAGTCCGGGTACTCGATGATCGCAGCGAAGGGACCTCAACACGGAGCTTTAGAAGTGAAGGAACGGACTACAAAGGTTGTAATCCCTGACTCTTAGAAGTAAAGTTGTTTACTTGCTCTTTGTTTCGCCTAATCTCTAGTCTAAGATCTTGGTTAGGGTTGTTCGGCACGTCTAAATTTTAAATTGGGCATGGTTGATGCCTTATAGACCCTTATGACAGTGCCTAGTAACCCTACACGGTTACGCAGTTTAATATTTTCTCAGTTCTTCTCCTCCTCTTCTTTTTCGGAGGCGGAGTCTTTGAAGAGAGGGTTGGGAGGTGTTTCATCCTACGAATCGCTCCCGAATGTAAAAACTGGAGGTTTTCCTCCATCTGAACTAGTACCAACCATATGACAATTGCTAATCGTTTCTTCATGCGCATTCGTCCAACTATTTTGCTTTCGACGAGCGCGAGCTTCGCGCTTCATCCTCTTAAAGTGTTTTTGATGGGCAACGTATCCTTTCCACTACTTCTTGAAGACATTGCATTCCTTGATGGGGTGGGCGACCCTTCGATGATATAGGAAGTATTCTGGATGTGAGTTTTCTCCATCGAGGCATATAACCCCGAGAGTGTTCATTATGAGAGGCGACATGTTCATCCCCATTGACAGGGCTTTGGTGAACCACTTCTCTGTTTTGATCCTGCTCTTATTTGTTGCAGGCGGGCTTTGGTTTGGTTGGAACACTTTACGACTTTTCTTTCCCGCAGCTTCTTTATCCAGATGTTGTTCCTTTTCATATATGGTTGTCTCTGGTTCTCAGTCAACTTTGCTTTTTTGAAAAGCTTTATTTAATAGACTCTCAATCGTGTCTTCTTCTGGCAGTTCCGGGGATTTTAGCGCCGATTTTAACCCCAGTTCCTCCGCGTTGTTTTCTGACAGTGAGGGAGCCTCTTTGTCATATAACGATGAATAGGAGACTATGTGGCAACTTGCTACATGGTCTTCGGCGTCTTCTGATGAGTCATTTCCCTCATCATTGTTACTGTCTTGCCCTCAAGAATATACTTGAGGAATTCATCGAGCGTGACCGGTGACCGTGCCTTCTGGTTATACTTCGCCAGCGCATCTATGTACTTTTATATGTCTGTGTGCTTGTCGTCATATTCGGCGGGCTGCACGGGTTTCTTGGTCTTCTTCTTTTTCTTTGAAGACTTTGAGGGCTTGACTTGGGGGCTCTTCCCCTTGTCAGCAGTTTTTGGTGAAGGATGAGCTTTTAGCATCCCTTCGATTATTTTTGGTTCAGAGGGGATTTTCCACCTGACTGTCGGTCATGCTTGTAGATCCTTCAATATTCTTTTGGTTTTTGCGAAAAAGACTATTTCCCATGGAACTTCTTACACGAGTGAGCATGATTCCCTATGCGCGCCCACCTTTTTGGGAGTGTGCTTCTATGGCGGGTTCACCCTCCAGTTACCATACATAGCGAATTTCCCCTGTTGATACTGGTCCTCAACCCAATTTTTGAAGACGTAGCGATCCTCAATTAGGTGTCTCACCATTCTGTGATAGGAGAAGTAATTAGGGTTGTTGACGTCGCCAGGTTGTGCTGGACGCTGCGGGTCTGGAAATATGATGAGGTTATTTCGTATTGCCAACTCGAACAGTCCCCCTGTCTTGTCGCTGGGGAATGAGTAAGCACGTCCTAGTCTTTCTTCTAAGAACGGGCGCGGACGTGCGTTGTTTTGGTGAGCAGCTGGTTTTGGGCCACTCGGCTGTTGTTGCGTGTTAGCGACTAAGGCCGCCTTTCCTTTACCCTTATTATTTTAAGGGTTTTTATTTTAGGAGCAAGGCCCATGGCCCATCTGATCCATTCAGTCCAATTTGTCTATCAGAGCCTGAATGGTTATGGTCTTGAAGAACGTCATGAACTGGGACACAGTCGTTTGAGGATGAAGGGTCCCAATGAACATGCCCACGGTAGGAGACTATTCAATGCGTTGTTCGTACTTAGACCACAGGTTCGGCCACCAGATCATGTATTGGACCCATGTTTCTCCCGGCTTTACCCTGGCATTGATTAATGTTGTGATTGGATTGCGTTCGCTCTCTCTGGCGAACCGTTGTGTGAACAGCAGCTCCATTTCTGCGAAGGTTTTCAAAGAGTCATTTGGGAGCTCCGAGTACGATTCGAAAGCTGTCTCTGACAGGCTGCCAATGAACTGGTGAAGAAATATTTTGTTGTCGCCTCCAATATTGCCGCATAAAGCTATGAATTGTGCGACATGCCGGTGAGGGTTGCATGTTGCTTTGTAGACATGGAACTTAGGGATCATATATCCCGGTGAGTATTTGATTTGGTCATACCAGCTTGGATATGGTCTCCTAGTTCTGACAATTTGGCCGATGGTTTCATTAGCTTGGTGAGCTCTTATTTGCCGATCAATGCAATCATCCAGCTTGGATATGGTCTCCTAGTTCTGGTTGGATTATTATTCCAACCATGTCTTAGAATAAGACAGTCATCTGCTTTATGTTAGCAGCTTGCTCTGCAGCTTCTTTGTCCTTTATCTCTAGCACCCTTCGCAGAAACTCTATATTGGTCTCTTGCTCATGGCGCTGTTCGACCTCTTTGTCCAAACTTTCTTTCTGTCCAGTAAGTGCCGTCATTTTGTTCAGCATCTCTTGGATCTTTTGTTGTTGCTCCTGAGCCTTTGTCAATGACCGAGTTTGCGGTCGGTGACTTACCGAAGCACGGCTACCTTCTTGCCCATTGGTCATATAGACCGTATGTACGGTAATACCCCCAGACTTAGGGTGTTTAGATCCATCGCCTTTGGAATTTTCTGCGAGCAATAGAGTTTTCTCCAGCCTCCTTCTTTTATAAGAGATTGGAGTTGAAGGAGTCGTTGTGACAGGCACCTGTTTAGGAGAATTCCCCCGTTGTATGGCGGAGGAGCGATCTTTTCCTTGCCGGCTCTTAGATTTCTCGGGTCGATGCGAGTATTTTTTCAATCAAAGAGTCTTGGACTTTTTGCCATACCCTATGTATTTGTGAAGAGAGCTTTTGATGAGGCTGCTCTGGCTATTGCGGCACATGGACCTCTACTGGCAGAGGTGATTTCTTTAGCAACGCCATCGGGGAGTTCTTACGTACCCTTCTGAGCGGATCAAAGCTATTCCCGGTTGGAACAGCAACGTCGACCTCTACCATGGGTGCTCGTAGGGTGAGCCCAGAGGGGGAGTTACCCCCAGCCTGTCTTATTCAGCGCCAGTGGCGACGTCGAGCGTGCCTTGCTAAAGGGACCGCCTTAGCTTCGGAAGCGGCTTCATTATGCCCCCGGCTTTGCTGAGCGGTTTCAATCGGTGTCAGCCTGTTGAAGACTGATGTCCTTGATCGGGTTTGAGGAGTGTCGGCCAATCTTTCGAAGACCAACCGTCTGAGGGAGGAAGCACCTTTGCCGGCTTCGCCTGTAGCAGGAGAAGGAATGGCTAACCTTTTTAGGGTAGCCCCTTCAGGTATCACGGGCTTCTTTATGGGGCCGCTCGAGATTTTGCTCAGCCTGTTGAAGATTGAAGTTCCATGGTTTGACGTCTTGCTGATGGGAGCCGTCGTGGTTGCCAGCCGATCAAAGACAAACTTTCGGGAAGGTTCTTCTTATGGCGTTGAGGCACCGAAACCTATATGTAGGAGCATGGTCCCAAAGAATAGTCCGGTAGTGGCTTGTGTGACCTGCCCCACTAGCATTGAGAAAATAGAGGCCGCATTAGGCCTATAGGTCACTCCTCCAGTTTGGGTGGAGCGGGAGTTGCTGTTGCATGAGGTGCAGTTGAGACCCATTGATTTTCTAGATAGGAGCAAGACACCAAGTTTTAGTACCTTGAATCCATGGGCAACCATAGCGAACCGCGATTTTGTTCGCGAAACATGACACACAAAGTGTGGAGTGGAAAGAGAAAAAGGTCCCACCGGGCGTGTCAGAATCTGTTTACCGCAGAAAACAGAGACGAACTGGGATTGAACGTCTTGCCTGAATTTGGGGGAAGATGCTATTTAGACATATCCATCCACCTCTCCGAAGATACCAAGTTGATTTATGGAACAGTATATCGAAGGTTTGGATAGAAGCGACAGATGTACCAGACTTCATCAGATTCCCCCTTATTTATGAAGGGGTTTTGATTGTGGAGACGCTCTTCCTTACAGACGCAAGCCCCTACAGTTAATTACGTTATCGCGTTGAGATAACAACTTTCTCCTTCTCTAGCAGTTCACTTCGTGTCGTCTGTCATTTTGTTTGTTAAGGTTGCCTGTAGATTGTATACAGAGACTAATTTATGTCGTCGCCTGTAGGGAGCGGATTAGTCCAAATCCGTATATTTCAGATTTACGGTTTGAAATTAGGTTGCATGTTCCTTTAGTTCAAAAAAAATATTTTGTTTTTTATTTATGGACCGTTAATCTAGCTTGAGATTAAGATCAACTTAAATATATGAGCATTTTGGCTCAATTCATTTTAACTAAGGATACGTTAGTCTTATTTTAGACTAAGATCAACTTAGCAATATTTTCAGAATCATTAAACTTTATCAAGATCCAAAAAACAGAGCATTTGGGCTCAACCACAAGAAACTTTCAGAGGGACTTAGCCAATTTGGGCTTGGTCTGCTCAGTTTTTTTTTATTCGAAAGTGCTAAGTACTTATTTGTGGTTCTGTTTGCTCAGCCCTTTTCCTTTTATCCAGAAGTGCTAAGAACTTATTTGGGGCTCTGGCGCTCGCATGTGTATCATGTGAGGCGCTCAGACATGGGTGCTGCCCAATCAGTGCTAAGCACTTTAGTCATTTTGACTAATTATAAAGTGCTAAGCATTTTGTATAGCGCTCGCATGAGGGGCATGTGAGGCGCTGCCTCATTCATTTTATTGGGCGTTCACGTATGTATCACGTGATGCGCTTAAACCTGGGCACTGCCCAATCAGTGCTAAGCACTTAGTCATTTAGACTAATTTTATAGTGCTTCTGCACTTTTATACAGCGCTCATGTCTATTTCACGTAAGGTGCTGAGCATTTTATTTTGAGCGCATAAATGGGAAGCACATGAGGCGCTGAATCCTTTGTTTTTGGGCGCTCACGTGGGAAGCACGTGATGCGCCAAGTCTTTTCTTTTGTTGATGTTTTCTGATGAAGTTTTAACTTCTGTTAATGGCATTTTGACCATTGATGATCATCAAGATCTCTGTTTTGAAGATCCGGGATCAAGTTGTTGATAACCAAGTTCTTATGTTCTTTATTATAAGAACTAAGTTTTTTATAAGGTTAAACCCTACTTTCAGAGGAATTAAATTCTCGGAATGTAACTTCCATCTTTTCTTTCTTCTTCTTCCTTTTTACCTAGTTCTTTTCCATAGATTTTAAGTCTGAAGAACAAAATCTTCCCGATGAGAATTAAATTCTCAACTTATAGGAGATTTGTCTTACGGATCTCAGATCTAGAGAAAGGACTAAGTTCTTTTATGAAGGGTTAAACCCTTGTTTTTGTTTGTGCTAGGAAAAAGAGATATTTTTAATCTATTCTTTTTCTTTATCTTGGGTTTGAAAGGAGAACGGAGCTTTCTTTAGCGAGAGAATTAAATTCTCAGTTGTAGCTTCTATCTTTTGTTTGCAGAAGCTTATGGTTGGTTCTCTCTTGTGTCTATATATCTCTCTATGCCCGAGATTTGAAGTCTCGGGTCATTTATATAGGAGAAACGAGTTTGTTGATTAGTTTGAGAAAATCTCCCATTTGAGAGATACCAATCGATTTTTTTGGTCTCAAAGATTATTCGGGAGATTTTACCACCGTCGGATCTTTGATCCAGAGAGTTTCTGTTTAACAGAATATATTTTCCTGTTATTAACAAGATCAGGGAAATATTTTCCATATACAGAATTTAATTCTGTCAAACGGTGATTTTTAACCACCACTGGATTTTTAATCCAAGGGCTCTTTCTTTTACAGAGCACATCTTTCTTTGTTTAGAAAGATATAGGAAAATATTCTCCCATTTCATTGGATCTTTAATCCAACAACTTTTTGTTTAACGGAAAATATCCTTCTCATTTAGAAAGATTTGGGAGATATTTCCCCCCATAGAAATCAATTCTATATTTGGTGATTTTTAATCACCATTGGATCTTTGATCTAATGGTTCTTTGTTAACAGAGAATATCTTTCCCTTTTAGAAAGATCGTGAGGTATTTTCCTAAGAATATAATTTAATTCTATATAGGAAGGCGCTCTCACGTGTTTAACACATGACCCTAATGTGGGTTTCAGCCTACTTTATTTAGTGCTCATTTGCCTTGCATATGAGTGCTCACGTGTTTATCACGTGAGGCTAGTTTGGCCTATAGGCTATTTACTCTCAGCGATTATATGCTTTTGCATATAAGCGCCCATGTGTTTAACACGTGAGGCCAGGTTGGCATTTAGTTATTTGCTTCCTGTGTTTATATGCTTTGCATACAAAAGATAGAATTTAATCCTATATATAGAATTTAATTCTATCTGAAGCTAATGCTTCAAAAGGGTATTCTCATGTGTTTAACACGTGACCCTAAGGTTGGTTTTGATCTGTTTATTAGTGCGCTCACGTGTTTAACACATGAGGCCTATTTAGCCTTTAGTTGTTTTCTTTCAGCGCTTATATGCTTTGCATATAAGCTCTCACGTGTTTAACACGTGAGGCTCAAAACGTGGGGAATTCTCCTCTTTTCTCTCTCCATTTTTTATAAAGGGACATTGGTGGTAGAATTTGTCGGCTTTGAACTGAAATTAAAATTTCATCCATGTCGGGATCCGCCAGTTCTTTGGCTAGGGGAGCAAGTACGTCAGCTTTTCCATTCAACGCCCTGGGAATTCTCATCAGTTCGATGCAGATGAATTTTTTCATGAGTTCCACGAACCGGCTTCTGTATCGAATAACTCGGGCTTGTATACTTTGTAGTCGCCACTTACTTGGTAGACGACCAATTGGGAATCTCCATAAAAACATAGTCGGGTGATCCCTATCATTATGGAGATCTTGAGCCCAGCTATTAGTGCTTCATACTCAGCCTTGTTGTTTGTGTGAGGTCCGGTAAGAGCGAAAGAACATTGTAAGGTTCCCCCTGATGTCGTGATGAACACCAATCCTACCCTAGCTATTATTTGCAGGATGCTTGATTTGTTGGAAGACCTCATTGATGAGGCTCCATCGAAGTAGAGATCCCATCATAGCTTGTTATCTTCGAGGTGCAACACTCGTTCAACGGGTAACTCGTAAGTTAGCGGTGACCCTTTAGGTATGAGCTGAGCGATGAGAATGTCGGCCAAGGATTGCGCTTTCACTGCTTTTTGAGGACTATAGATTATGTCAAACTCGAGCAGCATGACAGCCAATCTGGACATCCCACCCATCAAGTTTGCTTTTTGTAACATTTCAAAAATTTAAAGTTTATTTTAGAATTCAAATAACGATATAATGAGTTTTATTAAAATGATAAGCATATTCTACTAATAATATTTTCCTTATTTTCCTCTAAAAGAAATTGTGGATTTTCTTCATGGTTGATGATTCTTGGTGAAGGGAGGCATGGGAGAAATATGGGGTCACCATGCTATATGTACACCCATTCATTTCTTTTCTTCCTTCTTCTCTAAAATTTTCTCTCTTAAGTCCCAACCCCAAAACCTTAGCTCTTCTCCATCCAAGCCAATCTCCTCTCTCGGGCTTCAATAACTAAAAGTCATCAACAACCTCTTAGTAGCCTCATTCAAGCTTGGATCTCCTCTTTTGTTTCATTTCAAATGGTAAAAATCCATCTTTTAATAAGTTTTCAATATTTGCCATGAAAACTATATCTTCTATTTAAAAATCATGTTTTTATGGTTTAAATTTTGCACAAATGGAGTTTTATTGATTATTGTAGTTGTAGTATGTTTAGTGTAGTTATTTGTTGTTATTACAACTTTTAGGGGTTCGAAAAGAGTTAGAAAATTGTTAAAAGTTTGTTTTCAAAAGTTTTGCAAAGAAGGAATTCGAGCTCAGCAATTTTACCGAGTCGGACATTTGAGCCCTTGAGCCTCAGAAGCCTGCGAACCCTCTGTTTTGTTTCATGATTGTTTTCCAAACGTCTGAGCCCTTAAGCTTCAAACATCTGTTGTTTCTCTGTCTCAGAGAAATATTTTCTTCAGATGTCTGAGCTTTGAGCTTCAGACATCTGCCGCTTCTCAGTCTCGACGAGACGTCTTCTTCAGATGCTGAGCCTTCGAGCTTCAGACGTCTGATAATTTATTTTTACCTGATTAACTTGATTTTTACGCCATATTTAGTTTGCTTGGGTTTATATCGATATTGATGGGGTTTCCTTGCATGTTTATGATTATTATTGGTTATAAGATCGAGTGTGGAAGATCCCGAGGCATTGAAGAGAGACGCGGCAGTCGTAAGATTCGACTAGTTAGTGCCACAGTCAGTGACTAGATTTAGCATCTACAAGAGGGGAAATTGGGCGGATGGCGTATATCACCCCCGACAACCAAAATTCTTATGAACACTAATTTAATTATTTTAATTCATGTCTTATATGCTCAGTTTTCCAATGCCATGTTTCTTTTTCCTTGCTATACTTATGCGAACACACTTGCTTGAACACTTGTATAATTACTAATGATTACTATGTGGCACCAACACAAACTTACTTGCTACACGTACACATCCGTAGTAATTGCCATGACACGAATAGACTAGAACACTTGCACAATTAATGATGATTACCATGAAGCACCATCACAAACTCACATGCTAACACGTACACACGTACACATTACTAGTAATTTCCATGCCACATGTAGTACTTGCCTTGGTTTACATGTTATGGTATGGTTGATGTTATGTGCGTGTACGTGACTAAATGTTCGTACTGATCGTTGAGCGGGTATGCGACTAAATGTCCGTACTGATCGTTGAGCGGGGACGCGACTAGACGTCTGTACCATTAGTTGTGCGTGTACGTGACTAGATGTTCATATTGATCATTGAGCGAGTGTGTCGAGCAGTCCGTACTATTTGAACTGTGTGTTTGCGTACGTAGATTAGATTTCCACACTGACTATTATTAAGCGCATTAAATTGTTTCCGGACCAAATGGATTTATGATTTTGATTCAATGGAATATTTTGTTGTCATCGTACGTGGTGAGATTCCGTATTGGATGAGGTGGTGATGATTAGCCAAATACTGCCATTTATTACTGACTCGCTGAGTCTTATAATTAACCTGATTGGGAGATTATGAAAATACAAAGGTTGTACTCATTTTTAAATAACGATTCGTTTCATATTTTAAAGCAACAATGCAAAGGATGTGATGCTTGGATTTCAAAGGGGTATCTATTTTTAAAATATCACAGCCTTCTTATTTCCAAACAACGTTTCATTCCACTTTAAAGTATAATTGGATTATACGAAAGTATTTATCCATTTACAATGCTCGTTCATGCTACGCATGCTTTACTTGTTATCCTTTCGCGCTATGATTATGTTATTAGTTTGTGCTACGTTTACGCTATCAGTTCATGCTATGATTATGTTATTTGTTTGTGCTACATTTATGTTATCCGTTCGTGCTATGATTATGTTATTAGTTTGTGCTATGTTCATGCTATCCGTTCACGCTATGATTATGTTAATTGTTTGTGCTACGTTTATGTTATCCGTTTGCGCTATGATTATATTATTAGTTTGTGCTACGTTTATGCTATCCGTTCGCGCTATGATTATGTTATATGTTTTTTCTACGTGTATATCATCCGTTCACGCTATGATTATATTAGTAGTTTGTGCTAAGTTTATGTTATCCATTCGCTCTATAATTATTTTCTCTTGAAATAATGATAATACTTCCATCATGAGTTTTCTACGTATTTATGGTTTGGTGATATCCGATATCGATGCGGGGGAGAACCGATTATGGATACATTGTGGACTGCTTTGTTGATATCCGATATTGAGGCAGGGGAGAACCGATTACGGATACATGGTGTACTGGTTTGTTGATATCCGATATCGAGACGGGAGAGAACCGATTACAGATACATGGTGAACCCGGTACGATATCGAGGGGCAGGAAGTTCGCATAGAAAGGCGGGGAACCTAGCGAGGTTACTCGATACTGGTGATAGTTTGGAACATGGAGGATACCGACAAGTGTTATATGATGAGATTGAAAAGAAATGATAGCGATTGTATACCATTATATATATATATATATAGTTGAGTTGTTCACGAATGATTATTGTTATCGTTTCATTACGCTTAAATTCAAGTTTAAGATATGCATATTACATTCGTGACTCGCATGCTTTCATATGATTTAGTGGTTTTTCTATTCCCGTATCGGGTGAGATATAGATTTATTTTATGATTCCATGATAACCACATATATTAGTATACTACACATGTAAGAATAGTGGTATACGAGTTGTACATGATGGGTTATTATTATTGTTGTTGTTCATCGCTTGAAATCTAGTTTCAATGCATGCTTAATTACCTTCCGCAAAGTATATGTTTACCCATGCCTTAGTTGTTTCATCGCTTATGCATGCGATTTCTATCTTTTTATGCGAATTCTGCTCACGAGTTGGAAACTCGCCCATGTTGTGCCATAGCTTCTTGCAGGTTTGGTCGCTTGGATCGATAGTGACAGCGAGAGAGCTTATTTTGGGCATGGTTGCATATTTATTTTTGAGTTAGGTGGGTTAGAATTTGTTTCGGCATTTGCCTTGTATCTATTATTGTACGTAGAAGTACTCCATCAACCAAATCTAGTGTATTTGCCCGAGATCTTAGACGTTGTTGTAGTCGAACTCGTATGGAGTCGGCTTGACTTTCTTTATATATAGTTTTTATTTCTTTCCGCTTGTTGTTCTTCATCTTTAGACATCATATATTTTGCATGGATAGTGTCTCCGCCGTGTGGGTGTCGAGTTAGCTCCTGTGTGGGGATGCATTTATTTTACTGTCGTTGTACTGGAATTTTATTCAAAATATATAAAGGAGGTGCTGTTCGTTTTTCAAACGTTAAGTCTTTACAAAACAAGGTTTATTTCATTTTATAAATCTTGTGTTGAAACATCACCTTTATTTTCTTTCTTATATATGGCTTAGATTCCTGGCTTATGCTTACTTAGGTTACGGTGGGGTCCATTGGACTTCACGTGATCTTTGTGTCGTTCACATGCCTTTTCGGGTCATGACACCTTTGTCATGAGATATTTCAGCGGGTCGATTTTGGAAATCAGCATAACCTGGTGAGCGAGAAGATAGTGCCTCAGCTTCTTCACGACAAATATCAAGGCCAAGTATTGCTTCTCAATTGGAGAGTAATTGTGCTCTACCCTGTCTAGTGTTTGGCTTAGATAGTAGAGCACGTTTTTGTAACATTTAAAAAAAAAAATATTATTTTTGGGAATTTTTATATTAAATAATATTATATTGAATATTTTAATAAGGCGATATAATTAAATACCGATAAATTGGGGATTTTTTTTGAAAATTACTAAAATGAGGGTGCTTTATGTGATTTATGCAAATTATGAAAGTTTATGATTTATTTGACACTAATTTTGCGTTAATCGCGATTAAAAATCGCTAATCGGTCTTTAAGCGTGTTTTGTGCACATGACATGCACATGTCATTTTAACACTTGTTGTTTTGATCCTTCATGGTTATTTCTTCATTCATGCATGGTTTGGGTAAATTAAAGAGAAGAGAAAGATAAAGAAAATAGAAAAGAAAAGAAAATTGAAACATTAAACTAAGAGGTAAGGGCATGAGAGAGAGTGAGAGGGGTTACCCTTGACTTTGGACATTCCTCCTTCATTCCTTCACCCTCATCATCTCTCCCCTCAACTCCATTTCTGCTCCCTCTCTTCCTCCTCTACAAAACCCCCCAAAACTTCATCAAAAACAACTCCAAAGTCTCTCCCCACTTCACAAAATATGTGCACAAGCTCTCAAGCTACACTTTGGACCATGAAAGCTTGCATTTTGGTGCTGTAGGGGATTCTTGAGTGTCAAATGAGGTAACCCTTTCACAATTAGTGTAGTATTTCAAGTGCTTTATCCTCTTTTCAAGCTTTTTTTTCGTTTTGGCGAAGTTTAGTGAATTTTGGGAAATTCTAGTGAGGGTTAGGGTTTAATTGAGTTGTGGTTGTGCAATTGAACTCTTGTGGTGACCATAAACCCCCCAATTGTTAGAAAACCTAGACCTAACACTAATATTAAATCTGAAAACTAAAATACGGAAAAAAAACAGAACTTTCATGTCGGTTTGTGAGAACTTAGAGTGTGCAGGGGAATCTGGAGTGACCCGAGACCAAAATTTGAAAAGCAAACAACTTCAGAGACCTATTTAGAGCACTACGAGACCACCCAACCAAAATGAACCAATTCCATGACACCAAAACCGAGGAGGCCGGTTTTACTGGGTATGTGGCCGGCCATAGGGTAGGGGTTAGGGCCCAGGTTGCTTCATTAGGTCACATGCACCCTATATATCACCCCAGTGTTGTTTGCTTGCCTTGTTTTGGCCTGAGTCAAAATCTGGGACTAATTTCTCTAGTTTGATTCGAGTTATGGTTTTGCGTATTTTAAATTCTTGATTTTTGTATTTGTGCTTTATCTCGATCACGTGACGTTTGTACGTCTATATCGAGTGATATCGGGTTGATTTGCGGGAGTAGACCAAAGGTTTTGACCTATGCGAGTTCCGCGTGTCGTTTTGGTTTCGATTTGGTTTTAATGCGATACGATACGTATGACATGTAGGTACCCCCACGATGATTCGAGACGATAAAGGAGATAGTGGCAACATCGACATCGGCAAGCAAGATCAAGGTGAGTAAATTATATCTACAGGGGAAGTCGGGTGGATGGCGTATAGCACCCTCGCAGTTCGATGTATAGTATACTATATATATATATATATATATATATATATATATATATATATATATATATGATATCTTTTATGTGTGACATGGATTTTCAGGATATGATTAGGTGTTCAATGATTATATTAGGGTTTTAGAAGTGAACTAGTATAGCTTCTTAGTTGTGAACCCTACAATAGGTTTTCACCCACACGCACATACATGTTTACTTTATTATACTTGTGCGTATATGGGAATACGTATATATATACACACACATAGGTATGGGACTATGTATATATATACACGTATAACTACACATGGATGATGAGGATTGTTATGGTATTTGGAGATGAGTCGATGAGTTTGGGCATGGTGCCATGAGATCGGTGATATGATGTGGTTCGTACAATGAGATACGTCATGAGATTTTAGCGGGCCTTTTACCGTGTGTTTTACACACGCATATATATCTATATAGATAGTATCGGTTTGTACTAGACATAGATCGGTACCCCAGTTCATGAGATATGATGATAAGGATACCAGTTAATTGATGAGATAAATGTGAGATTCGACCCGTACCCTGATTTAGGATGCCATACGATGGATTTACGTACGAGCTATGTATTGATGATAGATCCTCACTCTTGACTCGAGGATGTCATATTGTATATTGTATCGTATGTGATACTATTGAGGCGGGATCAACGACTATTATGTGTATATATATATCGACTCAGATTTAGGTGGTTTCCATACCCTTTAGATTAGCTTATTAGTTAGATCTGTAGTTTACTTAGTAGATGTTAGACTAGACCCGAGTCATACCTATTTCAAAACTAACGAATCGTGAGTATTTTTAAGACAGGACAAGGGATTCTACGGATATTTTCAAAAAACGCATCTTTTCTGAAAAACACCGTAGCCCTTATTTTTCTAAACCCCACGATTTGTGTTATTTCAAATGGCAAAACTGTATGATATATATATGTATTGATGTAGATTCTTCACTGTTGTGTTTATCATTCATTTTTCGCATATTCTGCTATTCGCATCGCATTGCATGTTTAAATGTGTTTATTGTTATATTAAACCCATGCTGTCAGGACACCAGCACCATTATCGATGATGCGTATGTTCCACGTACACCTGCTTACCGGCTCACACACTTCATCATCAATAATTGCCATGTCACTACACAGTAGGACTGTTGCATCAGGATATGACTCCTTGGACGACATACTTGCATACATACGTATTTGTACATACATAGATGATTCTGGATTGATTTTGGGGATTTGGGAACCGCATGATATATTTTTAAAACTGGATTCACTTTAAAAGAGCGGTTTCCCTCGATATGTTGCATGAGATACTAATACGATTACATTTATATTATATGTCGCATACATCATGCTTATGATTATACGCATTGAGATATGTTGTTTCCATGATATTTCTGGATTTGAGAACAGTGGCTATTTCAAAAGAAAGCATTTACTATTTTAAAAACCCGGTTTCTCTTGATATGATATTTCAGTGCGTCCACCATGCGTTTTCTCAGTTCTGAGACGTGTGATATGTGAAACCCAATTCGAGGAGGCGGATGATTCCGTTTGCGGGTACATGGTGGACCCGGTATGGTACCCCGGGACGAGAGAGAGATTTCGTGTGGATGACGATGAGCCTGCCAGAGGGACCACTACCTACCGGTGATAGTATTTGGGCTCGGTAGGTATCTGGAGGATACCGACCGGAGTCGAGAGGTGATATGGTCCAATCTGGACTGACGGAGCCCGTGGGCCGATCCGGACTGACGGAGCCTGATATATGAGGATTTACGTGCCGATGCTGGGCATGGGTTTCATGATGTTTTCGAGTGTCGATGTTGGATACTCAGGTTCCATGATTTTGATGTGTCGCGAGAGACACATGTTGATTTATATCCTCATACTTTCATGCATATGCTTTTATGACTTTTACATGCATGATGTTTTGTGTCTTTGGTTGACACGTGGACGAGATCCACATATATACAGACATTGATTACATAGTTGGATGACACCCACATACTTATAGACTTCATGCTATGGTTAGCACTGATTACATTGATCCTACCTCAATATTTATGATTTGTTGCTACCTGAGGCACTGACACGAGCACTTGGTATAGATTTTTACCCTTGCCATCTTTTCATGCTTCAGACTTATTCATATTGAGGATATATTATTACTGATCGTTTGACCTAGGATTGTGTCATACATACGATTTCTGCTCTATGATGTTTTCTACTCACGAGTTGGAAGCTCACCCCCGTTTTGCCACAGTTTCTTGCAGGTTTTGCCGTACATGTTTCGTTACGGATTTGTTGGCACATTACTTCATTCCGGGTGATTGCTTTGGTAGGTGGGTTCTCTTACATCGTGACCACCATTGTACTTATTTATTTTCAGTTGTATCTAGTAAAATTCCATCAACCAAACTTGTATATTTATTCAGACTTAGAAAACCAGTTGTGTATTATTTCGACCATAGAGTCGCGCGTTGTAGTATAATGGTTTTCATGATGATTTTGAGTTTCCTTTTGAGTTTTGATCCTCGCCCTTCGGCGTTGTATATTATATTGCTTGCGTGGTTGTGACCGTCGATTGACGAAGAGCTAGCTCCTGCTTGGGGATGCCTTTTATCATTATGCATATATTATTCTTGTTGTACCCCGTTTGGGGCCAGTATTTACAAAGGAAACTCTGCCGAAATTTTCAGAAAAGACTTGAGGATTTAAAAATGCATATTCGGCTTAATTATTTAAAAAACCTTGTTTTTAAAACATGTTTTCTTCACTTCTTTAAAACTAGTTTTCCTTCATTTATTATTTAAAATGGTTTTCGATTTCTGGGCTTTTGGCTTACTTGAATTAGATGAGGTCCTATAAACTTCATATGATTCAAGGGTCAGTCACGTGCTGTTTCGGGTCGTGACAGTTTTCTTTTCCCACCTTATTATTTTGGACGAGGAGCGCTCCATGTGATCTGTCTAATGCAGCAGTGTAGAGGATCAATGACTTATTTTGAATGGGAGTAGCAGCGCTTTGGGGGTACAACAAGTACCTCTTTATGTTTTCGAATGTATCTTGACATTCGGCGTCCCAGTCAAAAGGATTATCTTTCTTCATAAGCTTTGAGAATGGCTGACATCTCCCTGATAATTTTGAGATGAACCTTCTTATATAAGCGAGCTTGCCTCGAAAGGATCTTAGCTGCGTCAGATTCTTTAGATGAGGAATCTCCATGATTGTTTTTATTTTTGATGGGTTGATTTCAATCTCTCGATGTCGGAGTATGAAGACCAGGAATTTTCCTGATGACATGCCGAAAGCATATTTCAGAGCATTCATCTTTAGATTGTACTACCTCAGTCTAGTGAAGACAGTTCAGAGATCTTGAAGGGGATTGGATTTAAGTTTAGTATTGAAGACCGACGATTTTTTGGATTAAGTCATCAAAGATCTTTGTTATCGCTCTTTTATATGTGGCGCCCGCGTTCTTCGGTCCGAACGGCATGACCTTGTATCAGTATATGTCGATCGGAGTTTGAAATGCAGTGTACTTCTCATCCTCGAGCGACATTTTGTTTTGGTTGTATCCAGACGAGCCATCCATGAATGTTAATAGCTCTTAGCTTGAGGTATCATCGACCATCATTTGCATGATCAAAAGTGGGAAGTCATCTTTATGGCACGCCTTATTGAGGTCCCTGAAATCGACGCAAACTCGGATCTACCCATTTTTCTTCTTTACCAGGATGATGCATGTGATCCAGTCTGCATATTTATCTTCTCTGATGGAGTCAGAATCGATAATTTTCTTGGTTTCCTTGATGATCTTTTCTTTCAGTTCCCATCTCATTCTTCGAGGAGCTTGCTTGATCGGCTTGGTATCAGGAGATATTGCTAGCTTATGCACAGCCACCTCTGAAGAGAGGCCGGGCATTTCTTTTTATGTCCATGAAAAGCAATCGACAAATTTATGCAGTAGGGAGATTATTTGCTCTTTCACTTACTTTGACATGAGTGAGCTGATGATGGTCGGTCATGGATTATCGGGCGTTCTCAGGTTGATTTCAGTTAGCTCTTTGAAGGTTGTTTGTCCACCTTCTTCAAGCTCTTGAGTGGCTTCTTCAAGCTTGGTTAGCTCATCATCATCCACTGATTTCCCGCTGGTCTTACCAACGTGGATCATGTAGCAAGACTTGATATCTAGCTGGATAAAACCTATATCCCGTTTATCTGGGATTCACTCAACGATGAGTGGTCAAGCTTGAGGTGGATGCGATATCCCTTCATAGAATTTTGATTCAGAATCCGTTTGATATAACGGGCATCCTCACTTCTTAAAATATTCCCGCATCTCGGATGTATGGTCTTTGGGGTTTAGGACAGCTCTTATGCCTCTTTCAATTGGAAGGCATATTAGGGAAAAATCGTTCGGGTGCTTGACAAAATTTGACCCATAGAACAAGATGCTACTTTGCCCGTTCTTTCTTCCAGGGACATAGATGGTTTTCAATTGATATACCGTGGAGAGTGCCAGCGC
Source organism: Agapanthus africanus (assembly GCA_030015575.1). NCBI lineage: Eukaryota > Viridiplantae > Streptophyta > Magnoliopsida > Asparagales > Amaryllidaceae > Agapanthus > Agapanthus africanus. The sequence goes on along the minus strand of JASDDO010000010.1, from coordinate 28,362,388 downwards.
GTCAAGCTCTTTTTACATCTTCTATAGAACCCTCATGATGGCCAGAGATCTTTCTGTGATTTCAGGGGTTTCCCTCAGTTTTTCTTTTTGCATAAAAATCTTATCTGCACATCTGTTGCAGGACGAATTCTCTGCATCTGATTCATCAGTGTCGCTGCTAAAGTATGGGTGAATTTTGCTGAAAGAAGGGCCTTCAACATCAGACTCGTCAGTGTCTCTACTGAAATGAGCGAGAACTTTACGGAGGGACGGACTTTCAACGTCAGACTCATCCATGTCACTGCCGAAATACGGGCGCACTCGAGAATTATTGGTTTTAAAGATGACAGATGGCTCAGACTTTCTTTCGGAACTCAGGGCTATTTTTCCTGCGTCGATCGTGGATTACCATCTTAGAGGTTCATGAGTACCGAGAATCGTCATACCGAACTTTGTGGATGCCGAATGGTTGTATGTCTCCGTCAATGCATTTTTCTTTTCCATATTTGGTATACTTTATGCATTGATGGAGGGTTGATAGAACAATACCGTAATCATGAATCTATGGTCGACCCAAGAGAACTTTGTATGATGTATCGGCATCGATGAAGTGGATCTTCGCCTCTGTTTGCAGGTCTCTGAATTTGATCAGCAAATTCACAGACCCTAAGACTTGCTGGCAATTCTGGTTGAAACCCTGGATGATGATCCTTTCCTTTGATAGGTTCCGGACATCCATCGATAAAATCTTCAGAGTCCGGAGTTTCATGATGTTTACCGAGGATCCCGGATCAATCAATATGCGATTAATTATGTCTCCCTCGCTGTATCCTGTTACGTAGAGTGGTATGTTATGCTCGGTCGTCCATAGTAGTAGGATCTTGTCCTTGAATGCGACTGAAGCTGTATGCAGAGTGTGCAGGGCTTTTTCATATTCATTTCTGTGAAGAAAGTCTTATGCCGCTCAAGGTTTTGTAGAGAGTAAATAAGAACATCTCTAAGCTCGTTGGATAGGACAAGAGTATCATAGATGCTCAGGAGAGATGGGAGCTTCCGAAGATGAGCCAAGTCATTGTAGTCTACCGAGGGATAGCTCGAGTCTTTATGAACTGGCTCTCCATCGTCCTCTTCAGCTGCAGTTTGTTTTTCTTTTTCCTTTAGGGCATTTCCCTGTTTCGGTGGCAGTACCATATTACTCCAAATATGGATCTGGTTGGCTTTCGTGGTGAGCCCATCATCCTCTTTAGGAAAATATAGCTCTTCCTTAGAATCGCTGCCGAGATAGATGGCGTAGCAGGTCACTACCGAGACTACATCACTAGTTTCACCTTCCAATTCTTCAATTATTTCCACCGCTACTCGGGAAGAATTACTTCAATTTGATTAGGGATATTTCCTTTTGCACATAGTCTTTGAGAGAATTGATATATTTTTTAATGGCCGATTTCCTCACAGACCCCTTTTCGAGTCGAGCCGCATTCCTCTTTTTCTTCTTATTAAGGTTCTTAGGCTTTGAGCTTGGTCAAGCCGAATTGATGGCCGGAACAGTGGGCTCTATTTAATTCCCCTATTCAATCCTAAATTCTCTCTGAAGCAGCTTCAACATTTTCTCCTTCTTTTTGGACATGAATACGCTCCAGGGAGGTTGCGGCAGATTGGCATCATTTCTTGGAGCGAACGATTGAACTGTCTGTTCTTAGAAGACTTCAACTTCCGTTTGTATGAAGTTGGAACAGTAAGGTTGTCTTGTTTTCCAGACGGGTTTTGACAATTTTGCGGAAGTGTAAAAATGACAAAATTGGAGCGATCACGACATCCTACAAACCCTAGAATACAACCATATACTAAAACTTGTAAATAAAAGAATAGAGCTAGAAGAAGATACAACCTTTAAAACTTCTTCTCATGCTCCAACGATGGAACCTAGGACTCCGGCTAAGCTCCAAGGCGCTCTGGATCTCGCTTGGTTCCCGGTCGGCTTCGTCGAAAATGATCCACTCGAAGGCCACAGGTTCTAGATTTAACATCAACAACTTGATGTTACTCTCTCTTCATACTTGCTAGACATGAGTTGGGAGGGATGTAGAAAATAGAGTGAATTCATGAACTCTCTTTCTTTTTTTCCTTTACTTCTTCTTCATTTCTCCAATTTTGGAATGAGAGAGAAAAACTAGATGTGTTGTGGTTAGAGTCAAGTAGACCTTTAGCCATAATACCACCATTTTCTCTCCCTTCCATACTGTCACGCCCCGCTTCCCAGAGCGCGCTAAGATAGGCACGTGACAGAGCCAACCATGCTACCTGTGGATAGGAAAAATCCCTCCATAGTCACATTACGGCTGTAGAGATATCAAGAACATGAAAGTAAATAAACTATCTAGTACATGTCCATAAGCCAGAATAAACGAGTCAAGAAATAATACGCGGAAGCAATAAATCCAAGTAACAATAACATCTGGAAAGTAAGGAAATAACTAACTGGATACTAACAGGATCCTCACTGCTCGGCCTAACGGCAGAAATACTCTTGATCAGCCTGCGCCAAAGGTAGAGGATCTGGGCCATGCAAAACCCAGATGTCAGTGCGTCATAATATCAACAATAATATAATCAGGGGCTAACAAGTCATGCAGGCATGAGTATGAACAGTAACAAGTCATCAATAACAAGTAACAGTAACAAGAATATAAATTAGTGAACAGGATATAAACAGGTGAAGTGTAGTGAGTAGTCTAAACTGTGCTATAGGGTGATCTACTATAAAGTTATTCGAAATCAATGAATGTAATCCGCATCGTAACTTATTGGTCTATACCACGTTCATTCCCCACGGGACCACGGTAAAATGATTAAATAGACTGTGAGCCTATGTCCCGTTCATTCCCCACGGGACCACGGTAAAATGATATAATAGCCCTTTGAGTTACGTTCAGCTACATTCTTGATTTCCCCATACCCCCAAATTATATGTGTATGTCAGGTATTTATAAATCTGGAGCTAATGCCAACACAAGATCAAGCAGGTACAGGTTTGTTTGTATAGACAACAGGAAATGTCCGTAGGGACAACATGTCAAGATTGTCGGCATTAGTAACAAGATCAGGTAATATGTCAAGCTGTGGTACATCAGGTCATGTCAGGTGGTGTACATATATCAGGTCATGTCAAGTAGTGCACAGGTATCAAGTCGTGTCAAGTAGTAGTGTATCAAGTCATGTCAGGAGGTGCACAAGTGTCGAGTGGGTGCTCATAATAAAACTGTGACAAGTATGGGTGCACAAAAATCAAGTATAGAGTACTAATGAAATGAACTAACATGAATGGTATGCACATAGATAGAAAGTCAAAGACATGGATGCACACTGTTTCCTGATTTAAAATCAGGAAAGCTTCTGGGAAAAGCTTCAAAAAGGGGCCACGTGCTCACACGTGACCAGCAGTCACGTGTTGACACGTGACATATAAAAGCAGCGGAAAAGGGCACATTGGTTCCCTGATCAAGTCAAGGAAAAGGCTTCAGAGGAGGTCACGTGTTCCCACGTGACCATGGTCACGTGTTGGCACGTGACGTTCAAAGCAGCAGACTCGCCCTCCAATTGAACCAAGGAAAAAGGTGCCAGACAAGGGTCACGTGCTCACACGTGACCAGGGGTCACGAGGTAGCACGTGAAGGCTAAGCAGCAGAAGAAGGCAGAGCCCAAAAGAAGAAAAAAGCTCGTTCCAGGAAAGTCACGTGTCCACACGTGACCATGGGTTACGTGGTCACACGTGACCGGCTTTCAAAGCCCATTTGGCTAACAGAATTAAATTCTGAAAGAGATTCAAATCTTTCCAAAGGAAAGCAATTATTTGGAACCGATCAAATTAAAATTTCAGAGATGATTAAATATCATCTATCCATGGAAAATCTCGAGTTTGGAAAGTTTCCCCTTTAAATCTAACAGAAATAACAAAGGAGAATCCCAGGATTTGAAATCCAATGGTGAATAAAATTCACCTAATAATCCAAGGGTCAAAAACAAATGATGGATAAAAATCAAATCTCTTAATAAGGATTCATCAAAAACTAATTGATTCGGCTGCTTCTCCTATAAATAGGAGCCAAGAGACACAAAAGGGAGATATATACGCAGAGGGAGAAAAAAAGAGAGAGCCTTGATACTTGGAAGAATTTGGAGCTTCTGCAAAAAGAAAACCCTAGGTAAGAAAGGGAAGGCTTCCTGAAAGAAGGAGAATTTAATTCTTAACAGAGTTTAACTCTGACAAAATAAAAAAACAGAAGAACATATTTCTTCTCTCTTTGATAGAGGATCTGCAAAGTGCACATCTCCCCTTTAGGTTGAGAATTTAATTCTCAATGGGTTGAGATATTGCCATGCAGATCCAAAACATGGAGAAGGAATGGAAAAACGAGAATTTAATTCTCACAGAACTATAGGAATTTAATTCCTCTAAGATAAAAGTAGGGCTTGACCCTGTGTTATGGGAATTTAATTCCTTCAGAACAGAGAGAAATAGGGTTTAACCCTAATTAAGAACTTAGTTCTGTTGGAACAACGGGAATTCAATTCCCTTAATCATAATTTAACAGGGGCTGGAAGTTTAATTCCTTAAAAAGCTTTTATTAGGGTTTAACCCTATTCAGTTCTTCACATAAACGAGGAATTTAATTCCTACAGAAGATTTAGGGTTCAATTCTACTCCAGAATATAAGTCTTCAAAAGGAAGTAGGAATTTAATTCCTTTGAAAATTAAAGCTCGAGGAATTTAATCAACAGATTCTCTTAACAATATACATGGAGGCAGGGTCACGTGCCACCACGTGACCCCCTCAAAAGATCTACAGAAAGCCCTTTGAGGCAGTCCCTCACGTGACCCATGTGACCCTTGACAGAAGCTCTAACACATAGGCATATGAATGCCCGTCACGTGATGGCACGTGATGCTCTGAAAGATGCAATAATCTCAGCAGAATGAATGGAGAGAGGGCGCTCTCACGTGTCGCCACGTGACCCCTCTTGCTTTAGTGTTTAACACTAAGTTGGAACTCCTGAATCCAGTGTTAAAACACTGTTGGGCTGTAGTGTTCAACACCAATTAAAGAACTTTACTTGCAGTGTTCAACACTGACTACCTTAGTGTTTAACACTAATTTGAGAGCTCTGTTTCCGATGCTTGATACTGATCTGTTTTAGTGTTTAACACTAATTTGAAAGCCTTGTTGCTGGTGTTTAACACCAATTATCTTTTAGTGTTAAACACTAACTTGTTAACCTCATTCCCAGTGTTCAACACTGATTGCTCTGAAGTGTTTAACACTAGGCTTTGGCCCAATTGGCTAAAGGGATAGAGGCAAAGCCTCTCCCTCAATGGACCCACAAGAAGTCAATATTCCAGACATGATAGGACTTAGCCCAAGCTGGCCATAAGTCCTCAATTCGTAATTAACTGGGCCAATGGGCTCATAATATATTTAATGGGTCTTGATCCTAAATTGGGCCAAGGACTATTTAATCCATTCCGGTCCTAGGGTACATCTCTTCACTCCTTTGAAACTTGGCATTGTAATCCCTCAATGTCTTCAAAGAGGTGACGGGTCCCGACGACCACCCATGATATGGACTGTGGGGTCCTTAAACCCATGTCTAATGCAAAATTCCTGGTTACGTGGAACGTGGATAACGTCACTCTTTGACCCCGCGGAAAACATCCAGAGCGGAGCCTAGTCCTCGCCGAGCACGGCAGTGAACCTGTGTGAAGCATCTAGTGCAAAATTCCTGGTTACATGGAACGTGGATAACGTCACTCTTTGACCCCGCGGAAAACGCCCAGAGCGGAGCCTGGTCCTCGCCAAGTACGGCAGTGAACCCGTGTGAAGCATCCAGAGCACATACCGGACTGTGGAGTCCTTAAACCCATGGACTACGACGTCCTTAACCTTGACCGAGATGTCTTAAAACTAACCACGGACCGCAATGTCCTTAAACTACCCATGGACCGCAATGTCCTTAAACTACCCATGGACCGCAATGTCCTTAAACTAGAACAATAGAGCCCCATGTGCTCTTTTGTTGGATCTAAAAGGTCCCGTTTAAGTTGATCTTAGCCTTAAAGATGGCTAACGTATCCTTAAACCTTCAAACAGACTGGACTATGAATCCCCCCAATTAACTCTGGCTCGAGGGTACATCTCTGAACTCCTCTGACATCAGTCGTTGTAATCCTTCAACGTCGTCAGAGAGGTGACGGGTCCCGACGGCCACACATACGATGGACCACTATGTCCCTAAACTGGAACAATAGAGCCCAAATGCTCTTTTGTCGGATCTAAACGATCCCGTTAAGTTGATCTTAGTCGCAACATTAGACTAACGTATCCTTAACAAACATTTGAGTTGATCTTAGCCTCAAGTATGGCTGACGTATCCTCAAACCAAACCCCCAAACCCAAATCTAAGATAAACACGGATTTGGACTAGTCCACGCCCTACGGGCGACGACATAACTCAGTCTCCGTAAACAATCCACGGGCAATAAAACACGAAATAAACACACACGATACGAAGTGACCAGCTGGAGAAGGAGAAAGTTGTTACCGCGATGCGGTAGCGTAATTAACTGCAGGGGCTTGCGCCTGCAGGGAAGAGCGTCCCCATAATCAAAAACCCCTCAAACGAGGGGGAATCTGACGAAGTCTGCTACATCGGACGCATCCGTTTAAACCTTCGATACATGGTGCCATAAATCAACTTGGCATCTTCGGAGAGGTAGACGGATAGCACCAATTAGCATCTGCCCCGAATCTCAGTGCCGAGACATCGCAGTCTCGTGCGCCGCCGTTCGGAGGGGAACAGATTCTGGCACGCCCGGTGGGACCTTTTCCTCTTTCCACTCCACACTTCGTGTGTCATGATTCGCGAACCAATCGCGGTTCGCTAATGGTTGCCCTTGGGTTTCAAGATACTAAGAATTGGCGTCTTGCTTCTTGCAGAAAGCAAAGGATCGATGGCTTCTACTTCTGCGAAATCCTCCAACTGCTCAGACTGCAATTGCGACCAACGCTTTACCTCGCCAGGGGGTATAGCCTATGGACCCCAAGCTGCTTCGTTGTTCACAATGCCGGTGGACCAAGTGACTCAAGCCACTACCGGATTGTTCTTCGGGACTATACTCCCATCATTAAACTTCGCGGCGCCGGTACTGACAAAGGAAGCTCCCAAGAAGTCAGTCTTTGATCGTCTTACCCCTGCCGCGGCTCCTCTCAACGAGTCGCCCAACGTCAACGCCTCGGTCTTCTCTAGATTGGGCCGGAAATCCTACGAACTCATCATAGGGCCTACAATCTCAGAGAAGGCTGCTTCTAAGAAAGTGACCGGTCCTGCTCCTGAAGACATCAAAGCGACTTCCCCTGCCACAAGGTCGGTCTTTTGAAGATTGACGGCTCCAGATCCCGCTGCTGCTATCCAAAGGACGTCGGTCTTTGACAGGCTAACACCAACAACAACCCCCCACCCATACAGGGGGCAAGACAAAACCATTCTTACCGCTGACCCAACGACGTCCGCTCGACACGCTCGACGTCGCCATTGGCGCCGAGTAAGGAAGGCTGGGGGCAACTCCCCCTCTGGGTTGACTCCATCGGCCCCGGTGGCAGAAGTTAATGCTGCTGTTCCAACTGGGAACAGCTTTGAAATGCTAAATAAGGTGCGAAGAAATTCTCCTACTGCAGTGCTGAAGAGGTCTCCTCCCCCGTTAAAAAAGGTTGTGGAAATGGAATCAAAACAGCCCCAATCTCCTCAACGGCTGTCTTCCAAAATCTATAAGGTTTGGCGGCAGGCCCGAGACTCGATCATCGATCCAAACTCCTCCCGCCAGCACAAGAAGCTGAAAATCCAACCGGAGGCTGGTCACCAGGCTGAACCCCGAAAGGCTGTCGGGACGCCCACCTCAACGGCCCCCTCAACCTCCATGGCTCATAAAAGGAGGAGGCCAGAGAAGACCCCCCAACGTGCAACGACGGCTAAAAGCAATGAGCCCAGACGCCCTAAGTCTAAGGGCATGATGGTCCACACCGTATACATGGCCTCTGGAAAGGAGGAGAGCCGCACTTCTACAGGCCACCGACCACTTACCCGATCCGTGACGAAAGCCCAGGAGCAGCAACAAAAGCTCCAAGAAATGATGAATGCTATGGCCGCACTTACCGGGCCAAAAGAAAACCCAGAAACGTCCTCAGACGCGCGCCAAGAAGAAGAAACCGACGCTGAATTCCTTCGCCGGATACTGGAGAAAAAGGACAAAGAGGCTGCTGAACAAGCAGCCAACATACAACGTATGGGCCTTCTCTTCCAAGATATGATAGGAATGATGATCCAGCAGGACTTGCCCGCCGAAGATCCCCCAATCTTTCTTGAAGACGACCGAGGAGAAACGTCGAATCCACTGCCGGCCCTCTCAACGGCCAAGGAGGAGGCAATCTCTAAGGCGGACTTGGCTGACTACATAGCCCAGCAAATCCGGGTCCATCATGCGACTGAGGCAGCTGGTCAAGTCGTGAAAATGGGGCGGCCGTATCCAAGCTGGTACGACTAAATTAAATACCCGCAAGGCTATACGATACCAAAATTCCACGTGTACAAGGGGACCGGCAATCCCCATCAACATGTCGCCCAGTTCCGGGCCCTCTGTGGTAACACCGGCGGTGATGATAAACTATTGCTCCGCCAGTTCGTAGGTAGCTTATCAGAAACAGCGTTCGAATGGTATTCGGAACTCCCGAACGATTCTATCAAAACGTTCGCTGAAATGGAGCTGCTATTCACTCAGCGATTCGCGAGCGCTAGCGAACACACTCCAATAACTGCTTTGATTAACGCCAGGGTCAAACCAGGCGAAACCTGGGTCCAGTATGCTATACGCTGGCGGAACTTGTGGTCGAGATGCGAGCAACGCATTGAGGAGGCACCCGCAGTGGGCATGTTCGTGGGAACCCTAGACCCCCACGCAACTATCTCCCAGTTTATGATGTTCTTTAAGCCAACCACATTCCAGGCTTTAATCGACAAGTTGGCTCAGATGGACCAGATGGGTCATAGACCACCTCCCCCGAAGTCGGAACCTCGGAATGACAAGGGTAAAGGAAGGACGACCTTCGTCGCGAATGCCCAACAGCAACCTAACGCCCCGAAACCGGCAGATCAATTGGAAGAAAGACGCCGGTATTATAATGAGAAAATGAAACGTCCCTACTCGTTCCCACGAGACAAGACGAAACGGTTATTCGAGCTGGCAATACGCAACAGACTTATAAACCTACCAAATCCAAGGCGACCGCCACAACCCACCGAGGTGAATAACCCTAGCTATTGCCCTTACCATCAAACGGTAAGTCATCCGATTGAAGATTGGTTCGTCTTCAAATGATGGATTGAAGATCAATACCTCCAGGGGAAGTTTGTACTGTTCGAGAAGTGGAAGGTGAGCCCACCACAGCCGCATACTCCTAAGAAAACAGATACATTGGGGGCAATCTGTTCCTTTATTGAAGAAGCTCTATGGGAGGTCGTGCTATCAACGAAAACCAAAAGAATGCTGAGAGACCTTCACGCATGCCCTGCGATCGAATGAAAAGACCCTCTTGAACCTCAAATTATCGAGGGGATGTTGAAGCCCCGCACAACTACGAAGACTCGTGATAAGGGCCCAAATACTCACGCCCAACCGTCAAAATCTTCGAAGAAAAAGAAGAAGAAATCCAAAAAGCCCGCGAAGCTTGGAGACGAGTACACGAACTTGCAGAAGCAAATCGACGCGCTGGAAGAGTATAATCAAAAGGCGCGAACTCCTGTCACATTGCAAGAGTTCCTCAACCACATCTTTCAAGGGGGAGATGATGAAGAGAGCTCATCGGATGAATCCGAAGAGTATGTGGCGAGTTGTAACGTAATCTCCCACTCGTTTACCGATGATGAGAAAACTCCTAGCACTAAGAAGCTGGAGGCAGAACCTGAGCGTGCATGGCTGACAAATGAAATGATCAATGCCTTTCTAGACGAGATTCGTCTAAAAAGTAAAGCGGATCAGGAGCGTGAGATGGCAACGTCAGAAGGAACCAAATGCAGGCGACTGAATGAAAGAGTTGAACTACCCCCGCCAGATCAAAAGGCATTCGAAGTAGACAAGAAGATATTCAAGACGAGGAAAAGGTTTGCCAAAGCCATGTCAATGGGAATGAAGCTACCACCCTCGGAAGGGAATACACGCGATGGGGCGGAGAGGCACCCTAATTATTGCGCATATCATCGGAGAATCTCACACCCCACGGAGGAGTGCGACGCCTTTAAAATATGGTGGCAAGGATATGTTACTCGTCAGCAATATTTTAAGCGCATGAAACGTAAGAGCCGTCGGGAGCGAAGAAGTACTGTCGAAGGGCACAACAGAACTACTGGCAACTGTTACATGGTTAACGCCGGGGGGTCACAAGTCCTCACCTTTGGGAGCGACTCTGATGAAGAAATGGCTCTGGGCCCTCTCTTTAAAGAATCCGTTTTAGGAAAAGAGGAGGAATCAGAGGCCTGCGAGAACATCCAGCTGCACAATCGCACACTCCCAGAAAAGAATCTCGGGCCCGTAAGTAGAAAAGATAAGGGAAAGGAAAAGGCCGCTGAAGATATCACTTTAGATGACCAAGTCATGAAAAAACTGGCTGCCAAAGACCCTCCTAGGAGGAGTAAAGTGGACTATAACATCCTCGCGCACCTAAGGAAGCTACCTTCTCAGCTTAGCATTCTCGACGCCCTCCTGTTATCAAAAGAAGCGCGAGACTCACTAATTAAGGCGTTACAAGAACCTGAGCAATTCCAAACCTTCCTCGCCACTGAAAAGATGAAGGATGAACTGGAGGAAGTGCATACGGCCGATATCACTTTCGGTGATGAAGACCTCCTTCTCGGGACGTGCGACCATAACCGTCCCCTATATGTCTCCGGATATTGCCATGATATCAAGATAGGCAAGATCCTGGTGGATAATGGGTCCTCCGTCAATCTCCTTAATGTTCGGGTGTTGAAGGAGATCTGCATGAGTGTGCAACATCTCGCTCGTGACAAAATTACTATATCCGGTTTCGATTCACAATCGTCACGGACTCTCGGATCTGTGATACTAACATTACGCTTTGGACTTCTCATCACAGACATCAAATTCCATGTCATTGACGCCAAGACCTGCGACAACGCCTTGCTCGGCCGTCCTTGGCTACACGAGTACAACATCATCCCTTCTACACAACATCAGTGTATGAAGTACTTTAAGGATGGTTTCGAGTATACTGTAACAGGTGAGTTGAACCCATTTTCCATGAACGAAGTCCGCAAGTACGAAGATGCGAAGTACTTTTTGCCAGATTTCGAGGATACAGAAAGGTGTCGCGACCCGGAGAACAAAACCGCCGCCACCATCCCCGTTTTCGGGAGAGATACCGAAGAAGAGGAAGAGATAGTTTATGTAGGGCCATCTCAATGCAACAACCTGGGGACGCCCGCCCCCATGCTGGTCTTCAGAAGTGATTCAGAGGATGAAGTTAATGCTGTGTTCTCCAATCGGCTGTCAATACAAGCACCCCCTGGCGATGACCATAGTCTGCAAATCACCATGGTACCGCGAGAACACTACAAGGATCTCGACACGCTGCAAGTTCACAATGTGCAGGACCTGCAAACATTTTACGTCACTCCTAGGCGAAGGAGTGAGAAGGTGATCCTATTCTACCGATCCTCAGAGTCGAAAATAGAGAAAGAGATCTGGCATGGCGCGGATGCTACATGCGACAGACTCCAACCCATCCGTCTGCCCGGATACTATACAAATGGATTAAAGAAGCTATTGAAGCGCCAAGGAGTACCCTTAAAACAGACTATTCGGCAGGCTCGGTTCTACAACAAGATTTGGGATGTCCCCGGGACTCAACGCAAATTGCCCAACGGGAAAATGGAAACACTCGGGCTTGGATACGCGAGAGCGGGAAAACGGGAACGGGTCCACAGTAACTATGCCATATACACCTTTGATGAAGAAGAGGACGCCCTGTCAGGAGATGCCAACCCCTCGTCAAAATTACACCCCGCGATCGAAGAGCCGAATCCGTCGTTCGGAGAACGAACGGACAAGCCTATCAGGAAAATGGGTCTGAAAGCTCAGGAAAACCACAACCACGAAATGGCCATCTACGAGAAGGCCAGGACGCAACGTCTATTTCAACAGGCTACAAAAGACAAAGATGCTCATCTTTGTCAACCCGTTGTGCGAAAGGCCAGATGCGGAGACGGAAATAAATTAAGAAGCGGGAAGAGGAGCCGACAACAACGACGCAGGATTAGAGGGTTACGGGTACTGCGAGGCTCGGATTCGTCCCTCATGGAAAAGATGAGTCGAGCGTACTCCTTCCCCCGAGACAAGACGGAGAAGTTACTCAAGCTCGCTTTAAAACATCAAATGATCGCGCTTCCAGAATCTAGACACCCTGAGCAAGCTAACAAGGCTTCTCGTTTGAGCTATTGCTCTTATCACCGAGCCATAGGACATCCTACCGAAGACTGCTTCACCTTCAAGAACTGGGTCGAGGACCAGTACCAACGGGGCAGATTCGCTTTATCCAACGGCTGGAGGGTAACGCCGCCACAAAAGCATGAACCCAAGGCCGCAAGAGCAAAGCCGGATCCACCTCAGTCCTGCGAGCGGATTCGCACTTGTTATACGATTACGATATTAAAAGAAGAGCGCGAGAACATGGATGACTTTCCCCAGTGCTTTGAGAACAGCGACGACGAGGTGATCTCAGAATTTCCACCAGCTCCGAGAGAACTGGAAGATGGTATACATACTACGGCGGATAACCTCAGGAAGATTGAGTTGGGATCGGCAGATGACCCGCGACCGACATTTGTCAGCGAGCTACTCTCTGAAGAAAAGGTGGCCGCGTTAAAGAACGTGCTTCTACGGCATAAAGACTGCTTCGCGTAGAACTACTCTGAGATGCCAGGATTAGATCCGGAGGTTGCCGTGCATAAATTAGCAATATCCCCGGATATCAAGCCAGTCAAGCAAGCGCCAAGAAGGATGCGACTCGAGCTTGAGATGAGCATCAACGCCGAAGTCAAGAAGCTGATCGATTCTGGATTTATTCAAGAAGTCCAATATCCCGATTGGATCGCCAATATCGTCCCGGTAATGAAAAAGAATGAGACAGTACGCATATGCGTGGATTTCAGGGATCTCAATAAAGCCTGTCCAAAGGATGATTTCCCAGTACCGGTAACCGAGCTGATGATAGATAACACGTCCACTCACGAGGTTTTCTCCTTTATGGACGGTTCGTCAGGATACAATCAGATAAAGATGCATCCCGAAGACCAGAAGCACACCGCTTTCCGGACCCCTTTGGGTATATTCTGCTACAGGGTTATGCCATTTGGTCTAAAGAACGCGGGCGCTACCTATCAAAGGGCTATGACAAAGATCTTCGACGACCTCATACATGACATCGTCGAGTGCTATATCGATGACCTCGTAGTAAAGAGCATGTCATACGAAGATCATTTAAAGCATCTGGAGACTGTATTTCAACGCCTTCGGCAATACAATTTGAAAATGAATCCCCTCAAATGTGCGTTTGGAGTCTCCTCGGGCAAATTCCTGGGATTCATCGTTCGACACCGAGGTATCGAAATAGATCCGTCAAAGATTAAAGCGATCATGGAAATGCCTCCGCCAAGAACCCTCAAACAGTTGCGGTCTCTCCAAGGGAAGCTCGCATACATCCGGCGATTTATAGCCAATCTTTCCGGCAAATGCCGTCCTTACAGCCACCTGATGAAAAAGGGAACTCCGTTCGTTTGGGATCACAAATGCCAAGGTGCACTAGACGAGATCAAGCAATACCTGCAGAACTCCCCGGTGTTGGCCGCGCCGGTCAAAGGAAAACCCCTCATTCTTTATACAACCGCCCTCGAGGGTTCCTTGGGCGCATTATGGGCACAAGAGAACGATCAGGGAAAAGAGAGAGCACTCTACTACTTAAGTCGAGTTCTGCTGGGGGCAGAAAGCAACTACTCTCCCATTGAGAAACATTGCTTGGCATTGATCTTCACGATAACAAAGCTCAGGCACTATGCGTTGGCGCATGAAGTCCGTCTCATTTCAAAAGTGGACCCCCTTAAATACTTGATGTCAAAAGCCATATTGACGGGACGACTCGCTAAATGGGCCCTGCTCTTGATGGAGTTCTCGATAACGTATCAACCTCTCAAGGCAGTGAAAGGCCAGGCCATTGCCGATTTCCTCGCTGAGCATCCGATACCGGCCGATTCTCCTCTGAACTGTGATTTGCCGGACGAGCATGCGTTTGATGCGATTGGCGGCGGTAGCACCCGATGGGAACTCTATTTCGATGGAGCGTCCTCCATAAAGAAACAGAAACAAGGTATCCCAATGATCAAATCGGGGATAGGCCTCATCTTTGCAACTCCACAAGGAGGGATAATGCGCTTCGCCTTCTCCTTAACAGAGCCGAGGACAAACAATAAAGCTGAATACGAAGCTCTGATAGCAGGCCTCGAAATCGCCATCGACCTGGGAATTGAAGACCTCCTTATATACGGGGATTCTCAACTGGTCGTTAGTCAAGTAAATGGTGATTACCAAACGTGCAAACCGGAGTTGGTAAAGTACGGCGAAAAGGTGCAACAACTATTGATCCAAATTCCCTCCTATACTTTGGAGAATATACCGCGCGCGGAAAACAGTAAAGCAGACGCGTTAGCCAAACTTGCTAAAGAACTGGCGGACGAAAACCTCGATGATGTAAGAATCGTGGTACAAAGCCGTCGAGTGCTTGCCCCGGAAGAAATACCTCCGACATTATATAAAGAGAAGGGAGCGACTGAGCAGACGACCCTACAAATAAAAGACCATGAGAAGGCCGAAGACTGGAGGGAAATCTTCATAGACTACTTTAAGTCCCACCGAATGCCCAAGGATACATCCTCAAGGCATCAGCTCATGAAACGAGCTCTATCTTTCGTCTTCGTCAATGATACTCTATACAAGAGATCGTTTGATTCTCTATGGCTGAGATGCTTAGGACCCGACGAAGCGGAAAGAGTCATTCAGGAAGTCCACGACGGACTTTGCGGTTCTCACCAAGCAGGCCCAAAGATGAAGTTAAAAATTAAACGGATGGGTTACTACTGGCCCACGATGATCCAGGATTGCCTCGAGTATGCGAAGCAATGCCACTCATGCTAGATTCATGGAGACTTTATCCACCAACATCCGAATCCACTACATCCAACGGTGGCTAGTTGGCCATTCGAAATGTGGGGGACTGACATAATCGGCCCCATCGAGCCAGCATCATCCCGGGGACATCGTTTTATCCTAGCGACAACTGATTACTTCTCCAAATGGGAAGAAGCAATACCATTGAGGGAAGTGAAGACGGAGAATATCCTCCATTTCTTCAAGACGCACGTCATCTATCGGTTCGGAACCCCACGGCGGATTATCTCCGATAACGGGCCAGCCTACAGAAGCCATAAGATTAGCCGCTTCGCGCAGCAGCACAATATAGACTGGAGATATTCTTCAGTTTACAACCCACGAGCTAACGGTCTAGCCAAGGCTTTCAATAAGACCTTGACGAAGATCATAAAAAAGACCGTTTACCGGAATAAGAGAGACTGGCACGAGAGGCTGCAAGAGGCCCTTTGGGCTTATCCAACTACATTCAAGACGGCCACGAACACAACGCCGTACACATTGTTATTTGGGACGGAAGAAGTACTCCCCCTCGAGATAGAGTTACCCTCTCTACGAGTGGCAGTCCACCACGAGCTGACGGACGAAGAAAATGCTCACCTTCGGCTTGAGGAGCTTGATGCCCTCGACGAAATTCGGCTCATAGCGCAACAACATCTAGAAGCCTACAAAGCGAAGATGGCGCGCTCGTACGAGAGATTGACCAGGCCGAGGACATTCCGCCAAGGCGAACTCGTGCTAGTGGTCAAGAGACCTATGATCCACAATCGTGCCAAGCGGGGAAAATTTGAGCCAAACTACGAAGGCCCTTACATCATAGACAAGGTCTACCAGGGTGGAGCCTATCTACTCATGGACATGCACGGTGAAAGACCTTTCAGGCCAATAAACGGCCGTTTCTTAAAGAAATACTACGCTTAATGAGCCATAGCCTGGGTCAATGATAGATGACGACGACTATGTTCGCTCGCTATCTTCCTAGGCTCAGACTTTGCAAGCAGCGGCTGGCCCTCCCATATCGACGGACCGAAACGTCCTTAAAATAACAACGGACCGGAACGTCCTTAAACTATCGACGGACCGAAACGTCCTTAAACTAACAACGGACCGAAACGTCCTTAAACTATCGACGGACCGAAACGTCCTTAAACTATCGACGGACCGAAATGTCCTTAAACTAACGACAGACCGAAACGTCCCTAAACTACTACCGCAGCATCCTTAGACTGACGAGATAAAAAAAAAGAAAAAAAAAGGAATAAGAAACGGTGCGTCCACAAGTAGAACGGGCACGGATGAAAACCCGAAAGGGCTCCGTGAGTAAAAACAGCAGGACTACCGGCGAGTGTTTGTGAAAACCCGAAAGGGTGCAACCTCGTTAAAAGACACTTATAGGGTCCTCTCGACCTTGTAAGGAGAAACCACCTGCGTGAGATCCTTACGACTCACAAAGGAGTAACACACTTAGGGATCCTCACGATTCCTAAGGAGAAAATACACTTACGAGATCCTCACGACTCGTAAGGAGAACTCTCTTATGGGACCCTTACGGCTCATAAGATTTGAAAGTCTTAAGTTACAGAGACCTAAACCTGTGCTTAAGCAATCCTCCACAACCTTCGATATTGCCCTACAAGAGGTTCGATACTAACTCTTGTATACAATCCACGGGCGCGAATAAACATTTCCCCAGCAAAGTCCAACCCTTGTAGGTCCTCTCGACCCATAAGGAGAAAGCCCTCTTGTAGGACCCTTACGACTTACAGAGGAGCACACACTTAGGAATCCTCACGATCCCTAAGGAGAAAATACACCTGCAAGATCCTCACGACTTGTAGGGAGAAATACCTTTGTGAGGCCCGTACGGCTCATCAAGTCAAAAGCCTTGGTCGACAGGACCCTTAACCCTGTTTACTGAGCCACCTTTGTTCGTCGTCGACAAAGGCAAATGATGATTCGCTCCTGGCAACATTCCAGTTGTAGCGGTGCTGATGCCGAAATCGGTGCCTAAAATCCAGGCTTGCAGCGAAAAAGCTAGCAAGCCACACATGCCTACAAAATAGCCGAAATGATGGGGCAACTTGCAATAAAAAGCAGCAAGTAAAAATGAAGGCATGAAAAATAGCCGAAATGATGGGGCAACTCGCAATAAAAAGCAGCGAGCAGAAAATAAATAAATAGCCGAAATGATTGGGCACCGCGAAAAATAGCCGAAATGATGGGGCAATCGCGACCTTCGCGATATAAAAGCTGAAATGATAGATCATCGCGGAAAAAGAAATAAAGTAAAAGTGAAATCCTTGCCCTACAGGTGATGTTCTATAACACCCTGTATACAATCCAAGGGCGTAAACAAAGAAGTGATCATACTTCCCCCCGAGTTTCATCAAAGAAAGAAGCTAAATCTCGACGGGCCGCAAGCAACCTAGAGATCATCCCAACACTCGTCTCATAACGACGGACACAACTTCAAACAAAGCGGAGCAGCGGCAACCCCTAGTTCCACGGCTCGGCGATATACATATCACCAACAGTCAAACCTCCATTCCGTGAAATGCGGATACAATCAGCAAAATTCCTGGTTACATGGAACGCGGATAATGTCACTCTTTGACCCCGTGGAAAACATCCAGAGCGGAGCCTAGTCCTCGCCGAGCACGGCAGTGAACCCGTGTGAAGCATCTAGTGTAAACTTCCTGGTTACGTGAAACGCGGATAATGTCACTCTTTGACCTCGTGGAAAAAATCAAGAGCAGAGCCTAGTCCTCCCCGAGCACGGCAGTGAACCCGTGTGAAGCATCTAGTGCAAACTTCCTGGTTATGTGGAACGCGGATAATGTCACTCTTTGACCCCGTGGAAAACATCCAGAGCGGAGCCTAGTCCTCGCCGAGCACGGCAGTGAACCCGTGTGAAGCATCTAGTGCAAAATTCCTGGTTACGTGGAACGCGGATAATGTCACTCTTTGACCCCGTGGAAAACGTCCAGAGCGCATCCTGGTCCTCGCAGAGCACGGCAGTGAACCCGTGTGAAGCATCCAGAGCGGAGCCTAGTCCTCGCCGAGCACGGCAGTGAACCCGTGTGAAGCATCTAATGCAAAATTCCTGGTTACGTGGAACGCGGATAATGTCACTCTTTGACCCCGCGGAAAACGTCCAGAGCGGAGCCTAGTCCTCGCCGAGAACGGCAGTGAACCCGTGTGAAGCATCTAGTGCAAAATTCCTGGTTACGTGGAACGCGGATAATGTCACTCTTTGACCCTGTGGAAAACGTCCAGAGCGGATCCTGGTCCTCGCAGAGCAAGGCAGTGAACCCGTGTGAAGCATCCAGAGCGGAGCCTAGTCCTCGCCGAGCACGGCAGTGAACCCGTGTGAAGCATCTAGTGCAAAATTCCTGGTTACGTGGAACGCGGATAATGTCACTCTTTGACCCCGTAGAAAACGTCCAGAGCGGATCCTGGTCCTCGCAGAGCATGGCAGTGAACCCGTGTGAAGCATCCAGAGCGGAGCCTAGTCCTCGCCGAGCACGGCAGTGAACCCGTGTGAAGCATCTAGTGCAAAATTCCTGGTTACGTGGAACGCGGATAATGTCACTCTTTGACCCCGTGGAAAACGTCCAGAGCGGATCCTGGTCCTCGCAGAGCGCGGCAGTGAACCCGTGTGAAGCATCCAGAGCGGAGCCTAGTCCTCGCCGAGCACGGCAGTGAACCCGTGTGAAGCATCTAGTGCAAACTTCCTGGTTACGTGGAACGCGGATAATGTCACTCTTTGACCCCGTGGAAAACATCCAGAGCGGAGCCTAGTCCTCGCCGAGCACGGCAGTGAACCCGTGTGAAGCATCTAGTGCAAACTTCCTGGTTACGTGGAACGCGGATAATGTCACTCTTTGACTCCGTGGAAAAACGTCTAGAGCGGAGCCTAGTCCTCGCCAAGCACGGCAGTGAACCCGTGTAAAGCATCTAGTGCAAACTTCCTGGTTACGTGGAACGCGGATAATGTCACTCTTTGACCCCGTGGAAAAACGTCCAGAGCGGATCCTGGTCCTCGCAGAGCACGGCAGTGAACCCATATGAAGCATCCAGAGCGGAGCCTGGTCCTCGCCAAGCACGGCAGTGAACCCGTGTGAAGCATCCAGAGCAAATACCGGACTGTGGAGTCCTTAAAATCCACGGACTATGACGTCCTTAACCTCGACCGTGATGTCTTAAAACTAACGATCAACCCACCCCGATTCCCTACAGACTCTGCCTTGGTTTAAGGGTACATCTCTTCACTCCTTTGATACCTGACGTTGTAATTCCTCAACGTCTTCAAAGAGGTGACGGGTCCCTGCAACCAAACACCGGACCGTGGAGTCCCTAAATCCACGGACTATGAGGTCCTTAACCTTGACCGTGATGTCTTAAAACTAACCTCGGACTGTGGAGTCCCTAAATCCACGGACTATGAGATCCTTAACCTTGACCGTGATGTCTTAAAACTAACATCGGACTGTGGAGTCCTTAAATCCACGGACTATGAGGTCCTTAACCTTGACCGCGACGTCTTTAAACTACAATACATGGAGAAGCCTCTGACCCCGTGAAACACAGATAAGGGCGACCACATCCAGCACTTACAAGTCCTCACGACCTGTAAGGAAGAAAAATTTCTCTTGTGAGATCCTCACGACTCTCAAGGGAAAACCCGCTTAAGAATCCTCACGATTCTTAAGAAGAACTTACACCTATGGGATCCTCTCGACCTGTAGGGAGAAAAACTTTTTATGAGACCCTCGTAGCTCATAAAATGCAGAAGTCTTAGGAAGCAGATCTTAACCCTGAATCCTGAGCCATGGCTGTCCTGCAAGGAGATCAAGGTAGAATATCCGCAGAATACATTCAATAAGAAAGGGGACACACCATTGAGAGGAAAATTGTATCTTTTATTCATAAACCAAAATGGATCCAAAGTACAATTCATGAAAGAAACAAAAAAAGAAAGATACTCCCATCCATGAGTATGTACAAAAAAAAAGGAAAAAAAAAATAGAAGTCCTCAAGCCGGCAGGCGGTGCAATAATTTCACCAGCTCATCATTCTGTTGCTGAGCCACGGCTTCATGACGCAAGATCTCCAGAAGACGAGCCTCCGCCTGAGCTTGCTGAGCCTGATACGAAGCGAGCCGAGCTTCGAGCTCTTTCTCGGTGACCTTATGAGCCTCGACCCTCTCACGAGTAAACGTAGCAGCTTTATTAAGAGTCACCACCTTCCTGATAAACTTCTGAAGCAACCGCCAGAGTTCATACGCTTTGTTGGCCTTGGTGATAAGGATGGCGCGAAGCTCGCTCAGCGCCTTGGAAGCTAGCTCCCTCTCCGAAAATTTACGGCCGAGCCCTTTTCTCGCACAACAATACGTTCGCTACGTGTCGCTCTATCAGGCCACGTAAGCTCGCTTTCGTGACCGCAGCCTTGGAAACAAGATATTTACAAGACCGTATAAATGGGTTTCCAGTCGACGGGAATAATCGATCTAAAGCGCACTCACATCACCTAATGTGAAAAGTAACAAGAAAGATTTCCGACGGATTTCAAGCATGCATTTGCAATCGTATGGAGATTCATAAGGCTCAAAAAGGTCTGATATGCATAAAAGTGATGATAGCATTCGCAATTAAAGAAAGTTCTCATAAGAAGAATACAAAGTTTATTTATGCGAGCGGAAACATACATTCTAGTACCAAGCCTACATGGAAGTTCGGCATAAAGCACAGAAAAGGAGGGACTAATTTAAAAATGCTACTCTAACGGGAAAAGGTCACCAAACACGGGATCAATGGCACAAGGGTTAACAAAAAAAAGAACAAGGTTCTCCATCTCTCTCTCTGCTCTCTCCAACACATCAAAGCGACGGTTCTCGCGAGGAGTCGCTCCACATCGATTGGCGCCATGGTCATCTGCAAAAGCAGACATAACAGCCCGTCGGGCTTTTATTTCACTCAAAAGATGAACTGAGCGATCTTTCAGAGCCTGAGTAATCATGCAGGCCTCGTGAAAGCCTTCGAGCTTCTCTTCAGCCGCATCGAGCATCGCTAGGGTCATCTCCGCCGGGTGAGGAGGGACGTCGGCAAACACGGCGGCAAGAATCATCCGGAGCCAGAGGGAGCCCATTGGAAGAGGGGACCCCCTACGAATCGAGAGCTCGTACGCTGCTGAGTCACATTCGTCGTCGGTAAGGAGAGGGTCCACCAATCGTGCAGCAAAGCGAGGAATCATCTCCTCGATAGGCACTTCCCATGGCTGTCGACGAGCGCGTGGACGATTGCAGGCCATGGCACTTAGTTGTTCTCGAATTGAATCGCGTCAAAATAGGAATAAAAGTTCTCTGTGAAGAGAAAAAGAAGGCCATTGCCTCAGATACAAAGAGGTGCATTAAGTGCTATGCGCGGAAAATCCTGCATGTGAAAGCTGTTTCCAAAGCCCAAAAAAGGAAAGGCATCGAAAATCAAGGAGATGGAACTATTTCCAAGGCTCCTTTTCTGCATCTGATACTGTGCACTAAAGATACGGCATGAAAAATTTTGTGAATAGTCCCATCAAATGATCCCACGTACGAAACACGTGAGGCCCAAATTTGACGTTCACTAAAAAATGGAATAGCACCATGCATATTGAAAGCACCAGCAACAACAATAGTGAAATGATAAAATCTCACAGAAAAGCATGCAAACATACAAAGGACACGATAAGTTTATCATTCATGCTTTAAAAAGGTTCATACAAAATGAAAAGAAAACGATTACAACGGCAAGACCTCAGGCGCGGGGCACGGATTGAGAAACTCAAGCTTGACCTTGTCCAAGATCCTCCAAGCATTTATAACCACCCGAGTATGTTTTCTCTCGCGATCGCAAGCGTCGGGGTCCTCGCGGATGTCCTCCACCCTCCGGTAGGCGGCAAGTATGGCCGACTGCTGAAACGCCTGGTGCAAAAGATCAATGAGGTTGTCA
Source organism: Agapanthus africanus (assembly GCA_030015575.1). Classification (NCBI taxonomy): domain Eukaryota; kingdom Viridiplantae; phylum Streptophyta; class Magnoliopsida; order Asparagales; family Amaryllidaceae; genus Agapanthus; species Agapanthus africanus. Next base: position 28,340,104 of record JASDDO010000010.1, on the reverse strand, counting down.
CGCCTTCTCTTCAAGATCAGACTCATCAGATACACCGAATGTATCTTATCCTCGGCAACGTCCAATTCCCTGAGTGGCACACCGGCGCAGAAGAGAGGAAGCGCCTCCCAAATCGCCAGCACGATGAGCCTCAGAAGAGAAGAGCGACGGGGGAGTAGCCGATGGTTGTACTCGTCAAAGCGGCTCATGATCTCGGCACACTGAGCATCGGTGAACTCCTGGTTCTGACTGCGGCCCAGCGCACGAATATTCCCGTAGGAAATGATCTTGTCAAGACTATACAGATGGGCATCCATGATACCTGAAATAAAAGTCATGAGAATCGTTAGAAAACCCCCATTGCATTAATGGCAGGAAGAAGCACCTAGGGCCAAGAGACCTCGGGAAGCCTCCATGCGAAGAAACTGAGTTCTTCATTGGAATTAAATTCCTAATTAAGAAAAGGGAATTAAATTCCCAGAAACATTTTTGATGGAATTAAATTCCATGGGGTTGAAACGCCATCATCATCTCCCCAAAGATCATCTAAACCCTAAGAGATCTACAGTTCGAAGGTTAGGCGGTTTCATGTTCTTATGGAAAATATGAAGGAAAAAGGGTGAAAACCCTTGTTTTGGATTTAAAATCCAGAGAAATGTGAAGGTCCATCGTTGTCCAAAAACATTACCTGAGAAAAAGGATTCTTTTCGAACAGAGTTAAACTCTGAAGATTGTTTCAAGACAGAGAACTAAGCTCTGAAAGCGAGAATTAAATTCTCAAGGAAGAAGTTCTCAGAAGAAGAAGATGAGCAAAGTGAAGGCTCCTATGAAGAGACAGAGGTATTTATAGAAGGCAGTGGAAACGTTTCATCTCCCCAGATCCCTAGAGGAATCCAACGGTCACAAGAGGTGACAGCGTTGCACTCACGTGCAGACACGTGAGAACAACGCTGTGGGGGCATTTGTTTCCTGATTTAAAATCAGGAAAGCTTCTGGGAAAAGCTTCAAAAAGGGGCCACGTGCTCACACGTGACCAGCAGTCACGTGTTGACACGTGACATATAAAAGCAGCGGAAAAGGGCACATTGGTTCCCTGATCAAGTCAAGGAAAAGGCTTCAGAGGAGGTCACGTGTTCCCACGTGACCAGGGTCACGTGTTCCCACGTGACCAGGGTCACGTGTTGGTACATGACATTCAAAGCAGCAGACTCGCCCTCCAATTGAACCAAGGAAAAAGGCGCCAGACAAGGGTCACGTGCTCACACGTGACCAGGGGTCACGTGGTAGCACGTGACGGCTAAGCAGCAGAAGAAGGCAGAGCCCAAAAGAAGAAAAAAGCTCGTTCCAAGAGAGTCACGTGTCCACACGTGACCATGGGTCACGTGGTCACACGTGACCGGCTTTCAAAGCCCATTTGGCTAACAGAATTAAATTCTGAAAGAGATTCAAATCTTTCCAAAGGAAAGCAATTATTTGGAACCGATCAAATTAAAAATTCAGAGATGATTAAATATCATCTATCTATGGAAAATCTCGAGTTTGGAAAGATTTCCTCTTTAAATCTAACAGAAATAACAAAGGAGAATCCCAGGATTTGAAATCCAATGGTGAATAAAATTCACCTAATAATCCAAGGGTCAAAAACAAATGATGGATACAAATCAAATCTCTTAATAAGGATTCATAAAAAACTAATTGATTCGGCTGCTTCTCCTATAAATAGGAGCCAAGAGACACAAAAGGGAGATATATACGCAGAGGGAGAAAAAAAGAGAGAGCCTTGATACTTGGAAGAATTTGGAGCTTCTGCAAAAAGAAAACCCTAGGTAAGAAAGGAAAGGCTTCCTGAAAGAAGGAGAATTTAATTCTCAACAGAGTTTAACTCTGACAAAATAAAAAAACAGAAAACATATTTCTTCTCTCTTTGATAGAGGATCTGCAAAGTGCACATCTCCCCTTTAGGTTGAGAATTTAATTCTCAATGGGTTGAGATCCTGCCATGCAGATCCAAAACATGGAGAAGGAATGGAAAAACGAGAATTTAATTCTCACAGAACTATAGGAATTTAATTCCTCTAAGATAAAAGTAGGGCTTGACCCTGTGTTATGGGAATTTAATTCCTTCAGAACAGAGAGAAATAGGGTTTAACCCTAATTAAGAACTTAGTTCTGTTGGAACAACGGGAATTCAATTCCCTTAATCATAATTTAACAGGGACTGGAAGTTTAATTCCTTAAAAAGCTTTTATTAGGGTTTAACCCTATTTAGTTCTTCACATAAACGAGGAATTTAATTCCTACAGAAGATTCAGGGTTCAATTCTACTCCAGAATATAAGTCTTCAAAAGGAAGTAGGAATTTAATTCCTTTGAAAATTAAAGCTCGAGGAATTTAATCAACAGATTCTCTAAACAATATACATGGAGGCAGGGTCACATGCCACCACGTGACCCCCTCAAAAGATCTACAGAAAGCCCTTTGAGGCAGTCCCCCACGTGACCCACGTGACCCTTAACAGAAGCTCTAATACATAGGCATATGAATGCCCGTCACGTGATGGCACGTGATGCTCTGAAAGATGCAATAATCTCAGCAGAATGAATGGAGAGAGGGCGCTCTCACGTGTCGCCACGTGACCCCTCTTGCTTTAGTGTTTAACACTAAGTTGGAACTCCTGAATCCAGTGTTAAAACACTGTTGGGCTGTAGTGTTCAACACCAATCAAAGAACTTTACTTGCAGTGTTCAACACTGACTACCTTAGTGTTTAACACTAATTTGAGAGCTCTATTGCCGATGCTTGATACTGATCTATTTTAGTGTTTAACACTAATTTGAAAGCCTTGTTGCTGGTGTTTAACACCAATTATCTTTTAGTGTTAAACACTAACTTGTCAACCTCATTCCCAGTGTTCAACACTGATTGCTCTGAAGTGTTTAACACTAGGCTTTGGCCCAATTGGCTAAAGGGATAGAGGCAAAGCCTCTCCCTCAATGGACCCACAAGAAGTCAATATTCCAGACATGATAGGACTTAGCCCAAGCTGGCCATAAGTCCTCAATTCGTAATTAACTGGGCCAATGGGCTCATAATATATTTAATGGGTCTTGATCCTAAATTGGGCCAAGCACTATTTAATCCATTCCGGTCCTAGGGTACATCTCTTCACTCCTTTGATACTTAGCATTGTAATCCCTCAATGTCTTCAAAGAGGTGATGGGTCCCGACGACCACCCATGATATGGATTGTGGGGTCCTTAAACCCATGTCTAATGCAAAATTCCTGGTTACGTGGAACGTGGATAACGTCACTCTTTGACCCCGCGGAAAACGTCCAGAGCGGAGCCTAGTCCTCGCCGAGCACGGCAGTGAACCCGTGTGAAGCATCTAGTGCAAAATTCCTGGTTACGTGGAACGTGGATAACGTTACTCTTTGACCCCGCGGAAAACGCCCAGAGCGGAGCATGGTCCTCGCCAAGCACGGCAGTGAACCCGTGTGAAGCATCCAGAGCACATACCGGACTGTGGAGTCCTTAAACCCATGGACTACGACGTCCTTAACCTCGACCGAGATGTCTTAAAACTAACCACGGACCGCAATGTCCTTAAACTACTCATGGACCGCAATGTCCTTAAACTACCTATGGACCGCAATGTCCTTAAACTACCCATGGACCGCAATGTCCTTAAACTAGAACAATAGAGCCCCATGTGCTCTTTTGTTGGATCTAAAAGGTCCCGTTTAAGTTGATCTTAGCCTTAAAAATGGCTAACGTATCCTTAAACCTTCAAACAGACTGGACTATGAATCCCCCCAATTAACTCTGGCTCGAGGGTACATCTCTGAACTCCTATGACATCCGTCGTTGTAATCCTTCAACGTCGTCAGAGAGGTGACGGGTCCCGACGGCCACACATACGATGGACCACTATGTCCCTAAACTGGAACAATAGAGCCCAAATGCTCTTTTGTCGGATCTAAACGATCCCGTTAAGTTGATCTTAGTCGCAACATTAGACTAACGTATCCTTAACAAACGTTTGAGTTGATCTTAGCCTCAAGTATCGCTGACGTATCCTCAAACCAAACCCCCAAACCCAAATCTAAGATAAACACGGATTTGGACTAGTCCACGCCCTACGGGCGACGACATAACTCAGTCTCCGTAAACAATCCACGGGCAATAAAACACGAAATAAACACACACGACACGAAGTGACCAGCTGGAGAAGAAGAAAGTTGTTACCGCGATGCGGTAGCGTAATTAACTGCAGGGGCTTGCGCCTGCAGGGAAGAGCGTCCCCACAATCAAAAACCCCTCAAACGAGGGGGAATCTGACGAAGTCTGCTACATCTGACGCATCCGTTTAAACCTTCGATACATGGTGCCATAAATCAACTTGGCATCTTCGGAGAGGTGGACGGATAGCACCAATTAGCATCTGCCCCGAATCTCAGTGCCGAGACATCGCAGTCTCGTGCGCCGCCGTTCGGAGGGGAACACACACTATCGATTAGGGTTACATTTAATAAATCTAAAACTAATTAGATTGCGCTTTATTAAACATGGGGTATTAAAACAACAATATTGGGTTACTAATGAGATCTGTGAATGCAGCTATATGTACTCTATATGATATGGATGCAAACAGACATCATATAACCGTAAAATGAAAACTAACAAGTGCGGAATATATAACTACGCAATATGAAATGTAACTATTCAATTTGATGCAATAAATGATAGTATAGTATGTAACAAGATAAGTTTTCATGACCTAGATCTGAAATGATATGAATGGATGCATACGGTCATTGTAAAAATTATGAAACGAGTACTTTGGGTGCTCGGTTTGAAATTCAATTATTATATTTATTAAAATAGATGCATAAAATGTAATGTAGTATGTAGCAAGATAAACTTGCCTCGATGAATCGCGATACGGATACACACGGCACGTCCGACGTTGGTAAAATGTCGCAAAACCACACGCACGCACTGGACGGGTCCAGGAAAGGTAAGAGCACGACCACGCTGGCTGGGATTGTTCACTAGATTACTCAGATCGTCGGGGACAAGTACAGCTCCGGCGGGTAATCACCGGAAAAGAAGTAAGATCAAGAAAAGAAAGAGAATGAAGAAGAAGAAGACTCCTGGGTTCAGAAAAGTCGACAAGGGGAGGCCGCCGAGGGCGGTCGGCGGTGAGGGTGCCGGCAACGGCTACGCAGGCGAGGGCAGGGGCTAGAGGTGTGGGTTCGGGTGTGCAGGTGTGTTCGGGTTATTGGGAATGTTGGTTGAAGGGGATGGAAAAGAAAGAGGAGAGGAGAAGGGGAAGGTGACCAGGGGAGGTCGACTGCAAGACGAGGGCGGCGACGGTGCAGCGACGAGGTCGAGGCTGTGTGTTCTTGGTTGGATTGCAGTGGGTTTTGTGGTCGCAGGGAAGAGGGTGTGAAGGTGAGGAGGAGGTGAAGAAATGGTGGTGGTTGCGGTGTTGGAGAGGAGGTGAGATCGGGTGAGGCGACGACGAGAGGTGGGTTTACGTGAGAGCGAGGGTTTTCTCGTCGGGCTGATGACGAAGAGGAGAGGATAAAGGAAGGAGATGAGAGAGGAGAAGATAGATGAGGTCGTGGAGGCGACGACGAGGTCGTCGGTGGCGAGGTCGAGGGAAAAACGAGAGGAGGCAGCAGAGTTAGGGTTAGGGTTGTGTGCGCGGCAATATGGGTTTAAAAAGAAAATAAATGAAGAAGAAGGGATGAAGGAGGGAGGTGATGGTAAGGAGAGAGGGGAGATGATGGGAAACGAGAAATGAATAGTGTCACGAAAGGAGAGAGAGGGAGAGAGAGAGAAAAAGAGAGAGAAAAGGAGAGAGAGAGAGGTACTGTTAGTTAGGATTTATATATATATATATATATATATATATATATATATACTGTAGAGAGAGAGATAGTCTGTGATCTATTAGTTAAAAGAATATAAAGTTTAGTTATAAAATTAATCATGTATAATAGTTTAATAGTTTAGTTAAGGAATATAATATTCGTACGTTTTGAGATTTTGGAAAATACAAACTTACTCCAAAACACGTCCGGGTCGGGTCTAAAAATTTAGATTTAAAATACGAAAAATATATGCGACTTTTAAATTCAAAATGAATGCTCAGGTAACGAAAATGCATACCCCCAAGAACGGATGCACGTACGTGCGCGTAGCCATCCAAACACGTCCGTTTCACTGAACGGGACGAGAACAAGATGCGCGGATGCTACCACGGAGTTAGGGGTATCATGCAAGCCATGTTATGTAATTTTAAATTATTTTAGGTGACTTAAAATGTTATATGGTAAAAGATGCAATGCCAGTATGCAGTATTCATGAAAATGCATATGTCTATGTAACAAGTCAAGATAATTCATAAATATGAATCAAACAAGTTCAAGCAAGCGGGTCGGGTCGAATGCAATGTAAAAATGTAAAATACCATTCACACCCAAAACACGATAAATCAAGAAATATCTCAAATAAGAAAATACGAGAACTAGAATTGGTATAAATGAACTAGCTTGTTACACATACACATGTCACAAAGGGATGAGAGTGTATGCCACATAGCATACACATCATCCATTACCATGTGAAAAGAGAAATGCAAAAAGAAAATGATAAATAAATATATATAATAATATTATACATATATTTACTCATAACCATCATATGCATCATGTATATGATATATAACATAACATATAGCAAAAAGAGAGTGTGAGAGTAACACATTAGTAGTCGTTTATATATGCATCATCATATATAAGTAATATTATTAAATCAACACTTAATTCAATGACCCGATTCAATCATAAACCGGCTAGTATTATCCGTCTGAATAATACATGTACTATCACATACACATGTTTAATTGGACCCCGCACGTATCGCCATACATGCACTACATCATTTCGCTAGAATGGGAAAACCCACTGTGTGGAACTATAAAGACTTGAAAATACACTAATAGTAGGTCAGGATTATATCCGATTGATCAGAAACTCTTTCAGATCAATCCCCTACCGGTTAACCTATAAGCACGTTAGCGGTACTAGCTATACATAACGGCTACTTAAGTATTGAACGAAAAACCGGTCGATAAACAAGCTCGTCCATACCCTGCTAGAGTCTATCAGTGACATTCACCGTACAACCCGGTCTCTTCGTCCAAGAATGTCGCATACCGGGTCTGGAAAGTGGAAATCGTCAGACTCCCAATAACCCGATAAGTCATGTTGACGTCAAGCTCATGACCATCAGAGAAACTACCGATAACACTTATCAATAAATCTCGACTGCCTTAGCTAAGGATTTATAGTCATAGCCAGCTGTGCACTGTGCGACATCAACTCCCTATACCGGGAGAGACGAATTCCCTCGACCGCTCACTGCCGCCATATGCTTCGTGACTGTACCCAACTGAAACCTGTTTACACGTCTCTTCAAAGCCGTGGTAGGGTAGTAATCTAAGTACAGTGGGAACATACACAACACACTATGGTGATCTTGGGTCTAAGGACTACCATGTACTCTTGTCACCAGAGAACTGATATCCGACGATGGTATAATACTGTCATGCCCCGCTTCCCAAAATACGGAATATAAGGGTGACAAGGCCAGCCATGCTCCTACGATGAAGGAAAAATCATGCCGTAGTCACATTTTGGCTTCTAGTATTATATGGTAATCAGTAAAATACAACACAGATAAAGAGAATGCAGTCACTAAAACTATCGGATATAAAGAAAACTGAGCTCAATAGAAGTAAACAAGAGGGCAACTAACAAGGGATATCAATGGAGAAATATAACTGGTTCACTAGTCTGGATCTTCGCGGTCTTCTCGAGATCAGATGGATCCACCTCTACCACTGAGCATGCATACTCAGATTGTTAGGGTGACACAATAGCAATATTATAATAATAACAAAGAAGCAAGGAAATAAAGTAATAACGGTGGATACAAAAAATGCAGGTAATCGGTATGCCATTAAACAATGCAATGTATGATCTGTGTCCCAATCGGTCTCTGAGTCACTTTTGAAATTGAATTGTGGAAAGGAATGATCATGTTTAACAAGGGTCTCATACGTACCCGAGAATACAGCCTACTGTTGCCCGGGACATAACCCTGTCAGTCGGACCTCTAGGTCCAAACCTAATATATAAGAGTCGCTGTTCGAATGATCATCCTCTAAATCACTGACCTCGCTAAATAAAATTTCCTTTCCACTTCGATTTCCCCTTTTTTTCCTCAGGTTTCACTATCTATGAGTATGGGCTAGTTGTGTAGAAGTACGCATCAATAACACTATTTTATTCACTGTTCACTGTACTGTTCACTATTACGAATCCTTCACTTTTACTGGCGTACTCGACACATCTAAACCGATACTATTCACCTTCGACAATGTATTATACACTGAAATTAATAAGAGCGCTCACTATCGCTAGAGGTATCGTAGTTGGGTAAAATATTTTCATTTATGCCGCTAAACAAATCATATGCAATACAAGTCATTATGCGTCTCATGAACTTATAAAAATCGTATTAAATCATACGTTCGGAATTATGTAAAATGATACAAAATTGGTAATAATTAAACTTTATCAGCATTTCAACGAAATTGGTTTCAAGTCAATCGGGTTTCGAGTTCGCAAATTACAGTCGATTCATTTGAAGTGTTCTCTGCTGGATGTTCAGTTCCTTAACTGAAAGTCCATTTTGTAACACAGTTTTCACCCTGTTGGGATCATAATTAGGCAATGCTGCAGTTGGATGATATTGAGGTTTATTAGTTAGGTTTCCAATGCATGGGACAGATCAACAAAATCCACTGTATGCTGGGAGTTATGCATTATTTAATATCGGGATATACGTTCTGTCTCTGCCTTGGAATACAGTATGTACCGATGGTTTAAAATGTGATTAAAATAGCATAAGATGATAAAAATGAATTAAACCACTTTCAATGATTAGCTAACAGATTTATCTTCACTACGGTATAGAGTTCCGCATAATACCATTTTCACACAGAGATATAAAAGCAATTCCAATCAAGTGTTGGCAAGCAGTGCTGCTCTGGACTGCAGTCCAGAGCCGCACTCCCGAATAGTTTCCACCACTGCTATAAAACAGAAACAACGTGTAAATTATATGGGGTTCTAGGATGTCGAGTCTTCTTCGATATGAGTCCTTGAACACAACATTCTGGTGTGTATCCAATTTACTATGATTTTCACAATTTTCAGGTATGGAAAGTTTCAGACTCGACGGATCTAAATGTGGATAACATTTCACAGCATTAGGGTCTGTATTTTCGAGCCAGCTTTTAACAAAGTATTCGTTATCCCTAGAGTAATCCGTTATGCTTATGTTCCGTCATTTTAAGAGAGTTTAATTTGGTGTTAATGAGAATATTATGGGAAAATTTATGTTGAGATTTGGAGGAATTTTCAAAAAGAATGAGTAACTGTTGAGAAGAGAAGGAAATATGGGGGAGGGGTTGGCTATTGTGGGTGTGATTGGGCTTGGGGTTTTGGGTTAGATTTGTAGGAACAAAATAATTAGAATACAATACTTAAATTTAAAATGGGTAAAACATTTTATTTTTAAAAAAACCGGAATTGGCATAGAAAGAGAGACTGGGTATTACATCATAACACCCTTACAAAAATTTCGTCCTCAAAATTAAAAAAAACGAAAAAGAAAGAGGCGATAAAATGGCTACTCGAAAGGATGTGGGAACCGCAAATGGATATCCTCCTCACTGTTAGTGTATATGCCCTAGAGGCCATTATTGTATCATACTAGATTGTATATTACTTAATGGAAGCTTGGGATATTCACAGTTATATATACAGTCTTGCTAAAAATGTTAGTATGCTACTTGGTTTGAGTCTACTTTAATATGTGCATATGTTTCTTGTAACGTATCACTTATACATATTAGTAGAGCCCATAGGATCTTTGCTTGATTACCAGCGTCGTGATGGCAATCACACTAGTGGGGGCTGGGTAGTCTGTAAGCAACATCCTATACAGGTCCCTGGTCGTTGGATTATCGAGATAGGGCATCGATATTCCGGAGTAGACTAAGTGTATACGCTTCTCATCCCAGTTGGGGAGATGGTCTGTCCCACAGCCATCAGTACGTCGTACTAGAGATAGTATACAGGTGCTCGTTAGGTTACGGGTACACCGGACAGGACTCGCCGAGGAACTGATTGGTTGGAATTATACCCATCGTCAGTTAACAGTTCCCAGGTGACATGAGTACAGCATAGTCCGCAGACTTGACACTGCTGCTTCGCCTCGAGTGTGTTCCACTGTTCTTAGATTGCTACCCTACCACGGCTCAAAGGAGTCGTGCAAACAGGTAGCAGTTGGGTGCAGTCCCGAGCACTTGGAGGCAGTGGCGGTTAGATAGGATTCGTCTCTCCCGGTATTGGGAGTTGATATCGCACTGTGTCAGAGAGCCATTACGCAAAGTCCCTGGCCAGGGCAAGCGAGATATACCGGTAGGTTCCAGTAGCTTCTCAGGGCGTAATGGGCTTCGCTCCAAAACGACTTATACATCTATTAGGGGACTGACGCTTGCCGCCCCCTAGGCTTGATATGCGATAGTCTTAGACGAACAGACCGGACTGTACGGAGATTGTCACATCAGGCTCAGTAGGGGTTCGAGATGGTTTTCCTCATCGGCCTTCTTATCGACATCTACCTGGGGACCGTTACGTACAGCTAGTGCCGCTTGCGGTCTGTGGTTAAACCCACTGCCAGCGTAGTGTCGAGTCTTTAGAGTCCCACACAGAGAGTTTCCCTGCTACAGGCGAAACGATATAGAGGTCGTATGGTTTTACGACAAGCGTTCGGATGTGTACGTGTGTTTTCGCACGTACGACTTTTCGGACAGTTTATACTAGCCGGCTTTGGTTTAAGCCAGATTCTAGTATAAGGTTATTGGATTTATACAGTCTAAAGTTTTTCCGTGTTTTCACGGATTGGAGGGGCGTTCTCGTAATTTGTCGAGAAGGTTCTAGAAGAGTGGTGACATGAGGGGTTGAGGTGGCTTTTTCATGATTACTTTGTGTGACTCATTTATATGATTCATCATATCATTAATGCTTCATTAATAATCTAATGAATCACTCTCCTTGATTAAATGAAACATGGTGAATAATCAATTAATTGATATTATTTGATAATTCATTATGTATCATATATTCAAGTGAGAAGGATTTTATGAAATAAGATATTCATTCTCATCTTCTCCTTCTCTCTCCTCAAGCTCTCTCTCTCTTGAAACCCTAACCCTAACCTCTCATGTGTTGAGATCAAGGGTTAGCTAGACTAAAACATCCATAACCTCACTCTATATCCCCTAGGTAGCTTAGATTAGCACTTTAAGCAACCTAGTTATCTCAAGTTTGAGATTTAGCTTGGCGTAGGAGCTTTCGGGTGGATCGTCTTTGATTCGAGGAGGCCGTGAAGTTGCCGATGTTCCAAGGAGCCTACGAGGAGTGGAGGACAGCGATGAAGACCCGAAGGACATGTAACGTGAGGTATAACTCCGGTACCGAGTAGTTAAACCTCTAGTATAACGTTAGCAATGGTTTAGATTACGATTCATGCGCTCAAGTCCGTGTTACGAAGCTTTGATAATCGTTTTTCATATATTCCGCCTCCCCGCAAGTTAGTGAGGTGCGTGACATGGACTTACACTCACGTTCCTAGGTAGATTCCCGAGGTGAACGACCGCCCCAAGACACTCGGACTAACGGAATGACTTTATTCTTCATCACCTTCTCTCTACGGTCGTGTATAGTAGTATATTGCTCCACATAAGTTAAATTGGTACCCAAAGTAAATTCTGAATGATCGAGAACGTGATTGTTGTCTCAAACGTAGCGCCGCAACTGTGACACATGAAATGTGTAGTGCACGCCCGCCAACGATGGGGGTCAGGAAAGACATAAGTCACTTCTCCTATTCGCTCCAATACCTCGAATGATCCGATGAATCGGGGACTGAGTTTCCCGTGACTCCCAAACCTGATAACACCGCGGGTAGGTGAGATCTTCAGAAATATATGATCTCCGATCTGGAATTCTAGCGTTACCCTGCTGGCATCCGCCCAACTCTTCTGTCAGTCCTGAGCTGTCTTAATGCGTTGTCTGATCATCTGAACCTTGTCTACCATCTGAACAATAAGTTCGGGGCCCAGTATTCTTCGCTCACCCACGTCATCCCCAACAAACAGGGGATCGACATTTCCGCCCGTAAAGTGCTTCGAATGGAGCGATCTGGATGTTATCTTGGAAACTGTTGTTATAAGAAAACTCCACTAGATGAAGGTAATCCTTCCAAGAACCTTGAAAGTCTAGCAAGTACGCCCTCACCATATCCTCGAGCGTTTGAATAGTATGCTCGGACCGTCCTTCTGTCTGTGGATGGTAAGCCGTGCTGAACTTGAGACATGTACCCAGACTCTCATGTAAGCTCTTCCAAAAGTGCGAAACGAATCTGGTGTCTCGATCTGATACTATACTGACCGGAACTCCATGAAGTTGCACTACCTCTTGCATGTATTTTTTTGCATGCGACTCTGTCAACTGTCCCACCCGGAAGGGTATAAAGTTATGCTGCTTTCGTAAAATGGTCGTTAATAACCTAAACGGCGTTGTTGCCTCTTGGACTCCGTGGTAAAGCAGTAACAAAATCCATAGTGATGTGCTCCTATTTCCATTCGAGTATCGGAAGCGGTTGCAACAGTCCAGCTGTTCTCTGGTGTTCTGTCTTTACTTGTCGGCATACTAAACACTTGGATTCTCAATTTAGGATATCCTCATTTGTATGGTCTACAGCTCAAAAGACTACAAACTGTGCAATCTCTCGCTTCATCCCGTTCCACCAATAGTGCTTCCTCAGATCTCAATACATTTTCGTGCCTCCCGGATGCACAAAATAAGCTGAACTATGAGCCTCAGCTAGTACTTCTTCTCGAACATCCCCCTTGGGAACGCAGAGTTTGCTACCGAATCTCAAAGAACAATCTCGATGTATGAGTAAGTCTGCCTTTAGTCCGGCTTCTACCTGCTCTCTGAACTTCTTCAATTGAGGATGATCAGCTTGTGCAGCCTAAATGAGATCTACAAGTGAAGACTGCACCTGTAACTGCCAAAACTTCCTGATTGCACTCGGTGTAACAACCTCTAGTTCGAGCTTCTGAAAATCCTCAATGATGCCTCTCTGACTGGTCAACATCATCACCGCTGGCTTGCGACTAAGAGCGTCGGGTACGACATTTACTTTTCCCGGATGGTACTGTAATTCCAAGTCGTAGTCCGTCATTAGTTCTAGCCATCGGCGTTGTCTTATATTCAGTTCTCTCTGAGTGAACATGTATTTCAGACTCTTGTGATTAGTATTCACTTCCACTTTTTCGCCTTATAACTATTGTCTCTAGATCTTCAAGGAAAAAACCACTTCCGGTAATAATAATTCATGTGTTGGGTAGTTCTTCTAATGATTCATCAGCTGCCATGAGGCATAAGCAACTACCCGACCGTGTTGCATCAGAACGCAGCCTAAACTTTTCCCTAAAGTATCGCTGTGTATCACCAAACAACCTGAATTATCTGGTACTATAAGAATAGGGGTCATGGTCAACTTTTATTCCAGTATCTCAAAAGCCTGATTACATTCCTCTGTCCATACGCAAGGTACTTCCTTCCATGTCAGCTAAATTTGGGGTCAGGTGATTACAAGGTTCAAGGATGGGATAAAGTATTTACTTGCAATAAGAGAAAGAAATTTTGTAAGAAGAATCAATTAATGCATCAAACGGGCTTTAAAGGTACAATACTCTAGTAAAAATTCGATCGAACCAGAACTTTATTATTCAGAAAATCTTGACAGAGTACAATTGAGAGATAAACATGGCCCTAAACTATACATCGTTTTTATTTGGCCCGAAGAAAAGAAAATATGTCGCGTCAGTCGCGATTGTGGTAGTTCAACAGGTAGCGATAAGTTCTCGCGCTGAGATAGGGGGGTCCATTCCCATAATGCCTTTCCTGGATATCTGCTTGAGGTTCTTCAGCCTCGAGTTCCTCTTCACTCGAGGTTTCATCTTCCGACTCCGCCTGGGCTGGAGCTTCGTCTTCAGACTCCTCCCCTATAGGGTTTTCTTCTCCTGGCTCTTCCCCTTCGGCGGGAGCATCCTCATCGGAATCCTCCTCCATATGCTCTGCCTCCACAGGGTCTCTTTCTGGATCCTCTTCCATAGGGTCTTCCTCAAGATTCTCCTCTTCAGGTTCCTCATCTGGGTCCTCCTCTGCTGCATTTTCCTGTGGATCCTCTTCTATCGGGTCTTCTTCGGGATCCCCTTCCAGTGCATTTTCCTATGGATACTCTTCTATCGGGTCTTCTTCAGGATCCTCCTCTTCAGGGTCTTCTTCTGGATCCCATTCCACTGCATTTTCCTGTGGATCCCCTTCTATCGGGTCTTCTTCGGGATCCTCCTCCTCAGGGTCTTCTTCTGGTTCCTCCTCTTCATCGTCAGAATAACTAATAATATTGATCTCTGGAACAGAGATATCTACTCTCTCGTCCTCGGATTCGCTGTCGTCGAAAATAATTTGTTGGCCATCGACCTCGTCGTCTGAACTCACTAATATACAGTCGAAAGAAATACAGGACCGAGTGTCCTCATCGAGAAGCGGTGCTTCCCCAGGATTGGCTAAGTCCTGAAAATTAAGGGTCATGATCAGATAGTGGAACATGAAGGAAATAACGACTACTGATACAGAACACAAAGAAAAGATAAAGTAGATAAGATTCAAAACATGAATTTGAATGGTGATGTACAAGTATATATGGAAGTGAAAACAAGGAAACGAAGTATAATTCAAGGGATCCCTAAATTGAACTAAAATCTTATTCTAAACCTGGCTCTGATACCAACAAAACCATGTCACGCCCCGCTTCCCAAAATACGGAATACAAGGATGACAAGGCCAGCCATGCTCCCACGATCAAGGAAAAATCCTGCCGTAGTCACATTACGGCTTCTAGCATTATATGGTAATCAGTAAAATACAACACGGATAAAGAGAATGCAGTCACTAAAACTATTGGATATAAAGAAAACTGAGCTCAATGGAAGTAAACAAGAGGGCAACTAACCAGGGATATCAATGGAGAAATATAACTGGTTCACTGGTCTGGATCTTCACGGTCTTCTCGAGATCAGACGGATCCACCTCTTCCACTGAGCATGCATACTCAGATCATCAGGACGACACAATAGCAGTATTATAATAATAACAAAAAGGCAAGCAAATAAAGTAATAACGGTGGAGACAATAAATGCAGGTAATCGGTATGCCATTAAACAATGCAATGTATGATCTGTGTCCCTATCGGTCTGTAAATTACTTTTGAAATCGAGTTGTGAAAAGGAACGATCATGTTTAACGAGGGTGTCGTACGTATCCGAGACTATGGGCCACTGTTGCCCGGGACATAACCCTGTCAGCCGGACCGCTAGGTCCAAACTTAATATATAAGAGTCGTTATTCGAATGATCATTCTCTAAATCACTGACCTCGCTAAATACAATTTTCTTTCCACTTCGAATTCCCCTTTTTCTCCCGGTTTCACTGTCTATCAGTATGGGCTAGTTGTGTACAAGTACGCATCAATAACACTACTTTATTCTCTATTCACTGTATTGTTCACTATCACGAATCCTTCACTTTTACTGGCGTACTCGACACATCTAAACCGATACTATTCACGTTCGACAATGAATTATACACTGAAATTAATAAGAGCGCTCACTATCGCTAGAGGTATCGCAGTTGGGTAAAATATTTGCATTTATGCCGCTAAACAAATCATGTGCAATACAAAACATTATGCGTCTCCTGAACTTATAAAAATCGTATTAAATCATACGTTCAGAATTAAGTAAAATGATACAAAAGCGGTAATAAGTAAACCCAGTCAGAAATTCAAAGAAATTTGTTTCGAGTCAATCGGGTTTCGGGTTCGCAAATTACAGTCGTTTCATTTTAAGTGTTCTATGCTGCAAGTTCAGTTCCTGAACTGAATGTCCATTTTTTAACTCAGTTTTCACCCTGTTGGAATCACAATTAGGCGACGCTACAGTTGGATATTATTTATTTTTATCAGTTAGGTTTCCAATGAACTAGAAGGATCGACAAAATCCACTTTATTCTGAGATTTATGCATTATTTAACATCGGGATATACGTTCTGCCCCTGCTTGGGACTGCGTTATGTACTGATGGTTTAAAATGTGATTAAAATATCAAACGATGATAAAAATGAATGAAACTACTTTCAATGATTAGCTAACAGATTTATCTTCACTACGGTATAGGTTTTCGCATAATACCATATTCACACAGAGATATAAAAGAATTTCCAATCAAGTGTTGGCAAGCAGTGCAGCTCTGGACTGCAGTCCAGAGCTGCACTCCCGAACAGTTTCCGCCACTGCTATAAAACAGTAACAATGTGTAAATTATATGGGGTTCTAGGTTGTCGAGTCGGATTCAATATGAGCCTTTGAACACAACATTCCGTGTGTATCCAATTTACTACGATTTTCACAATTTTCAGGTACGGAAAGTTTGAGACTCGACGGATCTAAATGGGGATAACATTTCACGGCGTTAGGGCCCGTATTTTCGAGCCAACTCTTAACACAGTATTCGTTATCACTAGGGTAATCCGTTATGATTAAGTTCCGTCATTTTAATAGGATTTAATTTGGTGTTAATGAGAATATTATGGGAAAATTTATGTTGAGATTTGGAGGAATTTTCAAAAGGAATGAGTAACTGTTGAGAAGAGAAGGAAATAGGGGGGAGGGGGTTGGCTATTGTGGGTGTGATTGGGCTTGGGGTTTTGGGTTAGATTTGTAGGAACAAAATAATTAGAATACAATACTTAAATTAAAAATGTGTATTTTATTTTTTAAAAAAATTGGAATTGGCTTAGAAAGAGGGACTTTGTATTACAAATACCATCTAGGGGTTCTCGGCGAGTCCGCCCAGTGTATCTCATCCATTGAGCACCTGTATACAATCATCAGTTTCAAATACCAATGGCTATGGAATCATCCATCGCCCCGCATAGGTTCATGAAACGTATACACCAGTCTAAACTGGAATATCGATGCCTAGTCTCGATATTCCAATGAATAGGGACTTTTAAGGATGTGCTTATAGACTACCCAGACCCCACTAGTATGATCTTTATCCTAATCCTGGTAGTCAAGCAAAGATCCTATGGGTTTTATCCTCATATAGTTGTGATACGTTATAGAAAGTAAAACGTATAGTTATGAATGACAAATACAAACTATATAGCATACTATCATCTCGAGCAAGACTGTTCTTGGTATAGGCTCTCCTTGAATTCAGTAATTGCAATCCTTCAGCTACGATAATTGCCTTGAGGGCACCTATATCCAACAATCTCCCACTTGCACTATAAGCCAATTATTGCGGTATCGTGTGTGTGTGTGTGTCATGTGCTACTGCATACCCAACTTCTGTACTAACAGTTTCACAAACTGTATTCGAGAAACAACCTCAGTGAGTAGATCCATTGCAACGTTTCTATCTATATCTCTCTGAATCTCAACTTTGCGGAGTTCAACTATCTCCCGAAATGAGTGATACTTACCTTAGAATTTTGTTTTGATAGTTGATGGGACATTGTTCACAAAATGAACGTATTTATCCAGACAACTTCTAAGGATGTTTTCTCAGCTGAGTCATAATCAGCATCTAGCGTCTTGACTACCACAGTATCCTTCCTGGAACTCTTCCAATATACCACTCTTCATAAGAGGGTAAACTAATGACTCGCGAAAGATACTCTGTTAACCCACGGAAGCTGTGTAACATTTCAGAAATATAAAATATGTTTTTTGGAAATTAAATAATAAAATAATAAATTTCACGAAAACTATTCGAGTATGAATTTAGGGTTTTCATAGAATGGTATAATTATATACCATTATTTGGAAAATATTTGGAAATTAATATGAATTATTAATTATAAAGGCATTTATTGGATTTGGACATTTTATAAATAATTATGCAATTTATTATATGCAAGTTTTTGTTAAACTTGATTAGTGCACTACTAATCATGCATTAAGCCTAATCCAACTTCTTAATAACCATGGCTAGTGCACCATGATACATTTCATTGTTTCATGCATGGTTCATTTGTATTTGTGGACTTGTGGTTTTATATGTGAGAGGAAAAGAAAAGGAAAAGATATTTTGTTGACAGGGGACATGGAAGCATGGGCAAGAGAGAGAGTGAGAATGAGAAAGAAAGAGAGAGAGGGTGTATGGCTCCTTAACCATTCTCTTATCCTTTATTCATTTCCTTCATCATCCTTCATCTTCATCTCCTCCTCCTCTTCCTCCACCTTACCACCACCACCTAATCATCTCAAAAACCACCTCAAAACTCATGGCTTCCTTCACAAAAATTGTGCACCACCTCATCCTACACCCTATGGTGTTCTCTAGTTTGGATTTTGAGCACTTTGAACCATCTTGGAATTTTCTTCAGTTGCTCCAAGAGGTCACTTTCCTTCATATTATCTAGTTTCTTAACCTCGTAGTTGTGTTTAGAGATCGATTAAGTTAGATTAGTGATCTTGGAAGTTTCTAGGATGATTGTAATGGATGCTTTGAGTTGTAGAGACGTAATTGAGGTTTAGTTAGTGACCCCACGCCATTAGTGATGATATTCTGGACAAAGTTGAGACTAGAACCCCAAAACACGAACTTAGAATTTTCCCCGATATCAGTTTTTGACAGATTTTGATGTTTAAATAGAATCTGCTATGACTCAAGAGCTCCATAAACAAAGTTGCTAACACAGAGAGGTGTGCAGGCTACTAGGAATTTACCCCTAAAACCCGAGCCTCTGCCTCTTTCTTCAGGCCGCAAATTTAATCCCAGAGGCCGCAAATTGCGGCCTGGTCTTGGTGATTTGGTTTGGTGTTTGTCCCATAGCTTTGTTATCTGATGAATAGATCTACCCTATATTCAAAATCTCCTAATTTTTCCTAGGGAAGAATCTGGGAGTGTTTTTCCATATTGCTGATTTTGAGTTTCCGATTTGTTAAAACTTGGGTTTGGTATTTGAGTTTGGATACGTTCGTTGGACGTTTGTACATCATCGCTGAGGGTTATTTGGTTGTTCTTGTATGCGTGGGCTATAGGTTCTAACCTATGAGCACTTCGCGTGCCGTATCGGTTTCGGATTTGGTTTTGATATCGTTACGATGTGATTGATTTGTAGGTACCTTCGCGTGGGCTTTTGATACGACGAAGGAGAACAAGAAGTTCATCTACTTTGGCTAGATCATGAATAGCAGGTGAGTGGATCTATATCTACGAGGGAAGTCGGGTGGATGGCGTATAGTATCCCCGCAAACATAGTAATGGGAGAACCGATATATAGAACATATTTTGAGAAACCTATGCTTATGAACTTACGGATATGATCATAAGATTGAGTATGAGATGACATGATGAAAAGATGACATGAGTGGATATGTTGATATGAGGATGTGAGGCGATATATATAATGAAACGAGATGACATGAGTTGATACGTTGGCTCGAGGATGTAAGGAAAAATACATATTTATATTCATATGCCAAGATATGATATGAGATTGAGTTATATATATAAATGAGAACAAGAGATGATAGAATATACGAGACCATAGATCCGTACCCTTGTTTATATGTAGGACGATAGATCCTTAATCTGTTTTGATAACACTGTACGATAGATTATACCGGATGATTGATCCGCACCTTTGACTCAAGGATGATGTACGATGATTATACTGTTCATGTTTATGTTATTTTATTCCTCGTGACATACGTACTATGTTCCCAGCATTTACCTTTATATGGCATCGTCTTCTAGTACACCTGCACTATTACCGATGATGCGCATGTTACACATACACAGATTTGCTGGCTCACACATTCATCATCGGTAATTGCCATGCCACTTACACAGTAGAACTGTTACATCACCGTATTGCTCTTAACCGTAAAGTATAATCATTGTTCAGTAATTATCACATGACATGCTTACATGATAATACTTGAGATACTTACAGTACTGTTCTATGCTTGCATATACTGCACTTTATTATTACATGCATATGTGATGCTGTTTTCATGAGATCTCTGGATTTGAGAACCGTGCATATATTTCAAATTCTTATGATTTTTTTAAAAACGCGGTTTCGCGTGATGTGATTTGTGCCGTCCATTATGAGTTTTCTCGGTTCTGGGTTATGAGTTACCCAATTCGAGAAGTGAGGAGGCACCGTCTGCGGGTACATGGTGGACCTGGTCCGGTACCCCGGGGCAAGAAGATCATATAGAAAGACGTTGAACCTGGAAGGAGAGCACTACCGACCGGTAATAGTTTGGGCTCGGCGGATATCCGGAGGATACCGGCCAGAGTCGTATGATCAGATGGATATGAGGGCCGATCCGAAGAGACGGAGCCCGAGATATGAGGTTTTACGCATCGATGTTGGACATGGGTTTTATGATATTTTCGAGTGTCGATACTGGACACTCAGGTTTCATGATGATTGATGTGTCGTTGATGGACACCCATGGGATGATACACATACATACATGCATATGATTTATATGACTTGATACTAGCATGACATCATTATTGTACACATATGTATACATGATCACCTTGGATACCACATAGTATTACCTTTATGTTATAATATGACCTAGGGATCGTTGTTCATTCGATTTCTACCTGCTGATATTTTCTACTCAAGAATTGGTAACTCACCCCCATTGTGCCACAGTTTTCTTGCACGTTCGATCGCTCGGATCAGCGGCAGCTCGCTGACATACAACTTTCTTCAGGGTGTTTTGCTTTGGTAGGTGGGATACATATTTAGATCGTGACCATCTTTGAATCTATTTATTTCTGTTGTATCTAGTTATGCTCCATTAACCAGAAACCAGGCTATGTATATTTAGTAGACCTAAACACAGACTTGTATATTTCTTGAGACCTAGAGAGAGATGGGTGTACTGTCTTTTATTTGAGCTGGATGATATCTTGGTTTTACTTATATTTCTTTCTGTGATTGATCTTCGCCGTAGGGCATCATATATATTTATGCTTTATTGCGTGGTTGTCATTCCGTCAATTAGCGAAGAGCTAGATCCCGCTTGGGGATGCCTATATTATTGCATGTATATGATTTTGGATCAAAATATACAAGGGGTGCTACCCATATTTTAAGGATGAAAATGTTTGCAAGGATAGTATACAAACATTGCATTTTCATATGATATTACTTACACTATTAAAAGAAGGCTTGAATTCTTTATGCCTATATTTCAAAACTGCACCTCCATTATTTTCCGCAAAAAGGTTTAGATTTCTGGGCTTCGGCTTACTTGAATTACGGCGGGGTCCTATAGACTTCACGTAATTCTCGTGCTGGTCACGTGCCATTTCCGGGTCGTGACAAGCTGGAATCGGTAATCACATCCCGAAGGATGCTGCCATTACCATACACTAAGAACACCCCTTATGTTCTTCACTTCTCCCTATGTTTCTTTAGGATTGGATTAATATTTGCTTACTACACCAAGTGTAAAAGCAATATCTGGTTTGGTATATAATATCGCATAATTAACCTCACTGCTGAAGCATGTCGAATGCCATTCATGCGAGATTCTCTCTTCATCAGTCTTGAAAGACATCTTCAGAGAAAGTGACCCCATTACCTGCGGACACATTACCTCACTAGGTGTCTTCCATTCTAAACCACTTTAGAATGGTGTTAAAATACGTGAATATGGGACAATCCCAAAACCCTTGCTATATCTAAATCTATAGACCTAGTCATCAGAATTAATGATCTAAATCCATAAAGGAGAAACAAATATGACAACCAACGTTTGACTGAACCGTAGTATAGGATTATCACTTCCTATCAAGAGTATGTCATCCTCATCAATATGAGGAACCATGCATCACTCCTTATAACTGTTGGGAATTCACCCGTGCGCACAAACGCGTATGTTACGGAAATGTGATATCAGTTTTGGAAATAACGGATTGCGCACGCGAGATTGTTCACATTTTATTTTTTATAACCGCAAGTGCACGGCGCGTTGTAGCGAGCTGGCAAGCACGGGTCGATCTGCAGGGAATTGTGTTATTGGGTATTGTTGTTTAAGGTTAACAATTAAAGAATTGAGGGTTGTCACAAAAAATGAATAAAATACGGAAACAAAGAAAAGCAAGAAAAGAGTTTAAGAAGAATGGTTGTGGCTTGGCTCGGGAGCTTTGAATCGCGACGTTTACCTCTACACTCTTTTGGTCATGAGATGTCCGTTTGATCACTTACCGTTTATATGTCCGCGCTTGGGGTATCAACACTAAACACGAGGGTTAGCAAAACATACCACAACAACAAAAACACAAAGTGGTTAGTGAGAGCAAATGATATTAGTGTTTAGTTTGCTAAGAAGTTGTGATGGTATACATCGTATATGGAATTAAGAGATTTCTCAAGTCCTTAATCATAAGATACGATATCCAAGCTTAGCAACCTTAACACTAATTTAGATTTTAACTTAAACATTGAAAATGGGGAAAGGGAATGAATATGGCATGTGAGGAGGTTACAAGTAACCATATGTCAAAATACCATATCATATCAATACATTAGCAATATTTAAGTTAAAATCAAAAGTTAAGCACATGAATCATAAACAAGAGGTGGAGGAGGCAAAGCCTTTCATCTCATTTCCTCACCCACACCACAACCAAAGAATTAGTTAAGCATGATAATAAAGTAAGTAAAGAAAGCAAGTAAATAAAAGAAAGCAACAATATATTAAGCACTTGAAGAATTGAGATACAAGAATATGGTAGCTTATTCAACCTCCTTAATGAAGCTCTCCAAAGAGAGCTTCAAGAGGGAAGAGGAAGAAGAAACCAAATGAAGATCACTCACCCTCAAGATAAACCAAAAATAAACAAACTATCAAAATGTATTACATCTATTTGGCATGGTATGACCCCTTTCTTTAGATCAGTTCTGGTATTTATAGGCCACAAAACAGAATAAACAAACAATATACAAATGATGATGTGGCACTAATAAACAATCAGAGAAAATATAGGGTCAAAAGGGAGTAGGGAGGCCGAGGTCGCCGGATCTGGTGGACTTCTCGCCCGCCCAAATCCGAGGAGGGGGGCTCGTGCTGCAGTGGTGTGCTTGTGTGCTCTCTCTTATTACTCTGGATCTGTTTGCTTGGTCAATTGCAACCTGGTTTGTATACAGAGGAATGGAGGGAAACTTGGTCTTTACATCATATCCAAACTTTATGCAATAAATGCATTCACACCCACTTGCATAAGTTGTGTGCCCACTTGTTTACCTCATGATGCCAAGGCGTCTATGGCAGCCCTTCACCTAGATCCAAGGCTATGTACACACATGCAAGGGTTGGACCATTCTTAGCAAAACGTGTATACACATGCATTCTTTCCAAAATTGCTCATGGGAAATCGGACGGTTCTCGGTTCTGTTTGCAGTGTCGGCTCCAAAACGATATATCTGTGATTTTGAGTATGTTTTCTGTGTTGTATCACGAATACCTATAAACTGCAGTAACTGAGCAGACACTGATTAAAAGTATCGATAAATAGCAAAACAGATAACGAATGAGAGGTATTAAAATGCAGTTTTATGAAATGAACAAATACCCCTAAACTTATCTTTTGCTCGTCCCGAGCAAAACAAAAATCCTAGCCTCACTTTCGCAGGGAACGCGATTGCACTGAGCATGTACAACAAGCTGTTAAACCTCTAGGTGTCCCTAGTACGAGAAGTATTGTCTCCTAAGGGTTTTCAGCGGGATTGCACCCACAAAATCCAGTCAAGTTAGTTACGGGGAAACTGTTGATTCTAATCCTAAAGTTAAGAATCAAAGCTAGAAGTTCTATCACCCAAGTCAGAAACATTAAACCCTATTTTTCACTCCTCGCAACTTTGTTTAACATAAGCTAATACGTGTCTTTTCGTGATTGTGCGGTAGTGTCAACAGGTTTTTCAGAACTTGATTAGGGTCATCATGTCAAAAATTACGGATAAGAATAAACTTCTAAAGGATCACACGAGTTTGAAAGAAGTTAAGATTTTCTCCGGTTTCATTCTCCAGTTAGGTTTCAAGTCAGAATATATATCAATTTTAAAAGAGAACCTAAGTCTTATTTTTCACTCCTATATTTCACCTGTTTTTGTTCATACACACCATTCATTATCGTGTAAAACGTCTTAATAAATACAAACCTTCATATCTCCGTGAAAAAACTGTTTTTAATGGAAAATTCGTCACCGCCAAGATTATTCTCCCACAAAGAACCGTTAGGACTTTTAACTTGGAGAGAACACTTGCTTAGCTTGTTTTATCTGGCGAATAGAAACTTAGCGAGATTTGGGTCAATGACTCCCAAACCAGATGGTTTTAGGGCATTAGGTGTGGAGACACCCCAATGACTTAATTGTTGGAGATAGTGCCCTCAGAGTCAATTATTGGATCACAGGCACGTGATTGCAATGATTGAGGGAGGACCTATTCCGATAGGACAGTCTTACTCAAGATGATAGTACGCTATCTGGTTTATCTTTAACATCGTGTACTGCTTTAGGTGACCCTACAGGTCACTATTGCACGTTGATAGAGCCCCTAGGATTCTTGCTTGACTGCCGGCAATATGAGGTCGATCATATACGTGGGAGCTGGTAGTCTATAAGCACATCCTTAAAAGGTCCCTAGTCGTGGGAGTTTCGAGACAGGGCATCGATACTCCAGAGTAGACTAATGTATACAGTCAAGACCCCGACGAGCGGCGGTGGCCGGTCTCACAAGCCACTGGTGTCAGTTGGTTCACCTAAGATGTATACAGGTGCTCATTGGGTTATGAGTACACCGGACAGGACTCGCCGGGAACATGCTAGTTGGTCTTATACATGACGTCAGATAGCAGTTCCCTGGTGACATGTGTACAGGTTAGTTCATCGACCTGAGGATCGTCATTTGTCTCCTGTGAGTTCCCACTGTACTTTGATTATTACCCTACCACGCTCAAAGGAGACGTGCAAACAGGTTTTAGTTGGGTACAGTCCCGAGCCATATGGAGGCAGTGAGCGGATCTTCAGGGGTTCGTCTCTCCCGGTATTGGGGGTGAGGTCGCGCTGTGTTTAGGAGAGCCCTTACACGAAGTCCTTGGCCAAGGCAGGAGATTTACTGGTAGGTATTCCAGTGGTATCTCAGGGTGTTCTGGGCTACACTCCGACACGACTTGTACCGCTTTTCGGGGTCTGACTTTTACCAACCCCCTAGGCCCGCCATGCGATGCTCATACACGAACGGACCGGACTGTACGGATATTGTCACTGACAGGCTCAGTAGGGTGTCAGGATGAGTTCACTCATCGACATCCCTTTTAGTCAATAGCTGGTAGCCCGTCACGTATGGCTAATACCTCTGACGTGCTAGTGGTTAAATCCACAGCCATAGTATTGACGAGTCTTTAGAGTCCCCCACATTCAGTTACTCAAGTTTCGGGCGAAACGCTGTAGAGGCCGTATGGAGTTATGGCAGGGTTCGATCAGATACGTGCGGTATTGCACGGATCAGGATCGGACGGTTAATACTAGAGGCCGTATGGAGATATGGCAGGGTTCGATCAGATACGTGCGGTATTGCACGGATCGTGATCGGACGGATTTTACTAGCCGGCTTTGGCTTAAGCCGGATCCTAGTATTAGAAAGTGTAGATTTTGTCTCTTTGCATTTGTATTCGGTGGGAATACAAATGCAGGCATGTATATGAAGTAGCGGGGTTTTCCTGTAATTTATTACGGGATCAGTTTTCTGAAATTGCCAGTTTGCATTCCGTTCCGGCCAGTTTTCCTTTGTTCCTTCATGGCCGGACTTTCTGATGGAGGGGGTTATTTGCAAGTTTGCAAATAACTTATTGAGGAGGGGTTTTATGCATTTGTGGCTTCATGATATGATTATCATCATGAGATGCTTTATCCATCTTTTCCTTTTCATTAATTGAGATTAGAGTTGGATTTGATTTGGTGTGACTTTGTTATCATTGCCTTGTGGATGTGGTCACCATTCTACTTTTCCTACACTCACCTTCCTTCATGGTTGATTTTTTATCCTCCGCCATTTTGATGAGTAGGGGGCCGGCCACATTTTTGAGGAGAGAATGAGAGAGTTGTTTTTCTTGTGGTGGGATTTATTCATCTCATTCTTCATGCTTGCAAAAATGATACACCTTCATCCTCTCCAAAGTCCTTTCTCTCCTCCATCATCTTTATGGCAACTTCATAACCCCAAAGAGACATAGCTTCTACACAATATTCTACAGCAAATCTTGGGCACGTCGACTCGCCAGCTTCCTGCCCGAGTTGCCTCGGTCCAGAGGTGGGAGCCCGTAAAAGAAGCCGGCGACGTGGTGCCCTTCCGGCGACTTGGTGGAGACTGGAGATTCCACGGGGAGATCGGGACGACGACGAGAAGACCGAAGGACACGGATCGCTCGGTATATCTCTCTACCCCTTCTCTAGATAGCTAGGACTAGATTAATGGCACGATCCGGGTTTTTAGTGCGCGGTGGTGCCGGTTTGAAAAGTTAAAGTAAAGCATCGCTTCCGCATTCCGGCGTCGGATTGACGGCCGGGGCGTCTCCATGCACTTACAGTGGTATCAGAGCCTCGCCATTAACCTAGTCTAGCTTGGTCTAATGTGTTTACTCTTTCGATCGAACAAAATTCCAAAACCCGTATTTTTCCTAGCATCAGTTTCTGTCGAATTTTTTTTGGCTCCAAAAATTTTTCAGGTAGTTGCAGAATGATGTGCAGGAAATTCTAAGACATCTGTGAAAATTTGGTAGAGTGATACTGTAGAACCATCGCGGAACCGCGGCCAAAACTCCCTTGGCGCCGCGGTTCCGCCGCGGTTCAGTGAGTTCACTGCACCAATTTTCCACAGTGATCGTTTTGACAGATAAATTGGGGTTTTGGAACATTCTTTTTGGGCCCAGAATTTCTTTAAGTGCTACAGTAGTGCTTGGGGGCCCACTTGGGTAAATTTGATCGATCGAATATTTTAAGCACATTAGTTTACAGTGTTTACATTATATCTGCGACCGTGAATGTCACTTGATCGGTAAATTCTGTCTAACTGCTATAGCCCGGTTAGACGGATTTGCGAACGTGACATTCACGTTGATGTTCTGTGTATTGCTGTGATGTTGCGGATTGGTCGTGGGGGATAGCCTGGATGCAATGCTAGTACAGTTTTGTTGTATTATGTACATTTGATATTGCGGTGCGAGCGTCCGACATGTGGACTGCCGTCACTGCCTGATTGTATATTATTCTTTTGGGGCACGACCAGGTCGAGGTCGATGTACCCGTTGTATGTATATTTTACATTCTGTACTAGGATTACCCCAAGGAGGGGTGCACGGATAGCCAGGTTCTAAAGGGCAACAAGCCCACATCTCATGGCATTGAGACGGAGGGGACATCACTCTAGAATTGGCGGGCTATTCGCCGCACTCGTAGGGGGTACAGGTTGACCCAGGGGAGGTGCCCAAGTTACCGGATTCCGTGAAGTGCCGGGTGGTCCATTCACGTTGCTGAAGGGGGCTGCCTCGCTTCAGGTTTTGGCGGGTAACTTGCCGCGCCTGTAGGGGTCTAGGTTTTCATTGCACAGGCTATCCATACGACCAGGGGATCGTCGGGTTTCAGTAGCGGCTCTGTGAAACCCGGGGATCCCAGATATCTGTATTGTTCTGTGATGCTGTACATTTCTTTGATGTTGCATTTTATCACGCCTTGAGCGAAATATTATATATTGATATATATACTAGTAGATGTTGTATATATT
Organism: Agapanthus africanus; assembly: GCA_030015575.1. Lineage (NCBI taxonomy): Eukaryota > Viridiplantae > Streptophyta > Magnoliopsida > Asparagales > Amaryllidaceae > Agapanthus > Agapanthus africanus. The sequence continues at coordinate 28,312,016 of JASDDO010000010.1, read as the reverse complement.
TTGCATCCGCGCTAGTCCAGTCCCCGCTCTGTCGTTAGTTAAGTAACCTAACGGGTAATGACGGGACCCAGTGGCGAATGCGGATGGCATATACGTACATCATTATTTTCGTTCTTTATTGGTGTGATCAATTGATGGGACTGCGTTGATTCGGATCAATGCAAGTTAATAACAAACCTATTCTGATGTTGTTGGAACACTTTTCAAAAAGCTGTTTTTGCAAGGACGTTCTCTTTTATTTTGCATCGTGGTATTCAGTTGGAATATCCTGCTCCTCAGTCGACGAGGCAAGGGCCGAGATCCCTTCACCGGGAGTGACCCCTTGGACAAAAAGTTTGCGTCAGGGCAATAACTTCACTATAGCCGATTACTTTTGCTTTGCATCGTGGTATTCAGTTGGAATATCCTGCACCTCATTCTACGGGGAAAGAGCCGAGATCCCTTCACCGGGAGTGACCTCTTTCGCGAAGGTTTTCGTCACTATATTTTCATAAAAGCTATCCAGTTCCTTCAACGATATCAAGTTCATTACGTTAAAGGTTTTCTCCAAAAACCATTCGTAGCCCTCCGTCGTTTCATATGGGTGGTCAATAGTATTCAAGCTGTGTTTGTTGGCCAAAGTCAAGGCACAGTGTTTGGTAGCTGTTGGGTATTCATATGCAGCATAGATAGACGCGTTGCTTTAGGTCAGTCGTATAGCCTTGTTGGCCAAAGTCAAGAGCTTGTGCGGGTGGGCTCAAATTAACCTGGAGAATGACGGGTAGAACTTGACATGTGACTTATGATTTGTTGGCCAAAGTCAAGGTCATAAGAGCATGGGGCAGAAATCACATCGGGAGTTTCTAAAGAAACTGAAACTTGCAAGATATGCGCATACCTTCTGGAGTGTGATGACGTGAGCGGATTCCGTTACGTTATCATGCGATGATAGTTGGATCCCGATTCCCACTGATGAGTTGGTTTACTCCTCGAATGATCCCGACTAATTCTTCTTTCAGGTTTGGAGGAGAATTTGACGGTACAGTGGGATGTTTCCAGATTAGATAAATTGGTAACCAATCTGATCTAGGTTAGAGTGCACGCTGAGTGTTTCATTTCTCTCTCTCTTTGGCAGCGACCATTGACCCGACCCTAAGACTATGACTCAGTGACCAAGTTGCCCGAACCTTTTTTAACACTGGCTTTTGGATTGTCAAAGTTGCAAACCTCATTGCCACTCCTACTTTTTACCCTTTTCTCCAAGACACCCCGTATTACTACGAACGTCCACTTCCGTTGGACAAAACCATCGTATGGTTAGATACGAACTCGAAGGAATTTATTCGAGGATGGTTTCCGGTTCTGGAGAAAATGAATATGACTATTCAGTTGTCTTTTCCTTTTACCTTCTCTCAGGTTGGGAGTACTCCTTGGTTTAGGACAGTACACCTATTATGCTTATTGGATAGTCTTCTTCCAAACCATAGGCTGGTGGCGAACGGTGGGGAATGAAGAAAACCAATTAGCATAACGATGGTGTACAGAAGGTATTAAGTAAAGACATAACAAGGGATTAGTAAGAGGGCACAGTAAATTGCGACTGCTATTCACGACCAAACCAAGTATTTCTTCGCCAATCCTAAATCAACTTTGTATTTCTCCAGAACACTCCGTATCACTACGAAGATCCACAGTTTATTGGATACTCCATCGTATGGTTATATACGAACTCGAAAGGAACTTGTTCCAGTTCGGGGATGGATTCTGGTTCAGGAGAAATAGGAATAAGGTTTATTCGGTTGTCTTTTATCTTCACCTTCTCTCGCATTGCGAGTGCTCCTAGGATTAGGACAGTACACCCATTATGCTTATTGGATAGTCTTCTTCCAAACCATAGGCTGGTGCCGAACGGTAGGGAAGGAAGAAAACCATTTGGCATAAAGGGGTGTACAGAAGGTAATGACTAAAAACATATAAAGGGATTTGGAAAGATGGCAAAGAATTACACGGTTACAGTTGTGAATCTGGATAATGGAATAGGCATTACTAGGAATACCGGGATACCCCATCGAAACATTTCAATGTTTCAGTTTCGCTGTGTACTGTTAAAGGAAAACTGATTTCCCAATCAGATCTTGCTCCAGAGTATGTATTTACCAGGTATGATTCTCACATCTGTATGGTTTTACAGATGATGAGTGGGAGTAAGTTATTGGGAATTGGATGATCATCCTCATTATATTGGGATTCGTTGTAATCGGTGATATTTGAGGAAGTCACCTGGGTTGTTTGCCGGAAGGCAAATATTTGGTTTTGAATATCCGCTGTTATGCACCAATTTCAAATTGATATATCTGTACGTCTATTTTTATAGAGTGAGATATACCTTTTTGAAATTATGTCTATGACATTTACCTATATCAGTGGATAGTTAGGTAAGGAGCATTAAACAGCGGTGTAATTCTTCATAACCATAGTACAGTTTTCAACTTACGACACACATGGATTGAGTTATCAGACTCAAGGGACTTATACAGAGTATTGTATGTTGTCCAGCGTCCATGAGGACAGGGGGTTGGTCCTCATCCGGTTTACTTATGACTTCTCTAGTTTTTAGACAGGTGTTTCGTGGAAACGCAGGGTCTAAGTTTTGAGAAGTTATAGGTATATGGATAAAGTAGAGAACCAGGTGTTGCAAGTATCAGGATTCTTCAAGTTGATAGAAGATGTAGATACTTGAGTATGGTATTCAGTTGATAGTAATGGTTAAGAGAACTTGCTTCTCTTTCAGGTTACTCATAATTGGAAGCATTCCTAAGTTGAGTAACGCTGATCGGACTCTTTCCATTTAGTTGACATGCACTGGAGACAGCTGCATGATTTGAATCTGGTTCAATTAAATCAGTGCCTTTGGTTCTATATTGGATATAGAACAGTTCATATCTTAACGATGTTAAGGTACGGGGAGTTGTCCGGCTTATGCTTAAAACCAGACTCTGGATAACTCAAGGCACGTTTCTGTAATGGCTGTTTGTGGGTTGACCCAGGCTATGACGAGGGTTGACTTTCTACCATCTGGAAGATCAATAGTGATATTGTTCTTGACTCGCCACAGTTTTATTAAAAATGGATTTTTTCAGAAAAACAGTAGTGGGAGTATGGTAGAACTGGAAGTGATTCCAGAACCACAAACGATTACTGAAGATTTCATAGGAACCTAAAGATTCAATCTGTCTTGACATTCCATTGGCCACTCCGCAGATAAGATGGGTAACCTCAGGCACCCGAGAGGTACTCCGGTAGCCTCAAAGACGGTGACAGGGAGGTTCTTGTTTACCCACACTTGCCATTGTTGTTGTTCCAGACTGTGAGACCCGGCAGGAGGATGAGTATAGCGTCGTTCTAAACTTGCTTTAGAAGTGTACGTCTATATGACTCTGCCAGAGGGTTGTCGTAGTCAGTGGGAGCAGTGGAAGCATTGGTGGACATGTGGCTTATGTCTATTTATAGACTAAAGCAGATGTAGCGGAGATAGATCATCTATTTCTGATGTGACAGTCATAGGTTTGACTTCATCAGAATAGGGGATGGATCTGTTGAGAAGGTAGTAAGGTGTGATGTTATGGTATTTGGATGACATACACAGAGTAGGAAGTGATATTCCTATACTACGATCGGTTATACTTTGGTCGTCACACAGTGGTTTCTCCACGTGGGACTTGGACATTATATCAGACATTCTGGTTACTGGATCTATGGTTTTAGATCAAGATTTGGGTAGTTTCCCAATCAAGGTACTTAGACAGCATTCTAAAGGTATTTAGAATGGACGACTCCTGGCACGGTAGTATACCTGCAGGTGATGGAGTCACCCTCTCTAAAGGTGTCTTACAGACTAAAGGGGAGAGGGATGTGCATGATTGATAGATCACTTGCTTAAGCAATTGAGTCAATCATGAGATGTCAAGTACCACACCAGATGTTGTTTTTGCAGTAGAAGCAATAAGTTGACATTGATCCAATCCTAGAGAAACAGTCGGAAGCAATTTTAGAATATAAGTGGATGTTCTAGGGATATGATAACGACAGCCTCATTCGGGAGACAGTTATCATTCCAGGCTTCCAAGGTGACCTGGACGACAAGGAGGTTGCCAGAGTTATAATTTTCCTTCTGACGAGGGGCAGTATTTTGGACAGGTGGTCCAAGGCAATACAGAGGGAGGCATGGCGCAGGATACTGATTAAGTTCAGTTGACGATACAGTCTAAGAAGTTTGGATTTGGAGTTCATTTATGAGCTAGGTCCCATCAGACATCCAGACACATTCTAAGACAGGTATTGCTCATTTCGGGAGATGGCTTTCTCCGCGAACTTGAGATATAGAGAGACATAGAAAGAAACATCAAAGCGGATCCACTCACTGAGGCTATTCCTCGAACGCAAGAGTTTCGCAAACGAGCTTTGTGAGACTGACTAGTAGAGGAGTTGGGTGTTCGGTATCACACGGGCTGTGAGTATGCGACATCGCAATAATTATCCATGAGTGCAAGTGGGAGATTGTTGGAGATAGTGCCCTCAGAGTCAATTATTGGATCAAAGGCACGTGATTGCAATGATTGAGGGAGGACCTATTCCGGTAGGACAGTCTTACTCAAGATGATAGTACGCTATCTGGTTTATCTTTATCATCGTGTACTGCTTTAGGTGATCCTACAGGTCACTATTGCATGTTGATAGAGCCCCTAGGATTCTTGCTTGACTGCCGGCAATATGAGGGCGATCATATACGTGGGAGCTGGTAGTCTATAAGCACATCCTTAAAAGGTCCCTAGTCGTGGGAGTTTCGAGACAGGGCATCGATACTCCAGAGTAGACTAGTGTATACAGTCGAGACCCCGACGAGGGGCGGTGGCCGGTCTCACAAGCCACTGGTGTCAGTTGGTTCACCTAAGATGTATACAGGTGCTCATTGGGTTATGAGTACACCGGACAGGACTCGCCGGGAACATGCTAGTTGGTCTTATACATGACGTCAGATAGCAGTTCCCTAGTGACATGTGTACAGGTTAGTTCATCGACCCGAGGATCGTCATTTGTCTCGTGTGAGTTCCCACTGTACTTTGATTACTACCCTACCACGCTCAAAGGAGACGTGCAAACAGGTTTTAGTTGGGTACAGTCCCGAGCCACATGGAGGCAGTGAGCGGATCTTCAGGGGTTCGTCTGTCCCGGTATTGGGGGTGAGGTCGCGCTATGTCTAGGAGAGCCCTTACACGAAGTCCTTGGCCAAGGCAGGAGATTTACTGGTAGGTATTCCAGTAGTATCTCAGGATGTTCTGGGCTACACTCCGACACGACTTGTACCGCTTTTGGGGGTCTGACTTTTACCAACCCCCTAGGCCCGCCATGCGATGCTCATAGACGAACGGACCGGACTATACGGATATTGTCACTGACAGGCTCAGTTGGGTGTCAGGATGAGTTCGCTCATCGACGTCCCTTTTAGTCAATAGCTGGTAGCCCGTCACGTATGGCTAATACCTCTGACGTGCTAGTGGTTAAATCCACAGCCATAGTATTGACGAGTCTTTAGAGTCCCCCACATTTAGTTACTCAAGTTTCGGGCGAAACGCTGTAGAGGCCGTATGGAGATATGGCAGGGTTCGATCCGATATGTGCGGTATTGCACGGATCAGGATCAGACGGTTAATACTAGAGGCCGTATGGAGATATGGCAGGGTTCGATCAGATACATGCGGTATTGCACGGATCGTGATCGGACGGATTTTACTAGCCGGCTTTGGCTTAAGCCGGATCCTAGTATTAGAAAGTGTAGATTTTGTCTCTTTGCATTTGTATTCAGTGGGAATACAAATGCGGGTATGTATATGCAGTAGCGGGGTTTTCCTGTAATTTATTACGGGATCAGTTTTCTGAAGTTGCCAGTTTGCATTCCGTTCCGGCCAGTTTTCCTTTGTTCCTTCATGGCCGGACTTTCTGATGGAGGGGGTTATTTGCAAGTTTGCAAATAACTTATTGAGGAGGGGTTTTATGCATTTGTGGCTTCATGATATGATTATCATCATGAGATGCTTTATCCATCTTTTCCTTTGCATTAATTGAGATTAGAGTTGGATTTGATTTGGTGTGACTTTGTTATCATTGCCTTTTGGATGTGGTCACCATTCTACTTTTCCTACACTCACCTCCCTTCATGGTTGATTTTTTATCGTCCACCATTTTGATGAGTAGGGGGCCGGCCACATTTTAGAGGAGAGATTGAGAGAGTTGTTTTTCTTGTGGTGGGATTTATTCATCTCATTCTTCATGCTTGCAAAAATGATACACCTTCATCCTCTCCAAAGTCCTTTCTCTCCTCCATCATCTTTATGGCAACTTCATAACCCCAAAGAGACATAGCTTCTACACTATATTCTACAGCAAATCTTGGGCACGTCGACTCGCCAGCTTCGTGCCCAAGTTGCCTCGGTCCAGAGGTAGGAGCCCGTAAAAGAAGCCGGCGACGTGGTGCCCTTCCGGCGACTTGGTGGAGACCGGAGATTCCACGGGGAGATCGGGACGACGACGAGAAGACCGAAGGACACGGATCGCTCGGTATATCTCTCTACCCCTTCTCTAGATATCTAGGACTAGACTAATGGCACGATCCGGGTTTTTAGTGCGCGGTGGTGCCGGTTTGAAAAGTTAAAGTAAAGCATCGCTTCCGCATTCCGGCGTCGGATTGACGGCCGGGGCGCCGCCGTGCACTTACAGTGGTATCAGAGCCTCGCCATTAACCTAGTCTAGCTTGGTCTAATGTGTTTACTCTTTCGATCGAACAAAATTCCAAAACCCGTATTTTTCCTAGCATCAGTTTCTGTCGAATTTTTTTTCGCTCCAAAAATTTTTCAGGTAGTTGCAGAATGATGTGCAGGAAATTCTAAGACATCTGTGAAAATTTGGTAGAGTGATACTGTAGAACCACCGCGGAACCGCAGCCAAAACCCCCTTGGCGCCGCGGTTCCGCCGCAGTTCAGTGAGTTCACTGCACCAATTTTCCACAGTGATCGTTTTACAGATAAATTGGGGTTTTGGAACATTCTTTTTGGGCCCAGAATTTCTTTAAGTGCTACAGTAGTGCTTGGGGGCCCACTTGGGTAAATTTGATCGATCGAATATTTTAAGCACATTAGTTCACAGTGTTTACATTATATCTGCGACCGTGAATGTCACTTAATCGGTAGATCCTGTCTAACTGCTATAGCCCGGTTAGACGGATTTGCGAACGTGACATTCACGTTGATGTTCTGTGTATTGCTGTGATGTTGCGGATTGGTCGTGGGGGATAGCCTGGATGCAATGCTAGTACAGTTTTGTTGTATTATGTACATTTGATATTGCGGGGCGAGCGTCCGACATGTGGACTGTCGTCACTGCCTGATTGTATATTATTCTTTTGGGGCACGACCAGGTCGAGGTCGATGTACCCGTTGTATGTATATTTTACTTTATGTACTAGGATTACCCCAAGGAGGGGTGCACGGACAGCCGGGTTCTAGAGGGCAACAAGCCCGCATCTCATGGCATTGAGACGGAGGGGGCTTCACTCTAGAATTGGTGGGCTATTCGCCGAACTCGTAGGGGGTACAGGTTGACCCAGGAGAGGTGCCCAAGTTACCGGATTCCGTGAAGTGCCGGGTGGTCCATTCACGTTGCTGAAGGGGGCTGCCTCGCTTCAGGTTTTGGCGGGTAACTTGCCGCACCCGTAGGGGTCTAGGTTTTCATTGCACAGGCTATCCACACGACCAGGGGAACAGCGGGTTTTAGTAGCGGCTCTGTGAAACCCGGGGATCCCAGATATCTGTATTGTTCTGTGATGCTGTACATTTCTTTGATGTTGCATTTTATCACGCCTTGAGCGAAATATTATATATTGATATATATACTAGTAGATGTTGTATATGTTTTGCATCCGCGCTAGTCCAGTCCCCGCTCTGTCGTTAGTTAAGTAACCTAACGGGTAATGACGGGACCCAGTGGCGAATACGGATGGCATATACGTACATCATTGTTTTCGTTCTTTATTGGTGTGATCAATTGATGGGACTGCGTTGATTCGGATCAATGCAAGTTAAAAACAAACCTATTCTGATGTTGTTGGAACACTTTTCAAAAAGCTGTTATTGCAAGGACGTTCTCTTTTGTTTTGCATCGTGGTATTCAGTTGGAATATCCTGCTCCTCAGTCGACGAGGCAAGGGCCGAGATCCCTTCACCGGGAGTGGCCCCTTGGAAAAAAAGTTTGCGTCAGGGCAATAACTTCACTATAGCTGATTACTTTTGCTTTGCATCGTGGTATTCAGTTGGAATATCCTGCACCTCATTCTACGGGGAAAGAGCCGAGATCCCTTCACTGGGAGTGACCTCTTTAGCGAAGGTTTTCGTCACTATATTTTCATAAAAGCTATCCAGTTCCTTCAACGATATCAAGTTCATTACGTTAAAGGTTTTCGCCAAAAACCATTCGTAGCCCTCCGTCGTTTCATATGGGTGGTCAATAGTATTCAAGCTGTGTTTGTTGGCCAAAGTCAAGGCACAGTGTTTGGTAGCTGTTGGGTATTCATTTGCAGCATAGATAGAAGCGTTGGTTTAGGGCAGTCGTATAGCCTTGTTGGCCAAAGTCAAGGGCTTGTGCGGATGGGCTCAAATTAACCTGGAGAATGACGGGTAGAACTTGACATATGACTTATGATTTGTTGGCCAAATTCAAGGCCATAAGAGCATGGGGCAGAAATCACATCGGGAGTTTCTAAAGAAACTGAAACTTGCAAGATATAAGCATACCTTCTGGAGTGTGATGACGTGAGCGGATTCCGTCACGTTATCATGCGATGATAGTTGGATCCCGATTCCCACTGATGAGTTGGTTTACTCCTCGGGTGATCCCGACTAATTCTTCTTTCAGATTTGGAGGAGAATTTGACGGTACAGTGGGAGGTTTCCAGATTAGATAAATTGGTAACCAATCTGATCTAGGTTAGAGTGCACACTGAGTGTTTCTTTTCTCTCTCTCTTTGGCAGCGACCATTGACCCGACCCTAAGACTATGACTCAGTGACCAAGTTGCCCGAACCTTCTTTAACACTGGCTTTTGGATTGTCAGAGTTGCAAACCTCATTGCCACTCCTACTTTTTAACCTTTTCTCCAGGACACCCCGTATTACTACGAACGTCCACTTCTATTGGAAAAAACCATCGTATGGTTAGATACGAACTCGAAGGAATTTATTCGAGGATGGTTTCCGGTTCTGGAGAAAACGAATATGACTATTCAGTTGTCTTTTCCTTTTACCTTCTCTCAGGTTGGGAGTACTCCTTGGTTTAGGACAGTACACCCATTATGATTATTGGATAGTCTTCTTCCAAACCATAGGCAGGTGCCGAACGGTGGGGAATGAAGAAAACCAATTAGCATAACGATGGTGTACAGAAGGTATTAAGTAAAGACATAACAAGGGATTAGTAAGAGGGCAAAGTAAATTGCGACTGCTGTTCACGACCAAACCAAGTATTTCTTCGCCAATCCTAAATCACCTTTGTATTTCTCCAGAACACTCCATATCACTACGAAGATCCACAGTTTATTGGATACTCCATCGTATGGTTATATACGAACTCGAAAGGAACTTGTTCCAGTTCGGGGATGGATTCTTGTTCAGGAGAAATAGGAATAAGGTTTATTCGGTTGTCTTTTATCTTCACCTTCTCTCGCATTGCGAGTGCTCCTAGGATTAGGACAGTACACCCATTATGCTTATTGGATAGTCTTCTTCCAAACCATAGGCTGGTGCCGAACGGTAGGGAAGGAAGAAAACCATTTGGCATAAAGGAGTGTACAGAAGGTAATGACTAAAGACATATAAAGGGATTTGGAAAGATGGCAAAGAATTACACGGTTACAGTTGTGAATCTGGATAATGGAATAGGCATTACTAGGAATACCGGGATACCCCATCGAAACATTTCAATGTTTCAGTTTCGCTGTGTACTGTTAAAGGAAAACTGATTTCCCAATCAGATCTTGCTCCAGGGTATGTATTTACCAGGTATGATTCTCACATCTGTATGGTTTTACAGATGATGAGTGGGAGTAAGTTATTGGGAATTGGATGATCATCCTCATTATATTGGGATTCGTTGTAATCGGTGATATTTGAGGAAGTCACCTGGGTTGTTTGCCGGACGGCAAATATTTGGTTTTGAATATCCGCTGTTATGCACCAATTTCAAATTGATATATCTGTACGTCTATTTTTATAGAGTGAGATATACCTTTTTGAAATTATGTCTATGACATTTACCTATATCAGTGAATGGTTAGGTAAGGAGCATTAAACGGCGGTGTAATTCTTCATAACCATAGTACAGTTTTCAACTTACGACACACATGGATTGAGTTATCAGACTCAAGGGACTTATACAGAGTATTGTATGTTGTCCAGCGTCCATGAGCACAGAGGGGTTGGTCCTCATTCGGTTTACTTATGACTTCTCTAGTTTTTAGACAGGTGTTTCGTGGAAACGCAGGGTCTAAGTTTTGAGAAGTTATAGGTATATGGATAAAGTAGAGAACCAGGTGTTGCAAGTATCGGGATTCTTCAAGTTGATCGAAGATGTAGATACTTGAGTATGGTATTCAGTTGATAGTAATGGTTAAGAGAACTTGCTTCTCTTTCAGGTTACTCATAATTGGAAGCATTCCTAAGTTGAGTAACGCAGATCGGCCACTTTCCATTTAGTTGATATGCACTGGAGACAGCTGCATGATTTGAATCTGGTTCAATTAAATCAGTGCCTCTGGTTCTATATTGGATATAGAACAGTTCATATCTTAACAATGTTAAGGTACGGGGAGTTGTCCGGCTTATGCTTAAAACCAGACTTTGGATAACTCAAGGCACGTTTCTGTAATGGCTGTTTGTGGGTTGACCCAGGCTATGAAGAGGGTTGACTTTCTACCATCTGGAAGATCAATAGTGATATTGTTCTTGACTCGCCACAGTTTTATTAAAAATGGATTTTTTCAGAAAAACAGTAGTGGGAGTATGGTTGAACTGGAAGTGATTCCAGAACCACAAACGATTACTGAAGATTTCATAGGAACCTAAAGATTCAATCTGGCTTGACATTCCATTGGCCACTCCGCAGATAAGGTGGGTAACCTCAGGCACCCGAGAGGTACTCCGGTAGCCTCAAGGACGGTGACAGGGAGGTTCTTGTTTACCCACACTTGCCATTGCTGTTGTTCCATACTGTGAGACCCGGTAGGAGGATGAGTATAGCGTCGTTCTAAACTTGCTTTAGAAGTTTACGTCTATATGACTCTGCCAGAGTGTTGTCGTAGTCAGTGGGAGCAGCGGAAGCATTGGTGGACAGGTGGCTTATGTCTATTTATAGACTAAAGCAGATGTACCGGAGATAGATCATCTATTTCTGATGTGACAGTCATAGGTTTGACTTCATCAGAATAGGGGATGGATCTGTTGAGAAGGTAGTAAGGTGTGATGTCATGGTATTTGGATGACATACACAGAGTAGGAAGTGATATTCCTATACTACGATCGGTTATACTTTGGTCGTCACACAGTGGTTTCTCCACATGGGACTTGGACATTATATCAGACATTCTGGTTACTGGATCTATGGTTTTAGATCTAGATTTGGGTAGTTTCCAATCAGGGTACTTCGACAGCATTCTAAAGGTATTTAGAATGGACGACTCCTGGCACGGTAGTATACCTGCAGGTGATGGAGTCACCCTCTCTAAAGGTGTCTTACAGACTAAAGGGGAGAGGGATGTGCATGATTGACAGATCACTTGCTTAAGAAATTGAGTCAATCATGAGATGTCAAGTACCACACCAGATGTTGTTTTTGCAGTAGAAGCAATAAGTTGACATTGATCCAATCCTAGAGAAACAGTCGGAAGCAGTTTTAGAACATAAGTGGATGTTCTAGGGATATGATAACGACAGCCTCATTCGGGAGACAGTTATCATTCCAGGCTTCAAAGGTGACCTGGACGACAAGGAGGTTGTCAGAGTTATAATTTTCCTTCTGACGAGGGGCAGTATTTTGGACAGGTGGTCCAAGGCAATACTGAGGGAGGCATGGCGCAGGATACTGATTAAGTTCAGCTGACGATACAGTCTAAGAAGTTTGGATTTCGAGTTCATTTATGAGCTAGGTCCCATCAGACATTCAGACACATTCTAAGACAGGAATTGCTCATTTCGGGAGATGGCTTTCTCCGCGAACTTGAGATATAGAGAGACATATAAAGAAACATCAAAGCGGATCCACTCACTGAGGCTATTCCTCGAACGCAAGAGTTTCGCAAACGAGCTTTGTGAGACTGACTAGTAGAGGAGATGGGTGTTCGGTATCACACGGGCTGTGAGTATGCGACATCGCAATAATTAGCCTTGAGTGCAAGTGGGAGATTGTTGGAGATAGTGCCCTCAGAGTCAATTATTGGATCACAGGCACGTGATTGCAATGATTGAGGGAGGACCTATTCCGGTAGGACAGTCTTACTCAAGATGATAGTACGCTATCTGGTTTATCTTTATCATCGTGTACTGCTTTAGGTGACCCTACAGGTCACTATTGCACGTTGATAGAGCCTCTAGGATTCTTGCTTGACTGCCGGCAATATGAGGGCGATCATATACGTGGGAGCTGGTAGTCTATAAGCACATCCTTAAAAGGTCCCTAGTCGTGGCAGTTTCGAGACAGGGCATCGATACTCCACAGTAGACTAGTGTATACAGTCGAGACCCCGACTAGGGGCGGTGGCCAGTCTCACAAGCCACTGGTGTCAGTTGGTTCACCTGAGATGTATACAGGTGCACATTGGGTTATGAGTACACCGGACAGGACTCGCCGGGAACATGCTAGTTGGTCTTATACCTGAAGTCAGATAGCAGTTCCCTGGTGACATGTGTACAGGTTAGTTCATCGACCTGAGGATCGTCATTTGTCTCGTGTGAGTTCCCACTGTACTTTGATTACTACCCTACCACGCTCAAAGGAGACGTGCAAACATGTTTTACTTGGGTACAGTCCCGAGCCACATGGAGGCAGTGAGCGGATCTTCAGGGGTTCGTCTCTCCCGGTATTGGGGGTGAGGTCGCGCTGTGTCTAGGAGAGCCCTTACACGAAGACCTTGGCCAAGGCAGGAGATTTACTGGTAGGTATTCCAGTAGTATCTCAGGATGTTCTGGGCTACACTCCGACACGACTTGTACCGCTTTTGGGGGTCTGACTTTTACCAACCCCCTAGGCCCGCCATGCGATGCTCATAGACGAACGGACCGGACTGTACGGATATTGTCACTGACAGGCTCAGTAGGGTGTCAGGATGAGTTCGCTCATCGACGTCCCTTTTAGTCAATAGCTGGTAGCCCGTCACGTATGGCTAATACCTCTGACGTGCTTGTGGTTAAATCCACTGCCGTAGTATTGACGAGTCTTTAGAGTCCCCCACATTCAGTTACTCAAGTTTCGGGCGAAACGCTGTAGAGGCCGTATAGAGATATGGCAGGGTTCGATCAGATACATGCGATATAGCAAGGATCAGGATCGGACGGTTAATACTAGAGGCCGTATGGAGATATGACAGGGTTCGATCAGATACGTGCGGTATTGCACGGATCGTGATCGGACGGATTTTACTAGCCGGCTTTGGCTTAAGCCGGATCCTAGTATTAGAAAGTGTAGATTTTGTCTCTTTGCATTTGTATTCAGTGGGAATACAAATGCGGGCATGTATATGCAGTAGCAGGGTTTTCTTGTAATTTATTACGGGATCAGTTTTCTGAAGTTGCCAGTTTGCATTCCGTTCCGGCCAGTTTTCCTTTGTTCCTTCATGGCCGGCCAGAGGTGGGAGCCCGTAAAAGAAGCCGGTGACGTGGTGCCCTTCCGGCGACTTGGTGGAGACCGGAGATTCCGCGGGGAGATCGGGACGACGACGAGAAAACCGAAGGACACGGATCGCTCGGTATATCTCTCTACCCCTTCTCTAGATAGCTAGGACTAGATTAATGGCACGATCCGGGTTTTTAGTGCGCGGTGGTGCCGGTTTGAAAAGTTAAAGTAAAGCATCGCTTCCGCATTCCGGCGTCGGATTGACGTCCGGGGCGCCGCCGTGCACTTACATTAATTACCCAAGTTACTACGGCCACAAAACAAAAGACTCATTTTATTTTAAATAATTCAGCTCTTTAGTTAAAACGGAGATATAACCAGCTTTTTCTTTTAAATCAGAAGACATTACATGTGATAAGGTGTGTAATTACTATAACAAGGTTTTAGATGGGTTATTTTTCAGACCTTTAGCTTCTGTTAAAACCTCTATACAATTCTTCATATCCACTTCACTGTATGAACTATTCGTGATAGTTTTCTTAACTCAGACAAACCAGTTTCATCCTAAATGTTTTTATCAATTTAAAAAGTTATAGACATGTCAGACTTTCATCACATTCTTAAAAACATACGATACGTGAAAAGTGTTATAAAAGACGTATATCAGCTAAGGTTAAATACACAGGAGGGTTATCTTTCAGGTCGTCGATCTCATAGCAAGAATTTAGTTATTTCTATCTTATCAACCGAACCGTCAGATTTTGAATCAAAGTTCCCCTGCTAACCAACATGACGGTTTTTATAATTTATCAAGATATTTTTTTAAATTTTTATAAATTTTTCAAAATTTTCAATATACAATGCAGTACAAAAGCAGATATGAAATGCAACTACATGAAAAAGAAAAGAAAAATAAAATAATTAAATGCTGAAATGCAGGAAATATGCAAATGCAAACTATATGCAGATACAAAATGTCACCACCAAGCTCCTCCCCCAAATTGATCCATATAATGTCCTCATCGTCGTTTTGCTTTGCCTTTGCCTTGGCTGCTTCCGCTTTCCTCGTCCTGTTTAGCCAAGAGCTGGCTAAGCTGCTCTTTGATCTCCTTATTCTGCCGGATGATAGTCTTGATGCCGCGGACTTGCATTCTGTGAAGCTCATAGGGATCCGTCGGAACGTCATCTCCCAAGTATATCTCGGATGAAGTCTGCGGGGCCGCGTGCTCGCTGGGGTCGGTAGGGGTCCAAATCTGCTGCTCACTTCTGGGATCCGTGTACCCTAGTGAGATCTTCTTTATCTCCACCGGTACAGTATCGTACATCGTGAGACAGGCCGTGAAATCGTCGTCCGTCATATAAGATCGGCCAATTTGGGCAATGAGGACGGGAAGCAGAGATTTCCGCATAGTAATAGTTTCCTTGATTGTGGCGAAGAGCATGCTCACCATGTAGAACTGGTAGTCTCTAGTCATCAAACAATGGACCATATGCCCTACAATCGCTGGAAAAGAGGATGCGCGCGCGATTCCCCTAACGTTGCGATACACCCAGCGGCACGCCATATAAGCGTTCTAGTAAATCTGCTGGGCATTCAGCCCAGCATCTCATAGTTCGCATCGATTGCCCAGAACTGTCCTATACTGTGCCGGTTCTAAGGGTTTTTGAGAGCCAGAACGCATCTGGATACCAGTAACGTTGGATATGGTTTCAGCGGAAAATATCCTACGTCTACCCCGAAATTGAATTCTAACCCTATCTTGAAGTATTTCTCCATCTCTTAACGCATCATAGAACTCATCGACTAAACTCTCACATGCACACAAACCCTATACCCCATAGAGCAGAAATTCCCAACCTAATTGTCGGAGGGCATCACAAAAATAATGCCCGAACACCTCGTGGGAGAAAATGGCAACGAAATTGCGTTCCGATTCAAATGGGCCCATTCTCATAGATCTGTTGAATTTGCAAAAAACAAACAGTGTAGGAGAGGGGGAGAAAGAGTTTCTTACAGAAAGAAAGAAGAAGATCGGAGCTAGGAGGAAGCAAGGCCGAGCTCACCGGAATTTGAGGCTTCGTCGCCGGCCGAAATCCGAGGGGGAGATCTAGGGTTTGGTAGGAGGTTGCGGGAAGAGGAAAGAAGAATGATAGATCTGTTTGTGAGAATGGGAAGTGAGGGCTCGGGTTGGGGCAGTGGGCTCTTATAAAGGAATTTTGCAAAAAAAAAAAATCCACAATGAAATCCCAACATATTTACACTCCTTCTCAAACAAAAAATTGAAAATAGTCTCGTCCCACTAAAAAAACACAGCACTCACCCTCTAACGAGTGAGATTTTATTAAAAACTAGAAAAAAACAAAGAAAACAAAAATCATAATATTCATAATCTAAACGACATGGTTAATGCAGAAGTTAATACCAGCCATAAGAAAATTTTGTCCATATAGTGCCATGGCTGGCAAAAGAATAGGTATATTAAAAAGAAAAAGAAAATATACAAAGAATGGTTAGATGTCAGTAAAGGGCATGGGTGCGTGAAGGAATGGGTTAGAAGACGCAGAAGGTGAAGACGAAGTTTTGACGAAGAAAAAGAATTAATGTTCGAATGAAATGAATTTTCCAGAATTACATGTGAAGTTTCAAAGTCAGGTTTGTTTAAAAACCGGAGTTCATCCGCAAAAAATTCAGAAAAAGAAAGGTTCAAAGGATGATCCCAAAATGATCCCGATTCAAACTCACCAAGAATATCAAGTTCATCAGCAAAAATTTCCTCAAAACTCGACAAGAAAGAATAGTGTTTAGTGCCGTCTTCTTCCCTATTATTCTTTACAATCCTCCTCTCATTATTCATACACTCTCCCAAAATGATTTCTCCCTCTTCACATTCACAAATGGGTAGGTTCATATCATCTAAAAAAGTAGGTTCCCACCATAATGTTTCTTCCGAAAAAATATCACTAGGCGATACAAAAATTGTGGGTTCCTGATCTTTGATCTTTTCTAACAATTTGTCCCAACCATACCCGTCAAATTCATAAGGTTCCTCCTCTAAAGTTGAAGAGCAAAATTCAGTCGGTTCAAGAATATCCTCTTCAAGTATTATTTCAATTAAATCATTCTCTAAATCACAAGTGAAAAGAGGCTCAGTGGATACCTGAAGGCTAATGGCGGACTGACTTAGAGGGTTTGCTTGTGGGTCCTGTGAACACCTAGTCAATACAGTGGTATCATCATCTTAAAAATCATCCAAATTGATCTGATCATTTATTTCACTCAGGTGATTCCCTAGCTGACAGATGTTGACATTATGGGGTTCCGATTAACTGTGTTCACTCTCTAGAATCCTTTCAGCTAAATGTTTCGTTTGTTCCTTAATTCTAGCCAACGATTGAGCTTGAGCAACAAATAATTGCTCAGATTGCTGTAAAAACAGGGCCAGCATCCCAGCTGTTTAGTTCTCGACCGCAGTCATTACTTCAATACCCTTTTCAAAAGTGGTCAACCTAGCATCTATCTCACCGTCACTCCCTAATGATGATTTAGTTGTTTTGGGTTGGAGGGGTTGTGATGGTGGTGATGCTAGAGCAGTCATTCTGTCGACCTCTTTCTCTAAATCTTTAATCATTTGGTCTATTGTTGAAGTGGGACTGGGTTCAGAAGTGTTAGGTGGGTGACCGTTATCAAAAATTTGGGATGGTTGGTCACCCTCTAGAAAAGGACAATTTTCATAAATGTGGGAGTTTTTTGGCAATTTGTACAAATCAATTGGGGTTGAATATAAACAAAAGAATAAGAGTCATGAAAAATAGAATTGTATTTTGTATCACCCATAATAACAAGAATTCACAAATATCATAAAAATAAAGAATATCACACCCCTAGCGGTCTATGTTATGCTAAGTCAACTAGACCTGCTCAAGAACCTGATTGATGAAGTAAAACTGTATCGAGAAATAAACTCAAGATATACTGATCACAAAGCCAGGTGAGTGCAAGAGATAAGGGAAGGTTTTCCAACGCTTTCGCGAAGGTCCTTAATTAAATAACCCTTTCTCGTTTGGCGGTTGCGCCGTGAACACTTTCCTAGACACCCCGTGAACGATATACCGTTAAGCAAAGTTCTAAACACAGTTAGCTTCTCCTAGTGAGCGCGAAGACTTTAAATTCAAAGTTCTAGTTGCATTTAAAATACTTGGGGTATGAAAGAATGCAGTTTTTTGATTTGTGGGCTACGGAAAAAAGGTGATAAAATCCTTTACCGTATATCTTGTTTTGGTCTTTGTGCCCTTAATTTCCGTATTTAAATGCAATGCGCAATCAAATAAAAGAATTTATGAAATCAATCAATTTAAAGCAATTCTTTTTCAATTTTAGTTAAGCGCTGCAAAAAATACGGTTAGTTCTCTTGTTCTATTAGCGGCAAAATTTGTGCGAAGAATACTGCAAAAGATAGAAAATTGGATTGCGTCGGATTCGAGCGAAGGTGTTAGGAAATACGTACCGATATGATTTGGTTTAAGAAAACCACTTTGAAAGTGATCCGAGTCGTTGAATGTTCACTTGCGCGGGTCAAACTACCCGGATCTTTGGCACTAAACTTTGCTAATGTCTTGAAATTGAATTTGAACCTCGCTCCGCACGATCGCTGGTCGTAATTCCATGAAAAACTTTATTGTCAGAAAAATATGATATTTAGTGTCAAAAGCGATACGTGTGCCCCAATTCCTGCATACTCAAAATTAGAAAAATCAAGCAAAACCAAAAGATTACCAACACTGCACTGGAGATCACCAAAAAAGAAACAACCAAAACTCTCACAATACGGCCGGCGATCTCGGAAAATTGCCTAATGTCGTCGGATTTTGCAAAGAATTAGGTGTAGGGATTTTTGGTGGAATCTCTAGGCAAGATGAATATTCTAATGGTCTTACTTGATTTTTAAGTTCAATTTCACGGTGATTGGAGGTTTTCAGAACAGAGAACAAAAGACAGAAAAAACGTATTGTTAGTTCTTTTGAAATAAATTGAGTTAGAAAGTTAGTTTTATTAGTAGAACCAGAAATAACAATACCTAATGGCTAAAAATCCCCGGCAACGGCGCCAAAAACTTGTTGGCGATTCATCCGCGCGTGCAAACGCGTATATTATGGAAATGTGATATCGGTTTTGGAAATAACGGATTGCGCACGCGAGATCGTTCACGTTTTACTATTTATAACAGCAAGTGCACGGCGCGTTGTAGCGAGCCGGCAAGCACGGGTCGATCCGTAGGGAATTGTATTATTAGGTATTGTTGTTTAAGGTTAACAATTAACGAATTGGGGGTTGTCACAAAAAAATGAATAAAATACGGAAACAAAGAAAAGAAAGAAAAGAGTTAAAGAAGAATGGTTATGGCTTGGCTCGGGAGCTTTGAATCGCGACTTTTACCTCTACACTCCCTTGGTCTGAGATGTTCGTTTGAACACTTACTATTTGTATGTCCGCGCTTGGGAATCAACACTAAACATGAGGGTTAGCAAGCATACCACAACAACAAAAACACAAAGTGGTTAGTGAGAGCAAATGATATTAGTGTTGAGTTTGCTAAGAAGTTGTGATGGTATATCGTATACGGAATTAAGAGATTTGTCAAGTCCTTAATCACAAGATACGATATCCAAGCTTAGCAACCTTAACACTAATTTAGATTTTAACTTAAACATTGAAAATGGGGAAAGGGAATGAATATGGCATGTGAGGAGGTACTAGTAACCATATGTCAAAATACCATATCATATCAATACATTAGCAATATTTATGTTAGAATCAAAAGTTAAGCACAAGAATCATAAACAGGAGGAGGAGGAGGCAAAGCCTTTCATCTCACTTCCTCACCCACACCACAACCAAAGAATTAGTTAAGCATGATAATAAAGTATGTAAAGAAAGCAAGCAAATAAAAGAATGCAACAATATATTAAGCACTTGAAGAATTGAGATACAAGATTATGGTAGCTTGTTCAACCTCCTTAATGAAGCTCTCCAAAGAGAGCTTCAAGAGGGAAGAGGAAGAAGAAACCAAATGAAGATCACTCACCCTCAAGATAAACCAAAAATAAACAAACTATCAAAATGTATTACATCTATTTGGCATGGTATGACCCCTTTCTTTAGATCAGTTCTGGTATTTATAGGCCACAAAACAGAATAAACAAACAATATACAAATGATGATGTGGCACTAATAAACAATCAGAGAAAATATGGGGTCAAAAGGGAGTAGGGAGGCCGAGGTCGCCGGATCTGGTGGACTTCTCGCCCGCCCAAATCCGAGGAGGGGGGCTCATGCTGCAGTGGTGTGCTTGTGTGCTCTCTCTTATTACTCTGGATCTGTTTGCTTGGTCAATTGCAACCTGGTTTGTATACAGAGGAATGGAGGGAAACTTGGTCTTTACATCACTTCCAAACTTTATGCAATAAATGCATTCACACCCACTTGCACAAGTTGTTTGCCCACTTGTTTACCTCATGATGCCAAGGCAGCCCATCATGGTCTATGGCAGCCCTTCACCTAGATCCAAGGCTATGTGCACACATGTAAGGGTTGGACCATTCTTGGCAAAAAGTTTGTACACATGCATTCTTTCCAAAAGAGCTCATGGGAAATCGGACGGTTCTCAGTTCTGTTTGCAGTGTCGGCTCCAAAACGATATATCTGTGATTTTGAGTATGTTTTCTGTGTCGTATCATGAATACCTGTAAACTACAATAACTGAGCAGACACTGATTAAAAGTACCGATAAATAGCAAAACAGATAACGAATGAGAGGTATTAAAATGCAGTTTTTTGAGATGAACAATAACCTTCTTACAAATACCTGGCTCATCTATTATTTTGATGAAGTCAAACACTTTGACCGCAACATCAAAACAGACGATCCATCTCCGCTATGCCTATTTTAGTCTACATATAGACTTAAGCAATTTGCACATTATCCGCTGCTCCCACTGACTAGGACAAGCCTCTAGTAGAGTCATATACACATAGACTTATAGATCCAATTTATAAAGACGTCATAGTCATCCTCATACCAGATATTACATTCATTAAAGAAAACGGTGGCAAATTTTATCTATATGGACTTCAGCACAGATACTGAAGTAATAGTATCATCATAATCCGTATCGGGAATTTGATGAATACATGTTAACTACAAATCGATCCTTATAAGGTTAATACCTTTCCATTTGCACCGATCTCGAAAGATCTACTTGCTCCTTATGGGTTTTATCCCTTTCAGAAGCATACAACAAGGTCTACAATTTTTTGTAGTGTATAGACTCTAACTTGGATAACCTGGAGTCCATCTATCAGTCGTAAGTCACCACTTCTTATGGCCTGCTGACAACTAGTGGGGTCATCATCACATAACACAAGCCTCCTCATCACCCTCTACGAGAAAACTGAAATATCTCTCGGGTGGCTGAGGTCACCTACTAGATCTACGGAGTAGCTATGGTCTATCAGGGTCAATTGGATCATCAGGTTCCACTAAACTTTCAGTAACCATTTGTGGTTCTGGAAACAGTTCAAGTTCTACCATACTCCCACTAATTTTTTTTTTAAAGAAATTCTTTTACCAAGGAGGTGGCGAGTCAAGAACAAAACACTTTTGATCTTGAAAATGGTAGAAACAATCCCTCGCAAAAGCTTGGGATATCCCACATACTGCTATTACTGAAACGTGCCTCGAGTTTGTCCAGATTATATTTTTAAGCACAAACCGGATAAC
This sequence comes from Agapanthus africanus, assembly GCA_030015575.1. Lineage (NCBI taxonomy): Eukaryota > Viridiplantae > Streptophyta > Magnoliopsida > Asparagales > Amaryllidaceae > Agapanthus > Agapanthus africanus. The sequence goes on along the minus strand of JASDDO010000010.1, from coordinate 28,290,331 downwards.
CCAACATCTGAACAACTTTAAGATGAACACCATTCTATATCACATATAAAAACAGAGGCACTTGTTTAGGTACAACCAATTTCCATTGATATGCATCTATTTCTAGTGCATCCCTAAAATTGAAGAAGGCAACTAAGCATTACTCATCATGGAGCGCACACGCGGATGAGCAATCTGAGAGAGAATCACATTATCAATACGAAATACCTAGAACCAATCCCACGTCACATCGGACAATATACATAAATATGTATAAGTACCTTGAGTTCACTAACTCAATTCCCGTGTGCTGTTAATTGAAAAAAATTCTTTTGGTTAAAAGAAAACAAAAGTTTGGCGTTTAGGCAAAACCTGATAATTTTCCTCAATCGCAACAATTGCTCTGAAAACCGATATTGAGGATAAAATTGTTAGTGTATATGCCCTAGAGGCCATTATAGTATCATACTGGCTTGTATATTACTAATGGAAGCTTGGGATATTCACAGTTGTATTGATAGTCTTGCTAAAAATGGTAGTATGCTACGTGGTTTGTTTCTACTTAAATATATGCGTATGTTTCTTTTAAGCGTATCGCTTATACATATTAGTAGAGCCCTTAGGATTTTTTCTTAATTACCAGCGTTGTGATGGCAATCACACTAGTGGGGGCTAGGTAGTCTATAAGCACATCCTTACACAGGTCCCTGGTCGTAGGATTATCGAGACGGGGCATCGATACTCCGGAGTAGACTGGTGTATACGTTTCTCCTCCCAGGTCGGGAGATGGTCTGTCCCACAGCCATCAGTACGACGTACTGGAGATAGTATGCAGGTGCTCGTTAGGTTACGAGTACACTGGACATGACTCGTCGGGAACTGCTGATGGTTATCATACCTGTCGTCTGCTAGCAGTTCCCAGGTGACATGAGTACAGCTTAGTCGGTCGACTTGACACTGCTACTTCGTCTCTAGTGTGTTCCCACTGTCCTTTGATCACTACCCTACCACGGCTCAAAGGAGTCGTGCAAACAGGTAGTAGTTGGGTGCAGTCCCGAAGCACTTGGAGGCAGTGGCGGTTAGATATGATTTGTCTCTCCCGGTATTGGGGGTTGATATCGTGCAGTGTTGGAGAGCCATTAAACAAAGGTCCGTGGCTACGGCAAGTGGGATTTACTGGTAGGTGTTCCAGTAGTTTCTCAGGGTGTTCTGGGCTACACTCCGACACGACTTATACCGCTTTTAGGGGTCTCACGTTCACCATCCCCTAGGACCGATATGCGATACTCTTAGACGAATAGACCGGACTGTACGGAGATTGTCACATACAGGCTCAGTAGGAGTTCGGATGAGTTACCTCATCGGCCTTCTTATCGGCGTCTGCCTGGGGACCGTTACGTACAGCTAGTACCGCTTGCAGCCTATGGTTAAACCTACTGCCAGCGTAGTGTAGAGTCTATAGAGTCCCATTCAGAGAGTTTCCCTGCAGCGGGCAAAAGGTGTAGAGGCCGTATGGTTTTACGGAAGGGCCGCGATCACTTACGTACACTTGTGCACGTACTATGATCGGGAAAATAATACTAGTGGGCTTTGGTTTATGCCAGATTCTAGTATTATACTGATAGATTTATTTAGTCTCGGTTTATCCGTGTTTTTTATAAATACGGATGGTAGGGGCAGTCTCGTAATTTGTCGGGAAGCTTCTAGATGGAGATGACTCATTTAGGTTTATTTCTTTTGTGGATTAAACTTAATGAGGTGGAGGAGATGAGGTGTAGTTTTCATTAAATGATCCATGACTCATGAGATGATTCATTTAGTGAGTTTAATAAAGCATGGTATATATTTGCTAGATATTATTTGGTGAGATATTATTATGCTTCATAACATTCACAAATGAGAGATGCTTCATATGATTATCACAAAACACCTTCACTCTCCTCAATTCTTCATCTTCTTCCTCAAACCCTAAAAGCTCTCTTGTGTTGAGAATCCTAGGGTTTAGAGAGACAAAGTAATCCATCTATATACTCTACACTATCTAGGACTTCTAGCTTAGCAAACTAGAAGCCGTAGTTATCTCAGATTCGAGATAGGAGCTCGGACTATAGACTCTCGGGTGGATCGTCTTTGACTCGAGGAGGCCGTCGAGGTAGCCGCGATCCGTTACGATCCTTGGAGCCTTCGATGACAAGGAGGACAGCGATGAAGACCTGAAGGACTTGTAACGTGAGGTATAACTTCCAAACCGAGTAGTTAAACCTCATACAATTTGCTAGTAATAGTTTAGACATGATCCGTGTGCTCAAGTCCGTGTTACGAAACTTTGATAATTGTTTTTCATATATTCCGCCTCCCCGCGAACACGTGGGGTGCGTGACATGGACTTACAGTGGTATCAGAGCCTACTAAACCCTTACTATCTTGTTAACAACTTATTAGAACTTCGATCGTCGGAAAACACGAAAACGAAACACCCGAATCCCTTCAGTTTCTGTCATTTTTAAACTTGTCGAAAAAATTATTTCAGTAGCATGAAATTTCACAGCAGGGAATTATAAGAATACTGGAGAAACACGAGACCCTAACTCGGTTAGACGACCATGGAAGCGCGGCGAGTTGGTGCAATACGCCGTGGATCCGTGGCCAAGTCGACTCCAAGTTGGCTCGTTTTTCCACAGTATGTCTTAGTTTTTGGTGTTCTGTTTTCTTGTATATTTGGTTTCTACCCAGGTATTTTGAGTGCTGGTTTGCATTTGGGGTAGACACAAAAAATAGTTTTCGATCTAAATTCTAAGTTATTTGCTAATCGGGTTTTATCTGTGATGTTTAATGTGTTCTTAAACTTCCGCTAATTGCTATATGTCGGTTAGTTGGGGGTTGCACATTTTTGTGATGGTTATATTGGTTTGTGTATATGAACTTCATTGGATCGTCGTGAATGAAGAGCCGGGGATGTGAGATGAGGGTTTTTATCTTTCATTCGTTGTAAATTATAAATTTTTTGTAATGTTATTTATCGAGGCACATCCGGGTTGAGGTTGTAGCCAACGTTGTATTATTTCATTTACTGTTTTTGCTCCTAGGATAGACCCATGATGGTGTGCACAAACTACCGGGTACTTAGAAGTGCTAAGTGGCCTACTCACGTTGTTGAGGGAGACAACTTCACTTCGGGTACTTGGCGGGTAGTTTGCCTCACCCGTAGGGGTCTAGGGCGGGGTTTGGCTATTCATCGCGATCGTGTAATCCATCTTTTGTTGCAGGCTCAAACGAAACGCTGATTCCTGATATATCCAATATGTTCATCTGTGATCTGGAATGCCTATTATTGCGTCTGACGAATGTACATATCTATATATAATATCTAGTAGGCGTTGCTTATGTTTTGCATCCGCGCTAGTCCAGCCCTCGCTTTGTCGTTAGTTAAGTAACCTAACGGGTGAATGACGGGACCCAGTAGCGAATGCGGATGGCATAAGAGGACGTTGTATTTGCGTTGTTTTCTGCAATGATAGGTTAATGATGGGACTACATTAGATTAATGCAAAGAAAACAAACAAAAGCCGAATCGTTGGAACAAATTTTAAAAACCACTCGGTTATTTTAAAACACAGCAGACTTTTAAATGCGGAGCTTAAACCACTCATTTTAAGAGCTATCAGGTTCCTTCTATCATATCAAGTTCACTACATTCACGGTTTCACCAAAACTATTCGTAGCGCTCCGTCATTTCAGTTGAATATTCAGTAGTATTCAAGCTATGTATTTTGGCCAACGCCAAGGCACAATGTTTGGTAGCTGCTGGATATTCATCTGTTGTATAGATAGATGCGTTGGTTTGGGACAGTCATACTTCCATTTTGGCCAACGTCAAGGGTATGTACGGGTGGGTTCAAATTAACTTAGATAATAATGGGTAGAACTTAACATGTGACTTATGATATTTTGGCCAAGATCAAGGTCATAAGAGCATGGGGTAAAAATCCACATCGGGAGTTTCTAAAGAAACTGAAACTTGCTAGTGCTACATACCATTTATAGTTTGATAATGTTGGTAGGATTCCTTCACCATTATCACACGATGATATTTGGATCCCGATCCTACTATGAGTATATTCTACTCATCGGGAGATTCTTCACTTAACGATCAATGCTATAAACCAAGTAGGTTCCTAGAACAGTGTTAGCGGGGCTACGCCTCCATGGAAAAGAGGTTATTTAATTAAGGAACGTCACGAAAGCGTCGTAAAACTTCCCTTGAAGTACCAACACTAGCCTGGTTAAACAGTTAAGCAAGTATTGTACGGTGAGATAATGTCCTGACTAGTTCTTCTTTTATGGTTTGAGGAAGGATTCGAGAAATAGTGGGAGCCATCCTGTTTTGATAAATTAAAACCAATCTAAACTTGCAAGAGTATCATGCTAAAGTGTTTTCTTCTCTCTCTCTCAAATTGCAGTGACCCTGTGACCATGACTAGGTTACATATAGATAATAAAATGACTGAATCTGACTATAATGACTGACAAAGGTTTGTCCAGATGTCCATTGCCTAGGACAAGCTAGACCACATCATTACTACTCAAAACCCCGCCGTCCCAGGTCCAGTTTCCACCGTCACGGATATGGATATCCGTAAGACAAGGGAAAAAAGAATGTGCGAATGCCAAGTGCTTTGTGATAGCCTTAGTTGATGGTGTAAACCAGAGGCAGCACGAGAAGATGTACATAGTTTCTATCTTCCTCCATAACAAGGTTTTATATGGAGAGCAATCTCATATCACAAGATATAAGACCTCAAACGAATTGCTTCAAGTGAGGTTGGTTGTCGGGTCATCTGTAGGGGACAACGTCCTTACGATGACTAGTTATATTGATGAGCTCACGGATCTGGAGACCACGTTGAGAAACGGGTCATATGCTGACTTGATTTTACAGTCCCTACCTCCTAATTACGCCCAGGGGAAGAAAGTTATACTTCCAGATGAGGGCACCCTGAAGGAAACCAGGGTGACAGCCGCTCTGCTTATTGGAGAATCATCCTCTTCTGGATCCAAGGCGGATGCCTTGGGTGAGAAGAAGAAGACCTCCACAAAGCTAATATGCGGTGTCAGTAAGGTAGAAGGACAGGGAAAGGAAAAGTTTCAGCGTTAGCAGTACAGAAGGAGGGTTGTTCCTTTTGTTATGGGAAAGGGCATTGACAGAGAGATTGCAGGGCTTGGAAACCTAGAATCCAGGATCCGAAGTATGTTGTGGTTTTGACTTCGGGTGTGTTTGTAATTGAAAACTGTATGTCAATTAACTCTACTTCCTGGGTACTAGATACCAGATTAGGATCTCATATCTGTAATTCGTTACAGGTTTTGAGAAATCGTAGAGTTATCAGAGTAGGTGATATATCTCTCAGAGTTGCGAACGGAATGAGCGTGGACGCTGAATCCGTGGGGAAATATCATCTAGGACTGACAAGTGGGCAGAAATTGATTCTACGTAACTATTTGTATGTACCTAGTTTGGCTTGTAATATCATATCAGTGTCCCTTCTTTTTAAAGAGGGATATGATTTTACATTTGTAAGCGATGTCGTGTACATACACATAAATCAAGTTCTGATTGGGTCTGGTACATTAAAGGACGAAATATATGTATTGAATCAAGCTCAGGTTTTCAGTGTCCAGAACACACTTAAAAGAAAGTCTCCAGAAACAAATCAAGCTTTCTTATGGCATTGTAGACTGGGTCACATCAATGAAACACGGTTGACAAAGTTACATAGAGAAGGATATTTGCATCCGTTCGAATATCGGTCTTATGCCACTTGTCAATCTTGTTTCATGGGAAAGATGACAAAGACTCCGTTCACTGGACACGGAGTAAGAGCGAGCGAGCTGTTAGGACTCATACACAGCGATGTATGCGGTCCAATGTCTACACATGCGCGAAGTGGTTATTCCTATTTCATTACTTTTACGGATGATTTCTCTAGGTATGGACATATCTTCTTCATGAAGCACAAATTCGAGGCTTTTGAGAAATTCCGAGAATACAAGAATGAAGTGGAAAAACAAACAGGCAAAAGTATCAAGACACTAAGATCTGATCGAGGTGGTGAATACTTAAGTGCCAAGTTCCTGGGTTACCTAAAAGAGAATGGAATTCTCTCTCAGCTTACTCCTCCATACACGCCACAACACAATGGTGTATCGGAAAGGCGGAATCGAACCCTATTGGATATGGTTCGTTCCATGATGAGTAAGGCTGAGTTACCAAGATCCTTCTGGGGTTATGCGCTAGAATCAGCTGCATATCTTTTGAACCAGGTTCCAACCAAGACTGTGCCTACCACACCATATCAAATGTGGAGTGGGAAGAAACCCTGTCTTAAGTACCTTAAGACATGGGGGTGCCCATCTTTTGTAAAAAAAGCAGTATGCGGACAAGCTCGAGGCACGCTCGGTACAGTGTAAGTTTGTGGGATACCCAAAGAACTCCAAGGAGTATTTTTTCTATTACGCAGAGGAGCGAAAGGTATTTGTTTCTCGTCATGCCCACTTCTTGGAAGCTGAATTTTTAGAAAATCAAACTAGTGGGAGCGCAGTAGAACTGGAAGAAATTCTAGAACCACAATATATTACTGAAAGTTTGGTAGAACCAGAAGTTTCAGAAGAAAGGGACATCCCAGCGCCAATCCGCAGAAGTAGTAGGCAGTCTCATCCGCCCGAGAGATACTATGGTTTTTCTCATAGAAGGGGATCAAGAGGATTGCATCATTAACAATGATGACCCTACTAGCTTCCAGCAAGCCATTCAGAGCGGCGACTCGGTAAAATGGCTGGATGCAATGCGGACCGAGATGGAGTCCATGTACACCAACAAAGTATGGACTTTAGACATTGCTCCAGAAGGGGTAAAACCCATAGGATGCAAATGGATCTTCAAAAAGAAGATTGGTGTAGATGGAAAAGTTGAAACCTATAACGCTAGACTTTTTGTAATGGGCTTTTCGTCAAAGACCTGGTTTGGACTATGACGAAACCTTTTCTCTAATGGCTATGCTCAAATCCATTCGGATCCTTCTTGCCATTGCTGCCTTCCACGATTATGAGATCTGGCAGATGGACGTAAAGACGGCTTTTCTAAATGGCAATTTGGAAGAGTGCGTCTATATAGATCAGCCAGAGGGTTTCATTCAGAGTGGGAGCAACGGGAAAGTGTGCAAGTTGCTTAAGTCCATTTATGGACTAAAGCAGGCATCGCGGAGTTGGAACATCTGTTTTGATGATACTGTTAAAGAATTCAACTTTGTCAAAAATCCAGATGAAACATGCATTTACAGTAAGATTATAGGAGAATTGTGGTATTACTCGTGTTGTACGTGGATGACATTCTCTTAATAGGAAATGATATTCCTATGCTACGGTCAGTCAAAGGATTCTTGTCACAGAAGTTCTCCATGAAGGACCTGGGTGATGCCTCCTACATTCTGGGGATCCAGATCTATCGTAGTAGATCTAAACGGATAGTTGGACTCTCACAGTCAAGGTATATAGACAACATACTGAAAAGATTCAGTATGGAAGATTCTAAGCGTGGTAATCTGCCGGCTTGTCATGGAATCACCCTCTCCATAGAGATGTCTCCAAAGACTGATTTGGAAAGAGCTCGCATGTTATCTATACCCTACGCGTCAGCGGTAGGCTCTATAATGTATGCAATGTTATGTACCAGACCAGATGTAGACTATGCATTAAGCGTTGTAATCCGGTATCAGTCGAACCCAGGGAAGAAGCACTGGATAGCAGTAAAGAACATTCTCAAGTATCTGAGAAGGACTAAGGAGATGTTCTTGGTGTATGGCGGAAAAGACCTCCAGATCGAGGCTTTTGCTAACTCCAGCTTCCAGAGTGACAAGGATGACTTCAAGTCCATGTCGGGTTATGTCTTTACCCTCAATGGAGGGGCGGTCTGTTGGAAGAGCTCCAAGCAGGACACCATTGCTGACTCAACGATGGAAGCGGAGTACATAGCTGCTTGCGATGCCGTAAAAGAAGCTGTCTGGGTGATGAAGTTCTTAACTGAACTTCAGGTGGTTCCTACCATTGTTGATCCAATACCGTTGTATTGCGATAACAACGGCTCTATAGCTTTAGAGACGGAACCCAGGTCCCATCAGAAGTCCAGACATATCTTAAGGCGGTATCACCTGATCAGGGAGATCGTAGATCGCCAGAAGATCGAGATGAGGAGAGTAGATACAGAGGACAACACTGCTGATCCACTCACGAAGGCCATCCCTCAAACACAGTTCGAGCGGCTAATCGAGATGATAAGTCTGCGATACGCCAGTACATGGCCCTAGTGCAAGTGGGAGATTGTTAGTGTATATGCCCTAGAGGCCATTATAGTATCATACTGGCTTGTATATTACTAATGGAAGCTTGGGATATTCACAGTTGTATTGACAGTCTTGATAAAAATGGTAGTATGCTACTTGGTTTGTTTCTACTTAAATATGTGCGTATGTTTCTTTTAAGCGTATCGCTTATACATATTAGTAGAGCCCTTAGGAACTTTGCTTGATAACCAGCGTTGTGATGGAAATCACACTAGTGGGGGCTGGGTAGTCTATAAGCACATCCATACATAGGTCCCTGGTCATAGGATTATTGAGACGGGGAATCGATACTCCGGAGTAGACTGGTGTATACGTTTCTCATCCCAGGTCGGGAGATGGTCTATCCCACAGCCATCAGTACGACGTACTGGAGATAGTATGCTGGTGCTCGTTAGGTTACGAGTACAATGGACAGGACTCGCCGGGAACTGCTGATGGTTATCATACCTGTCGTCAGGTTGCAGTTCCCAGGTGACATAAGTACAGCTTAGTCCGTCGACTTGACACTGCTACTTCGCCTCGAGTGGGTTCCCACTGTACTTAGATCACTACCCTACCATGGCTCAAAGGAGTCGTGCAAACAGGTAGTAGTTGGGTGCAGTCCCGAAGCACATGGAGGAGTTCATACCATAATATTGCATTATTATATTCCTCATTCTTATTCGTTTTATAAATAAACAGGTGCTTTTGACGCATGTCTGCTACATATTACAGGTTACAGGTTCTTGGATCTAAAACAGTGAAAACAATAAAAGACGACGTAAAAATGAGACTTTGACCAACAAAGCGAAGGAACCTGATAAAACCTACGCAAAGATCAGTTTACAAAGAACAAAGGGCAGAGCAAGGTCCAAGATTACAAAGCGAACGGGTAAAGACCACCACAATTATTCACTGGAAGATCTGGAAGAGAACCAGAAGCTATTATGAAGAATAAAATGAAGAATAAAGTATCAAAATACAACCAGAGCCCAGACCAGAAGTTTCAGCCAGTTATCTTACCATTGGGCCGCGGAACCGCGGCAAAACCCATGATGGGGCCGCGGTTCCGCAGCCATACAGAGGCCGTTGTGAAAATAAATTTTACCATAATTTAAAGGCGGCTATGACTAGGTCTACTTATGGGTATTTTGGTAAATGCAGACATGCGGGTCAATTGTAACCTAGGGTTTCTATCTCTTATAAATAGAAGCCCAAATCATTGTATTAAGCTATGCCTCCCTAAGCCTCTTTTTATGAATAAAATTCAGAATTCTTTTGGAGAGCATCGATGCCTCTTTTCATATTATCTATTCAGATCTGACAACCCTGTGTAAATGTTTGGAGAGAGCCATCTGTAAAGTAAGTAGGTAATTTCAATTCTTGTCCTAGGTAATTTTTCATTCTCTGCCCTAGATAAATGTTTTAAAATTCCCTAATGAGCGAGTAGTCTCCTCGCTTGTTAGGGTTAGTTTTGGGGAAGGCTTTTGAGAGATGAGATCTCTCATCCCTTTCTTGCCCATCACACTTTTTCATAGGATTCCATGCATGCATGCACACACCGCTCCCTACGGCACCCTATCCCACGAGGTAGCGGTGATACCTTAGTATAAAGGCCAGGTTGCGCGTGTTTTCCATGAAGGTTAGGGTAAGGATTGATAAAGGAAGGACAAGAACCTAAAAGAAGGAACACCTTCCAGAATGGATCTAATCCATTTTATTGATAATTACCATAACTACTCATAGATCTTCATTTGGGTATAGAAAGCGTTGAGATTTATTTACATTTCCATACCTACCCTAGACCTAACGCTAGCAAGACTTAGATCTAGATAATCTTAGTATAGAATAATTTAGTTTTTAGATTTAATAATCAATCCGACCTATAGGAATTAACTCGTTTGAGCGATTAGGAAATTCACAACATCCCTGTGAACCGACCCGTACTCACCGGCTAGCTACCTAGCGACGCCGTTCTTGATTGCGGTTAATAGATAGTTTTGAGATCAACCAAATGGCGTCGTTGCCGGGGATGGCGTAAAATTTCCTTTTTGCTATTTCGGGTTAATATAAATCATAAAAACCATAAAAATCTGAAAAATCAAAAAATATAAAAATATATCATCTGTTATTTTTGGGAAGGGTATTTTTGTAAGAATTTTGCAGGATTTACGAACAAAATCGGATCTGGAAATCTACAGAGATCAAAACAGGAAATAAACGATCCTAACAACAGAAGATTACAACAACCGAGGAGCACAAAAAATCTGGAGAGCTGAAACCATTAGCCAACCGTGGATCCGCCGCGCCAAGCCGCTTCAGAACGCGGAACCGCCGCCGTCTGGTCATCTCAGAACGTCAGAAAAATTTTGGGGATCCGCACCGGTCACGTGACCGCCTTTCCGCGGTGGGATCCACGTTAAGACCGCGGAAACGCGGCTGCATGGTGTCTTCAGTTCGTGAAAATTGCTCTGTAAGTTTCCCTCTTTCTCCTCTGTAAATCTTGATATATCTTCTGTAACTTTGCCTGCAGGATTCTTTGCGCTTAAAAATCTTCCCCCTTCTCAATAACAAATCTTGTGCAGGATTCTTTGCGCCGCGCATAAAATAAAAAGATTTGATTGCAAGTGATTTACTGTTTTGCATATCTTTAATCAGACTTTAAGGGGCTTTTGACCAATTCAGATTGGGTGGGGATTTCATCACCCTTCCCAGGACCCCAGAAATCACATAAAGCATTTGCATTGACCAATCTTTAATTAAAAAATACTAGACTCAGCCCTAAGGACTTCGAGCTCAATAGGACAGAGGACTAGTTATAGGCATCGGCCGTTAATCCTAACCTGACTTTGCGGTGTCTAGGCAAGTGTGTCTAAGGCAAGTGGTTACTTAATTAGGACCGCTACTTATAGCGGGAAGCCTACCACTCACCTGGCACATACCTGGCCGCAATTGGCGGTGAAGAGGCGGTTTGAGGTCCTATTTCTAGCCCTTTGGAATAGTTAGGAGCTGTCTAGCTGACCTAGATGACCCTAGATCTAGGCCTGATTGTGCATTTCTGGTTGATTGCATTTTTGTCTAAGCCCTTTATCGAAAATCTTTTTTGCAAAAAGTTACAAATAAAAAAAAAGGAAATTTTTTTTTAACAAAACTTGCAAAGTTTGCCGCTAAGAAATCCTTGCACCACCTACCTTCTTTCTCTTCTCCTTCTGACATCATGGGTACCCCACCTCATAAATCTCTTGCCGAACTTTGGTATCCCGAACCTAACTTTGCCTCGTACGTCAATTGTTTCGGTCGATTTAAGGAAGATCCCTCCATGCCCAAAATTTCTTTGAAAGATCAAATAGAAGCGTCTAAGAGAAACAGTTCGACTTCACAACCCACTTTGTGTCAACCATGTCAACCTTCACCACCTTCGTACGTTGATACCACTTTTTCAAGTCCTGTTGTAACTCCTAAACCGATGTCCATTGCTGAGCATATTGCTCAATCTCGTAGCCGATCTTTCACTCCTCTCCACACATCCAGTTATAGGGATCAACAAGTCTATTCACCTTTTTATACAAATGTTGATCCTACTCCTGTCCAACCATCCAATTCCTACCAGTCCTACCCGACTTTCCCTCCTTCACTAGACATTGCTTCTACACAGCCAATTGGGAGTTTCACGTATCCAAACAATTTCGAATCTTTTACCGAAACCCTTTCACAACCTATGTCTAGTCTAGAACAGTCGTTGGAAGCTTATATTTCAGCATGAAACAAAATGGTTAGGAATGTGGATGCGTCCATAGCCGCCCTTATGCAACCTAGTGAACCGGTAGCTAGTTTCTAACTAGCTTCAAATTTTTCAATGTATGAGGAGGCGGTTGGACAGAGTGAGAATTTGAGAGGAGCGAGTGAGTTCTACACAATTCCAAATCAAACCTACCCATACCCAATTGAATCCCACAACTCCTGTTTTCCATAGATTGTCCCAAATAGTTCACCAGATAAAAATAAAAACGAGTTGTGTGACTTTGTAGTTCTTGATGTGCCAGATTGTGAAGAACCCCTTTCGAGTGAAACCACACTTAATCCTTTCGATCTTTACACCTCCACTCTAGAACCGAAAGTGATAAATATCCATGCTTTTGATGAGGTGTCAGAAAATATTGATTTTCACTTGATTGAGGATATAGACGCCGGGAATATTTTGGATGATGAACCCGTAGAATTGATTAATATTTTATGTCCAATTCATCATCCCGAGTCATTAAATGTTTCTCCCGAACTTCATATGCGTCTTGATTTTGATGATAATGGCATGGATGAGTTAACTATTGAGGAGACTTATGAGGATAGTATTGAGGAGAGTCTTGAGGATAATATTGAGGTTGAACCATTTTTGTTTGATGTGTCGGATTTTCCAATTCAGCCTCCTGAACCTTTAACTATTATATCACCCTCCCTCCTTTCCATCGTTCCGACCACGCACAAGATCACGCTTAACGACTGTGAGCTTGAAAATTTTTCCTTTGAATCTGACATAGTTCTCATAGCCGATAACACTTACGAGTGCTTCACTTTTTTGGACGATGTTGAAATATCACCGCCCGAGTTTGAGTCCTTTGAATTTTCAGATGAGTTAGTTGAACCATCAGACTCGGTTGCTTACAGTCGTTTCGAACCACTGATGGAATCTTTCAAATTCGAGACAGTTTACTACGGTGAGAATGAGCCTATCCCTAATTCACTCCCTTTCGTCTGCCCTATCGTTCCGACCTTACAAGAGACTGTTACGCTTTCATCTCAAATACCAAGTTCGGCGTACCTATGCTTTCTTGCGAATCTTGAGGGATTTGACCCTATTTCTCGACGGGTTGATAGGTTAACACAATCGCTTTTAACACATCGGTCATCACAAATTGTGCTAATTTATTCACTCGATTTACACCCTCAATATCGTACAACACTTCTTTCTCTTTTCCGCCATTCTTCTCCCCCACCGAGACCGTATCACGTCTCTACCTCCACACGGTCACGTGTGCTTCTCATTTCTTTTCTTTCCACCCCATTCTTTCACCAACCCTACCATTACCATGATAAGATTTTTGAATGGTTGGTGCTAACCTTTGGCTTGTGTAAGTCCAAGCTTAAGTTTGGGGGGAACCTTGTTGTATATATATTTTTGTTTTTCTTTTAACAAAAAAAAATTTAAAATAAAAAAAAATATTTATAAATAAATAAACAGGGGAGTGCCGACAATTTTTTACCCTCTTGGTGTGGCATTACAGTGAGGACACTGTCAAGTTTAAGTTTGGGGGTATGCTCGGTACGACTTCTTCCTTCGCATTCATATGTATATTTTTGCATTTGCATATTTATTTGAAAACCCATAAAAATTGATAATTTTTGAAAAATTATAAAAATTATTGTATTCAATTTTGGCTTATTTGACTAGAGCTTGACAGATAGGTTAACTAGCTAGGAACAACTAGATCTTAGACGTAGTAAATTAAAAACCCTAAAAATAACCTTCTTTAAAGTTTAGCGGTAGAAAGTATATGTCTTTGTAGTTTATTTAGAAATAAGCAAATTTTGAGTTAACTTTTTGGGCTAAGTCGAAACAAAGGAAAAGTATTGATATCTTTATTAAAATGTAAGTTTGAAAAATAATTCCTAGCTTAAGTCTAGATTCTGAAAATGTATACACTACAATTTGCACAATCACGCACCTTGAAACTTGGAATAGTAGAAGAGACCTTGAAATGCTCTTGTCTAAAGTCCTTAGTACAATGAAAATAAAAGAAAAAAAGTGAATAAAGAAAAAAAAATGAACACTGGTTTTTGTGATTACTTAAGGCTGCAAAATAGAAAAATATTTAGCGAGGGTGCTTCATCACCTAGTGCCTTAGACCAACTGGTTTGGGAGTCACTGCTAAAAAACCTTCGGTGTTGCAAGACTAGGAAGTACGTTTTAATGTGCAAACACATCTTGTAATCGGTCGTTGGTACCTCAAGAAGTATTAACGGTCGCATGAAGGATGTGTAAGCAAAAATTCAATTAAAAATTCACCTACTAATAAGTACTTTGGACAACGGACAAGGGTATGATTGCTTGATTTGAATTTCCAAGTGTAGGGATAATTTATGCACACACGTGGGGATATGTGATTGGAGTTTAGATGAGAGAAAGGAGTGAAGAATATAACTTGTATCTTTAGTAGAGTTGATAGAAATTCCTAAGTGGAGAAGGAACCATAGAAGGAAAACTTAAGAAATGCCGAAAGCTAAGTAGGTGTGCAGAATATATATAATCTTAAGTTAAATGATGAGGGAGCGTGAAGAATACGGGTGGATAATTTATGAGTCAAAGATAATATAATTCCTTGTTAGATTACCTACTTGGAGAATAAAAGTCAATGGGCCAAATTGATAGGATTTTGTGGGTAGTATCCGCTGAAAACCCTCAGGAGACAACACTCCTCCTACTAGGGACACCTAGAGGTTTAACGGCTTGTTGCATGTGCTCAGTGCAATCGCGTTTCCCTGCGAAAGTGCGGTTAGGTTTTTATCGAGAATAAAAAATAAGATTGCTCGAGGACGAGCAAAAGATAAGTTTGGGGGTATTTGTTCATACCATAATATTGCATTATTATATTCCCCATTCTTATTCGTTTTATAAATAAACAGGTACTTTTGACGCATGTCTGCTACATATTACAGGTTACAGGTTCTTGGATCTAAAACAGTGAAAACAATAAAAGACGACGTAAAAATGAGACTTTGACCAACAAAGCGAAGGATCTTGATAAAACCTACACAAAGATCAGTTTACAAAGAACAAAAGGCAGAGCAAGGTCCAAGATTACAAAGCGAACGGGTAAAGTCCACCACAATTATTCACTGGAAGATCTGGAAGAGAACCAAAAGCTATTATGAAGAATAAAATGAAGAATAAAGTATCAAAATACAACCAAAGCCCAGACCAGAAGTTTCAGCCAGTGATCTTACCATTGAGCCGCGGAACCGCGGCCCAACCCATGCTGGGGCCGCGGTTCCGCGGCCATACAGATGCCGTTGTGAAAATAAATTTTACCATAATTTAAAGGCGGCTATGACTAGGTCTACTTATGGGTATTTTGGTAAATGCAGACGTGCGGGTCAATTGTAACCTAGGGTTTCTATCTCTTATAAATAGAAGCCCAAATCATTGTATTAAGTTATGCCTCCATATGCCTCTTTTTATGAATAAAATTCAGAATTCTTTTGGAGAGTATCGATGCCTCTTTTCATATCATCTATTCAGATCTGACAACCCTGTGTAAATGTTTGGAGAGAGCCATCTGTAAAGTTAGTATGTAATTTCAATTCTTGCCCTAGGTAGTTTTTCATTCTCTGCCCTAGATAAATGTTTTTAAATTCCCTAATGAGCGAGTAATCTCCTCGCTTGTTAGGGTTAGCTTTGGGGAAGGCTTTTGAGAGATGAGATCTCTCATCCCTTTCTTGCCCATCACACTTTTTCATAGGACTCCATGCATACATGCATACACCGCTCCCTACGGCACCCTATCCCACGAGGTAGCGGTGATACCGTAGTATAAAGGCCCGGTTGCCTGTGTTTTCCATGGAGGTTAGGGTAAGGATTGATAAAGGAAGGACAAGAACCTAGAAGAAGGAACACCTTCCCGAATGGATCTAATTCCCTTTATTGATAATTACCATAACTCCTCATAGATCTTCATTTGGATATAGAAAGCGTTGAGATTTATTTACATTTCCAAACCTACCCTAGACCTAACCCTAGCAAGATTTAGATATAGATAATCTTAGTATAGAATAATTTAGTTTTTAGATTTAATAATCAATCCGACCCATCGGAATTAACTCGTTTGAGCGACTAGGAAATTCACAACATCCCTGCGGATGGACCCGTACTCACCGACTAGCTACCAAGCGACGACGTTCTTGATTGCGGTTAATAGATAGTTTTGAGATAAATCAGGAGGCAGTGGCAGTTAGACAGGATTCGTCTCTCCCGGTATTGGGGGTTGATATCGTGCAGTGTTGGTGAGCCATTACACACGGGTCCGTGGCCACAGCAAGTGAGATTTACTGGTAGGTGTTCCATTATTTTCTCAGGGTGTTCTGGGCTACACTCTGACATGACTTATACTGCTTTTAGGGGTCTGACGTTCACCATCCCCCTAGGCCCGATATGCAATACTCTTAGACGAACAGACCGGACTGTACGGAGATTGTCACATACATGCTCAGTAGGAGTTCGGATGAGTTACCTCATCGACCTTCTTATCGACGTCTACCTAGGGACCGTTACATACAGCTAGTACCATTTGCGACCTGTGGTTAAAACCACTTCCAGCGTAGTGTCGAGTCTTTAGAGTCCCACACTGAGAGTTTCCCTGCACCGGGCAAAAGGAGTAAAGGCCTTATGGTTTTACGACAGGGTCGCGATCACTTACGTACGCTTGTGCACGTACTGTGATCGGGCAGATAATACTAGTGGGCTTTGGTTTAAGCCAGATTCTACTATTATACTGATGGATTTATTTAGTCTTAGTTTATCCGTGTTTTTCGTAAATACGGATGGTAGGGGTAGTCTCGTAATTTGTCAGGAAGCTTCTAGAAGGAGATGACTCATTTAGGTTTATTTCTTTTGTGGATTAAACTTAATGAGGTGGAGGAGATGAGGTGTAGTTTTCATTAAATAATCCATGACTCATGAGATGATTCATCTAGTAAGTTTAATGAAGCATGGTAGATATTTGCTAGATATTATTTGGTGAGATATTATTATGCTTCATAACATTCACAAATGAGAGATGCTTCATATGATTATCACAAAACACCTTCTCTCTCCTCAAGTCTTCATCTTCTTCCTCAAACCCTAAAATCTCTCATGTGTTAAGAATCCTAGGGTTTAGAGAGACAAAGTAATCCATCTATATACTCTACACCATCTAGGACTTCTAGCTTAGCAAACTAGAAGCCGTAGTTATCTCAGATTCGAGATAGGAGCTCGGACTGTAGACTCTCGGGTGGATCGTCTTTGACTCGAGAAGGCCGTCGAGATAGCCGTGATCCGTTACGATCCTTGGAGCCTACGATGACGAGGAGGACAGTGATAAAGACCCGAAGGACTTGTAACGTGATGTATAACTTCCAGACCGAGTAGTTAAACCTCATACTGTTTGCTAGTAATGGTTTAGACATGATCCATGTGCTCAAGTTCGTGTTACGAAGCTTTGATAATTATTTTTCATATATTCCGCCTCCCCGCGAACACGTGGGTTGCGTGACATGGACTTACAAAAATCAACCAATCTCAATTCTCTGCTCCTTCTCAACATCTGTAACGCCCTACAGATGTGGGATTCTTATCTGGTACCTAGGAGTTAGAGTTTATTGATAAACGGTTTTCCAAGATACAGACAAACAGGATATCCGAAACATCAAAAATGTTTCACCGGGGTTAGTTGGGTATTCAAAGTATTGCCTTTTTCATTGCCCAGGCTCATGACAGCAGTTGCAATTTCCTTTCCTCAAACTTTAACCTTTTGATATCTTTCCATCTTATCATCCTTTATACCGAACTTATGTTAGTTGGTTTTCCTCTTTCCATTCCTTTAGCACCAGCTTTAGGATTGGAAGAAGACTATCGAATAAGCGTAACTGTTATACACTCATTATGTATAAGGAGCTCTCAAACTTGAGATAAGGTAAAAGGGAGAGAAAAACGAACAATTCATCTAATCCAGAACCAGTGTCATTCCTCATACTGAAATAATTTCATCGAGTTCGTATCTAACCATACGATGGCCTTCCAAGCAATATAGATCTCTGTACCGAATACAGAGGGTCTAGAGTTAGCAGAAGGGGAAGTAGGATAGGTAAGGACATATGAGACTATATCGTGGATTTGGGTAATCCAGACATTCCAAAGCTATAAGTTTGTAAAAAGGCCGGTCAATGTGATTAACGAGTCTTAGTTTAAGTCAATCCTGGGTCGCTGCTAGGGAAAAAAGAAACACTCAGCATGCACTCTAATTTTGATTAGATTGGTATTTTATCTAGTCTGGATGGCTCCCACTATTCCGTCGAATTCTCTTTCAAATCCTAAAAGGAGAACTAGCCAGGATTTTATATAGAAAAATCTCTCAAGAGTAACAATTACTCACAGTGGAAATCGGGATCCAAACTATCATGGAGGGGTAAACTTGATGGGGTCAACAAGTCACCCCACACAATAGAAGGTATGTAATCTCATTGCAAGTTTCAACACTTGAAACTCCTGACATTGGTTTTTACCCCTAACGGCTTATGATTTTAACGAGGTCAACAAATCATAAGTCGCTAGTCAAGTCCAACCCATCATTTCATGATTAATTTATATCTACCCACACGACCCTTAACGAGATCAACAAAATCGTATGACTATTTTAACTAATCGTATCACATGCTAGCAGGAAGACATTACTTAGCTACCGTATACTACGCCTCAACAAGATCGATAAACGTATCACGAATACTAAGTACCCTACTTCCTGAAATGACAGAAGGCTACAGTTGGTTTTGAAGAAAACCATCAACTTAATGAAATTGATATTATCGTAGGAACCGAGTGGTTTTGAAAATTAATAGTTGCGTAACCTTTTTCTCAAGAACGAACTCTCCGTGAATGAATCTAGACTCTTTCCTCATCGATTGAGGTGCAGGATATTCCTAACCAAATACCACGATGCAAAGAAAAAGAATACGGCTATAAAAACAATTTTAGTGACACAAAATTTTTCTCAAGAGCGAACTCCCAGTGACGGGATCAAGGCTCTTTCCTCATCGAATGAGGTGCAGGACATTCCTAACCGAATGCCACGATACAAAGCAAAAGAATCGACTAAAATTTTCCTTTTTAGATAAAAGGTGGTTCCTACAATGTATATGTTTATTTTACTTTGCATTAATCCTATTAATGCAATCCATCATTTAGATAATCACATTATCTAGCACTTTCCTTCTCACACAATCATTACAGAAAATAGTATAAAAAGGAAAAATAGAATGCACATATACGCCATCCACATTTGCTACGGGGCCCCATCATGCACCGTTAGGTTACTTAACTAACGGAAGAGCGGGGCCAGGGCTAGCGCGGATGAAAAATGCAAATAACATATATATATATATATATATATATATATCACATATATCAATATATCATTACATGCAAATAATCATATTACAGCATCCGGAAAAACAACATCACAAAGTTGGAATGGTCGAATCACTTAAGAATCCAGTGTTTCGTTCGAGCCACAAACGAATCGCGACATTCTCCGGTCGCGTGAATAGCCCGTTGATTAGTCATAATTATTGCATATTTTTACGGTCATTTTCCCTATTTTTATTAATTTCTAAATTGTGTTATTTGTAATTTAAGAACATATATGGGTTTATGTGTAAAACGATTTTGTCATATGTTACTTAACTTATAATTAATATAATTGGGGTAATATATGCATATCATATTTAAATAAAATATCCATGTGATTTTTAACCAATATTATTAAAATGTGCATATCATATCATATCATATCCATTAAGTAATTTAATTAAAAATTGGTTGGAATATTATCTCAAATAACCAAATGCTACTTATGATTTAATTTGAGATGTTGTATAGGTATTAAAATAAAAAATCAGATCACGGCTACAAACATGAGAAGGAGATCTAAATCAAATCAATTCAACAATCAAATCTGCCAAATTTAGGAGCAAATTGAAAATTCTCGCAACTGCAGAGAGAAAGAAATATTTTCAAAATATATTCATTAGAAAAATCTCCTAACATCACAAGAAGAAAGCATAAAAAATCTGGAGACGAGATCACACCAACAGGCGGCAAACCATGATCAATTAATGGACTTTCGATGTGTAATTTTTGGTGCATGATCGTCTTTTCACATACATCGAGATGACGTCTACGGTTTCAAGTTCCAAAGCATATATAAAGGACCGGGCAGCAATCAAGGGTAACCATCTATGTATCGAGAAATCTAGGGTTTTTAGTTCTTTTAGTTTTTTAGCTAATCAAAGTCAGTAATGCAAATTTTCAATAAATGGTAGTTTCACTTTTAATTTTGTCTCATTACTTTTCACATTATTTTCTGTATTTATTTTCCGCACTTTTCTTTTTTTGTTTTTCTTATGGGTTCCTTATTCTTCTACCTTTCTTCTTTTACTTCGTTTTTCCCAATGAGCGAGTAAATTCTCGCTTGTTAGGATTTGTAGGAAAGGGTAGTATAATGGATGATAAAATCTTTTATCTTCTTTTTATGATTTAATTTTTAAAAACTTTAACAAGGGGAGTTTTAACCCTCTTATTCGGTCGTGCTACCAATTCATGATAGTTACAATCTCGATTTGAGATTCATTAATATTTACATTGTTGAGGGCTCGATATCAATAGGGATCAATAGAAGGACAATGGCCAGTATAAGGAACCCCTAATCCCTTCAAGTACCCTAATCCAAATTCATCGCTATTTCTCTAGTATTAAATAACTAAAGGATAAAAAGAATTATTTTTAAAATTCCATCCATTAACTACTCATTCCGAAAAACTCTATAAGTCCTTCTCTTATAAAATTTTCAAATCTCTTTAGTATAAAATGATAAAAATCCAACTTTTTTTTTCTATTAACTCGTCTAAAAGAAGAAAAATAGTTCACAATTTCCCTGTGAACAACCCGTACTCACTATCGGGTAGCTATTGCAACACCGTTATTGATTGCGGTATTTTGGAAACACAAATACTCAATTTTTTACACCAATCAAATAGCGCCGTTGCCGGGGAGACGGTAGTATTATTTTTCTTGTTATTCGGGTTGATTTCTAAAATAAAAAATAAAAAAAACCAAAAAAATAAAAATAGAAATAGAAATACAAACCGCATCTTGTATTTTTAACAATTCTTGTATGAGTTTTGGATGAAATCTGGAGCACTTGGAGTGAACCAACAGTGATTCGGATACTTTCAAATAAGAGCAGTGGAGCATTGGAGTTCAGTGCCAAAATTTGGAGAGCAGATCGCACCAAGCAGCGGTCGAACTGCGGCCTAATAGGGTATTTGGCGGTTAAACCGCGACCCAATTGGGGATTCAGGCCCCCAAATTTTTCTGGTATTATTTCCTCTTCTTCCTCTCTTCTCTGAAGTTCTAATAAACTGTTTCTATCTGCAAGATTCTTTGCAAACAGTGTCGCAAATAAAATAATTTTTTTTTCGTGTTTTAGATTTTGGATTGTTGTTGCTTTGTATATTTAAAACATACATTAAGGGGCAAGAAACCCAAATTCAAATTAGGTGGGGAGTTCATTACACTTCCTAAGCCCCAAAAATCAAAAATAAGAATACGCATCACCCTACAGTAATAAAAAATATCTATACCAAGCTTTTAAGGACAATCGCACTCAATTAGGACAAGGGAGGGTCGTGGGCAATCTATTGCTTATCCGCATTTTTCTTGTGGTGTCTAAGGAAAGTATGACTAAGGCAAGTGGTTTACTTAATCAGGCTCGCTATTTCGATAATTCGTATAGCGGATACTTCCCACTTACTTGGCTGCAAGATTGATAAAGAGGTGATAGAGAATTTATCCTACGTCTTGTCCTTTGGAAGTCTAGGAGCGATCTAGGGTTTTTACTTAGGTGGCCCTAATTCTTGGTGCTGATTGTGCATGTTTGTAATTGGTTGAGTCGAATCCCTTTTTCTAAGCAAAAAATCCCAAAAATCCAAAAAAAAAAACCCAACCATTTCACCCTCTTTTCTTTTCCTTTCAAATTCTTTTCACTCTCTTACGATGGGTAACCCAAACCGACCAACTCTTGGCGAGCTTTCCTACACACAACCAGATATTTTTTTATATTGTTATTGCTTTGGTAGAATTTCCGACCCCACCATTTTTTAAGGGATAGGATAGAGGGCTCGAAAAATAATAGTTGGAAACCTTACTCAAATTCCTATCAACCATGTCAAAATTCAACACCTTTTTATGTTGATAATCCTTTTAAGGCTATAATGAGGAAACTTTTAAACCCATGTTCATTGCTTAACATATTGCGTAGGCCCGTAGCTAAAGTTTCATACCTTTCACTACTCCAAAACCCTTAGGACAACAATTACAATCATTTCCATATGAACATGTTGATACTCCTTTTGAGGCGAATATGGCAACTTTTACACCTATGACCATTGCTGAGTAATTTGCAAAAGCTAGTCACCAACAATTCAACTAATCTCAAGTTTCTTCATATCAAAATGTTGATCCTAATTCTATTTATGAAAATTGGATACAACCATCTAACTCTTATCAACAATATCAAACTTTCACACCCTCTCATGTTGATACTTCTCTTGAGTCTAATATGTCAATTCATAAACCCATTTCTATTGCGGAACACATTGAACTCGTCCATATCCAACAATTAAACCAATTCCAACCATACTCAACTTTTGCACCTTATCTAGACAGTACTTCTGAACATTAATTAGGAAGTTCCATGGTTCAAAGAGAATCCTTCATTGAAACTTCTTCACAAACCATGTATAGACTTGAAGTAGAGTTGGAATTGAGTAATGAGAAAGAACCAGGGATCCCTCATAGTCAACCTAAAACCAATTCTTTTGATCTCAACACCTTCCATCCTGAACCCCGACCGAATGTATTTGATGATCAACCGCTTAATAATCTAATTGACGAGGTGTCCGAGTATAACATATTTGACTTGCCCAATCGTGAGTGTGAAAGAGAGCCTTACACTATTCCAAATCAAACTTATCCTTATCCGACTAATATTGACATTTCAAACCTTCCAATTCTATCAAGTGAACCAAGTGATCCATCGATTGAGGATAATATATTTGATGAATTTTTAAAGAACTATTCATTTGGTTTGACTGACAGTGCTAGTGAGACCAGTGTTGAAAATATCTTTGAAGATGAACTCGATATGTTGTATGAGTTGGATTCCCCGACCCATCATGTCCCTTCCACTGAATGTGAACATCTTCCTGTACATTTAACCGATCCTATTCTTAGCACCAACCTATCCGATATGCAAACCGATATTCAGCTTTCATCTCCCATATCTGGATCAACAATGCCGGACACCTAAGTTCGTTTACCCATTTCATTACACACTGTCTTTGGTTCTTCTCATCTTCTTTCAATTCCATCGAGGTTTGATGAACCACACCCTGATATCTCTAGTTCTATGATTCTTGACATACAACCGTCCGAGTTAGATTCTTTTAAGGATAACTTAGACAAGCTTTTCATGTCTCCTACCTCCATAATTTCTGATGAATCGAGTGTTTTGAATCCTTGTGCGCAACACATTGACTTTGAGACTTTCAACCTTCATAGTGAATCTGCCTATTCCACTAACATGGATATCGATTCCTTTTTTTCCGATGAGATCATCATTGATGAAAGTTTCAGATGTATTTTCACCGAAGAACTCGCGTTCCTTGAAGACTTGGATGTTGTGATGAATCAACCTCCACCGGAAATTCGTGCGCCTCCCTTTGAGGCCGAAGAAGTTGAATATCCAACCCTTCTTCTTATCACATACGAGAATGTGATTATTCCACCCATTCCTTATCTTTCACATTCTCGTTTTCTTTCACACTCACTTTTTCGTCTCTACCAACCGAGATGTAAAACCTTTCGATTACACCTCTTATCTGTTATCGTTACTCTCATTTATGTTTCTTCTACTCGAGACATGATACAACCTCCAATCATATACAGTCTCGATTCTTCTTCATGTCTATCAGTTACACTATCTTTCACCAACCATGTTATTACCTTGATAAAATATTTGAATGGTTGGTGTTGGTTTTTGGGCTTTGTAAAGCCTTGTATATTAATGTGATTTTCTCCTCTCTTACTTTGAACTTCAAATGTTTAAATAGTGGAAACACTATTTTAATTAAGTTTGGAGGAGTATTTTTTAGACTATATATTTTGTCTTCTTAAAAAAACGAAAAAAACATCTCCGAAAATTTTGAAAACTCAAGTTTGAGGGGAAAAAAACTATTTTTAAATGGCTCTTGACAGAATAGAAATTTTTTGTACGATTGTGAGCCAAAAAACAAGTTTGGGGGAGGATTTCACCGTCCTTAACTCTTGTCCCATTCACAAATCTTTGAGACCTTTTCCTCCTAGTCTTCAGGTTTTTGAGCTTGAACGACAGCATCAGTGGGGACACTGCTGCAAACAGGTTTAGGGGGAGGTTTATTTACGTATCATTTTTAAAAAAAAATTGAAAATAAAAGTTAGAAAGTGAAAAATACATATAAAAGAGAGGAAGGGACTTAAGAAATGCAAGAAAATTAGATGTTTTAGAACGAAACTAGTAATACGTGGTCAGGAGCTGTTGACCCAAGGGTTAGTAAGATAAAGAAATCACTAATCTGCCTATAGAAATAAGTCTGAAAAATAGTCTCTATTCTTGATTCCAAACTTTTGAATGTTGATATCCTACTATATGCACTTGCATACATCTTGAAACTTGGGATAGTAGAGAATACCTTGAAATACTCTTACCTGAAAACCTTAGTATGAAAAAAAACATCAACAAAATATAAATGACACATAAAATAAATTTTAAAAAGAAAAATGAACACTTCTTTTGTAATTACTTAAGATAACATATAATAAAAGATATAGCGAGGGTGTCTTATCACCTAGTGCTTTTGACCAACTGGTTTGTGGGTTACTGCTAAACCTTAGGTGTTGCAAGATTAAGATATTGCTAAGTACGCCATAATAAGTGAGCACATTCGGTAATCGGTTGGTTGGTGCCTTAAGAAGTATTAATGGTTGCATGAAAAATGTGTGAGCAAATCCATTTAAAACATCACTGAATAAAAAGTACTAAGGAATTTGGACAAAGGGTATGATAGCTTGAATTGAATTCTCCAAGTATAGAGATGACTTTTACACACACGTAGGGGTATATGATCGATGTTTGGAGGAGAGGTAGGGAGGAAGACAAAAGACGATCTTTTATTGAGGGAGGATGTGATTTCCGACATCTTTTCAAGACCATTAAAATAGGGCTCATGACAACAAAAAAGCTAGTGTAGTTTGAAACTCTTGTTTTCAAGTTTTTTTTATAAGTTCTTATTTTTGCAAGTAATTTTCGTCTTCTTTCTTTTATTTTCTAAATTTTTGGATTTTGTGGGTGTAATCCGCTGAAAACTCTCAGGAGACAACACTCCTCCTATTAGGGACACTTAGAGCTTTAAAGGCTTGTTGCACGAGTTAAGTGCAATCGTGTTGCCTACGAAAGTGTGGTAGATTTTTCTTTTTCTTTTTAAAAATAAAACAGTTTCCTCGGGATGATCAAAAGATAAGTTTGTGGTTATTTGATTAGTCATAATTATTGCACATTTTTACGGTCACTTTCCCTATTTTTATTAATTACTAAATGGTGTTATTTGTAATTTTAAAACATATGTGGGTTTATGTGTAAAAAGATTTTGTCATATTTTTCTTAACTTATAATTAATATAATTGAAGGAATATATGCATATCATATTTAAATAAAATATTTATGTGGCTTTTAACCATTATTATTAAGATGTGCATATCATATCATATCATATCCATTAAGTAATTTAATTAAAAAATGGTTGGAATATTATCTTGAATAACCAAATGCTACTAATGATTTGATTTGTGATATTGTGCAGGTATTAAAATAACAAATCAATTTAGGGCTACAAACATGAGTAGGAGATCCAAATCAAATAAATTCAACAATCAAATCTGCCAAATTTATGAGCAAATTGAAAATTCTCGCAACTGCAGAGAGAAAGAAATATTTTCAAAATATATTCATCAGAAAAATCTCCTAACATCATGAGAAGGATGCACAAAAAATCTGGAGACGATATCACACCAACAGGCAGCGGAACCACGGTCAATTAATGGCCGTTCGATGTGTAATTTTACGGGCATGATCGTCTTTTCACATAAATCGAGATGATGTCAAGGGTTTCAAGTTCCAGAGCCTATATAAAGGACCGAGCAGCAATCAAGGGTAATCATCTATGTATCGAGGAATCTAGAGTTTTTAGTTCTTTTAGTTTCTTTAGCCAATCAAAGTCTGTAATACAAATTTTCAATAAAAGGTAGTTTCTCTTTTAATTTTGTCTCATTACTTTCCGCATTATTTTCTGCATTTATTTTCCGCGCTTTTCGTTTTTTTCTTTTTTTCTTATCGGTTTCTTATTCTTCTACCTTTCTTCTTTTACTTCGTTTTTCCCAATGAGCGAGTAAATTCTCGCCTTTTAGGGTTTGTAGGAAAGGCTAATATAATGGATGAAAAAAATCCTTTATCTTCTTCTTATGATTTAATTTTTATAAATTTTAACAAAGAGAGTCTTAACCCTCTTGTTCGAGCGTGCTACCAATTCATGATAGTTGCGACCTTGATTTGAGATTCGTTAATTCTTGCTTTGTTGAGGGCTTGAGATCAATATGGATCATTGGAAAGACAAGGTTCAGTAGAGCGAATCCCTAATCCCTCCGAGTACCCTAATCCACATTCATCGCTATTTCTCTAGTATTAAATAATTAAAAGATAAAAAGAATTATTTTTAAAACTCCATCCATTAACTACTCATTCTGAAAAACCATTCAAGCCCTTCTCTTATAAAATTTTCAAATCTCTTTAGTATAAAACGATAAAAATCCAACCTTTCTTCTATTAACTCGTCTATAATAAGAAAAATAGTTCATCGTTTCCCTGTGAATGACCCGTACTCACTATCGGCTAGCTATTGCGACACCGTTATTGATTGCGGTATTTAGAAAACACAAAGACTCAATTTTTCATATCAATCATCCATACGTAACCAAAAGCAGACCCCTACAAGTGCGGCAAGTCATCCGCCAATCCGGGAAAAGGAGGCGACCCGGCATCAACACCTTGATGGGGCCACCCAATATTTTTCAAATCTGATGACTCGAGCACTTCTCCATGGGTCTATCCTAACCCTCTACAAACGCGTCAAGCAACACGCCGGTCCTAGAGTCGAGTGATCCTGTCTCAATTCCTTGAGATAGCCTCCCGCTGCAATCTAGAACTCGGCTGCCGGTGCGCTTCTCCATGGGGTAATCCTAAAACCGGTATTAATACAACTGTGACATTGATCGGAACCTGGTTGAGTCCCAACAAATAATAATACAAAAAGCGGTAGCTACGGCCACATGTCGACTGCTCGCCCCGAATAAATAAATAAATATTTGTTGGCAACATAGAATGGAAATGTAACAAAAATACATCACACTCGACGCATGGGGATATTCATTTCACGACAATCCGCAACCAAACCAAATAACTAGATATCGCAATATATCATCATCACAATTGTCAAACCCGCAACCCCCTCTAATTGATTTATAGAAATTAGATGACGTTATGCCACGCTTTGACATATTGCGGAATACCAAACATACATGAACGAGTATGTCATTGCATTAACCGGGTTAAACACTTTAACCGCGTCAATACGGAACCCATGGCCAAATGAATCCTAAAACCAACGGTGTTCCAAACTTTAACTTCACAAAAACTGAAAGTTAAAGCTCGCTCCAACACAAAAATCACCTCTATTTGGCAACAAAATGGGCCCTGAAGGTCTTGAAATAAGCCCGGTGGCTGCGAAGACACCCCGGGAAGATGAAGAGAAGCCAAGGGGGGAGTTCGAGGGGGTGTCCAGACCCGAGAGCACCATTTCTAGTGCTCTCGGGTCCCCCCCTCCTGAAGGCACCAACTGGTGCTCCCGGGCGGTGGTGGTCCCTCCCAAACATCACCAAGCTTCCTGAGGCACAAACGACAGCTCGGAGTGAGATAAAAGTTCCAAATAGAAATGATTAAAACTGCAGATTTTAAAAAACAGCCAACAACTTTAAAAATAGTGAGCAATAAAATTGTTTTTGAATTCAAATGGCCAACAAAACAAGTTAGTAGTATATTGATGGCTCTCATACCACTGTAAGGTTGTCGTGCTCGCCAGACGGGTTTCAAAGACTTTGCGGAAGCATAAAAACAATAAAATCCAAGCGATCAAGACATCCTACAAACCCTAGAATACAAACATAGACTAAAAACTTGTAAATAAAATAATAGATCTAGGAGAAGATACAACTTTTGAAACTTCTTCTCATGCTCCAAAGATGGAACCTAGGACTCCGGCTAAGCTCTGAGGCGCTCCGAATCTCGATTGGTTCCCGATCGGCTTCATCGAAGATGATCCACGCGAAGGCCACCAGTTCTAGCTTCAACATCAATAGCTTGATGTAACTCTCTCTTCATACTTGCTAGACATGAGTTGGGAGGGATATAGAAAATGTAGTGAATTTTTGAACTCTCTTTCATTTTTCCTTTACTTCTTCTTCATTTCTCCAATTTTGGAATGAGAGAGAAAGAATAGATGTGTTATGGTTAGAGTCAAGAAGACCCTTAGCAATAATACCACTATTTTCTCTCCCCTCCATACACATGGCAAAAAGGGATGAGAGTGTATGTCACATAGCATACACCTCATCCTTTTCCATCTGAAAAGAGAAATGAAAAAAGAAAAAGAAATATATATATATATATATACACACACACTCATGACCATCATATTTGTCATGTACATGGTATGTAACATAACATGTAACAAAAAGAGAGCGTGAGAATAACACATTAATACTAGTTTATATATGCATCATCATATATAAATAATATCATTAAATCAACACTTGATTCAATGACCCGGTTAAATCATAAACCGGCTAGTATTATCCGTCCGAATAATACATGTTGTATCACATATACATGTTTAATTGGACCCCACACGTATCGCCGTACGTGCACTACATCATTTCGCTAGAATGGGAAAACCCTCTATGTGGGAATCTAAATACTCGACAATACGCTGTCAGTAGGTCAGGATCATATCCAATTGATCTGAAACACTTTCAGATCAATCCATCACCGGGTTAACCTACAAGAACGTTAGCGGTACTAGCTGTACATAACGAATACCCAGGTATTAAATGAAAGTCCGATCGACAAGCAAGCTCGTCAGTATCCTGCTAGAGCCTATCAGTGACATTCACCGTACAGTCTGGTCTCTTCATCCCAGACTATCGAATACCGGGTCAGGGAGGTAGAAACTGTCAGACTCCTAATTACCTGATAAGTCGTGTTGACGTCAAGCTCATGACCATCATAAAAACTACTGATAACACTTATCAGTAAATCTTGATTACCTTGGCCAAAGACTTCTGGTCATAGCCAGCCGTACACTGTGCGACATCAACTCCCTATACCGGGAGAGACGGATTCCCTTGACCGCTCAATACCTTCATGTGCTTCGGGATTGTACCCAACTAAAACCTGTATGCACGGCTCTTTAAAGCCGTGGTAGGGTAGTAATCTAAGTACAATGGGAACACACACAAGACACTATGGCGATCTTGGGTCTAGGGACTACCCTGTACTCCTGTCTCCAGAGAACTGCTATCCGACGATTGGTATAATACCATCTAGGAGTTCTCGGCGAGTCCTTCCAATGTATCTCATCCAATGAGCACCTATATACAATCATCGGTGTCAAACACCAATGGCTATGGGATCATCCATCGCCTCATACAGGGTCATGAAACATATACACTAGTCTAAACTGGAATACCGATACCCGGTCTTGATATTCCCGCGACTAGGAACTTTTAAGGATGTGCTTATAAACTGCCCAGGCCTCGCTAGTATGATCCTTATCATAATCCTGGTAGTCGAGCATAGATCCTATGAGCTTTATTATTATGTAGTAGTGATACGTTATAGCAATTAAATGTATACTTATGAATGATAAATGCAAACCAGATAGCGTACTATCATCTCGAACAAGACTGTTCTTGGTATAGGCTCTCCTCGAATTCAGTAATTGCATTTCCGCAACTACGATAATTGCTTTGAGGGTACCTATATCAAATAGTTGGAGGTTGTGGCTTGATTGTTTGCTTACATGCCATTGGACAGTTCAATTTCTCCTGCCTTGTATTGTTTCTCTAACCAATTCTTGAAAACAAAGCAGTCTTCAATGGCATTACTCACCACTCTGTGATATGGGCAATATTTGGAGTTGTTGGTCATACTTGCTTCTTGCGGTATTTTTGATTCTGGCAATTGTAGACCGTTGTTTAGGGCGTCCTTGAATATTTTATGGAATTTGACCTTTCTAAAGGAATAAACTTTATTCATCTTCTCTTCTAGGGTCGATTCTCCTCCTCCCGGTACTGGCTTCCGAGGCCGGTCGGTCTTTGATCTACCCACTTTTTGCCTGGCCTCGTCGTCAGATATATTGAAAGAGTCAGTGTTTTTGGAACTCCCGCTTTTGCGATTATCGTCCTTTCAGTTCTTCCAGGAATGGATGTTAATCTGGAGGTCCGGGGTGAACTCATGCTTTGAGAGTTCCAACATCTGAACCTTCTTGGTCGGCTTCTGGAATGTTTTGAGACCCGCTGTGTATAGGAAAGGAGTCATCCAATTGCCGAGATTTCCTATGAGAAGGATGATGAATTTGTCCTGCTCTAACGGCGGTTCGCACTTGATGGTGAGATTACACCATCGGGCTATAAAATCTGTATTGCTTTCATTGTTCTCTAGCTTGGTCATCACAAGGCCATCAACAGTGATCTTATTACTGACACTCATGAATTTTGCTTAAAGCGAGATTCCATTTCAGCGAACGACGTGACTAAGCCATCCGGTACGCTTGCGTACTAGTCGAAGGCAACGTCAGTTAAACTGTTAACGAACTGCCGGAGGGGAAGCGTATCATTTCCCCCGGTATTCCCGTATGATGCTTTAAAGTGGATGATGTGCTGGTTTGCATTTCCTGTCCCATCAAACCTTTTGAAATTGGGGACGATGTAGCCATTAGGAAACTCCATGAGATCATATCGTACAAGGTATGGCCCCCACTACTGCAGACATTTTTCTGTGCTTCGGCTTCAGCCATCAATGTCTTTACTTTGTTGGTGACCAAGTCCATTATTTTATCTTGAGTCAGTGCGCTACTGTCTTCGAGAGTCAAGGAATTTCCCGAAGCTAATTGTGGCCGACTATCATGCAGCTCTCGTACCTTTGGACTTGGGGGGAAGGTGTCGGCTGCTTCAGGGCATCACCTCCCAGCCCATAAGTAGAGCATTGTGCTTGATTAAGCTTCCCTTGAGAGACCTTGGTTGTGAGTTGCATCACGACATTCGTCAAATCGTCGATCTTGGAGTAGAGCGTACTCATTTCCTTGTTTTTGTTTTTTGAGCTATTTCCGGAGGTCTTGGAGCAACTGTTGTTATGCGGTCTTGGGGATTTAAGTTGGCTAATTCTCACTTTCTGAGTCCGACTCTTCCTGAATTATGGGATGTTTTTGCTAAGCAGCCTCACCAAAAAGGTTTTCATTGTCTTTCAGAGGTGGCTGGGAAGTGATAGTCACATTCAAACCGTATTGGGCCTGGGAAGTGGTAGCCCCATCTTTGTTCTTGCTGTGAAGGTTATCACCGGGGCGTGTTCCTGCCATATAGACCGCATGGACCATACATCCGGCCATGCCTTTGCCATTGGCAGCAGAATTAGCCGAGCCTTAGGCCCATTGCTTCGATCCGCTCTCCTTAGGAAATTATAGGCGACTGAAGACAGTAAATCTAAGCTGGTGCTTCGGGTAAAACTGGTACCCTCTGCTTGAAATCTATTCTTAGCCTTCATGCGGCAACAAGTGCTTGATAGACTCTTGATGAGATCGTATCGTTCCTTTAAGCTTAGACACACCTTTTTGCCGAACTCTTCGGATCGCCTGCTTCTTTATTCTCACGGTCATAGCATTCTTCTGAACCAGTTTCAACGGGTCAAAAGAGTTAGCGATCTTTAAGGACGGCCTGACTTGTGTTGCGGGGTAACCATCCTTCTAGAACTTCACAAAATCCAGCCGCGTAGGAGCCCTTGCCCTTGTTGGCTCTGTATCTGATCCTTTTCTTCCTTAACTTCTCAGTTTTTAGGGCTTAGCAGACATCTACTTTCCTGGAAGCCACCGTAGGCCGATTGACGGAGAGTGTGAAGAAGATATTCGACCGTACGGTCATCGCAGGCATCGCCTGTGCTTGCCCAGGACGTCTTGTGGACACCTTTAAGTCGAAGGCTTTTCCCCAGGCTAGAGCAATGGAAATTCGTTCGAAGAAAGATTTGCACTTGGGCTCAGGTGCCCTTGCAACCATAACATTCAACCTCTTTCCTCTAGAGACCGACTTGTCAGTCGGGCTCACTGGAACCTCCGTGGTAGAAGTGCTAGTAGCTGAAGAAAGTTGGATGGAAACGAATTGAAGTGGCGGCTCCTCCCACTACTGCATAAGGTTGAACGAGAGAATCACTCGGGCATTCTTCTTGATTGTATACACGACTTAGGTTGCATCAGAAGCCAAGTTCATCTTTGGAGACATTGTCGAGTGATGTTGGTTGTTGTTTTTTGCTGAAGATTGAAAAACATAATTTCAGTACAAATAACAATATATATGTTGAATGAGTTCGCATGATCGTTTGACCCAAAAAAAGAGAGGAGAGATAGGTTACACCGGGCGTGCCAGAATCTGTAGAGTGTTTTTTCGTCACCCTATTGAGATAGGATGCGCTTGCTTTTTAGACATGTACAGACTCCTCCTATCTAAAATAGGCTGGGGTTTATTGATTGTTGGGATTCTAACCCCCGACAGCCGTGGACAAAACTGCTGTTAATTACCCCTCGCTTTGAGGTGAGGGAACCTCCGATTAACGGGTTGTATAGGTCATGCAAACTCAGTGTGCAATATGTGTGTGTTTTGTTTTGAAAATAATTTTGAAGGTTATTCGGGCATATCGGGGGCATCGCAGAGTTTACGGATGTCCCACTACCCGAATAGCAGGCTAGAGGTCAAGAGGGCTAGCTGCCTCCTTGTGGTGTGCGGGGCAGTGCTCCGCTAAAATTGTTTTTGAAGGGGAGAAGTGTTTTGAGTGTGTTGGGAAATTTCCGTGTGGAGGAAGAGAGAGGAAGAGAAATTTAGTAGCCTCCCAAGCTCGGGAGGCAACCCGAGGTGGTGGGACCCTTTTGGGAGGTGTTCGCTTCCGAAAGGGTCCCCCAGGGATCCTTTGTCCGGTAGAGATCTTAAGGGGTTACCGCCATTGATTTGGATGCGGGAGCTTCTAGGAGGTCACCGCCATGGGATTGGTGGATGCGGGACCGTCCCACCATAGATTTAGTGGAAGTGGGGGCTGATGGGGGTCTCTGATGTTGATTTGATAGTTATAGGGCTTGCTGGTGGGTCGCCGCGATAGCCTTGTAGGGTGCAGGGACCTTTGGGGAAGGTTACCTCTATCGTTTCAGAGCTTCTGAGGTCACCGCCATCAATTTGGTTGGCGCGGGATCTTATAGAGGGTTTCCGCCAATAGTTTGATAGACGTGGGACCCGCTAGGGGTCTCCGCCATTATCTTATAAGTGCGGGGGCTTCTAGGGGGTCGCCGCCATTATTTTATAAGCGCGGGAGCCCTCTCGGAGGTGTTTGCCATTGTTTTGATTGGCGCGGGGACATTTGGAGGCCATCGCCATTGGTTGATTTGATGGGGAAGAGCCCGCTATATTTGTTTTGTTAAGGTTTCTATGCAATCCATGTCCAATACATATGTATGTGCATTTGTTCCATTTTCACCCATGTATACGCCCACGAGGTCCATTACGAGGACAATCTCATGGAGGATAACTCAAACGAGCATCCATATACATGGGGATAACTCCGAGGAGCATCCTGTAATTCATTTTTAAAGCCGTCATGAGGCATATTATAGAATTTCAACTTCATCGAACAGTTCAAAATGGAGCCGTCAACTTTGCTTTTCGGGGATAACTCTTTATCGAGCATCCAATGAATTTCCAACGATTGCAGAGAATATTATTTGAATTGAGCTAGCATTTGCTGAGAATAGAAGCCTCATTGCCCATACTTACATGAGTTCAAGCTCTTCTCTTATTCTTCTAGAAATTTTTATCTTTCAAGTGCTTCCGGTGCTCTCCGGTGATCCAACAGTGGTCTTTGATTGTGTTTCAGAGTGATTAATGGTGATTAACACTTCTTTGGAGGCTTTTGGGGAGTTTTTATAGTCCCTTGGGCATTACAGATCCTGGTCACGAACGAAGGCCATGATTTAGGAACATGGGGCGTGCAACTCGCCGCTATCGGGGACCCTCTTGAGGAGCGGCAGAAGCCTTTCTAGAGCATGGCAGCAGAGACCCTGTGTCAGGTACCTTCTAAAGAGTGACGGGGGGCTCTCTTGGCATGGCGGGGACTTTTATGTCGGGGACCCTGTTTGGATGGCTTCTTTTGCTTTTGAACCATGTTTGATGGCTTCGGTAGATTCATCAAGTGGGTGTACTCTTTCTAAGACTGCAAGTTTGAAGAGTGGACACAAGCGTCGTCATCTAAAGCGGAACCAGTCTCATCCAAAATAGGCCCACTCAATAAGCTAGTTAGAGTAAATTTGCCTGGTATTTTATAGAGGTCAAAAAATGCCCGCAATTGATCTTTGCACGTGTCCTAAACACGTGGGAAGATCATTATTCTTATTGACACCACAGGGTTTCCATACCACACTTTTGGTTTCTGTACCACGATTTTTTGTTTCTATACCACGATATTAGTTTCCATACCACGCTTTTGGTTTATGTACCATACTTTTTGTTTCTATACCATGATATTGGTTTCCATACCACGTTTTTAGTTTCTATACCACGATATTAGTTTCCATACCATGCTTTTGGTTTCAGTACCACGATATTGGTTTCCACAGGATTTCCATACTATGCTTTTGGTTTTTGTACCACGCTTTTGATTTCTATACTATGATGTTGGTTTCCATATCATAGTTAAGGATTTGATGATGTAGTTTCACGCACCCTCATCCTTTTATCTCTTAAGTCTATAGTCATGGTCTATAGGAATCAACACCACCATTTAGGATTCTTATAGGTCAATCGCCTTACCCTTAGGATTTTGAACAGTATACCTGCCGACGTTGGAACACAACATAACAGATATAATATCCTGTGAGTCCATAACCCTGTCTTCGTGACTTATTTGGATTTATGGGAACCAACTCTGCCTTTTTGGACACTTATGAGTTGAACACTTTACTTTTAGAATCTTCAGAAACCAGTTGGTCGTAGTTTTCGTGCGTTAACGTATAACAAGGCAAATACATCATCCATTGATTCACAGTCTGGTCTGTATGACACATTAGACTATAGGAATCAACTCTTCCTTTATTGACACTTATGAGCTGGTCGCTTTATCCTTGGAATCTTCGGATCTGGTGATAACAATATCTTGTCGATATTGGAACGCAATATGACAAGTATATTTCTGAATCGGTATTTTTGTCATGTTGAATCAATTGCTTCATATCATTGATGCTAGAACGCAGCTCGATGAGTTGATATATATGATTCGGTCTTTTTTGACTTGGTGAATCATAAGCTTGGGGTCTTCAATGTTGGAACGCAACACGATAAACGTATTGGCAGATGGATCCGATCTTTGTGTCTTTTGGATTTCAGATTGATGTCTTCAACATTGGACCGCAATGTGATAGACATATTTGCAGACATCATGCGGTATTGATATTGTTTTTGACCTTAGATTGTATACGGCGCACTTAAAGCACCAGGTCCGTAGGGTATAATCATGCTCGACTTCATTGTCACGTTGTATAGGTGGTATCCAGCGGGACTTTTCCGTTGTTTGTTTTGTTTTCTCATGAATCGAGAGAATTTCACGATGGTTAATTCTCCAATGAGTCGTAAGGATCTCATTATGTAGTTTTCCTATTGAGTCGAGATGATCTCTCAGGATGTTGACCTTTGGGTCACGGTGGGGGAATTAATGATGTAGGCCATCGGAAGAGTTTATAACTTACGAGGTGTGACAGTAAGCCACATGTGTTAGTCGTTATTAAGACTTCATAGTCTTATTTGGTTTGATCCATGTTTTATTCGGCGGAGCCCTTGAGCTTGGAAACACTACCATGTGGGACTTTTGGTTTGGTTTAATCGTTCTGACAACGTCAAAAACGTTCTTTTGCACACCTTGGCGGAACATTTTGGTTTGGTTTGATCATTCTGATGACATCAGAAACACTTTTTTTGCACGCCTTAGTGGGAATTTGTAATCATTTGGATTACTTATGACATTCTTGATGTGTGTATGCTTTAGAGCGACTGTAGAATTACCTTGGAGGAATTGACTCTTCAAGGTCAATCATTTTAGTCACAAGATCATTTAGAAACTTCCCATTTGTCGAAAGTCAAAGACAAAATCGATTTAATTGGAGTAGCTGCCACATTAGGTTTATATTCCTCATCAGCTTGATTAACAGATCTGGTTATTCAGTATTAGGGATTGAACCCTCGGATACCCATTCCGATCGTCGGAAAGTGTATCCGGATCCGACGGGTGCTTCGAATCTCCATTTATAGAGCTATGATTGAATGCATCACTAGTCTGAGCATGTCCATCTGAATCCAATACAACTTTCATTTCATTTTGTCTTTTTCCTTTTCCATTTGTGGAACATTATTATGGAAGGATCAAGAACATCCCAAATTTGATCATTCCGAAATGTGCGTGCTAACATAGGAATATAGGCGCATCTTCGTCGTAACAACCAAGCGAGCTTTCCCAAATTATTTTGACTGGAACGATACGGTTACGAAGAGACTAATCAGGAACTTGGAGATTCGCGTTTCTAGCTTTAAGGACTTAGTAGTATGTTTATCCAGTTTAGGGACTTGGTGGTCTATTCCAGTTTAGGGACTTAGCGGTCCATTCCAGTTTAGGGACTTAGCAGTCCATTAAGCATCATTTTAGATATGTATTAGTTTAAAGTCATTTCGGACATGATTATTAGTTTAGGGTCATCTCGGACCAATTCTAGTTTAGTGACTTAGTAGTCCGATGGGGGAATTTCATGCATATATTAGTTTAAAGTCATTATGGACATGAATTTTAGTTTAAAATCATATCACACATAAATTCCAGTGTAGGGAAGTAATGGTCTGATGGGCAGGAGTTTTATATTAGTGTAAATTCATTTCGGACAAATTCCAGTTTAGAGACACAGCGGTCCATTAGAAGAAATTTTAGCAGAGTTTCCAGTTTAAGGACGTAGAGGTCCATTTTAGAGATGCAAACAAGTTGCTGTATTTTCAAACATTTATTTTCTATAAGTCATGAGTATCTCGCAGGGAGTTTTATCCTAATGGATCGTGATGATATCATACGATTCAAGTTTGGTGTATCCAAATATCATATTTTTTCTTATTCGAGCACTTATATCCTGCGGGTCGAGAGGATCCCACAAGATTATTTGAACCTCGATGAGTCGAGAGGGCTTCATGAGGTGTCGGCTGGATCTAGTCTTTCCAGACCTACTGCTTTTTCAATCAGGTCTTGGAAGGTAGTAATTTTAGATGATAACAAGAATGGTGCTATCCACCCAATGATGTTGCCCATGATAAGTCCCGCAGCTTGAGGTTCTTCTAAGACTTGTTCGCATTTTATGCTCAGGGTGTGCCATCATATGATATATTTAGCCATCGTCTTGTCTTTTCTTCATTTTTCAGTGATAAGATAGGAGATGATTATCTTCTTTCTTGCGCTAGCAAACCGTTATACAAACTGAGCTTCTAGCTGGGAAAATGTTTTGATAGAATCATTCGATAACCCTAAGTACCATTCAAACGCTATTCCACTCAAGCTGAGTAATAGGGTGTCATTGCCCCAGTATCACCACAAATCGCTTTGAATTGTGCGATGAGTTGTTGGGAGTTCCTAGTGCCATTGAAAAGATTAAACTGGGGAATTATGTAGCTCTTTGAATATGGGACTTGGTCGTATTCAGCAGGGTAGGGTCTTCCTTTCTTGATGAGCTGTTGAGCAGTTTCTCTCGCCATTAGGGTTTGCACCTGAACAACGATCAAGTCATTAATTTGCGACTTAGTTATCGCTTCAGTTTTTCTCGTTTGGGTGGCTGTTGGCTAGGCAGACCCTGCACAGATGTCAATCCTGTCATTAACGGCTAGCAGCGGAGTAGGCATAACAGTTGATGCGTCCTTCTGTCATCCAGGAAGGGTTAATTCAGCCGGCTTGGATATTTGTACCATTATTATTTTGGTTAAATTCTTGACCATTGCAGAAAGTTCTTCCACTTGTTTTTTAGCGAGATTGTTTCATCATCTTTCTGCCTTGCTCCAGAAGTAGGGTCACTGGCGACTCGGACTAAGTCTTCTTCATCTCCATTAGCATCAATTAGGAGGGAGTGTGTTGATTCGACTGCATCATTGGATGTGTGCTTTCTTTAGTATACTTGTATGACCGGTACAGGGGGATCTGCTTGAATAGGGGGATCCGTCGGCAAATTGGTGGCTACATAAACCGTATGTACCTCTGTAGTATCATTGCGCCTTTTGAAATAAATTTCCGGCGAGGCAGACTATTCTTGCCTTCTTTCGCCAACAATAATAGAAGAAGGCATGCTCTTAACTGGAGTGTGGTTTTTTCTTACATGATCAAAAACGGATGATCGAATGAACCTACATTATTGGAAGGATCCTTGCTTGCTTTCTTCCTTCAGACTTGAATTAATCTTGGATTTGATTGTCATTTCTCTCCCTGGTGTTGCTGGGAGCTCATCTTATATTATCGGTCTTTTGTGGTCTTCAGAGTTTGATATACTCGAGAAGAGTTGGTTTGATTATGATAGGACGCTCCTCATCTCTTCTGCCTGAAGGAAGCGGATGTTTGAGAACCGCGGTGAAGGCGTTCTTGCGGACCATCTTCAATGCTTCAAAGTGATTGCTGAGGCTAACATTGGGAGCATAAGCTCTTTGACTCTTCACCCAGGCCCTGTTATTGTAAGTCTATGATGCAGGAGCATTAATATGAAATTCCTCCTTTGACGGGGTTTTCTCCCTATCTTCATAACGATGGCGTCCTCGGGGGTGTTAGGCTCTGCTTGCACCCGATGCACCTCTCTGCTGATTTGACGATCGACGGCGTCAACGGAGATATTTGATGATGTTTTCCCCCGATGCACGTCTCTGTTAGCTCAATGAGCGGTGGTGTCAACGGGGATATTTATGGCTGTTTTCCCCCGGTGCTCACCGTTGCTGGCCTAGTAAGTGAAGGCGTCTACAGGGGTGTTAGATGACATTTGCCCATGACGCACGTCATTACTGGCTTGATGAGCAATGGCGTCAACGGGGATATTTGTTGATGTCTTCCCCCGGCACACAACCCTTCTGGTTCGGTAGATGATGTCGTCCCTAGGGGTATCTGATGATATTGGCCTTCAGTATATGTCCCTGCTGGTCTGCTGAGCGACGTCGTCATCAAGGGTGTTTGGTGATATTGGCCCTCGGACTCTGTCAGCATAGGTCCATGGTACGGTAGCTCTCAACCTCAGGTCGCTTTACCGTAGAGTCTTCTTTCCCACTTCTCTATTGATGACATTTTCAGGGTTAACAATTGATTTTTGCCTCTGGCGTGCATCTTTGTTGTCTTGATAAAAGATGACGTTAACAGGGGTATTTGATTTTGTTTGCCCTGGCTCTCATCTCTGTTGATTTTT
This sequence comes from Agapanthus africanus, assembly GCA_030015575.1. Taxonomy (NCBI): domain Eukaryota; kingdom Viridiplantae; phylum Streptophyta; class Magnoliopsida; order Asparagales; family Amaryllidaceae; genus Agapanthus; species Agapanthus africanus. The sequence goes on along the minus strand of JASDDO010000010.1, from coordinate 28,250,207 downwards.
CATTGATGTGAAGGCTGAACTGATTGGAAAGTTGCATCGGAGGTGGACAGCCTGGTGAAGACTGACTACCTAGAAGCTTTAATAATCTCTTTCTATGGCCCCTGAGGTGCTTCGGTTGCCGTCAGCGCGAGAATTGCCGGGGACGATCACATTTGGCCTGCGGCCTTTGGTAGGAAGCTTAGCAGAGTTGGCCTGAGTGATAGAAGATGCATCGTCCTTCATATTGCCAGAACCTACGAGCTCAACAGGAGCTTCAGGGATCACCACATATTTGGTGAAGTGGGCGGGCGGGAAAGTGCCGAAATGGATGGTGGAGCCCGATCCTCCGTCTTCGACATAGCCTTTGTTAGTTATATGTGTGCCCTAAAGGCCATTACTGTACATGGGATGTATATTGTAGTGGATGCTTGGACATATATATGGAGGACTTTCTTGCTCGATATGATAGTATGCTATCTGGTTTCTCTTTATGTTAACATGTACACTTATTATCTCGCTATTACATATTGATAAAGCCTTTAGGATGAGTACTTGACTACCAGGATTATGATGCAGATCATACAAGTGGGGATATGGTTGTCGGTAAGTACATCCTTCAAATGTTCCTAGTGATGGGAGTATCGAGACAGGGCATCGATACTCCAGAGTAGACTAGCGTATACGCTTCTCGACCCATATGATGAGCGATGGATGATACTGCATCCATTGGTGTTTAACATCAGAGAAGGTATACGGGTGCTCAGTGGAGACTGGGTACACTGAACGGACTCGCCGGGAACTCCCAGATGGTATTATACCTATCGTCGGATAGCAGTTCTCTGGTGACACTGGTACAGGTTAGTCTGTAGACCCGAGATCGTCATAGTGTCTTATGTGGTTCCCACTATTCTTTGATTTCCACCATACCACGGTCAAGAGATCGTGCAAAAAGGTGGTTTTGGGTACAGTCTCGAGTCACATGGAGGCAATGAGGGATAGGAGGGGTTTCGTCTCTCCCGATATTGGGAGTTGATGTTGCGCTATTCTCGATTGGCCATAACAGGAAATCCCAGCCAAGGGTTGCTGAGATTTACTGGTAAGTGTTATCAGTAGTTTTTCTAACCGTTATGGACCTTGCATTGGCATGACTTATCAGGATATTGTGGTCTGACGTTATACCACCCCCAGGCTATGATATGCGACATATCTGACGAAGAGACCGGACTGTACGGTAGTGTTACTGATTGGATTCGCAGGAGTACGAGCAGGATTGCTTGTTGATCTTCTGATCGCTGAATACCCGGGTGGCCGTTACGTTTAGCAGACCACTTGCGGCTTGTGGGTGTTTGATATGATCATCACCTACTGCCGGCGTATTGATGAGTCTTTAGAGTCCTACACAGAGGTTTCCTGGTTCATGCGAAACGGAGTAGGAGCCCATATGTGATATAGGCAGGGCCGAGATTAATGCGATATGTGATACCACATTCTATTCTCGCGACTTATGACATTGGTCGGTTATATGTGATATAGCCGGGTTATCGGATCAAGTGTTGATTCGATAAGTTGTTGCATTTGATATTAGTCGGTTATACACAATATAGCCGGATTATTAAATAAAGTGTTGATTTAATAATTTAATGTATAATTATATACTTGATATATTACATTACATTAACTAATATTAGCTCACTTAAGTAATTCTTTTTCTCACATTTGATACACTTTACATATATGTGATATATGTATTGTTTTCTTTTTTGCACACTAAATATATATGTGATATATATAAGTGTGTCATGCTAGGTTACACATGCAACAAAGTTGTGTGAGACTTACACCATGCTAGGGTTAATGTTAAGGTTTTATTTATTATTAAGTAAATTCAAAATGGTATAATTAGTCATGATTAGGGTTTGTAGAAATTTGTAGAACCAATGACTTTGTCCACCTCTTTTGTTTTACTTAAAGATATATTTTAACCTAACCTTTAATCCTTAGCCATAGTTTAGTCTCTACAAGGGTTAGTGTATGTCATACACTCACTATGGTTGCATTTCTAATCTCATGAGTTCATTCATCTCTCCATCACTTCTTCTTCTTCCTTAAGAGAAAAAACTTGCTAGCTTTTTCTAAGTGATGATAAATTGTGAGAAAAAGAAATATAAAGAGAGCCAAATTCCTACTTCATCATCCTCTACTATTAGCCATTTAGTTTAGGGTGTTTGCTTCACTAATCTCACCATTAGTGAAGAGGTAGCATGAGCTCGAGTATCCTCGACGTAGATCATTTTCGGCCTCGAAAACATTGAGCAAGCTTGTTCGTTTCTTCAAGTGAACCCTCGCGAGAGTCCGGGAGTTCACCATTCACAGCGAAGGGACTACAACATGGAGCTTTAAAAGTGAATGACCGGTCTACAAAGGTTGTATTTCTTGTTCACTTCTTTGTAAAGTGTTTACATATCGTTTCGTCGTATTTTCTAGTAGCGATTTTAGGGTTAGGGTTTACTAGAACGACAAATTTTTAAAATTGGCATGGATGATGCCTCCTGAAAACTTGCTGCCGTGCTAGGAAACCCTACAGTGGTATCAGAGCCATGCTAGAAAATTAGACGATGTTTTCTAGGATTACGAAACCAAAACTACTCCGAAACACCCGATATGAAAACTTGGTTTCTGTCAATTTTAAAAAGTCTTCAAATTTTTTTTAAAACAACTGCAGAATATTGTATGAGATATGACATGAACACCATGAAAATTTGAGGGGGTTTTGTGCAAATATGGCCGGCCACATAGGTATAAAATCCGTCCTCTTCGGTTCAAATTTTGATTTTGGGCTCAAATTTTCTGGGTGTTCCAGTCTCTGGGTTTTAGGGTTTCAGGTGTTGTTTGTTTTTGCTAAATTTTCATGTGATGTTAACTTTCTGCAAAATAAACTCGGAGTGTTTCGCAGTCGTAATTCTAACATGTATTCGGGTTATTTAGACGATGTTAAAAAGTTCAAACGGATATCAATAACCCAATTTTTCCCCATTGGAAATTTTTCAAGAGTTGGATTTTTTCCGAGTTTAAAATCTTCGGATAATCATGCAAGCGATTCTGTGGACACTCTAGAAGAACGAAACCCTAACTCGATTATGTGACCGTCAGAACCATCATCAAACCCTAGGGTTTATGGTAGTTCAGCGGTGCCACATGTGAGGCATTGGTTGACCCTTCTACGGCTGGTTCATAGGAGCTGTGGCATGTTCTGGGTATCTTTTTTGAACTCCGCTCAAGTGTTGAGCTTGTTAGGAAATTTTGGGTGCTTGGTTATTCGATCGAAAAGTTTAACTTCGTCTAGCATATCTGTGATTGTGATACAATATTTTGAATCCACATAATTGGTTATGAGATAACTAGTTTGAATTTTATAAATCTAGCAGTTTAGTCTCATTTGATCGGTTACCACGGGATTTTGATGTGATCAAAAGTCCGTCATAATTACGTAGTGTACGCGGATACTTGCCGGGTAACCTTAATAGATAATCACGCCCCATAGCCCCGACCATGTGACTGTAGGAGAACCCCGTTACCAAAAGCATCCGTTCGGGTGCTCGCGGCTGCGGTGTTCCGCCTTAGTGCACTTCGTCGACGACACCGGGGGGTGCGGCTATCTACTAAAGTTTCCGATAAGCATGCGATCAGGTTATCGGGAATCTTGTTGAAATACCCGACAGGTTATTGGAAAGTGTTTCAATATCGAGACTAAAATGCGGGGTTTATAATTGTTAGGCATATGATGTCTAAGGAATTCATTTGGTTAGGCATGAAATCCAATGTATGTGATATATTAGGTTTATGATGTCTAAGGTGGTTGCGGATTCCAACTGTTGTAGTTTTTCACTTTCTTTTCTGCAACCATAAGTGTAATATGTGGTGTATCACCGGTTTCGGTGATATATGTCAACGATAATTGGGATACGCATATTTACTTATGTTGATGACATGTGATCTTATGTGCTGCTGTGATATGTTATATTGGATCATCGTGTTTTGAATAGCCGGGGTTTTATGTGAGATGTGAGTTTTTATTTTCATTCATGTAAAATTCATTGTATGTAATATTCTTTTATTGGGGCACTTCCGGGTTGAGAATAATGTCACCATTGTATATTATTTAATTTTCCGTATTAGGATAGACCCAAGGTGTGGAGCACAAGTAACCGGGTTCTAGGGTCCAGTAGGAGACCTCGAGGAGTCGAGACCGGGTCTCCTAACTCTAGAATTGGTAGGGTTGCTTGATGCTTTCATAGGGGTCTAAGGATGTGGGTTTGGCTATTCATCACGACCGTAGAATCTGTGTTTTTTACAGGCTTAAATAAAACACGGAATTCCTAGTATATCCAATATTTCATATGTGATTCTTCTGCTGCTGATATTCTGTGATGTGATCACTTGATATGTTCTGAGATGAATGCCTATATTATATATATGAGATTTAATAAATATTGTTGCTTTCGTTTCTTATGTGATACTTAGGAAGCATAACAGATGGGACTTCATTAATGAGATTAATGAAAGAAAAAGAAACCTAAAGATGTTGTAGAAACTTGTTTAAAAACTGGTAGCTCTAGTTTTTACTTTGCATAGCGGTATTCCTTGTAGAATATCCAGCACCTTATTCGATAAGGAAAGAGCCGAGATCCCTTCACCGGGAGTGATCTCTTTAGCAAAACTAGAAGATGCTACAAACTCGGTTTGTCTTTTGATTGCTTTTATAGTTTTTGCTTTGCATAGTGGTATTTATAAAATACCATGCACTTTATTCGATAAGTAAAGAGCCGAGATCCCTTCACCGGGAGTGACCTCTTTAGCAAAACTAGTAAAAACTTAAAAAACACTCCTTTTCAAAATCACTCGATTCTACAACGATATCAGGTTCATTACGTAAAGGGTTTTCTTAAAAACATGTCGTAGCCCTCCATCATTTCAGATAAGTACTACTCAGTATTCGTGCTACGTTTGTTGGCCTCCGTCAAGACGTAGTGTGCGGTAGCTAACTAGTGCTTATCTGCAGCATACGATGCGATTGGATTAGGGTAGTCATGCGACTTTGTTGGCCTCCGTCAAGGATCATGCGGGTAGGTTTAATTCAATCATGAAATGTACGGGTTGAACTTGACTAGCAGCCTATGGTTTGTTGGCCTCCGTCAAGGTCATAAGAAGCTAGGGGTAAAATATTATCGGGAATTTCAAGTGTTGAAATTTGCATTGAGATTGCATACCTTCTATGGGATAGCTGGATCCTGATACCCATGCGAGTAAGAGTTACTCCTGGGAGAGTTTTACACATTACAATTAGCCGATCAAGTGGGTGTCTAGAAAGGTGTTAACGGGGTTACGCCCATGGTAAAATGAGGTTTATTTTAATTCGGTTCGTGCGAAAGCACGGGGAACCTCCCTCAAAATACTGACACTAGCCTTCCCGAAAGATTGGCAAACTTGTAGGGTGTAATTAATCCCGGCTAGTCTTACCTTTTAGGGTTTGAAGGTATATTTGACTAAAATAGTGGGAGCCATCCTGATTAGATAAACTAATAACCAATCTAATCCTGCAAGAGCGCACGCAGAGTGTTTTCTTCTCTCTCTCTCTCTCTCCTGGTATTGACCATGTCACGACTTAATCAAGATAATAATATGGATGCATTGACCGAACCAGCTTATTATACTGAGCTAGGGAACGTTGTGTTAGTGTATATGCCATAGGGGCCATTATTGTATCATACTAGCTTGTATATTAGTTAATGGAAGCTTGGGATATGCACAGTTATATTAACAGTCTTGCTAAACATGGTAGTATGCTACTTAGTTTATTTCTATCTTAATATGTGTATATGATAGCATATCGAGAATACATATTGGTAGAGCCCTTAGGATCTTGCTTGACTACCAGCGTTGTGATGACAGTCACACTAGTGGGGGCTGGGTAGGCTACAAGAACATCCTTTTTCAGGTCCCTAGTCGCAGGATTATCCAGACAGGGCATTGATACTCCTGAGTAGACTAGTGTGTATGCTTCTCATCCCAGTTGGGGAGATGGTCTGTCCCACAGCCATCAGTACGTCGTACTGGAGATATTATACAGGTGCTCGTTGGGTTATGGGTACACCGGACAGGACTCGCAGGGAACTGTTGGTTGGTATTATACCCGTCGTCAGTAAACAGTTCCCAAGCGATATGAGTATAGCATAGTCCGCAGACTTGACACTGCTGCTTCGCCTAGAGTGTGTTCCCACTGTTCTTAGATTGCTACCCTACTACAGCTCAAAGGAGTCATGCAAACAGGTAGCAGTTGGGTGCAGTCCCGAAGCACATGGAGGCAGTGGCGGTTAGATAGGATTCGTCTCTCCCGGTATTGGGAGTTGATATCGCGCTGTGTTTGGAGAGCCATTACGCAAAGTCCCTGGCCAGGGCGGACGAGATTTACTGGTAGGTTTTCCAGTAGCTTCTCAAGGTGTAATGGGCTTCGCTCCAACACGACTTATACCGCTTTTAGGGGACTGACGCTTGCCGCTCCCCTATGCCCGATATGCGATAGTCATTGACGAACAGACCGGACTTTACGGAGATTGTCACATCAGGCTCAGTAGGAGTTCGGATGGGTTTCCTCATCGGCCTTCTTATCGATATCTACCTGGGGACCGTTACGTACAGCTAGTGCCGCTTGTGGTCTGTGGTTAAACCCGCTGCCAGCGTAGTAGTCGAGTCTTTAGAGTCCCACACAGAGAGCTTCCCTGCTTCGGGCGAAACGATATAGAGGTCGTATGGTTTTACGACAGGGTTCGGACACACACGTGCATTTATGCACGTACGATGTTCAGAAAGTTTATACTAGCAGGCTTTGGTTTAAGCCAGATTCTAGTATTGGATTATTGGATTTATACAGTCTCAGTATTTCCGTGTTTTCACGGATGAGAGGGGCATTCTCGTAATTTGTCGAGAAGCTTCTAGAAGATTGATGAGTTGGAGGCTTAGGTGGAATTTGCATTAATTGGATTAATGACTCATGGTGTGATTCATCCAAAGGAGTTAATGATGCATTTATTGATTAATGACTCATGGGATGAATCACACAAGGTGAGTTAATGAAGCATGATGATATTTTTATTTGTTATTTCATTTAATAAATATCTTATGCTTCATATATTCACAATGAGATATTTTTCCAAGATGATTCTCACTCTCACCTTCTCTCTCCTCAAGCTCTCTCTCTTGAAGAACTAACCCTAACCTCTCATGTGTTGAGATCCAAGGGTTAGCAAGACTAATAGATCCATAATCCTCTTCTATATCCTCTAGGTTGCTTTGATTAGCACTCATAGCCACTTAGTTATCTCAAGTGTGAGATTAAAGCTTGGAGAAGTAGCTCTCGGGTGGATCTTCTATCACAATGAGGAGGCCGACAAGGAGGTGGTCTACGAGAACAAGAAGGACTTGATTCATTAGGTATAATTATCTTTCATAGTAGCTAATCACTTCTATGTTGTTGTTAGTTAGGGTTTGGCAAAGATCCGTAAAGTTAGTCGATGTTAGTTTAAACAAAATGATTGTTTTACCTTTTCCGCCTCCCCGCATCATGTGGGGTGTCTAACGTCGACTTACAGTGGTATCAGAGCCTCGCTAAACCATAACTAACTTATTAGCAAAGTTGTTAGAAATTCGATCGCAAAACGAACCCAAAATTACGACTTTTTCACCATGTTTCTGCCGATTTTAAAACGGGGTCTAAAAATTTTTCAGGGACCCTTAAAAATACAAGCAGGGAATTATATGATTACTGGAGAAATTTGGGATCCTAACTCGGCTAAACCGCCGCGGAACCGCTGCCGATCCAAAGTGTTCCGCTGCGGATCCGCGGCCGAGTTGGAGCCGAGTCGGCCCAAAATTCCCCAGTAACTCTTCTGTGTTAATTTTGTATTTTCTGGGATGTTCTGTTTCTGCTCAGGTTTCAGGTGCACAGAGAATTATTTGGAGTAGAATCATTTGTGTTTTCTTGATCGAAATTCTAAGATGTTTGTCTAACTTGATTATATCTGTGATGTGTTTAATGTGTTCGTAAACCTCCCCTAACTTCTAGTATGTCGGTTAGCAGGGGGTTGCACATTTCTGTAATGGTTTTTACTGGTTTGTGTTTGTGGACTTGTTGGATTGTCGTGAATGGATAGCCGGGGATGTGAGACGAGCGTTTCTTTCATTCAAATGTAATTTGTAAATTGTTGTAATATTATTTTGCTGGGCACAACCGGGATGAGGTTATAGCCACCGCTGTATTATTTCATTTACTGTTTTCTGCTCCTAGGATAGACCCAAGATAGGGTGCACAAACTACCGGGTACTTTGAAGTGTTTAGTGGCCTACTCACGTTGTTGAGAGAGACCGCTTCACTTCGGGTACTTGGCGGGTAGTTTGTCGTACCCGTAGGGGTCTAGGGTGGGGTTTTGGCTATTCATCGCGACTGTGAAATCCGTCTTTCTTTGCAGGCTCAAAAGGAATGTGGATTCGTAGAAAATCCAATATGTTCATCTGTGATCTGGAATGCCTATTATTGCGCCTGACGAATGTACAATATCTATATATAATAGCTATTAGACGTCACTTATATTTTACACCCGCGCTAGCCCAGCCCGCGCTCTGTCGTTAGTTAAGTAACCTAACGGGTGAATGACGGGACCCAGTGGCGAATGCAGATGGAATAAGAGGACATTGTATTTTCGTTGTTTTTTGCAATGATAGGTTAATTGATGTGACGTATTATTTTAATGCAAAGAAAATAAACCAAAGTTGAATCGTTGGAATAGTTTAAAAGAAACCACTCGGTTATTTTTAAAACAGATGAAAATTTTCAATTGCGGAGCTTTAACCACTCCTTTTAAAAGCTATCAGGTTCCTTCGATCATATCAAGTTCACTACGTTCACGGTTTCACCAAAACCATTCGTAGCCCTCCGTCATTTCATTTGGGTATTCAGTAGTATTCAAGCTATGCATTTTGACCAACGCCAAGGCATAGTGTTTGGTAGCTGCTGGGTATTCATTTGTTGCATAGATAGATGAGTTAGTTTGGGGCAGTCATATTATCATTTGGCCAACGTTAGGGGTATGTAGGATGAGTTCAAATTAACAAGAGAATGATGGGTAGAACTTGACATGTGACTTATGACATTTTGACCAACGCCAAGGTCATAAGAGCATGGGGCAGAAATTTATATCGGGAATTTCTAAAGAAACTGAAATTTGCAAAGAAATGCATACCATTTGGAGTGTGATAATTTTGGTAGGATTCCTTCAGCTTTATCACACGATGATATTTGGATCCCGATCCTACTGTGAGTATCCGCTACTCATCAGGAGATTCGTCACTTAACGATCAATGCTATAAACCAAGTAAGTGTCGAGAAAAGTGTCAGCGGGGTTAAGCCCCCAGAGAAAAGAGGTTATTTAATTAAGGAATTTCGCGAAAGCGTCGTAAAACCTCCCTCGAAGTACCGACACCGGCCTGGATGGACGGTTAAGAAAGTATTGTACGGTGAGAATAGTCCTGGCTAGTTCTTCCTTTTTGGTTTGAGGAGGGATTTGAGAAATAGTGGGAGCCATCCTGTTTAGATAAACTAAAAACCACTCTAAACTTGCAAGTGCATCATGCTAAAGTGTTCCCTCTCTCTCTCATTGCAGCGATCCAAAACATGACAGGACTTAAGTTACTATTAGAGAAAAATATTTTGACAGGGCCAAACTATAAAGATTGGTTCCGGAATGTTAAGATGGCTTTGACTTATGACAAATTGGGGTATGTCCTTACTGCTAAGGCACCTGCTGTCCATGGTCCAAAATCCAGTCTTGCGGATAAGGAAATCCATAAGACTTGGGAGTTAGATTGCGCGAAGGCCAAATGCATCGTGCTTGCCTCTATGAATAATGAACATCAGAGGAGGCACAAGGATATGGATCTTGAATCCATATTTCTCCACACAAAGGATCTGTATAGAGAGAAATCTCGTATAGCAAGATACGAGACCTCGAAGATCTTGTTTCAGTCGAGGCTGGCCGTCAGAACATCTGTAGGAGAACATGTACTAAAGATGATTGGCTATATAGAAGAGCTCGCGGACCTCGGGACGACTTTGGAGAACGAGCTCTATACAGACTTGGTTCTTCAGTCCCTTCCTTCCACCTACGCCCAGTTTATTCTGAATTTCAACATTCAAGGAAAAGAAGTTGAACTTCCAGAACTCCTTAACATGTTGAGGAGTGCAGAGGGCACCTTGCAGAAAGCAAGGGAAACACCCACTATGTTTGTTCGCGGTGCTTCCTCTTCCAGGTCCAAGGCAAGGGCCAAAGGAAGGAAGATGAAGGCCGCTACCAAACCAAGAGGTGGTGTTAGTAAGGTGGGAGTTAAGGGAAAGGCAAAGGTTGCGGTGCTTGTAGTGGCAAAGGACAAATGCTTCCACTGTCGTAGGAAAGACCATTGGAAGAAAGATTGCAAAGCTTGGATTGCCAAGAACCAGGACCCGAAGCAAGCTATGGCTTCGACTTCAGGTGTGTTTCTAATTGAAAATTGTCTGTCAATCAACTCTACTTTCTGGGTATTGGATACCGGATCAGGATCTCATATATGCAATTCATTGCAGGCACTGAAAAACCGTAGAGAGCTGAAGGTTGGTGATATGACCCTCCAGGTTGCTAACGGAGCTAGCGTGGGTGCTGTGTCCGTAGGGGATTATCACCTAGGATTGACGAGTGGACATATTTTGGTTTTGCGCAACTGTTTTTATGTACCTAGTTTAACGTGTAATATCATATCGGTATCGTTTTTATCAAAAGAAGGTTATGATTTCACGTTTGTAAGCGATGTTGTTAGCATCCACCTTAATCATGGTTTGATTGGGTCCGGTACACTAGATAACGGTATATACATACTAAACCAATTACAGATTTTCAATGTCCAGAACACACTAAAAAGAAAGTCTCCAGATATAAATCAGGCATTCTTATGGCATTGTAGACTGGGTCACATCAATGAGACAGGGTTAACTAAGTTACATAGAGAAGGATATTTGGATCCGTTCAAATATCAATCTTATGCAACTTGTCAATCATGTCTCAAAGGAAAGATGATAAAAACTCCATTCACTGGACATGGAGTAAGAGCGAGCGAGCTCTTAGGACTCATACACAGCGATGTATGTGGTCCAATGTCTACACATGCAAGATATGGTTTTTCATATTTCATTACTTTTCCGGATGATTACTCTAGGTACGGATTCATTTTCTTGATGAAACATAAATCCGAGGCTTTTGAGAAATTCCAAGAATATAAGAATGAAGTAGAAAACCAAACCGGCAAAAGTATCAAGACACTGAGATCTGATCGAGGTGGTGAATACTTAAGTGCCGAGTTCCTAGGTTACCTAAAAGAGAAAGGAATTCTCTCTCAGCTTACTCCTCCATACACTCCACAACATAACGGTGTATCGAAGAGACGGAACCGAACCCTATTGGATATGGTACGTTCCATGATGAGTAATGCTGAGTTACCGCGATCTTTCTGGGGTTATGCGCTAGAATCAGCAGCATATCTTTTGAACAGGGCTCCTACCAAGACCGTGCCTACCACGCCATATCAGATGTGGAGTGGGAAAAAACCCTATCTTCAGTATCTGATGATATGGGGATGTCCAGCTTTTGTTAAAAAGCAGTATGCGGACAAACTCGAGGCACGATCAGTACAGTGTAAGTTTGTAGGATATCCAAAGAAGTCCAAGGGATATTTCTTCTATTACGCAGAGGAACAAAAGGTTTTTGTTTCTCGTAATGCCTATTTTCTATAACAGCAGTTTTTAGAAAAGGAAACAAGTGGGAGCGCAATAGAACTGGAAGAAATTCCAGAACCACAAACTACTTCTGAAAGTTTAGTAGAACCAGTAGTTCAAGAAGAACAGGATATTCCCGCACCTCTCCGCAGGAGTAATAGGCCATCTCATCCGCCTGAGAGATACTACGGTTTTCTCATAGATGGGGATAGAGAGGATTGCGTCATTGATAATGATGAACCTACTAGCTTCCAGCAGGCCATCCAGAGCGGCGACTCGGTATGATGGCCGGATGCAATGCGGACCGAGATGGAGTCCATGTACACCAACAAAGTATGGACTTTGGACTTTGCTCCAGGTGGGGTAAAACCCATAGGATGCAAATGGATCTTCAAGAAAAAGATTGATGTTGATGGACAGGTGGAAACCTATAAGGCTAGACTTGTTGCAAAGGGTTTTCTTCAAAGACCTGGTTTGGACTATGACGAAACTTTTTCTCCAGTGGCCATGCTCAAATCCATTCGGATCCTTCTTGCTATTACCGCCTTCCATGATTATGAGATCTGGCAGATGGACATAAAGACGGAATTTCTAAATGGTAGTTTAGAAGAGTGCATCTATATAGATCAGCCAGAAGGTTTCAATCAGAGTGGGAGCAGCGGGAAAGTGTGCAAGTTGCTTAAGTCCATTTATGGACTAAAGCAGGCATCGCGGAATTGGAACATCTGTTTTGATGAAACGGTCAAAGAATATGACTTTATCAAAAATCCAGATGACCATGTATATATAGTAAAATTGTAGCACGAACTGTCGTATTCCTCGTCTTGTACGTGGATGACATTCTCTTGATAGAAAATGACATTCCTATGCTACAATCTTTCAAAGGATTCTTGTCACACAGATTCTCCATGAAAGACCTAGGTGATGCCTCTTATATTCTGAGGATCCGGATCTATCGTGATAGATCCAAGAGGATGTTGGGACTATCGCAGTCCAGGTATATCAACACTATACTGAAAAGATTCAGTATAGAAGATTCTAAGCACGGTAATTTACCGGCTTGTCACGGAATCAACATATCCAAAGAGATGTGTCCCAAGACTGATTTGGAAAGGGATCGCATGTCAGTTATACCCTACGCTTCTTCGGTTGGCTCTATAATGTATGCGATGTTGTGCACCAGACCAGATGTAGCTTACGAACTGAGCGTGGTAAGCAGGTATCAGTCAGACCCAGGGGAGAAGCACTGGATAGCAGTAAAGAACATTCTCAAGTACCTGAGAAGGACTAAGGAAATGCTCTTGGTTTACGGCGGAAAAGACCTCAAGATCAAGGCCTTTGCTGATTCTAGCTTCCAGAGTGACAAGGATGACTCCAAGTCCATGTCAGGTTATGTCTTTACCCTCAATGGAGGGGCGGTGTGCTGGAAGAGTTCCAAGAAGGACACCGTTGCTGACTCGACGATGGAAGCGGAGTATATCGCTGCTTGCGATGCCGCAAAAGAAGCGGTCTGGATGAAGAAGTTCCTAACAGAACTTCAGGTGGTTCCTACCATTGTTGATCCAATACCGCTGTATTGCGACAACAACGGAGCTATAGCTTTAGCGAAGGAACACAGGTCCCATCAGAAGTCCAGACACATCTTAAGGCGGTATCACCTGATCAGGGAGATCATAGATCGACAGGAGATCGAGGTCCGGAGAGTTTCTACAGAGGAGAACACTGTTGATCCATTCACTAAGGCCTTACCTCAGATTCAGTTCGAAAGGCTACTCGAGATGATAGGTCTTCGATACGCCAGTACATGGCCCAAGTGAAAGTGGGATATTGTTAGTGTATATGCCCTATGGGCCATTATTGTATCATACTAGCTTGTATATTACTTAATGGAAGCTTGGGATATGCACAGTTATATTAACAGTCTTGCTAAACATGTATGCTACTTGGTTTATTTCTATCTTAATATGTGTATATGTTAGCATATCGAGAATACATATTGATAAAGCCCTTAGGATCTTGCTTGACTACCAGCGTTGTGATGGCAGTCACACTAGTGGGGGCTGGGTAGTCTACAAGCACATCCTTTTTCAGGTCCCTAGTCGCAGGATTATCGATACAGGGCATCGATACTCCGGAATAGACTAGTGTGTACGCTTCTCATCCCAGTTGGGGAGATGGTCTGTCCCACAGCCATCAGTACGTCGTACTGGAGATAGTATACAGGTGCTCGTTGGGTTACGGGTACACCGGACAAGACACGCAGAGAACTGTTGGTTGGTATTATACCCGTCGTCGGTAAACAGTTCCTAGGTGACATGAGTACAGCATAGTCCGCAGACTTGACACTGCTGCTTCGCCTCGAGTGTGTTCCCACTGTTCTTAGATTGCTACCCTACCATGGCTCAAAGGAGTTGTGCAAACAGGTAGCAGTTGGGTGCAGTCCCGAAGCACTTGGAGGCAGTGGCGGTTAGATAGGATTCGTCTCTCCTGGTATTGGGAGTTGATATCGCGCTGTGTTTGGAGAGCCATTACGCAAAGTCCCTGGCCATGGCGGACGAAATTTACTGGTAGGTTTTCCAGTAGCTTCTCAAGGTGTAATGGGCTTCGCTCCAACAAGACTTATACCACTTTTAAGGGACTGACACTTGTCGGCCCCCTAGGCCCGATATGCGATAGTCATTGACGAACAGACCGGACTGTACGGAGATTGTCACATCAGGCTCAGTAGGAGTTCGGATGGGCCTCCTTATCGGCCTCCTTATCGACATCTACTTGGGGACCGTTACGTACAGCTAGTGCAGATTGCGGTCTGTGGTTAAACCCACTGCCAGCGTAGTAGTCGAGTCTTTAGAGTCCCACACAGAGAGTTTCCCTGCTTCGGGCGAAACGATATAGAGGTCGTATGGTTTTACGACAGGGTTCGGACACGCACGTGCATTTATGCACGTACGATGTTCGGACAGTTTATACTAGCAGGCTTTGGTTTAAGCCAGATTCTAGTATTGGATTATTGGATTTATACAGTCTCAGTATTTCCGTGTTTTCACGGATGAGAGGGTCATTCTCGTAATTTGTTGAGAAGCTTCTAGAAGATTGATGAGTTGGAGGATTAAGTGGAATTTGCATTAATTAGATTAATGACTCATGGTGTGATTCATCCAAAGGAGTTAATGATGCATTTATTGATTAATGACTCATGGGATGAATCACACAAGGTGTGTTAATCAAGCATGATGATATTTTTATTTTTATTTCATTTAATAAATATTTTATGCTTCATATATTCACAATGAGATATTTTTCCAAAAGGATTCTCACTCTCATCTTCTCTCTCTTCAAGCTCTCTCTCTTCAAAAACTAACCCTAAACTCTCATGTGTTGAGATCCAAGGGTTAGCAAGACTAATAGATCCTTAATCCTCTTCTATATCCTCTAGGTTGCTTTGATTAGCACTCATAGCCACTTAGTTACTTCAAGTGTGAGGTTAAAGGTTGGAGAAGTAGCTCTCGGGTGGATCTTCTATCACAACGAGGAGGCCGACAAGGAGGTGGTCTACGAGAATAAGAAGGACTTGATTCATTAGGTATAATTATCTTTCATAGTAGCTAATCACTTCTATGTTGTTGTTAGTTAGGGTTTGGCAAAGATCCGTAAAGTTAGTCGATGTTAGTTTAAACAAAATGATTGTTTTACCTTTTCCGCCTCCCCGCATCATGTGGGGTGTCTAACGTCAACTTACACGTTAGTTCCGCTCTATCTTATAATTGTTATAAGTCCGAGCAGGAAATAGGAGAATATCTGGATTTCCACGCAACCCAATCGAGGAATAAGCATGTTGATGCATATTCTTCGGCTGTGTTCATTACCAAGAACTGTTTCTCAGTATCCTCTACGTCCTAGGTATGTGATACCAGATCAGGATCCCATATATGTAATATGTTACATGGGCTACAGATTGGTAGAGAACTGAGAATGGGTGATATGTCTCTATGTGTTAGAGAATGGTGCAATTGTTGCAGCCAAGTCAGTTGGCAAATATCACCTTGTATTAATACATTGATTCTGAATAATATTATTAGATAATGAACCTGTTATACAATATTACATCAGTTTCTTTATTAAGTTAAAGAAGGACATAATTCTGTATTGGAGGATAATATTGTGAATATTTTCCTGAATCAAGAGTTGATTCGACCAGGCACGTTAGATAATAGCATATACGTTCTAAAACAAACCACAGTTTAAAGTATAGAGAACACACACAAGAGGAGTAGTTCAGAAATGAAGGAATCCTTCTTGAGGCATTGTAGACTAAGTCATATTAATGCGACACGACCAGCTAAGTTATATAAGGATGAATATAAGAATCTGTTCAAATTTTCATCTTATGATACTTGCCAGTCTTATTTCATAAGTAAAATGACCAATACTCCATTTACTAGAAACAAAGAAAGAGTTAGTGAACTCTTGGGACAGATACATGATGATGTATTCGGTCCTATATCTACAAATGCCAAGATTGGTTCTTCGTACTTCATTATATTCACTGATCTTCTCTCAGGATTCGGACATATGTTCCTGTTGAAACACAAGTCTGAAAATTTTGAGAAATACAAGGAATATAAGCTTGAACTTGAGAACCTAACGGGTAGAAGTATTAAGCCCTACGATGTGACGGAGGAGGAGAATAGTTGTGCATGGAGTTCCTGGATTATTTAAAGGAGAATATGATTCTCTCTCAGCTTACTCCTTCGAGTACACAACAGAACAATGGTGTATTGGGGCGGAGGTATCGCACTCTATGAGATATGGCACGCTCTATGATGAGTACTGCTGAGTTACATGTTTCCTTTTGGTATTATGCACTTGAGAAGCTACATACCTATTGAATGGGGTTACGTCCAAATCAGGGCCTACCACTACATATGAGATATGGTGTGGGAAGAGACCATATATTAAACTAGTTAAGATATGGGGTTGTCCGACCTATGTTGAAAAGCAAAATCCGGACATGCTCGAGGCAAGGTCAGTTATGTATAAGTTTGTTGGATATCCTAAACATTTGTGAGGGAATATCTTCTACCACTCTAAGGAGAAAAAGGTGTTTTGTTTCTCTGCATGTCACCTTTTTAGAAAAGGAATTTCTTGTGAAGAAATTAGTGGACATAAGGTAGAACTGGAAGGAGTTCCAGCTAGATAAACTAACAGCTGATGAATTGGTGAACCAAAGGATTCAATAGTCTCCAATGAACCTCAGCCTCTCCGCGAATCTGGTAGGGTTCCTCATCCACTTGAGAGATACTATGGTATTCTTGGTCACAGTGGGAGCGAGGATTGTATCATGGTAGATGATGGCCCAACTAGGTTCAGGCAGGCCATCACAAGTGGATACTTTGTGAAATGGCTGGATGCTATGCGATCAAAGATGGAATCCATATACACCAACAAAGTATGACTTTGAATGTTGCATATGAAGGGGTAAAACCCATTGGGAGCAAATGGATCCTGAAAAGATTCTTGGTGTAAATGGAAAATTTGAGACTTTCAAAGCTATGCTTAAGTCCATCAGGATCAATGCAAGTATCACGGAGTTGGAACATCTGTTTTGATGTGACAGTCAAAGAGTTTGACTTCATCAAAAAGGTAGATGAACCATGTATATACAAGAAGGCAGTAGAGAGTAAGATTGTCTTCTACGTATTGTAAGTAGATGACATACTCTAGATAGGAAATGGTTTCCTATACTACACTCGGTCAAGCTCTTCTTATCACGGGGATTCTCAATAGAAGATTTGGATGATTCCTACTACATCTTATGGATTATGATCTATGGTGATAGATCTAAATGGATATTGGGAATGTCCCAAATCTAGGTACATTAACACCATACTAAAGGGGTTTAGTATGGAAGATTCTAAGTGTGGTGGTTCGTCCACTTACTCAGGAATCACTCTCTCCAAAAAGATGTCTTCCGAGACTGATTTGGTGAGAGCTCGCGTGCAAGGGATATCCTATGCTTCGGCAGTAGGCTCTATCAGAGTATGCGATGTTATGTACTAGACCATATGTAGATGACTCACTAAGTTTAGTGATCAGGAATCAATCGGATCTTGGGAGAATCACTGGACAGCTGTGGAGGACATTCTTAAGTACTTGAGAAGCACTAAAAGAAAGTTCTTGGTTCCAGCTTCCACAGTGATAAGTTCGGCTGAGAGTCAGTCACAGGCATTGTCTTTACCCTCAGTGCAGTGATGGTATGTTGGAAGAGTTCCAAGCTAGATACCATGACATACTAGACGATAAAGGCCGAATACATTGCTACCAATAATGCTGCCAAAGTAGCTGTCTGGGCATTTCTTGTTCATGAGATGAACAAGGTTCCTACCATTGAGTGTCCAATAACTGTTATTGTGACAACAATGGAGTTATGGCTTTGGCCTAGGAACGCAGGTCCCATCAGCGTTCCAGACATATTCTGAGGCAAGTATCACCTGATCAGGGAGATGGTTGATATCCAAAGGATCGAGGTAAGGAGAGTAGATTTTGAGGTTAACACAGCGGATCCACTCACAAAGGCCTTACCCCTAGAGAGACTTCTATGGGATGTTTGAGTATGGGATACTTCAACCACTGCTATATTGTTTGGTATTGGATACTACAACAGATGGCCTTAGTGCAAGTGGGAGATTATTAGTTATATGTGTGCCCTAGAGGCTATTACTGTATATGGGATGTATATTGTAGTGGATACTTGGACATATATAGGGAGGAATTTCTTGCTCGATATGATAGTATGCTATCTGGTTGATCTTTATCTTAACATGTACACTTATTGTCTCTCTATTACATGTTGATAAAGCCCTTAGAATGAGTACTTGACTACCAGGATTATGATGCAGATCATACTAGTGGGGACAGGGTAGTTGGTAAGTGCATCCTTCAAATGTTCCTAGTCGTGGGAGTATCGAGACATGGCATCGATACTCCAGAGTAGACTAGCGTATACGCTTCTCGACCCATATGATGGGCGATTGATGATCCCACATCCATTGGTGTTTGACATCAAAGAAGGTATACAGATGCTCAGTGGAGACTGGGTACACTGAACGGACTAACCGAGAACTCCTAGATGGTAGTATACCTATCGTCGGATAGCAGTTCTCTGGTGACACTGGTACAGGTTAGTCTATAGGCCCGAGATCGTCATAGTGTCATGGTGTCTTGTGTGATTCCCACGGTCAAGAGATCGTGCAAAAAGGTGGTTTTGGGGCAAAGTCCCAAGTCATATGGAGGCAATGAGCGATAGGAGTGGTTTCGTCTTTCCCGGTATTGGGAGTTAATGTTGCACTATGCTCGATTGGACAGGGTTGCAGAGATTTACTAGTAAGTGATATCAGTAGTTTCTCGAACCGTTATGGACCTTACATCGGCAAGACTTATCAGGCTATTGGGGTCTGACGTTATACCACCCCCAGGCTATGATATGCGACCTATCTGACGAAGAAACCAGACTGTACGGTAGTGTTACTTATTGGATTCACAGGAGTACGAGCAGGCTTGCTTTTTGATCTTCTGATCACTCAATACCCGGGTGACCGTTACGTTTAGCAGACCGCTTGCGGCTTGTGGGTGTTTGATATGATCATCACCTACTGCCGGCATATTAACGCGTCTTTAGAGTCCTACACAGAGGTTTCCTGGTTCATGCGAAACGGGGTAGTAGCACATATGTGATATGTGCGGGACGGAGATTAATGCGATATGTGATACTACATTCTATTCTCGCGACTTATGACATTGGTCGGTTATTTGTGATAAAGTCGGGTTATCGGATCAAGTGTTGATTCGATAAGTTGTTGCATTTGATATTAGTCTGTTATACACAATATAGCCTGATTATTAAATCAAGTGTTGATTTAACAATTTAATGTATAATTATATATTTGATATATTATATTACATTAACTAATATTAGCTCACTTAAGTAATTCGTTTTCTCACATTTGATAAACTTTACATATATGTGATATATGTATTGTTTTCTTTTTTGCACACTAAATATATATGCGATATATATAAGTGTGTCATGCTAGGTTACACATGCAAAAAAGTTGTGTGAGACTTACACCATGCTAGGGTTAATTTTAAGGTTTTATTTATTATTAAGTAAATTCAAAATGGTGGAATTAGTCATGGTTAGGGTTTGTAGAACTTGTAGAACCATTGACTTTGTCCACCTTTTTGTTTTACTTAAAGATATTTTTTAACCAGACCTTTAACCCTTAGCCATAGTTTAGTCTCTACAAGGGTTAGTGTATGTCATACACTCACCATGGTTGCATTTCTAAGCCCATGAGTTCATTCATCTCTTCATCACTTCTTCTTCTTCCTCAAGAGAAAAAGCTTGCTAGCTTTTTCTAAGTGATGATAAATTGTGAGAAAAAGAAATCTAAAGAGAGCCCAATTACTACTTCATCATCCTCTACTATTAACCATTTATTTTAGGGTGTTTGCTTCACTAATCTCACCATTAGTGAAGAGGTAGAATGAGCTCGAATCTCCTCGACGTAGATCATCTTCGGCCTCGAATACATTGAGCAAGCTTGTTCATTTCTTCAAGTGAACCCTCGCGAGAGTCCGGGAGTTCACCATTCACAGCGAAGGGACTACAACATGGAGCTTTAAAAGTGAAGGACCGGTCTACAAAGGTTGTATTCCTTGTTCACTTCTTTGTAAAGTGTTTACATATCTTTTCGTCAGATTTTCTACTAGCGATTCTAGGGTTAAGGTTTACTAGAACGGCAAATTTTTAAAATTGGCATGGACGATGCCTCCTAAAAACTTGTTGCCGTGCTAGGCAACCCTACATCCATGGAGAAGCTGAATCACATATCCTGGCGCTATCGTCATGAAGTAGGTAGAGCCGATAGTTACTCCAGTTGCGGCACCAGTGTTGTTTTTGGTTGCCATGTTCCGCTCAGAGAAATATATGTTAAAATTCTCTTCTATAACATAAATAAACCCCAAGGAAAGAGAAATATGTCCCACCGGGAGTGCCAGAATCTGTTCGCCTTTGAAAGGGTCCCTCGGGGATCCTTTATCCACCATGGGGGTCTTAAGGGGCCACCGCCATTGATTTGGTTAGATGTGGGAGCTTCTAGGAGGTCACCGCCATGGGTTTGGTGGATGCGGCACCCTCTAGGGGGTCGCTGCCATGGATTTAGTAGAAGTGAGGGCCGCTTGTGGGTCTCCAACATTGATTTGATAGTTATGGGGCCCGCTGGGGGGTCGCCGCAATTGCTTTGTGGGGGTGTGGGGACCTTTGGTGAAGGTTACCGCTATCATTTTAGGGATTTCGAGGTCACCACCGTCAGTTTAGTTAGCGCAGGGTCTTAAAGAAGGTTTCTGCCAATAGTTTGATAGACGTCGGACTCATTAAGGGTGCCGCCACGTAAGTTTTGAAGGGTGCAGAGGCTTCTGGGGGTCACCGCCATTATTTTATAAGCGTGGGGGTCCTCTTGAGAGGTTTCCGCCATTATTTTGATTGGTGCGAGAACATTTTGAGGCCACAGCCATTGGTTGATTTGATGGGGAAGTGCCCGCCATACTTTATTTTAGCAAGTTTTCATTATGCAGTCCATGTCCAGTACATATGTATGTGCATTTGTTCATTTTTCACCCATGCATACGCCCACGGAGTCCATTACAAGGACAATCACGTAGAGGATAACTCGAACGAGCATCTGTATACATGGGGATAACTCCGAGCACCGAAAGAGAATAACTTTTGCAAGCATCATGTAATTCAGTTTTAAAGCTGTCATGAAGCTTATAATAGAATTTCAAGTTTATCGAATAGTTCAAAATTGAGTCGTCAACTTTGCATTTCAGGGATAACTCTTTATCGAGCATCCAACGAATTTCCAACAATTACAGAGAATATTATTTGAATCGAGCAAGAATTTGCAAAGAAGAGGAACCTCATTGCCCATACTTACATGAGTTCAAGCTCTTCTCTTCTTCTTCTTCTAGAAATTCTGATCTTTCAAGTGCTTCCGGTGCTCTTCGATGATCCAACAGTGGTCTTTGATGACTTTTTGTGTTTTAGAGTGATTAATAGTGATTAGCCTTCTTTGGAGGCTTATGGGGAGTTTTTATAGTTCCCTGGGATTTACAGATCATGTCTATGAACGTAGGCCACGATTTAAGAATGTGGGGGCGTGCAACTCGCCACTATCGGGGACCCTTTAGAGGAGCGGCAGAAGCCTATCTAGAGCATGGCAGCGGAGACCCAGTGTCGGGTACCTTCTAAAGAGCGGCGGGAGCCTCTTTTTGCATGGCGGGGACTTTTATGTCGGGGGCCCCGTTAAGATGGCTTCCTGTGCTTTTGAACCATGTTGATGACTTATGTATCTTCATCAAGTGGGTGTACTCTTTCTAAGACTGCAAGTTTGGAGAACGGACATAAGCGTTGTTATCTAAAGCGGAAGCAGTCTCATCCAAAATGAGCCCACTCAATAAGCTAGTTAGAATAGATCTGCCTGGTATCTTATAGAGGTCAACAGGAGGTCCTGAGGAGAAAACCCCCTAAAGGGCGGTCCCGACAGGGGGACCCCTTGAAGGGGGGTCTCGACAGTGGGAACCCCTTTTAGGGGGGTCCCGAGAGCGGGAACCCCCTTTGGGGGGGTTCCGACGACGGGACCCCTCAATAAGGGGGGTCCCGAAAGAATGAACTTAGGGAGTTCCGAGAGTAGGAAGCCCCTTTGGGGGGTTCCGAAGAAAGAAAACCCCTTTTTAGGGGTTTTCAAAAGTGAGAACCTCCTTTTGGGGAGGTTCCGAGGCTGAACACCGTGATCCCATGTTCAAAGATTAGGGGAGCAATATGGACGGATCATGTTCCCATGGATCTCGCAAGAGATCCGGGGTCAAGTGGTGAAAGCTTAAGGCTTTCATCGAATATACATGTTCGAAAACGCTTGATCGGGATGAAAACCATGGGCTTTCAACTCAAGAGTCCTTCTCCCTTGTTCTTCAAGCTTGATCCCCTTTGCTTGCTTTTTGTTCTTGGATCTTGGGTTCTTGATATTTAGTTTTCCAAAATAGATGGGTTCTCTTTTGATTGGTTGTATTGAGAGAGAAAGAGATGAGAGAGACCTAAAAGGAACTTTCTTTCCTTTTGGAGCGCTCTCTCTCTCTCTCTCTTTAAGTAAGAAGAAGACGAGGAAGATGAAGAATTGCCTCTTTTGGTGGAGGCTCAAAACTCTAGAAAGATTGAGAGAATGAATGTTTTATTGATTTCTTCATATGTTTGCCTTATATAGGCTTTCAACTTTATACATAGCCCCTTGGGAATTACAAATTTGGATTTTTGCCTTTTCCATGCCCTATGTGCACATCATTTTGCATATGAGCCATGTGTTTTAAAAAAATTGTCTTTTTTCCTATTCCTTTTACATTTACTTCCTACTTATTGCATATTACATCAATCTATTACATTTTTATTTCTTTTCTTACCATAGGGTCGGCCCCTATGCTTGAGCTTGGACCCGCCTTGGGCCGGGCATGGGCCTACTTGACTTGGGTTCGGGCTCGATGCTGTTAGACTTGGGTTGGACCCGGCCTTCTGGTTGACTTTGAATTTTGACTTTTGACTTTGTTCAAAGGGGTGTGATTTTTAACCCCAACGATGGTCATGCCTTCATCAATCAACTAGGCAGATCAAGTCCAAACACTGCTTAAATTTGATATCCGGAACCATCTAAGTAAATGCAACTGTCGGATTCCTATGGGTACCAACCTTCGTAAGAGCCGCATCCGTCTTCCTGTCCTCCAAGAAGAACACTCTCACCTCCTGCAGAACACCTAAAACAAACAATCTCCGTAAATACTTGGTCTCCCTAACCGCCTCCAAGATGGTTATCAACTCTGCCTCCCCTGTTGATGTCGCGATAACAATCTAAAATGTCGATCTACCTGACACTGCATCCGTGTTCCTATAACCTGTCCTCGACCTCCAACTATCCCCGTCACTAACTATCCCTAATGATGACACCAATCCGATGTGCGCCTTTAACCGAGAGGACATGGGCCGGGTCTACTCTCTTATACGGATCGAGAACCTGATCGATATACTATTGCAACGGACAAAACTACCCATCCATGACAATATATATGCTATGAAACTCCCATACAGATTTTCCGTCGAACTCCTGATCTCATATCCTTAGAGCCTCGTCCCTAGCCTCTCCCGTGTTTGTAAATCCCATAGGCCTCCACACAACTGGCTACACTAGACTCTCCGCCTGAATTGAAGTATCAACCACATCATCTATACCTGTAACCTGGTATGAAGTTTCGAACACCACCTGGCTCGGTGGCCCTGTTCTCTGCTCACCATCTTCCCGAGTCTATTTTCTCTAAGACATCATAGACTCAACCTATCAAATATCGGCTAATTACTCCACCCTTAGTACCAGGACATCACGACCTATATCCTTTTGCTCCGCATCTAGAATCACGAAACCCTGAGTAATTCCTATCCCTTCCAGTCCATACCTCCTCAAGAATTGTCCTCTCTACCGCCATTAATGGTGACCGATCGATGAGGTACTCGGCAGTAGATAGGGCTTCTGCCCGAAACACTCTAGGAACTCCAGCCGTAAGCCGTGAATATATGTTCTTACCAAAAACTTTCCAAACCATCTACTCTACTCCGCCAATATACCTAGGATCAAAATTGGTGTGATGCATGATCCTCCTTGACTTGCATAATGATCAAAACGAAGAAGCTTCACACGCTTCCCGAACTGCTTCTCTACAACATCCTTTCTGAAAATCTCAACATTCTCGATCTTTGGCATAAGAACGTACACCCAAAACTTTCTTGAGAAGTCGCCAATGAAGGAATGCTGATGTCTGACTCCACCTCGAGAAAAAACCGATGCCGGAACCATCTCTGTCTTCTTCCCTTGAACACAGTCCTCCCGAAGATCTCTCATGCTGATCTATACACCTCCAAGTGACTGCTTCTTTTGAGACCCCTCCAAACCCGCCTCACCAATATGGATCAATCATGGATGCCACACCTTGACGGAGTCTGAACCACCTAAACTAGTAAAAGATCTAGCAACATCTCCTAAGACCGCCCGTCCCTGAAGAAAATACAGATTCCTTACCCTTTTTGCCATCATGAAAATATGAACACTCTTGGAAATCATCATGGAATCTCTATTGATCACGCACTTGCAACCGATCCTGCCCAAAGCACCTAATGAAATCAAGCTCCTCCTCAGATCTGGCACGTGCCGGACATCTGTTAATGACCAAACTCTCCCATCATGCATGCGGATCTGAACTGTGCTAATCCCAACAACTCTACTCAACATACTGTTCCCGATAAAGACCGAGTCTCTATCAACTGAACGGTACGTCACAAACCAAATCCGATTCGAGTCACGTGGAATGAACACCCCGAATTCAACATCCATGATCCATATGCGTCTGAAGTCGATCATACCGATAGAATTGAAACATCACTGCCATTATTCGAATCCTTCACCGTAACCGCAGTACCTGAAGATATAAGCTTGGCTTTCTCCTTGCACTTCGGAAATCCAATGCCCACTCTCTATAATGCAAATAAATGACCTATCATTCTCGCGATTTCTCGATTTTTCCTTGGAGCCTCCATCTGAACGGTATGTAACGAACAATGTGTCACCCTGACTACTCTTGTCACCTATCACCTTCTCCCTCAACACCTCACTATGCAGACATTCTTTTAAATCCTCTGAGGAAAACTTATCCCGGCTATACACCATCGAATTGACGTACCGTCCGTACTCTGAGATCAACGAACATATTAGAATCATCGACTGATCCTCATCCTTTATCTGCACCTCCATGTTTCACAATTTATCACAATCTGGTTGAGTACGTCCAGGTGGTCTTTGATGGATTTCCTCTCCTTCATCTTTAACGTGTACAATTGTTTCTAGAGGTAGAGACGATTTGTAAGCGATTTCTTCATGTATAGGAACTCCAACTTACTCCATAACCCTACTGATATGGTCTCCTGCTCAACCTTGCAAAGAACTTCATCAGCCAAGTGAAGCTATATCGAACTGAAGGCTTTGTCCTCATCTCCTCTTTCTTATCTTCTGTGGGCATCTTCGGAATACTTTCTGTTGCAAAAACAATCTTATGAACCCCTGCTACTTGAGAATAGCCATCATCTTCAACCTCCAAAGGCCGAAGATGTTTCTCCCATCAAACTTAGCCACCTTGTAATACGTAGATTCCATCTTCCTAAAGAATCTGAAAACACCGAATCAGATGCTCTGATACCACCTGCTGTAATTTCTAAACCCGTGATTCTCGAAGGAATCAAAAACCACACAAAAATTCACAGCGGAAAATCTATCAGGATCACGTGCAAATAAACTATCTGAAAAAGATTAACCGAACAAACTACCAAAACAAAGCAAGTTATCAGAAGCACACACCAAACAACATAAAACACAAGATTTTACCCAGGTTTGGCGCAACTTCTACCTAATCCTGCAATCCAATGATGAGAACTTCCACTATCAAGAAAGGATTACATGAGAATGCCCTCACCGATCATCGCTCAATAAAAAGTAATAACTAACCCTAAAAAAAGCCTCTCCTTTATCTCCCTCTGTAACGATTCTAAATTCCACGTACCGTCCCTCTTTTTTTAATTAATAAAAGATGTTATTTTCTAATCTTGAATCAAGTGTAAGTAATTCTTGTGAAATAAGTGCAAAAAACAAATTGTAGCTCACTGGTTAGGTCTCTACACTGATGCCCCATAGCAAACGAGTTTGAATCCTTGCATCCCAATTTATTTTATTTTAAATTCTTTTGATGTTTTAAAGTTCCTGAAAGTTTCATTGGTGATTCATGGAGTTACGAATGGTTACAAAATAAAAGATATATGTTTTATGCCTAGCTAAACCAACCTGAACCCACGATACGAACCCCGACGCGAACCCCTACACTCGGGCCGACCAGGTCGGCCAAACCCTTGTTTGGTCAGCCAAAAGTTGCCCCTGTTCATAAATACCTTACCTTATTCCCTAGTTTCCCCTCTAAACCATACTGAAGTAATTCTCTCTAAAATATTCTCTTAAGTCCAAGTTTCCTTAAGACCAAGTCCTAGATGCCAAGCACTTTCAAGCTCCCTCAAGCGCATCTTCCTCCGTGCAGGCCTCGACTTCCTCTGTCCTCTCTCTACGAAGCTCCCAAGTCGACTAAGGATCTCTCAACAATCAATCGCCAAACTCCCTCTCCTCGAACGTCGAAGTACCGCTTTTGAACCTCTCTAGTTTCTAGTAGTGGTGAATTGGTTGTTAGACCAATTCAAACCCTGAGTAAGTCGCCTCCCTTGTCTCCTCTAATTGATCGTTCTCTCTCTTTTGATAAATGACACATTCGCTCTAATCTACGTCATGTTGAACTTCGCAATGCTGGTTAATCTAAATTAAAATTATCATCTCTTCATATACGTGGAACGTTAAGATAGAAATGCCTTGTGCTAACAATTGGTTCATGTCAAATATATGATCTACAGTGTATTGATTCTTATGGATAAACATCACTTTTAACTTGTTTCATATTACATATCCCACAATTTCATCAGTTGTTAGTATTGGCATATCTTAATGATTTTACTATAGCCAATATACGTCATTTTTGCTATCTTGGTACAAGAAAACAACATAGCAAGATATACCATGTTTATGTGTTATTTTGAAGATGGTTATTGTTTAATAATACACGGGGTAACGACCTACCCTACACGAACACTTTTGATCATAGCACAATCTTATGTTTGTAGCTTTTATAATAGATTTGAATTTCACTAAAATACCATCAAGTTACCAAAATTGAAATTAATCGATTCTTATTTTTTCCTTGAAAATTTCGCCCCTCACAACCCTCTTTAAGGGAGCCCTATTGAAGATGGTGTAGATTATCGCACATCTTTGGTCTAGTGGGTAAGATCGGAGTTCTTCACGGAGCATGTTCTCGAAGGAAAAGAAAATACGGTTTTTAATTCAAAGTAAAACAAATTTAACAATATAAAACTAACTTAACAATTTATAACTTAAAAGAAAAGAAATTTTGCAAATTAGATTTTAAATAAATACCCCTAAATTGAAAAGATTTAATTTCAATAAAAATACTTTAGTTTTTCCAAAAGATTGATTTTTCATTAAAATGCCATAAAATTCTAAAAGCTTGGTTTTCTCACTAAAACACCACGAAATCTAAAATAAAATTTTAATAAAAACACTTGACAGTTTAATTAACATATTTTTACCAAAAACACCCTCGAGGTTTTGAAATAAAGTACTTTACATAAAAAAAACCTAAAGCTTTCATATGGATAATTTTAATTAAATACTTTAATAATCCAAATTGTTATATTTTCACATAAATACCTAGAATTATAAAACCAATAGCTTGCTAGTATTCTAGGTAATGGGTGGATTTAAGTGACCTATTCTTTCTTAAGACTCAGGGAGCCAGAGACAATAAATGCTACCACTTGTTTATCTCCTGATATATAAATCATATCTTTACGGAAATTAATTTACACGAATATTGAATCAAACTTAACCCAACACTTGATAATCTACAAGACTTGTACTCAAACCATTGCATGCTAGATTTGACTTAATTTGAACCATGAATATCACTTGACATGAATATCAACACTCGATAATCTACAAGACTTGTACTCAAACCATTACATGCTAGACTTGACTTAACTTGAACCATGAATATTACTTGACATGAATACTCTTTACTCAATCAACCCTATTACATGCTTGATTAGACTTGACCCGAATCAAGAATACATAAGGACTTGACATGAACCCTTGACATGAATACATGAACTCGACTTGAACCATGAACTTGTACTCTTTTTATGTATTCATTGATTCGGGCAAGACTTATAACCTTGATTGTAAATTTAGATTACGCGGGGGTGTTGGGGTAGCTTGAGTATGAATCCAATGGAATCTCAGGAGTCTCATTATTAAGATAATATTGCTGTGGTACCAGGATGAAATGGTTCAAATAACGTCGTCGTGGTACCGGTTTTTCATGACCCAGAATTGGCACATGACCGGCACTTGAATCACGTAGAGTCTATAGGACCCCACTGTAACCCAAGTAAGCCGAAAGCCCAGAAATCTAAACCTTTTTTAAGAAAATAATGGAGGTGAAGTTTTGGAATAAAGGTATAATGAAATCAAGTTCTTTCTTTTTAAACTATATATAAAGTTCATTTGAAATATAAGTGAATCATAAGCTATAATTTGAACACCTTTTCGTCATTTGAAATTTGGGCAGCACCACCTTTGTAAATTTTGATAAAAAAAAGTACATAATCAATAATATGGAACCCCCAAGCGGGAGCTAGCTCTTCACCAAATGGTGGAAACAACCATGCAAAATGAATATACGACGCTCAAAGCGAAAATCAACGCAGAAAAGAAAGCAAAGAAAACCAAAGCATCATCAAACCCAAAATAAAGAATAATACACACATCTCGCTCTAAGTCTGAAAGAATATACAAGCATAGTATATATGTCGTAAATGAAAATAATACGAGCGTATACAGAATAAAGAAATCATAGCACGAGCGTAAACAGAATAAAGAAAACGTAAACGCGAACAATATAAAATACGTAACTACGGATGAGCCATACAGTTATAGTTTAAAATAATATGAATCGTTGTTTTAGAAAATAGGGGTTACGATGTTTTTGAAAAAGATACCATTTGAAAATCCGTAGCGTCCCTTGAAGTTATCATTTAAAAGTACGTGATGATTCGCTAGTTTTGAAAATAGGTATGGCTCTAAATATATCCTAATATCTTCTTAAGTGATTTTCAAAAAATAATATTTCTTGAGTCGATATATATAAGTTGGCGATCCATCCTCATCATATCACGTACGGTAAAATCCATCGTACGATATCATCGATCAATAGTATGGATCTATAGTCGCGTACATTATTTCATCTCATATCATCATGTATCATTTCATGACATATCGTGTCATGCCATGTCATATCATATAATATATATGTCGCCCCGTATCATCATATCAAACATATCGACTCATTTCATCATAGCATATCATATCCTCATCTCATTATGTTGTATCATAATTATCCTAAATTTATATATATATATATATATATATATATATATATATATATAAGCATATACATATAGCTCAAGGCAAAGAGAAACTAGAACTAAGAATATACCTTCCTACAAGTATACTACTATGGCTTATAGTATTTTAGAACCCTATTAGCTAGGTATACATGTCTATAATATCTATATATAACTATATATCTAGTATCCTAGTACTACGGTTGCGGGGGTACTATATGTCATCCACCCGACATCCCTGTAGATATACATCTACTCACCTACTATCCTCGCTCTAGCCGAAATCAATGAACACCTTGCTCTCCTTCGTCGTCTTGGAAGTCCACGCGAATGTACCTACAATCGAAATCCATGACCAAAATCTAATGAACACTCGAATCAAATTTCATAGAAATCCATATCCAAAACCGATACGACAAGCGAAAGGAACATAGGTTAGAACCTATGATCAATAAGTGCTAAAACAACAAAATACGTGTTGCGTCGACGTATGAATGTCAAACAATCGAGTCAAAACACAAATATACAAAAAATCAAGTTTCAAATATCATAAAACATCGCCAGAAATCACGTAAAACGACTCTGGATTTTTATTAAGGTAAAATTAGACTTTTTTGCATACATGGTAGGTCTAGTTATCTAAAAAGTGAGCTACAGACCAAGTTTCGGACCCTAACTCCAAAATTGGGCCGCAAATTGTGGATAAATCGAATAAAACGGCGGCCAAAAGATGAGGGTTTGGGCTCGTGTTTCTAGGACGGCTTCCTAGTGATCTGCACATCTTACTGCATATACTATTAAATTTTCAGAGTCTCTAAGTAATACCGGATTCCAATTGATCATCAATATCCCCACAAAATCGACATCGGAAAATTCTAAGTTCGTCTTTGAACCTCTTAAACTCATTTTAATCAAGGCTACCACCAATACTAGGCCAGTAGACATTCATTACACCCTCTACTATATCTCCACTACAAGTTTTATCCACTAAAGATCACCTTAAAAGATTTTAAGTTCATATAACATGTTTATATTAACTCTAAACTAGTTGTGAAGGTAAGGAGACTTAAAAACTTAACAAAACATATGCGTTTTAGCTTGAATAGCAACTGAAGAAATTTCCAAGATGGCCAAGGTTGTTCAAAACTAGAACTTGTTCACTCCATGTTGCTTGAAAAGAGCTAAGGAGCAATTTTGTGAAGGCTCGGTGGTGTTTTGGGATGGTTTTGAGGGTGGTTCCATGGTGGTAGAGAAAGTGGTGGAGGAGTTGAAGAAGAGATGAAGAAAGGAAGAAGATGAAGGATGAGGTGAAGAAAACTAGCCATATGTTATGACCATGGCTCCCCCCTCTTTCTCCCCTTCTCACTCTTTCTCATCATAACTCTATGTCACTTCATGTCTCCCTCTTTCTCTCTCCCCTTCTCACTCTTTCTCATCATAACTCCATGTCACTTCATGTCTCCCTCTCTCATTTATTTTTCTTTTCTTTTCTTTTCTCTTTTATAAATGGAAAAACAAAAAGGTGTTAGTCATATGTATGCCCTAGAGGCCATTATTGTATATTATAGTGAATGCTTATATATATATATATATATAGGACTTTCTTGCTCGACATGATAGTATGCTATTTGGTTGCTCTTTATCTTAATATGTAGACTTTTATTACTATATTGTCTCTCTGATACATGTTGATAAAGCCCTTTGGATATGTACTTGACTACCAGGACTATGATGCAGATAACACTAGTGCGGCCAGGGTAGTACATACATCCTTTAATTGTTCATAGTCGAGGAAGTATCGAGACAGGGCATCGATATTCCATAGTAGACTAGTGTGTAAGTTTCTTGACCCTATATGGGGCGATGGTTGATCCCATAGCCATTGGTTTTTGAAATCAGAGATTGTACACAGGTGCTCATTGGAGAATGGGTACACCGAACAGGACTCGCCGAGAACTCCTAGAAGATACTATACCTAT
The DNA here is from genome assembly GCA_030015575.1 of Agapanthus africanus. NCBI lineage: Eukaryota > Viridiplantae > Streptophyta > Magnoliopsida > Asparagales > Amaryllidaceae > Agapanthus > Agapanthus africanus. Next base: position 28,218,175 of record JASDDO010000010.1, on the reverse strand, counting down.
CGTCAGATAGCAGTTCTCTGGTGACACTGGTACAGGTTAGTCTGTAGACCCGAGATCGTCATAGAGTCTTGTATGGTTACCACAGTGCTTTGATTTCCTCCCGACCAAGGCTCAAAGGAGTTATGCAAACAGGTGGATTTTGGATACAGTCCCGAGTCACATGGAGGCAATGAGCGATAGGAGGGGTTTCGTCTCTCACAGTATTGGGAGTTGATGTTGCGCTATGCTCGATTGGCTATAACAGCAAGTCCCTGTCCAGGGCTGATGAGATTTACCGGTAAGTGTTATCAGTAGTTTCTCGAACCGTTATGAGCCACACATCGGCATGACTTATCAAGTTACTGGGGTCTGACGTTTACCACCTTTAGACTTGATATGCGACATATCAAACGAAGAGACTGGACTGTACGGTAGTGTTACTTATAGGCTTCATGGGAGTTTGGACAAGCTTGCTTGTTGATCTTCTATTCGCTTAATATCTGGGTAGTCGTTACGTTCAGCTATTACCGCTGACGGCTTGCGGATAATTGATGTGATCATTACCTACTGCTGGCGTATTGACGAGTCTTTTGAGTCACGCGTAGAGGTTTCCTAGCTCAAGCGAAATGATGTAGGGCACAAATGTGATAAGTGTGAGACCTTGATTAAATACGTGTATGTGATACCGTATTCTAATCTCGCGATATATATTATATCAGTCGGTTATATGTGATATAACCGGGTTATTGAATCAAGTGTTGATTCGATAAATTGATATATATATATATATATGATATTGGTCGGTTATATATGATATAGCCGGATTATTAAATCAAGTGTTGATTTAATAATTTGATATATATATATATATATATATATATATATTTGATATATTAATATATATTAACTAATATAAGCTCACTAAAGAATTTCCTCTCTTGAATATATATATATATATATATATATATATATGTTGATATATATATATATATATATATATATTTATGTAATGTGTGTGTGTGTGTGTATTACATACACTATTGTGTCATGGTGGATGATACATAGAACAAGGGTGTATGAGACTCACACCAAATTAAAGATAATTAGGGTAATTATTTATTTAGAGTGAAATCAAAATAAGGTGGAAATTAACATGGCTTAGATGCTTGTGGAAGCATGTAGAAGCCTTGACTAATTCCACTAATTTTGTTTTACTTTAGATATTTTTAAACCCAACCATTATCTTTAGCCATGGTTAACTTTTCATCACTGAAAACTGCATTTTAATACCGCTCATTTATTATCTATTTTGTTATATATCGGTACTATTAACCAGTGTCTGCTAAGTAATACAGATTACGGGTGTTCGTGATAAAATGCAGGAAACACACTCAAAATCATAAATATAATGTTTGGGAGCCGACACTGCAAATAGAACAGAAAACCGATCGATGTCCAATAAGTTCTTTTGCAAACAACAAGGTGTACACAAATTTTGGTCAAACACAATGCAAGTGAACACTAGACTATGATGGGGGCTGCCTAGGCACAACAAATTGTGCAAAATGGGCGTAAGTGAGTGTGATGTGTAATAAATGCTAAAAGATGTGATGTGATTTGGAGCATCAAGTTCCCTCCAAAACTACTGAGTATAACCCAAGATGATATGAAGAAATCAAACAATACTTGTGGACTTGTTGAAAGCACTCGAGACCACCACACCAACACGTGCCCAATAACTCGGACCTAGCCCGACGACAAGTCCCTAAAAACCGGCACCACCGGTCCAAACATGCCTAATTGTCCCCATTTTTCTTCTGGTAGTTTATTTGGGTCACATCATCTCATTCTTATTGTTTTTTTATTCTGGAATGAGGCCTTTAAATACCATATCAATGGGCCAGGGGAAAAATATACTTTTTGCTTTAGTTTTAGTCTAGAACAATTGTAATTTGTCTTTCCTTTGAACTCTTGAGCTCTTGCCCCTTTGTCTTGACCTTGCAACTTCTTCATTGAACTTGCAAGCTTAAGATTTAGGTTCTTGAATTCAAGATTAGTTGTATCTTACTTGAAAATCAATAAAAAGTTCTCATTGTTCATTTCATGTGTCTTGCTTTCTACAAAATTCAAACTTATGAAATCTTTGCCTTACTTTGATCTTGCAACCTCTTAAATGAGCTTACAACCTTAAAATTTGGTATTTTGATTTCACATTGGTACAGGCTTATAAGAACATTTGAAGAAATTTGCATGTTGACTTAATAGGTACTTAACTTTCTAAACTTAACTTTCCTTTTTCTTGTAATTTTTGTTATGTGTCTCACTTTTCTTTTTTCTTTATTTTGCTTTGTAAATATGTGTGAGTAATTGATTTACTTGTTAAGGGTAAAATATGGTTAGTTTGTGTTAGGAGATGTGTTTGCTAAAACCTTAAAAAACCTTAACTTTGCAATTGAAACTCCGACCAAATGACTCGCAATTCCCTCCGTTAGGCACCCTATCCTACAACTATAGCGGTGAATCCTAATCGTGACCGGATTGGGAGTGGTTTGCCGAAGGCTAAGGTTAAGAGAAAACAACGGAAAGATAAGTGACAAGAAATACGGATTTAGCACTCAAACACAAATACCGTATTTCAAGTTCCCTAATCTACATTGTTGCCTATTGCCTTAGTGTCAATATCAAAATTTGGTCAATAAGGAAATGGAAAATATCATCCTAACACAAGCTAACCTAAAACTACCCTTAAAAAATCTTTTTATTGAACATATCATAGTTACAACACTTTGTATAAACAAAAACTCAAGATACGGTGTTAACTCGTAAAAACAAGCTAAAAAGCCTACCATCGCCCTACGGACGACCTTTACTCATCGCGGCTCTCTACACGCGTCACCGTGTTTGATTGCGGTAATTTCAAATTATTTATAAATACGACACGGTGAAAATCTGTCTTAATCAAATGGTGCCGTTGCCGGGGAGACGGTAACGCTTTTACACTTGTAGTCGCGGGTTAATTTGTGAATATTTTGTACAAAACTAACTTTCTAACAGATTCAACGGATAAAACACATTCTTTTTAAAACCGCCATGAGAACGAAAAACAATGATGTTCTCTGGATTTTTGATCTGCTAACACACTGTGTTTTAACTTGGAAATAAAAGTATAAGAGTGGAATACTATTGTTAAATAGAGGAAACACAAAAAATTTGAGCACCAAACTTGCAAATTAGACCGGCGAGAACTTGAAAATTCCCGAGGTCGCCGGTTTTCTGGTAGGGGTTTGAAAATTGGTTTTTTGTGTTGCCTCCAGTGTTTTGTTGGTATCCCATTTTTATTATTTGATTTTCTTTATTACTTGTGTTCAGAACTTTGGCTATCTATATCGCTTTCTAGCTCAAATATCTGTATTTTTACGACATTTGCAGATTTGACGGATTGACGAGCAACGATCGTGCGGAGCAAGGGGGCGTTTTCAAATATAAGGGGATTGAACACTTTAGTGCCAAAGATCCGGATAGTTTGACCCGCGCAAGCGTACCATTCAAACACTCGGAGGCAATATCAACACGAGTTTCTTAAACTCAACTCTTTTGGTACGTATCTTTCTAAACTTCCTCTTCTCAAATCCGACGCTCCATTATTCATATCTTTGCAGGATTCTTTGCAACATCGCCACAATAACCAAAGAAAAACTAACCATATTTGTTGCAGCGCCACATTTAAAGTAAAAAAAATAAATTGATCGTTTGATAACAAAACTTTTTTGATTTGCGCATTACATCATTAAAACGGACTTAAGGGGCTAGAACACCAATTCAGATTGGGTGGGGATTTCATCACCCTTCCTAAGACCCCGGAAATCACTAATTGCATAAGTGTCACCTCAAGCTTATTAAAAAATATCTAGACTCAGCCAACTAAGGACTTGTCACGCTCAATAGGACAAAGGAAGATTGTGGGCATTCGGTCGTTTATCTAAACATGACTTTTGTGGTGCCTGGGCTGGACAAGTGAGGAGGTAACTTTAAAAGGCCCGTCTCACGGTGATTCGTGAGCGGAACCCTCCTTACCTCACTTATGCTTACTGGCCACAACTGGCTGTGAACAGGCGATTTGAGGGTTATCTCATAATTTGTCGCTTTGGAACAGTTAGGAGCAGGTCTAGTGGACTTAGAGGACCCTAGTCTGGATATTGATTGTGCATTTGTGACTGTGCATTTGTGATTGTGTTTGTTGAACTGTCGTTTAATTTTCACGTCTTACGAAACAAACACAAGTTCTCCGCTTTTACCACTTTTACCAAATTTTTCTCCATTTTCATTTTCTTACCCTCACATTCTACGTATTGACTACACTAAACTCGTTTAGTGTATGTCCGCTTGGACTAAGGACCCTAGTGCCTATTTAGTCCGCGTTTCGTTAGTCGCTACGGACTACGCGATCGACTCTGACGTCGAAACTCCTTCCACACCTCTTTCACCCTTACCTTTGCCAGCCAACTCTGACGTTGATCACGATTCTGTTCATACATCTTCACCTTCACTTTCACCGTCACAAAATTCTTCTTCCGAGATGTCGAGATTTCCTCCTAACATCACTTTACCTCCCCCGGGAATAATTCCACCTCCATTAGGTGCGAATAACCCGCAGCCACCTCTTGTTGCAGCGCCACAGCGAATCGCGCTCCAGGATCGTTTCTGTCCTACCCGCGCTGCACATCCAACATGTCTTTCACTTCCACCGGCCAATGGGGATAATTTTGAAATTAAGCCCCACTTCATCAACATGTTGCCTAAATTTCACGGGCTTGAATCCGAAGATGCCTATATCTTCATCAATAAATCCCAGAACGTTTGTGCGATGATGAAGACAACCCAGCTGTCTGATGATGCTATACGACTACGAGTCATTCCTTTCACTTTATGCGACCTAGATAAAAAGTGGCTGTATAGCACCGCATATCATTCGATAACCAGTTGGGATGAGTTTGTAAAAGCGTTTTTAAAGAAATTCTACCCAAATCATTAGACCGCACGGATTCGAAACGAAATTAACCAATTCACCGAGCTTCCTACCGAATCTTTCTGGAAGTGTTTTGACCGGTACAAGGACCTCCTTGTTCAGTGTCCCCATCACGGTATAGGAAAATGGCAACTTTACCAAACTCTGTACGAGGGCCTGAATCCAGCAACTAAGCAGTTGCTAGAAACCATTTGTCAGGGCCACTTCCTGTCCAAATCTGACGAGGAGGCTTCGCAATTATTTGACGATCTTGCGGAGCAAACGCTGCAGTGGGAGAGCGCCCGACAGAACACCTCAAATTCTTCTTCTTCTTTTTCAGGTCTCTCTAGGGCAGGAGTTCATCAACTCGACATCTCAATTGCAATGAAGGCCGAGATGGCTGCAATCACGCGGAAACTGGAAGCAATTGAGAGAAAATTCTCATCTACTTCTCCTGCCCCTGTTCTTCCCCCTCGTACCATTTGCTCTTGTTGTTCGGATCCATCTCATTTGACCGAAGAGTGTTCTTACAATCCATCCCAATTTCGCCTGGAATCAGAACCAGCATCAATTCCAAGGCCACAATAACTTCCAGAGGCCTCCTCCTCCTCAACAACAAGCTCAACAATAAACTCAACAATAATTTCAGCAGCCCTTCCAACCCCAACCTTTTCATAATCTGACGAACAACTTTGCACCCTGCAATAATTTTTTTCCTCATAACAACTTTGTTCCGTCAAATAACGATAAGGTTTCCTCGCTAGAACGGATTCTAGAGGCTTTTGTAAAGCAATCGACTCAATCCACCGCCAACATCCAGTCTTTTATTCAGTCTCTGGTACAACACACCGCGGCACACGGGCAAAGCATCAAGACCATTGAAGCCCAGATTGCACAGCTGAACGCAGCTTTAAGCGAGCGAGAGAAAGGAAGGCTTCCATCTCAACCACTGCCAAATCCTGGTCACCCCCATAATGTACATATTGCTCTTGAGCAACAGAACCATAATGTGAGTGTCGTGACTACGTTGAGATCTGGAAGGATGCTGCACAACAACATTGGCACACGGATAGATGAAGACACTATGGTCGTTTCTCCGTCTTCTTCTGAGCCTATCTCCATTCTGAAAAAGGCTCTTCTTCATCAGCTGCTTCGAACGGACCCACATCTCACTCCACTCAAACTCTAATTTTGGGTTCCGTTCCAACTCAACAATCTCCTCCATAAGCATTGGACTCAACCAATTTCAAAAATTCTCCATTTCCAAAACGGTTGAGATCCAATAAAAAAAGTCCACAAATGGAGAAGGTTGTGGATTTGTTCAAACAGGTTAACATAAACATCTCTCTCTCTTAGATGCAATCTAACAAGTCCCCTCCTATGCAAAAATCTTGAAAGGCTTGTGTACTAAGAAAAGAAAATCTCAGGTACCAAAGAATGTTTTCTTGTCCAGTAACGTGAGTGATGTTCTTACCTAAAATTTACCACAAAAACTGTCACGACCCGAAATATTAGCTCGTGACCAGCACTTGAATCACGCAACATCTAAAGACGTAACGGAATTCAAGTAAACTGAAACCCAGAAATCTAAACCTTTTAAGAAAAATAAAGGAGGTGGGGTTTTGAAATAAAGGTATAATGAAATCAAGTTTTCTTAATGCATAGAAATGGGACATGAAAATGCAAGTGAAATTTGCTAGTTTGAAAACGTGTTTCGTCTTTTAAAAAATTTGGGCAGCACCTCCTTTGTATTTTTTGATCCAAAACCACAAATACATGAAGATAATAAAGGCATCCCAAGAGGGAGCTATCTCTTCGCCAAACGGTGGATCACAACCACGCAAGACAATATATATAAGTATACGACGCCCAACGGCGAAGATCACCACAAAAGATAAGGAAATAAGAAAGACATCAAAACCACAAGTAGCGGAATACCCCTTGCTCTAAGTCTCGTAACCACAATCCTACTATGTCTCATTACTTATACAATTTACTAATTTTGATTGATGGAGTTAACTAGATACAATATGAAATATAGATACAAGAGTGGGTACGATACAAGTGTCCCACCTACTAATGCAAAACATCCGAATGCAACTGTGTGCCAGCAAAGCCGCTACTGATCCAAGCGGTCAACGTGCAAGAACTGTGACACAACGGGGGTGAGTTGCCAACTCGTGAGTAGAAAAATATCAACAGATAGAAATCAAATAAACAACGACTCCTAGATCAACTATATCATAAAGGTAATACTATGATATCTAGGGTGACTGGGTCTGTATATGTGTCAACAAGATAGTCAATGCCTATAAGCATATGGATAACATCCAACAGTAAAATCAATGCATGTATGCAAGTGGATCTCATCCACGTGTCACCCACTGACATAACAACATCATGCATGTAAATATCATAAAATCATATGCATGAAAATAAGAGAATATAAATCAACATGTGTCCCTCGCGACACCTCCAAATCATGGAACCTGAGTGTCCAGTATCGACACTCGAAACATCATGAAAACCGTGTCCAGTATCGACACGTAAATCCTCATATATCTCAGGCGCCGCATCCTCAGATCAGCCCTCAGGCGCCACACACCCTGGTCTGCCCTCATATCCATCTCGCTACTCCGGTCGGTATCCTCCGGATACCCGCCGAGTCCAAATACTATCACCGGTAGGTAGTGCTCCCCTGCCAGACTCACCGTCTAACATATACGAGTCTTCTTTCCCCGGGGTACCTCACCGGGTCCACCATGTACCCGCAGACGGTGCCTACCGCTCCTCGAATCGGGTTTCACATGCCACTCTCAAAACCGAGAAAACACATGGTGGACGCACTGAAATATCATATCAAGAGAAACGGGGATTTTAAAACAATACATACTTTCTTTTAAAATGACCACGGTTCTCAAATCCAGAAATCTCATGAAAACAGCATATCTCAATGCGTAAAATGATAAAGCATGATGTATGTGACATATGATTGAAATGTAAGTATATCCGTATATCATGCAACATGGAACAGTGATGTATCATATTAAGGGAAAACCACTTCTTTACATGATTCCAGTTTTTGAAAATATGTCTAGCGGTTCCCAATATCTACAAAGTCAAATGCAACATCGTAATAAAGTGCACAGGTAACTATAGCAAGTAAATCATGCAAAGAGTCTTATCATGGTGCAGCAATCCTACTGTGTAGTGACATGGAAATTATCGATGATGAAGTGTGTGAGCCGGCAATTCTGTGTACGTGTAACATACGCATCTGTAGGGTTACTAGGCACTCTAAGAAGGTTCTACAATGCATCAACCATGCCCAATTAAAATTTTAGCCGTGTCGAATAACTCTAAACAAGATATTTGCTAGATAATCAGGGTAACACATGCTAGTAAATAACAATTATCACTAAGTGAATATGAAATACAACCTTTGTAGATCGGTCCTTCACTTCTAAAGCTCCTTGTTGTAGTCCCTTCGCTGCGATCATCGGACTCTCGGACTCTCGGACGGCTCCATGAGAAGATTGCAATGGTATTGCTTGAAGTCATCGAGGCCGAAGATGATCTACGTTGAGGGAATACGAACTCAAGCTTCTACTTCACTAACTAGAGAATTAGTGAAGCCAACACCCTAAACTAAAGTGCTAGCCTAGTAGAGGATGATGAAATAGAAAATGGGTACACTTTAGAATTTCTTTTCTCACTATATATCTCTCTCTTTTTCAAACCCTAGAAAGAAATTGAAGGAGGAAGAAGTTGAGCTCAAAATGAGAACGAAAACTAATCAAGAGAGAGTTAGCTAACCATGGGTGAGTGGGTATCATATGTTAACTCATGTAGAGACATAACCATGGCTAATTATAGTGGTTATGTTAATTAATATCTTAAGTAAAACAAAACTAGTGGACTAAGTCAATGCAACCATAAGCTTCATGAAGCTTCATGCATGTGAGCTCGTTATCCATTTGTTTTTAGAATTACTTTAAATATAAAAACCTAACCAATATAATTTTAATGGTGTATGTCTCATACACCCATGTAGTGTGTATCAACAACCATGATACAAAATGAACACAAATTAATATATATGACATATATATTAAGTTGTGCACAAGTGAGAAAAACAAATGCTTAAGTGAACCAATGTTAGTTAATGTAAATTAGTATATCACATATACAATTATACACTAAATTATTAAATCAACACTTGACTTAATAATCCGGTTATATCTCATATAACCGACTAACACAAAATGTACCAACTTATCGTATCAACACTTGATTCGATAACCCGGCTATATCTCATATAACCGGCCGATACAATAGTCGCGAGAATAGAATACGGTATCACATACACGCATTATTCTCGGTCCCGCACATATCACATATGCGCTCCTATTTCGTTTTTCCTGAGCCAGTAAAACCTCTATGTAGGACTCTAAAGACTCGTCAATACGCCTGCAGTAGGTGATGATCATATCAAGCACCCACAAGCCGTCAGCGGTACTAGCTGGACATAACGGCTACCCGGGTATTGAGCGATCAGAAGATCAGCAAGCAAGCCCGCTCCAACTCCTGCAAAAAGCCTGACAGTGACACTACCGTACAGTCCAGTCTCCTCGTCTGATATGTCGCATATCAAGTCTAGGGGTGGTAAACGTCAGACCCCAATAACCGATAAGTCATGCCGATATGAGGCTCATAATGGGTCGAGAAACTACTGATAACACTTACCAGTAAATCTCTAAACCAGCCCTGGCCAGGGACTTCCCTATTATGTCCAATCGAGCATAGCGCAACATCAACCCCCAATACCGGGAGAGACGAAACCCCTCCTATCGCTCATTGCCTCCATGTGACTCGAGACTGTACCCAAAAACCACCGTTTTGCACGCCCTCTTGGACGTGGTAAGGTGGAAATCAAAGCACAGTGGGAATCACACAAGACTCTATGACGATCTCGGGTCTACAGACTAACCTGTACTAGTGTCACCAGAGAACTGCCATCTGACGTAAGGTATAATACCATCTGGGAGTTCTCGACGAGTTCGTCCAGTGTACCTAGTCTCCACTGAGCACCCGTATATCATCTCTGATGTCAAACACCAATGGATATGGGATCATCCGTCGCCCATCTACATGGGTCGAGAAGGTATACGCTAGTCTACACTGATATATCGATGCCCCGTCTCGATACACCCACGACTAGGGACCTTAAAGGATGTACTTATGGACTACCATGTCCCCACTAGTATAATCTGTATCATAGTCCAGGTAGTCAAGTACGCATCCTAAGGGCTTTACTAACATGTAAGAGAGAGACAATCGGTATACACGTTAAGGTAAAGAGTAGCCAGATAGCTGATTGAAAGAATTAAAGTTAACCGCAATCAAGACGGTGTCGCTATGCAGCTAGCCGGTTGAGCACGGGTCGATCCACAGGGAGATGGTTGTATGTCCTTTCTTGTCTTAGACGAGTCAATAAAGAATTTATGTATGTGTTTGTTCGATCTAACCTATGTGTATTATTTTCAAGTATAAAGTTGTTAAGAAAAAGATACGAGATTGTAAGCTAAAGAAATCCGTACTCAAAACCTTTGAGCCGAGTCTTGACCAATTGAAGCTAGACTAATCGGCAACAACGTGGATTAGGGGATTTAAGCGCGGTATTCGTGGAATACGGCTTATTTACCCTTGTCCTTCCGTTCTTGGCTCTTGCTTTCGCCTCCGGCCAAACCGAACGCAACCGGTCGCGGTTAGGAATCACCGTTACCTTGTTAGGGTAGGGTGCCTAACGGAGCGCTTGCGTATGGTTTGGGCGGAGTTCAATGGAAAATAACGGGAAAAGGAAATGAGAAAGAAGATATTAACTTACAATACCGTATTTCATCTTAACAACAATAATTACAACCATTCATAAAATGAATAAAAGAGAGCAAAAGAAAAGAACAAAGAAAAGAAAAGATTACAAGTAATTAAGTGCATGAATTAAATTGCAAGAAAGTAAAGCAAGATAATAATAAGCAAGTAATAAAAAGCGATAAAAAGAACAAGAAACTAGAACTCAAGACAAGCATGGGATCAATAGCCAACCCTTAAACTTGCAAGCTCAATCAAGAGGTTGCAAGATCAAGAGAAGGGTAGAGACCGCATGTGAAATGAAGCGCTAATTCCACAAGAAAATACGACCCTTGAGATCAATAACTAACCCTTAACCATTCAAGCTCAATGAAGAGGTTGAATGATCAAGAGAAAGCAAGAATCTCAAGGGGAAGAAGAAACAAAAGAGAATGATACAAAACCCTCATCTTCATTAATATCCACTCAATGCTCTCACTACATTTCCATGGAGGAAGAATGAAGAAGAAGAAGAAGAACTACACTAAAAACTACAAAAGAGGAACAAAGAATGAACACAAGTTTTGACCCTTGGTTTAGCTCAATTCTGGAGTATTTATAGGCAGAGGGTTGAAGACCTAGGGCAAGAATCTGCCACTATATGAAGTCCCCAAACTACCCCCAAAACACGACAAAGTGAGGAGCCCATACGGCCGCGGATCCGCGGCCTAGACCCCCTATTGGCCGCGGATCCGCGGCCCTATGGTGGAGTTGAGTGGTCGGGTTTTGGGTGCTTCCCTGGTTTCATGTTGTCTGCTATGTGGTATATGACTTTTCTCAAAAACTCTTCACAATTTTTCCAGAATTTTAATACAACAAAAGGTGATGTGATGTGGATCTTTTGCCATGATTTCCTCGAGCTCCGTGTAGGTTTCTTGGATCTTGTATTTCCATTGAGCCTTGTGCATGACATGACAATCGATTTGCCATCTTGTCCCTTAACTGGTATGTGGCAACACACGGATAGAGAGCGGAGACCCGTGTTTTATCAGTTGTTGGCAGTAATCCAGAATTTGTCGTACTTTTCATGGATTTCACTGTTCAGAGCCGAGAACCTGTATTCTGCAATTATGTAGCAAACACTGATAAAAAGCACCTGCCTATAAACAAACGAGCGTAAGAATGGGCGGTATAAAATGCAATATTCTGGTATGAACAAATACCCCCAAACTTAACTTTTGCTCGTCCCGAGCAAAACCAATTATTCACAAAAAAGAATCCTAACCGCACTTTCGCAGGGAACGCGATTGCACTGAGCATGTGCAACAAGCCGTTAAACCTCTAGGTGTCCCTAGTAGGAGGAGTGTTATCTCCTGAGGGTTTTCAGCGGATTACACCCACAAAATCCCGTCAAGCTAGTGTCATAAGTTAACAATGATTCTACTCCTACAGTTTAGTATTTACGTTAGAAACTCTATTATCCTAAGTTAGAAATATCCAACACTTATTTTTCACACCTCCTATCTATTTAACCTTAGGTCCTATACGTTCCAAAAAAAGTTTAGAAAGATGTTGGCTCTCCTGAGTTTTCCTTCTAAAGTGCGGCCTCAAATCAGGGATTTTTATCAACTTTACAGAAAACACAAGTTTTATTCTTTATTTCTATCTTTTATCCAAACATCGATTGTATACCCCTATGTGTGTGTATATTTGCACCCCTACACTTAAGAATTCAATTCAAGCTATAATACCCTTGCCCTAATACCTAATACTACTTCTTTTCATTAAGGATGGACGGATTTGCTCACACACCTTTTATGTGACTATTAATGCTTCTTGAGGTACTAACGACCGATTACTGAATGTGTGAACATTTCTTTTTTCAAGACCGGATATATTTTTCAATATGCTCTTTTGGTGTTTAGCTTTAAATACCGTTTTTTCTTTCATATTAGGCTTTCAGGCAAGAGTATTTCTAGGTATCCTCTACTATCCCAAGTTTCAAGGTGCGTGTATGTGCAGTTTGTAGGGTATATACTTTCTAAATTTGAACTCAAGAGAAGAAACTATTTTTCAGACTTATCCTTCAGTAGAGCATCAATACTTTCCCTTCATCTTGACTTAACTAAAGAACTGAACTCAAGATTACTTATTTCTCAAAAAAAACTGTAAGGACGTATACTTACCAAGTTTAAACAGAATGAGGGTTATTTTTAGGGTTTTCAATTCCTAAGCCTAGAATTTAGTTATTTCTATTATATCAACTAAAATATCAGAATAAAAATCTAAGTTACCCTATTAGCTAACTTGACGACAAAGTTTTTATATTTTTTGGAAATTTTTTGATTTTTGTGGGTTTTTAATAAGGTATGCAAATGAAAAATATACAAATGAATGCGAAGGAAGAAAGCTTACCGAGCACACCCCCAAACTTAAACTTGACAGTGCCCTCACTGTCAGTCTATACCAAGAGGGTCAAAATTGTCGGCGCTCCCCCTAAAAACAAATTATATACAAAAAGGAAAACAAAAAATATATACAAAAAAGGTGTCCCCCCCAAACTTAAGTAAAACAGTGTTTCCACTGTTAAGCGCTGAAGTTCAGGATTAGGGGGGAAAGAACAGTATCAAGCTATACAAGGCCTTACACAGGCCAAAAGTGAGCACCAACTATTCAAAGATCTTATCGTGATAAAGCAGTGGCTGGTGAAAGAATGCGGAGAGGTAAGAAATGGAGACTACGCGAGACCGTATGGAGATAGAAGCGGGATACGGTCTCGGTATATCAGAAGAAGAATGGCGGAAGGTAAAAAGAAGTGGAGTACGAACTTGAGGGTGCAAAAGGAGTGAATAGATTAGCACAATTTATGATGAGCGATGTGTAAACAGCGATTGTGCTAATCTATTAACCCGTCGAGAGATTGGGTCAAATCCCTCAAGATTCGTAAGAAACCATGGGTACGCCGAACTCGGTAAACCAGACATACGAAATGAAAGTGAGACGGTTTCTTGCAAGGTCGGAACGATGGAAAGAATGGATGGAAGTGATCGAGGAGGGGTATCGGTTAAAGGTTCAGGAGGGTGTACACAGTCAATGACAGGGACAGGATGAATGGGAAAATCCGACTCATCAATTAAAACTGGTTCATCCTCAAAACTATCCTCAATATTCTCCTCAAAATTTAGCACATCCATGCACTTCTCTTCAAAATCCAGACGCATATGGGGTTCGGAAAAAACATTTAATGACTCGGGATGATGATTTGAAGAGAAAAACTCAGCCAAATCTACGGGTTCATCATCCAAAATATCCCCAGCGTCAATATCCTCAATCAAGTGAAAATCAAAATTCTCTGACACCTCATCAAAAGCATGGATATTAATCGATTCGGGTTCTAAGATATAGGTGTAGAGGTCAAAAGGATTAGGTATGGTTTCACTTGGAAGGGACCCTTCACAATCGGGCAAATCAAACACTACGAAGTCGCACAACTCATTCATCATTCTATCTTCAATTGATAAATCATGTAGGATACTCGATAGACTTTCAAAACAGGAGTTGTGGGATTCAATTTGGGACGGGTAGGTTTGATTTGGAAGGGGGTACATCTCACTCTCTCCACTCAAATTCACAGCCTGTCCTGCCGCCTCATCATACATTGAAAAAGTTGGAGCTAGTTGAAAACTAGCTACCGGGTCAGTAGGTTGTATGAGAGCGGCCATGGACGCATTCAAATCCATCATCTGTTGGCTTGACGCTACCCTAAAGTCTTCCAACGACTGTTCCAGACTAGACATGGGTTGTGATGGGGTTTCAGTAAAAGATACGTAGTTGTTTGGATGCTGGAAACTCCCAAATGGCGGTTCTGAAGCAATGTCTAGGGAGGGTGAAAAAATAGGGTAGGATTGGTAGGAATTAAATGGCTGGACAGGAGCAGGATCAACATTTGGATAGAAAGGTGAATGGAGTTGTTGATCCCAAGAATTTGAAGTGGTGAAAGGAGTGAAAGATCGGCTACGGGATTGTTCAATACGTTCAGCGATGGAGAAATGATGACTTGCAAAAGGGGTATCAACATAAGCGGGTGGGGGAGGTTGAAAAGGTTGATACAAAGTGGATTGCGAAGGGCAAGTGTTTGTCCTAGACGCGTCTATCCGATCTTTCAAAGAGATTTTGGGCATGGTGGGATCGTTTGACGTTCGGCCAAAGCAAGAACCGTAAGAAGTAATGTCTGGTTGTGGGTACCAAAGATCGGCAAGAGTTTTGCGAGGTGGGGTACCCATGATATGAAGAGAGAAAGAGAAAAGGGAGGGGAAAAAGAGTGTGATTTTTTTTTAGTTAACTATTAACAAAAAGAATGAAGTATACACAAAAAAGAATTTGGACAAAAATAATCACGACACAAAAATACCACACACCTAATCGTTCTAGGGTTCACCTAGGTCAAGTAGACCTGCTCCAGAACTTGATTGTCGAAGTAAAACTGTGTCGAGAAACGGGCTCAAGATACACTGATCACGAGGCCAGGTAAGTGCAGAGATAAGGGGAGGTTTTCCAACGCTTTCGCGAAGTTCCTTAATTAAATAACCCTTTCTCTTTTGGCGGTTTCGCCGTTAACACTTTCCTAGACACCCCGTAAGCAATATACCGTTAAGCGAGGTTCTAAACACAGTTAACTTCTCCTAGTGAGCGCGAAGTCCTTAAGGCTTAAAGTCTAATTTCTTTTAAAATTTGTGCGGGTAATCGTTATGCTCAAGTTCGTGATTTGTGGGCCACGGAAAAGGTGATGAAATCCTTTACCGTATATTGTGGGGTTCGCTTGCCCTTAAGTCCGTATTAATGTATGCAATGCGCAATTCAATAAAAATTCTATAAAGAATCAAACAATCGTTTTTTAGTTTAAGCACGGCACTGCAACAAATACGGGTTAGTCAATTTTTTTAGCGTTTTCTAGCGAACTTGCAAAGAATCCTGCAAAGAATAGTATATTGGATGCGTCGGATTTGAGAAGAAGGTGTTAGTAAAGTACGTACCGTTACGTTTTTGGGTTAGGAAACCCCCGTTGAATCAAATCTGGTAAGCTTGGAAAGTTCATCTCAAGACAATCATGGGATCAATAAAAAGAACTAGAAACTAGAACTCAAGACAATCATGGGATCAATAGCCAACCCTTAAACTTGCAAGCTCAATCAAGAGGTTGCAAGATCAAGAGAAGGGTAGAGAACGCATGTGAAATGAAGCGCTAATTCCATAAGAAAATACGACCCTTGAGATCAATAACAAACCCTTAACCGTTCAAGCTCAATGAAGAGGTTGAATGATCAAGAGAAAGCAAGAATCTCAAGGGGGAGCTAAAGTAACAAGAAAGATACAAAAACCCTCATCTTCATTAACATCCACTCAATGCTCTCACTACATTTTCATGGAGGAAGAATGAAGAAGAAGAAGAAAGAAGAAGAAAAACTAGCAAAAAGAGGCTAAAGAAGTGCTCCCTTGGTTTGGCTCAGATCCGGGGTATTTATAGGAGGTGTTCTGAAACCCTAGGGCCAAATTCTGACATAATATGGAGTACCCAAAGTGCCCCCAAAAACCCAGCAGATGAGGCGCCATAATGGCCGCGGATCCGCGGCCAATAGGGGGTCTAGGCCGCGGATCCGCGGCCTAGACCCCCTATTGGCCGCGGATCCGCGGCCCTATGGTGGAGTTGAGTGGTCGGGTTTTGGGTGCTTCCCTGGTTTCATGTTGTCTTGCTATGTGGTATATGACTTTTCTCAAAAACTCTTCACAATTATTCCAGAATTTTAGTAGAACAAAAGGTGATGTGATGTGGATCTTTTGCCATGATTTCCTCGAGCTCCGCGTAGATTTCTTGGATCTTGTGTTGCCATTGAGCCTTGTGCATGACATGACAATCGATTTGCCATCTTGTCCCTTAACTGGTATGTGGCAACACACGGATAGAGAGCGGAGACCCGTGTTTTATCAGTTGTTGGCAGTAATCCAGAATTTGTCGTACTTTTCATGGATTTCACTGTTCAGAGCCGAGAACCTGTATTCTGCAATTATGTAGCAAACACTGATAAAAAGCACCTGCCTATAAACAAACGAGCGTAAGAATGGGCGGTATAAAATGCAATATTCTGGTATGAACAATAGCATACTATCATGTCGAGCAAGAAAGTCCTCCCTATATATGTCCAAGCGTCCACTACAATATACATCTCATGTATAGTAATGGCCTCTAGGGCATACATATAACTAACAATCTCCCACTTGCACTCGGGTCATCTGATAACTGTGGTTAAAGTATCTCATACTCAACCATCCCATAAAAGTCTCTTTCTGGGAAAAGGCCTTTGTGAGTGGATCCGCCGTGTTGTCCTCTGAGTCTACTCTCCTGACCTTGATCCCATGGAGATCAACCATCTCCATGATCAGGTGATACCGCCTTAGAATATGTCTGGATCACTGATGGGACGGGCGTTCCTAGGCTCAAGCCACAATTCCATTGTTACACAATGGTAGGAACGAAGTTCATCTCATGAACTAATATACACCCAGACTGCCTCTTTGGTAGTATCTTTAGTAACGATGTATCCAGCCTTTATCGTCTAGTATGCCACGGTATCTAGTTTGGAACTCTTCTAACATACCGTCCCTTTACTGAGGGCAAAGACAATGCCTGTGACTGACATTCAGTCGTCCTTATCACCCTGGAACTTTTCCAGTGATTCTCCCTAGGATTAATTGATACCATCTCACTACAACTAGTGAGTATCCTAATATCCAATTAGATCTATCTCATAATCCAAAACCCAGGATTTAGTAGGTATCACTTTGATCCTATATGGAGAATCATTGTGATAAGCGGAGATTGACCGAGCGTAGCATAGGAAACTCCTTTCCTATCAAGATTATGTTATCCACGTACTCTACGAGGATCTCCACCATACTCTCTACTACCTTTTTGTATATACAAGGTTCATCTACCATTTTGATGATGTCAAACTCTTTGACTAACTCATCAAAACAGACGTTCCAACTCCGCGATACCTGCTTTATCACATAAAACATCTTGCACACGTTTCCGTTGCTCCCACTGTCTACGAAGCCCTCTGACTGTGTACTTATAGACTCTTTCTTCTAACACATCATTTAGAAAAGCAGTCATGACACCCAACCGCCAGATATTGTAGTCATGGTATGTAGCCGTGGCAAGTAGGATCTGGATGGACTTAAACATAGCTACTTAGAAAAGGTTTCATCATAATCCATACCTGGTCAATGATGCAAACCTTTAACAAGTCTAGCTTTGAAAGTCTCAACTTTTCCATGTACACCAAGTAATCTTCTCAAGATATACTTGCTCCTGATGGGGATTTAACCCTTCAGATAAAGCAACCAAAGTCCATACTTAGTTGGTGTATAAGGATTCCATCTCAGATCGCTAAGCATCCAGCCATTCTTACAAAGTCCCGCTCCTGATGGCCAGCTCGAAACTAGTTGGGTCATCATCTCATGATGCATTCCTCGCTCCCACTGTCATAGAGAAACTCGAAATATCTCTCAGGTGGGTGAGGAACCCTACTAGATCGGCGGAGAGGCTGAGGTTCGTTGGAAACTATTGAATCCTTTGGTTCTACCAAATCATCGGCTGCAGTTTGTATAGCTGGAACTCCTTCCAGTTCTACCTCATGTCCACTAATTTCTTCACAAGAAATTCCCTTTCACAAAGGTGGCATATTGAGAAACAAAACATCTTTTGTTCCTCGGTTAGGTAGAAGATATTCCCTTGCGAATGCTTGGGATATCCAACAAACTTCTACAGAACTGACTTTTCCTTGAGCTTGTCTGGATTATGCTTTTTAGACATAGGCCGGACAACCCCAAATCTTAACAAACTTAAGATATAGGCTCTTCCCTTTCCATATCATATGAAGTGGTAGGCAACTGATTTGATCGGAACCCTATTCAATAGGTATGCAACTTCACAAATGCATAACTCCCTATAAGGAAATAGGAAACTCAGTAGTACTAATCATAGAGCGCACCATATCAAATAGGGTGTGGTTTCTCCGCCCCAATACACCGACGTGCTGTGGTGTATATGGAGGAGTAATGATGAGAGAGAATCTCATTCTCCTTTAGAATAATCCAGGAATTCCGTGCTCAAGTATTCTCCTCCCTGATTACATCAAAGGACATAATACTTATACCCGTTTTGGTTCTCTACTTCTAACTTATATTCTGTGAATATCTCAAAAGCTTCGGACTTGTGTTTCAACAGGAACTTATGTCTGAATCTTGAGAGATCATCGGAGAATGTAATGAAGTACAAAGAACCGGTCTTGGCATGTGTAGACAGGGGACCTTCATACATCAACGTGTATCATCCCATGAGTTCACTAACTCTTTCTCTGTTTCTAAAAATAGAGCTATGGTCATCTTATCTCTGTGACATGACCGGCAAGTTTCACAAGATGTAAATTCAAACTAATTTAAATATGCATCTATATGTAACTTCAGCTAGTCGGGTCACATTGATATGACCTAGTCTACAATGCCTCAAGAAGGATTCGTTCATTTCTGAACTCTTCCTCTTGTGTGTGTTCTATATACTAAGAACTGTAGTTTGATTTAGAACGTCAATGCTTTTAGATAACGTTCCTGAACCGATCAACTCTTGATATAGGAAACGTTCAAAACATTATCCAACAATACAAAATTATATCCTTCTTTACTAATAAAGAGACTGATATGATGTTGTATATCAGGTTCGGTATCTAATGACATTTGTTCAGAATCAATGTATTCTGGTAATACAGGGTGATAACTACCAACAGACTTGGTTGCAACACTTGCACCGTTTCTATCTCATGAAACATATCACCCGTTCTCAGTTCTCTACCTATCTGTAGCCCATGTAATAAATTACATATGTGGGATCCTGATCCGGTATCACATACCCAGGATGTAAAGGATACTGAGAAACAATTCTCTGTAATGAACACACCCGAAGAAGATGCATCATCATGCACTTTGTTCGTTTGGGCGGCACGGGAATTCTGGTAATCCCCTATTTCCTGCTCTGTCTTATAATAATTATAAGTTGGAGCGGGACCAACGTTCCCCAGCTCAGTATAACAAGCGGGTTCGGTCAATTACATCCGTATTATTATCTTGATTAAGGCGTGATATGGTCTCTACCTGGAGAGAGAGAGAGAAGAAAACACTCTGCGTGCACTCTTGCAAGATTAGATTGGTTATTATTTTATCTAATCAGGATGGCTCCCACTGTTTTTATCAAATCTTCCTTCAAACCCTAAAAGGAAAGACTAGCCGGGATTAATTACACCCTACAACTTCGCCAATCTTTCAGCCAGGCCAGTGTCGGTACTTTGAGGGAGGTTCCCCGTGCTTTCGCACGGACCTAATTAAAGTAAACCTCGTTTTTCCATAGGCGTAACCCCGTTAACACCTTTCTAGACACCTACTTGATCGGCTAATTGTAATGTGTAAAACTCTCCTAGGAGTAACAATTACTCGCAGTGGGTATCGGGATCCAACTATCTCATAGAAGGTATGCAATCTCATTGCAAATTTCAACACTTGAAATTCCCGATAATATTTTGCCCCTAGCGTCCTATGACCTTGAAAAATGCTAAACCACCCATAGTCCACTAGTCAAGTTCAACCCGTACATTTCCTGATTGAATTAAACTCACCCGCACGACCCTTGACGAATGCCAAACAACGCCGCACGAATACCCTAATCCAATCACATCGTATGCTAGCAGATAAGCACTAGTTAGCTACCGTACACTATGCCTTGATGAATGCCAAACTACCGCAGCACGAATACTAAGTAGTACTTATCTGAAATGACGGAGGGCTACGACAGGTTTTTCTGAAAACCTATTGCGTAATGAACTTGATATCGTTGTAGAATCAAATGATTTTAAAATGAAGTGTTTTTGAGGCTTTTACTAGTTTCGCTAAAGAGGTCACTCCCGGTGAAGGGATCTCGGCTCTTTCCTTATGGAATAAGGTGCCGTATATATCATATATATCACTGTGCAAAGCAAGAACTAGAAAAGCAATCAAAAGACAAAACCGAAGGGTGTAGCATCTGCCAGTCATTGCTAAAGGGGTCACTCCCGGTGAAGGGATCTCGACCCTTTCCTTATCGAATAAGGTGCAGGATGTTCTACAAGGAACACCGCGATGCAAAGCAAGTACTGTAGCTACCTATTTTTGAAAATTCGATTCCACAACATCTTTTAGGTTTCTTTTCTTTCATTAATCATATTAATGAAGTCCCATCATTTAAGTCACCTAAACATCACAGATAAATACGACGTACACTTATGCCATCCGCATTCGCCTCGATGTCCCCTCGTGCACCGTTAGGTTAGATAACTAACGGCAGAGCGGGGCAGGGCTAGCGCGGGTGTAAAATATAAGTAACGTCTATATAATATATCATATAAACTATATACAGTATTTATCACAACATATCAAATGATCACATCACAGATATCACAGCAGAAGAAACATATGAAACATTGGATATACTAGGACGTTCGTGTTTTATTTTGAGCCTCTGTAAAACACGGATTCCACGGTCGCGATGAATAGCCAAACCCACACCCCTAGACCCCTACGAGAGCGGCAAGCAACCCTACCAATTCTAGAGTTAGGAGGCCCGGACTCGACTCCTCGAGTTGGTCTCCCACTGGACCCTAGAACCCGGTTACTTGTGCTCTCCACCTTGGGTCTATCCTAGTGCCGAAAAGTAAATAATATACAAATGGTGACATCAATCTCATCCCGGAAGTGCCCCAATAAAAGAATATTACATATAATGAATTTTACATGAATGAAAATAAAAACCCTCATGTCACATAAAACCCCCGGCTATTCAAAACGCGACGATCCAATATAACATATCCAGCAACACATAACATCACATGTCATCAACGTAAGTAAATATGCGCATCCCAATTGTCGTTGACATATAGCAACGAAACCGGCGATAACACATATTACACTTACGGTCGCAGAAAAGAAAGTGTAAAACTACAACAGTTGGAATCCGCAACCTCCTTAGACATCGCATGCCTAACAATTATAAACCCCGCATTTTAGTCTCTATATCGAAAACACTTTTCAATATCTAGTCGGGCAATTCAACAAGATTCCCGATATTTGATCGAATGCTCGTCGCAAAATTTAGTAGACGGCCGCACCCCCGGATGCCGTCGACAAAGTGCACTAAGGCGGAATACCGCTGCCGCGAGCACCCGAACGGATGCTTTTGGCGACGGGGTTCTCCTACAGTCACTTGGTCGGGGCTATGGGGCATGGCTGTCTATTAAGTTTACCCGGCGAGTATCCGCGTACGCTACGTGATTGCAAAAGACTTTTGATCGCATCAAAATCCCGTGGCAACCGATCATCTGAGACTAAACTGCTATGTTTATAACATTCAAATTAGTTATCTCATAACTACTTATGGATTCCAAATATTGTATCACATTCCAGATAAATAGACAATGTTAAACTTTCCGATCGAATAATCAAACACCCAAGTTTTCCCAAATAATTCTCAACACTTGAGGGGAGATTAAAAACATCCATCACATGCCACAGTACCAATGGTCCAGCCGTAGAAGGGTCAAGCCAACACCTCACATGTGGCAACGCCGTACTGCCCCAAACCCTAAGATTCAAAAGGCAGTTCAAGACGGTCACATAATCGAGTTAAGGTTTGTTGTCTTCTAGAGGGTCCATTGCGTAACTTGCACGATTTAGACGTTCTTAAACAATGGAAAAAATCCAACACTTGGAAATTTTCCGGGTCGGGAAAAAGTGAGTTATTGATATCCGTTCGAACTTTTTAATACTTTTCTAAATATTCGGAAAACACAACGAAATTAAAATTTCCGATCGAATCAACGAATACAAAATAAACCCCAGAACACTCAACACTTGAGTCAGTTAAAAAATACCCAGAAAATATAACTCACAGAAATAGAGATTACAGTGCAAAAATGAATGCATATATCCTCTGTACTACCGCGGATCCGCGACCCAAGCGTGGTACGGCAGCGGTTCCGCGGCGGTTTGTACGGAATATACTCTCGTTTTTCATTACAATTGTTATATTTCCCTGCCGATTTTTTTAGGCATTTTTAATTCAGAAAAATCACAGTTTTTAAAAAATGTACAGAGAGGGGGTTAAATTGACGTTTCCGGGTTCAATCGAGGTTTTAACTTCGTATACACGTCGCCTAATGCTCTAGCTAGGCTCTGATACCACTGTAGGGTTACTAGGCACTCTAAGAAGGTTCTACAAGACATCAACCATGCCCGATTAAAATTTTATCCGTGCCGAATAACTCTAAACAAGATATTTGCTAGATAATTAGGGTAACACATGCTAGTAAATAACAATTATCACTAAGTGAATAAGAAATACAACCTTTGTAAATCAGTCCTTCACTTCTAAAGCTCCTTGTTGTAGTCCCTTCGCTGCGATCATCGGACTCCTGGACTCTCGGACGGCTCCACGAGAAGATTGCAACGGTATTTCATGAAGTCTTCGAGGCCGAAGATGATCTACGTCGAGGGAATACGGACTCAAGTTTCTACTTCACTAACTAGAGAATTAGTGAAGCCAACAATCTAAACTAAAGTGCTAGTCTAGTAGAGGATGATGAAATAGGAAATGGGTACACATTAGATTTTCTTTTCTCACTATTTATCTCTCTTTTTTTCAAACCCTAGAAAGAAATTGAAGGAGGAAGAAGATGAGCTCAAAATGAGAATGAAAACTAATCAAGAGAGAGTTAGCTAACCATGGGTGAGTGGGTATCATATACGAACTCATGTAGAGACATAACCATGGCTAATTATAGTGGTTAGGTTAATTAATATCTTAAGTAAAACAAAACTAGTGGACTAAGTCAATACAACCATAAGCTTCAGGAAGCTTCATGCATGTGAGCTCATTATCCATTTGTTTTTAGAATTACTTTAAATATAAAAACCTAACCAATATAATTATAAAGGTGTATGTCTCATACACCCATGTCGTGTGTATCAACAACCATGATACAAAATGAACACAACTTAATATATATCACATATATATTAAGTTGTGCACAAGTGAGAAAAACAAATGCTTAAGTGAACCAATATTAGTTAATGTAAATTAGTATATCACATATACAATTATACACTAAATTATTAAATCAACACTTGACTTAATAATCCGGTTATATCTCATATAACCGACTAACACAAAATGTACCAACTTATCGAATCAACACTTGATTCGATAACCCGGCTATATCTCATATAACCGGCCGATACAATAGTTGCGAGAATAGAATACGGTATCACATACACGCATTATTCTCGGTCCCGTACATATCACATATGCGCTCCTATTTCGTTTTGCCTGAGCCAGTAAAACCTCTATGTAGGACTCTAAAGACCCGTCAATACGCCGGCTGTAGGTGATAATCATATCAAGCACCCGCAAGCCGTCAGCGGTACAAGATGGACGTAACGGCTACCCGGGTATTGAGCGATCAGAAGATCAGCAAGCAAGACCGCTCCAACTCCTGCAAAAATCCTGACAGTGACACTACCGTACAGTCCGGTCTCCTCGTCTGATATGTCGCATATCAAGTCTAGGGTGGTAAACGTCAGACCCCAATAACCGATAAGTCATGCCGATATGAGGCTCATAACGGGTCGAGAAACAACTGGTAACACTTACCAGTAAATCACTAAACCAGCCCTGGCCAGGGACTTCCCTGTTATGGCCAATCGAGCATAGCGCAACATCAACCCCTAATACCGGGAGAGACGAAACCCCTCCTATCGCTCATTGCCTCCATGTGACTCGGGAATGTAACCAAAAACCACCGTTTTGCACGCCCTCTTGGACGTGGTAAGGTGGAAATCAAAGCACAATGGGAATCACATAAGACTCTATGACGATCTCGGGTCTACAGACTAACCTGTACCAGTGTCACCAGAGAACTGCCATCTGACGTAAGGTATAATACCATCTGGGAGTTCTCGGCGAATCCGTCCAGTGTACCGAGTCTCCACTGAGCACCCGTATATCATCTCTGATGTCAAACACCAATGGATATGGGATCATCCATCGCCCATCTACATGGGTCGAGAAGGTATACGCTAGTATACACTGGTATATCGATACCCCGTCTCGATACACCCACGACTAGGGACCTTGAAGGATGTACTTATGGACTACCATGTCCCCACTAGTATGATCCGTATCATAGTCCAGGTAGTCAAGTACACATCCTAAGGGCTTTACCAACATGTAACAGAGAGACAATCGGTATACACGTTAAGGTAAAAAGTAACCAGATAGCATACAATAATGTCGAGCAAGATAGTCCTCCCCATATATGTCCAAGCATCCACTACAATATACATCTCATGTATAGTAATAGCCTCTAGGGCATACATATAACTAACAGCATCATCGATAATGGTGTAAGTGTACTAGCACAAGTATATGCAATGCAATGAGTATAACATGAATGCTCATAAGGTAAATCATCAGCTAAAATCTATAAGGTATACATATCTATCATATGTCTGAGTCGGTGAATCTATTAATCGGTATCTAGCCTCATAGCACCATGTAAGGTATAATCCATTGCACGGCATTTCTAGTCAAGGGTATTGATCAAACCTCAAGTCAAACTCATCACGTACGGAAAATCATCGCACGACGGCATTAAGCTATCAGGGATCCTATCATCCTATAAGACGAGGAGGTTGCGGACCTAACATCTCGTACGGCTATCACTCACGATTCACAACATATATAAATATCTCTATATACCAATATCCCAGGTCGCATCCGCAATAATCTCATATCAGGGGACCGATAGGGTATAATTCATCTAAATCGACTCGCATCCGTATACCATCATACCATCAAATGATCATATCATCATATCCGTCTTATATTGTTTCATCGCATTTATATCTCACATCAAGTCAAGTTTAAATAAATATTTTATCTCTACTAAGTACAAGCATCTAATCTAACATACACACCCGAACCATACAAGCAGATTTTAAAAGAAGCGAATCGTAGTTTTTGAAAATAGGGGTTACGATGTTTTTAAGGAAAAGATATCATTTGAAAATCCGTAACGTCCCTCATGGTCACTGTTTAAAAGATGCATACGATTCTTCAGTTTAGAAATTTGTATGGTTCGGATGACACATCTACGTCGACTATCTAGTCCTATAGTACCCTAAACGGCAATATCATCAAATATCATCCTCAATTCCCGTCATTTCATATTAGCCATAGCATATCACTTCTAACTGTCATTTAGCTTCTAATATAGTTTCACTAACTATCTTTTAAGTCTAACCCTAGTTTTCTAATCTAGGTTCCCTTAACCAAATTCTATAAATCAGTCTCCATCAAAACTTTGTGGGGGTGTTATACGCCATCCACCCAACTTCCCCCGTGGATATAGATCCACTCACCTTAGTCTTCGCTTGCCGAAGTCGATGACGCCACGCTCCGTCGCATAGGAATCTATGAGAAGATACCTACAATAACAACATACATCGCAACGCTATTAAAATCAAGTTCTGAAATCCAAAACGACACGCGCCTTGCTCGTAGGTTAGAACCTATAACATACGCGTACTAAATCAACCAAACAACCTTTGTTGTTGATGTACGAACGTCCCACAACCAAATGAAAATCCAAATAACAAGAATTAACATTTCAAAATACGGAAAACATAGCCAAAATCACACTAAAAAGCTCCCAGATTTTGACTCAGGTCAAATAAATCCAAGCAAACAAGTCTAGGATGATGTATATAGTGTATTTGAGATACTAGACCAACCCCGACACCCCACCCCACCAAGTGGCCGGCCACCTAGCCATAAAATCAAGCCTCCTCGGCCCCCTAGCTCTAATGGGGTTCGTTCTGTCATGGTGGTCTCCTGGTAGTGTATCTAGGTCCCTGGTATTATTTGCTACTCTCAAAAATCCCCCGGGTTGCTCCAGATTTCCCTGCACACCTTTTATTTCCATAAAACCGACATGAACAAAAATCCCAAATCAGTATTTTGGTTTTCGATACTCATTCTCAGGTATTATACAGCCCCTCCATAGCCACTCAAACATCATCAATCCACAATTTCACTCAAACCCTCACTAGGGTTTTCTAATCTCCACAAATCACCATTAAACGAGTTCTAAGTTAAACTAAAAGCTAGGAATTCAAACTAAACTAACATGGAAAGAGATATACCTCATGGATGTCTCTTAAGAAAACCCTAGAAGTCCCAAAGTTGCCAAAATCTCATTTTTCTTGGTTCAATGTGAAGAGCATGAAGAGGGGATCGTTTTTTGTGAAAGGGGTATATGGTTTGGATGGAGTTTTGAAGATGGATTTAGGGTTTGAAGGTGGAGGGAGATGAGAGTGAGGAAAATGAAGAATGAGATGCAAAAATAATGGGGAAAAGGGTATGAGGCAGCCCCCCCCTCTCTCTCTCAATTATTCTCACTCTTTCTCTTTCTCCAAGTCATCATTATGCCTCTTTTCTCTCTCGTCACTCATCATGACACCTTTTTCTTTTCTCACTACCAATAAACCATAACACATAACCCAAATGAAATGAAACAGCATGTGACCAAAAGAAACATGTCATGTTGCACTAACCATGAAAATTGTAGAAATATGGATTTGACCTAATCTCGATTAGCAGTGCACTAATCGGGTTTTTATCAAAATTGCATATAATAAATTTTAAAAATGCTAAATCCTTTAATTATATTATTAAACGAATAAATAATTTTAATTTCCATTTATTTCACAATTATTGTTATATATTTATACTCTTTTTCGAAAACTCCAATTTCGCAAATCGGACAGTTTTCGGGAAAAATATTATTTTAATATTAAATTCCAAAAATAATATTTTATATTTTCTGAAATGTTACAATCTTCCCCCCTTAAATAAATTCGGTCCCCAAATTTAAATTTAAACCCCCAAAATCTAAAACATTTCAATAATCAGCTCAAATCAACGGGGCTCCGAAATCACGGAAGATGCAGAAACAACACAGCATGTCAAGTGCGCATGAAAATGAGTACAAAACTCAAAATCGAACTCCGTCAAGCGTCACGCAAATCATCGGATTTGCACGCATATCCTCGGAGTTACAATAGAGATACAGATCTCGAATCTACTACTGAAATCCAATATACACTAGTCAAATACTATAATACGTGTATAGTACGCATCTTTGGAAAACTTTCAAGAACTGAATAAAACTCATTCAAAAATCTTTTCTAAATCGCCGTATGATGCGTAACTCACGGCATAAGTGACGGACGCTCATTTTAAAATAATAATATATGTCCATATATGTTTTCCTAAATACACGTCCCGTTGTTTTCAAAATATGCCAAAAGGTTTTCCTTTATAAGCGTTCGTGTCGCTCACGGACACGTAGGAAATAGCGAGACTATAGCTCCTTTTGAAAACCCTCTTGGTAATCTTTTAATGCATGCAAGGTACTCAGGTACTGTCCTCAGATCAGTCATGTTTGGCCACTATATAATATGGTGCCAAAACGAAAACAAGGTGCTCAAAAGCAAAATCAGCCTCAAAAGGCATATCCAACAATCACGTGCGTCTGGTGCGCAGAAAATCAAATCCAAATACAAATGCCACAATATGCACAAAAGCAAAACTCAGTGCAACGGGTTTGCACGAAAGCATCTGTCCGGTGCAACGGGTGTGCACAACAATAATATCAAGTGCATCTAGAATGCGTCCGGTGTGCACAAAATCACGTCTCATATCAGGCGCCCAACATGCACGAAAATCCAAATCAAGTGCCTAATTTGCGCAAAAATCCAACCAAAACGCGTCGTGTCCATAAAAGCATATAGTACAGTAGCATGCACGAAAACGAACGGCAAGTGCCAACGCGCACGAAAATACAAATCTGGTAGAACGAATGCTCAAGAACATAAATCGGGTGCAACCAAGGTACGGAGTATAAATCCAGTGCGACAAACGCATAAATACCCGTCCGGTGCAACAAATGCAAGAAATGCAAATCTAGTGCAACTAATGTGCGAAATACGAATCTGGTGCAATAAATGCACAAAAATATAAATCTGGTGCGACAATTGCACGAAATGAAAATCTAGTGCAACAAATGCACGAAACAAAAATCCGGTGCATCCAGGGCATGAAATACAAATCCAGTGCATCCAGTGCACGAAATACTAAATACAGTGCATCCTGTGCACAAAATACCGATCAATAACTCAAACGCGTGAACAGCAACACCGAGTGTACCAAGGTGTATAAGATCATACACGTGTGCAACTGCGTGTACCAAACACATATCAATGCACTACAAGCACATATAAGCTATACCGAGTGCAAAAATCAAATCGAGTGCGTACCACACGCACAAAAATCGAATCAACTGTATGAAATCCACGAAATCATAAACATGTTCAGCCAAGGCACAAAACCGATATCAAGTGCAATAAATATACACAAATCAAAAACCAACACTATGGTGTATAAAAACATATCTCAAGTGCAATAACTATGCACAAAATGTAAATACCCGGTAGGTGCAGCCATGGTGCACAAAATCAATATCAGGAAACTCGTCATCAAAACTCAAATCCAAGCGATATAAGCGTGATACTCAGATCACAAACGCAAATCGCAACAAAGGACATTGAGGTACACCTCCTACAATGTCGAAAAATGAATCGGTGCGCCCAAAACCGGCAAAAAAAGAACATCCGCTTTTTCCTGCTCATGGTCTGGTGTCCTCCGTCTCTGGGTACTCATCTTCTCCTCGGATTACCAATCCTACAATCCATCGGCTCATCGGCCCTGTCAGGTGTGCTAACGGGGACGATTCCGTTCTGGCACTTCTCTGGTCATTTCCTGGTCAATCATCACGACCACTCGTAAGGCAGCACGTCACTGGCGTCGGCCTCTGATTTCCCGAATACATGTGACACATCTGATCATGGGTGCAAATCTCATTGCAGCAGTGTCCCGGAAGGAATCCTGCCCAAGGTCTCTTCCGATCTCGCCTATGCCGAACTGTACGGAGGCTGGTGCTCTTACATAATCTTTTCTCGTTTTCTGGACATCTGCGTTTCAGCACAACGTTCCACGGGAATTGGCCGTATCCCAACGCCTCTGTATGCATATCAGATCCTCCGGCATCAACGGGGAGTAACAAAAGCTCGCCAGCATCTCGCATGAAACTCTGGTTCCGCTCGCCTTTATCATCGTCCATCTTGACGTCACGTTATGCTATCTGTGCGCTGCAACTATCCTCGGCCATGGTCAATCTGGAGTCTTTCACACGGACTCGAAGTCACGAACTCGGTATCTTCATCACTCTGTAAAATATATCTGGCCGAACACGTCCTCGGGAACTCGTCCCAACCATCGGAGGAATACTCAATACTCGTCCGTTCTCGATCAACTCACAACGCATCTGGGTGAGGTCCTCTATCCGAAACTTGTCAGCTTACTGATCTCTTACCACATGATATCTGGACGAAGTCAAACTTTTCGATCGAGTCATCGAGGTCCCAAAATTTCCCGAAGGCTCAACACCTGAGCGCAATCTTAAAATATCTGGTACATACCATAGCACCTCTGGACCAGCCGTAGAAGGGCAAACCCAAGCCTCACTGATGGCACCGCTAAACTGCTGCAAACCCTAAGGTTCAAAAGCGGTTCCATGGTCATCATGTCGAGTTAGGGTTTCATTCTTCTAGAGGGTCCACAGAATTACCTGCATGTTCCTCCGAACACTTTAAACTTGGGAAAAAATGGGTTTCTGACACTCGCTCGAACTTTTTAACTTCGCCTAGGCGACATGCGAATACTCTCCTTCCGCACGCTAAACAATGCCTTAATCCTCCAGGAAAGACGGTACATCAATGGTCATCTCAGGATCGGTCTGCTCTAGACCTGAGTAAGACTCTCCACACTGGAAATCTTCAACTCAACTGGGCCTACGTCGGAGCATCAATCTGACGAGTCACCTTCATCTCTCAACTCGGGGTAGACTAGCTATCATCTGTCGCATTTCTTCCTGGAAGCTCCGGCGATCTCAGCTCGTACGCTCTGGATGCGATATCCAATCAATCTCAGCGACAGCTGGGTCATCTGTCTGCATGGTAGACGATATCACAATCTCTGAGATAGGCTGTACATCAACAGTCCTCTCGCAACCGGTAGCTCTAACAATGGCCCGATCATCCGGTGCAAAACCAAACGCTCGCCTCAACAGGAGTTCATAACACAACACGATATCGAGACGTTCCCATGTCACCAGAAAACACAATGGTCAGCCCTCGTACCAGACGAGCTCGCCCGAACCGCCACACTAGCAGCAGCTCAACTGCGCTCAAACCATGGTGATAGGAACCTTAATCGAGTATCGAAGAAAGCAAATCAACGGCATGAAATGAAATGACAGATCCAGAATGGATAAACGATCATAAGAAGGAACAACATCAATGAGAGTATGATCACGGAAACGAATAGAATCAAGGATTTCAAATGGATGTATAATCATGGACATGAAGAGAATCACTGGTGTCAAAATATGTACATCCTAAGGTTTCTTAAGTGGAGTATCGTATCGTAAATATGCCGCGGAACATACGTACGGTACGTCACTCTACTCAAGCTACCTACTCCATCAATCAGGGTCAACCTATGAAACGAAAGCTTTGGTCTAATACTCCCCCCCCGTTCAAGTCTAAGTTCCGTAAGGTCAAGCCTAGGTTCCGAAATACATACCCGCCTAGACTCCACATAGTCAAACATAGACTCGAACAAAGGTTAAACCTAACGCTCTGATACCAACTTTGTCACGACCCGAATTATTAGCTCATCACCAGCACTTGAATCACGTAATGTCTAAAGGTATAACGGAATTCAAGTAAGCTGAAACCCAGAAATCTAAACCTTTTAAGAAAAATAAAGGAGGTGAGGTTTTGAAATAAAGGTATAATGAAATCAAGTTTTCTTAATGCATAGAAAAACTGCCAGGCTCACCATCTAACATATACGAGTCTTCTTGCCCCGGGGTACCTCACCGGGTCCACCATGTCCCCACAGACGGTGCCTACCGCTTTTCGAATCGAGTTTCGCATGCCACTCTCAGAACCGAGAAAACACATGGTGGACGCACTAAAATATCATATCATGTAAGCATCCGGGTTTTTAAAACAATACATACTTTCTTTTAAAATGACCATGGTTCTCAAATCCAGAAATCTCATGAAAACAGCATATCTCAATGCGTAAAATCATAAAGCATGATGTATGTGACATATGATGGAAATGTAAGCATATCCGTATATCATGCAACATGGAACAGTGATGTATTATATTAAGGGAAAACCGCTTCTTTAAATAATTCCAGTTTTTGAAAATATGTCTTGCGGTTCCCAATATCTCCAAAGTCAAATGCAACATCGTAATAAAGTGCACATGTAACTATAGCAAGTAAATCATGCAAAGAGTCATATCATGGTGCAGCAATCCTACTGTGTAGTGACATGGCAATTATCTATGATGAAGTGTGTGAGCCGGCAATTCTGTGTACGTGTAACATACGCATCATCGAAATGGTGTAAGTGTACTAGCACAAGTATATGCAATGCAATGAGTATAACATGAATGCTGCATAAGGTAAATCATCAGCTAAAAGCTATAAGGTATATGTATCTATCATAGGTCTGAGTTGGTGAATCTATCAATCGGTATCTAGCCTCACAGGATCACGTACGGTATAATCCATCGTACGGCATCCTCTAGTCAAGGGTATGGATCAAACCTCAAGTCAAACTCATCACGTACGGAAAATCATCGTACGGCGGTATTAAGCTATCAGGGATCCTATCACCCTATAAGACGAGGAGGGTACGGACCTAACGTCTCGTACGGCTATCACTCACGATTCACAACATATATAAATATCTCTATATACCTATGTCCCAGGTCGCATCCGCAATAATCTCATATCAGGGGACCGACAGGGTATAATTCATCTCAATCGACTCGCATCCGTATACCACCATACCATCAAATCATCATATCATCATATATGTCTTATATTCTTTCATCGCATTTCTATCTCACATCAAGTCGAGTTTACATAAACATTTTATCTCTACTAAGTACAAGTATCTAATCTAACATACACACCCGAATCATACAAGCAGATTTTAAAAGAAGCGAATCGTAGTTTTGAAAATAGGGGTTACGATGTTTTTAAGGAAAAGATATCATTTGAAAATCCGTAACGTCCCTCATGGTCACTGTTTAAAAGATGCATACGATTCTTCAGTTTAGAAATATGTATGGTTCGGATGACACATCTACGTCGACTATCTAGTCCTATAGTACCCTAAATGGCAATATCATCAAATATCATCATCAATTCCCGTCATTTCATATTAGCCGTAGCATATCACTTCTAACTATCATTTAGCTTCCAATATAGTTTCACTAACTATCTTTTAACTCTAACTCTAGTTTCTCAATATAGGTTCCCTTAACCAAATTCTATAAATCAGTCTCCATCAAAACTTTGCGGGGGTGCTATACGCCATCCACCCGACTTCCCCCGTGCATATAGATCCACTCACCTTGGTCTTCGCTTGCCGAAGTCGATGACGCCATGATCCGTCGCCTCGGAATCCACGCGAAGGTACCTACAATAACAACTCACATCGCAACGCTATTAAAATCAAGTTCTGAAATCCAAAACGGCACGCGCCTTGCTCATAGGTTAGAACTTATAGCATACACGTACTAAATCAACCAAACAACCCTTGTTGTTGATGTAAGAACATCCCACAACCAAATACAAATCCAAATAACAAGAATTAACATTTCAAAATTCGGAAAACATAGCCAAAATCACACTAAAAAGCTCCCAGATTTTGACTCAGGTCAAATAAATCGAAGCAAACAAGTCTAGGGTGGTGTATATAGTGTATTTGAGATACTAGACCAACCCCGACACCCCACCCCACCAAGTGGCCGGCCACCTAGCCATAAAATCAGGCCTCCTCGGCCCCTTAGCTCTAATGGGGTTCGTTCTGTCATGGTGGTCTCCTGGTAGTGTATCTAGGTCCCTGGTATTATTTGCTACTCTCAAAAATCCCCCGGGTTGCTCCAGATTTCCCTGCACACCTTTTATTTCCATAAAACCGACATGAACACAAATCCCAAATCAGTATTTTGGTTTTCTATACTCATTCTCAGGTATTATACAGCCCCTCCACAGCCACTCAAAAATCATCAATCCACAATTTCACTCAAACCCTCACTAGGGTTTTCTAATCTCCACAAATCACCATTAAACGAGTTCTAAGTTAAACTAAAAGCTAGGAATTCAAACTAAACTAACATGGAAAGATATATACCTCATGGATGTCTCTTAAGAAAACCCTAGAAGTCCCAAAGTTGCCAAAATCTCATTTTTCTTGGTTCAATGTGAAGAGCATGAAGAGGGGATCGTTTTTTGTGAAAGGGGTATATGGTTTGGATGGAGTTTTGAAGATGGATTTAGGGTTTGAAGGTGGAGGGAGATGAGAGTGAGGAAAATGAAGAATGAGATGCAAAAATAATGGGGAAAAGGGTATGAGGCAGCCCCCTCCCCTCTCTCTCAATTATTCTCACTCTTTCTCTCTCTCCAAGTCATCATTATGCCTCTTTTCTCTCTCGTCACTCATCATGACACCTTTTTCTTTTCTTTTTCTTTTCTCACTACCAATAAACCATAACACATAACCCAAATGAAATGAAACATGTCATGGTGCACTAACCATGAAAACCGTAGAAACACGGATTTGGCCTAATCGCGATTAGCAGTGCACTAATCGGGTTTTTATCAAAACTGCATATAATAAATTTTAAAAATGCCAAATCCTTTAATTATATTATTAAACGAATAAATCATTTTAATTTCCATTTATTTCACAATTATTGGTATATATTTATACCCTTTTTCGAAAACTCCAATTTCGCAAATCGCACAGTTTTCGGGAAAAATATTATTTTAATATTAAATTCCAAAAATAATATTTTATATTTTCTGAAATGTTACAAAAACGGAAGGACCCTGGTTGTCCTACGATTTCAATAACCATTGGGGATAAGAACATCAATCGCGCTCTATTGGATCTTGGTGCCAGTGTTTACCTTTTTTCCTTATTCAGTATATGAGGAACTCGTTGTAGGAGAACTGAAACCTACACACTGTACTCTTTAAATGGCTGACCGATCCATCACGCATCCTTGGGGTGAGCTAGAGGATGTGTTAATTAAAGTCGGGGACTTCATATTCCTCGTTGACTTCATTGTTTTAGATACATAACCTGTAGCTAACCCCCGGAATCAAATTCTGGTGATTCTCGGTCGCCCATTCCTTGCTACCTCAAATGCTGTGATTAATTGTCGAAATGGTTCTATGAACCTATCTTTTGGCAACATGACAATTGAACTCAACATTTTTAGGTTAGGGAATCAGCCATCCGAACCGAACGCTCATATACTGGATATCTGTTTCATTCAGGAGATCATCCCCGAGGAATGTGTATTTGAGGAATTCTTGTTTGATCACAGTGATCTTGACGCCACTAGTGCGTCCATCTTTGAACGTGTTTCTTCTGCTTCCAACAATGATTATGAGTGCTTCACGTTTCTAACGATCTTGGCATGTCGCTGCCCGAGTTTGAATCTTTCGAATTTTCGGATGCGTTAGTTGAACCATCCGACTCGGTCACATACACACACTTTGATCCCCTATTGGAATCTTTTGAGTTCGAGACATTTTCTCCAATCTTTCCTTCAGTCATTTCTCCTCCTATGCTCGAACTCAAGCCTCTACCATCTCACCTCAAGTATGCTTACTTAGGTGAGAACGAGACCCTCTCAGTCATCATCTCGGCTTCTCTAGCTCTAGAGCAAGAGAAATCCTTTCTCACGGTCTTGCAATCCAATCGGCAAGCATTCGGCTGGATGATGGCGGACATCAAGGGAATTAGTCCCCTGATCATTGAACATCACATTCACCTGATGGATGATGCCAAACCAGCTAGGGATCCACAGAGGCGATTAAATCCAGTCATGAAGGAGGCTGTGAAAAAGGAAATCGTCAAATGTTTGGATAGTGGTATCATTTACCCTATTTCAGACAGCCAATGGGTCAGTCCTATACACGTTGTCCCTAAGAAATCGGGCATTACGATCATCAAAAATGAGGCAAATGAGTTGATCCCTACTCGCACCCAAACCGCGTGGCGAGTGTGCATTGATTATTGGAAACTCAACGCCGCAACGCGGTAGGATCACTTTCTGCTGCCATTCATTGACCAAATGCTCGAAAGATTAGATGGAAATGAGTATTACTGTTTTCTGGACGGTTACTCAGGCTACAACCAGATTCCCATCGCCGAGAAAGACCAGGACAAAACCACTTTCACTTGTCCTTTCGGCACATTCGCATATCGCCGCATACCCTTTGGGCTATGCAATGTTTCCGCTACCTTCCAAAGGTGTATGATGGGAATTTTCTCTGACATGGTTGAGAAATTTTTGGAAATATTCATGGATGATTTCTCCATCTTTGGAGATTCTTTCGACGAGTGTCTGCAATATCTTGACGCTGTCCTTACCCGGTGTAAGGATAAAAATCTCAATTTAAACTGGGGAAAATGCCACTTCATGGTGCGTGAAAGAATTGTCTTAGGACATATCATTTCGCGAAATGGCATCGAGGTTGACAAAGCTAAAATTGATGTCATTTCCAACCTCCCTCCTCCCAAATGCGTCAGAGACATCCGATCTTTTCTTTGCCATGCCGATTTCTACAAACGGTTTATCAAGGACTTCAGCAAGATTGCTAGACCCTTGACTCTTCTTCTGGCCAAGGATACCATGTTCAACTTCGAATCGAGCTGTTTGACTGCTTTCGAATCACTAAGAAGCTCACTCACCACTGCTCCCATTCTTTCTTCACCTGACTGGACGCATCCTTTTGAGATTATGTGCGATGCATCCGACTTTGCTACCCGTGCGGTCCTAGGACAGCACATCGATAAGATGCTGCACGTAATCTGCTAAGCCAGCCGGACCATGAATGATGCACAAATGAATTATACGACAACCGAGAAAGAATTCTTGGCAGTTGTATTCGCGTTGGAAAAATTCAGGTCATATCTCATTGGCTCCCCAGTTTTTGTCTACACCGATCATTCAGCTCTGCGACATCTTTTTGCGAAAAAGGATGCAAAATCTCGGTTAATATGTTGGATCCTATTACTTCAAGAATTTGACCTTGTCATTAAGGAAAAAAGAGGATGTGAAAACGTAGTGGCCGACCATCTTTCACGACTTCCTTCTTCGCCGACGCTCCCTCTCCCAATCAACGATACTTTTCCTGATGAACAACTCTTGACAATATCTTGCGAAGCCTGGTTCACGGATATTGTGAACTACTTGGCGACTGGACTCATACCTAACGATTGGTCGAGTCAGGACAGACAAAGATTTTTATCTCAAGTAAAACACTTTTACTGGGACGAACCCTACTTGTTCAAGTACTGTCCAAACCAAATCATTCGTTGGTGTGTTCCTGATAATGAATTCAAGAGTGTGCTGTCATTTTGCTACGATCAAGCGTGTGGTGGGCATTTTGGTCCAAGAAAGACGGCTGAGAAAGTCTTGCAGTGTGGCTTTTACTGGCCACAACTTTTCAAAGATGCCCATGATTACTGCAAGAATTGCTCCCGGTGCCAGCATTCGGGCCGGATATCCAAGAGAAACGAGAGGCCGCTCCAACCAATCTTGGTTGTTGAGATGTTCGATGTTTGGGGAATTGATTTCATGGGACCGTTTCCCAACTCTTTTAGGAACCTGTACATTCTCTTGGCTGTTGATTATGTCTCCAAATGGGTTGAGACAGTACCGAGCCGGACTAACGACAACAAGGTTGTCATTAGATTCCTTAAAGAAAACATCTTTTCCCGATTCGGGCATCCTCGCGCTATTATTAACAATAATGGGACGTATTTCTGCAATAGGTCTTTCGAGGCCCTGATGCGGAAATACTCAATTAATCATAAGCTATCCACGCCCTACCATCCCCAAAAATGTGGGCAAGCCGAAGTTTCGAATCGGCAGATCAAACAGATTCTGGAGAAAACGGTTTCCAAAAACCGTAAAGATTGGTCTTTGAAATTAACCAATGCCCTTTGCGCATTTCGAACTGCATATAAGATTATCTTGGCATGTCTCCCTATCAGCTTGTACGGAAAAGCTTGCCACCTCCCTGTGGAAATCGAACATCATGCTATTTGGACGATCAAGGAGCTGAATCTCAATCTTGAAGATGCGGGCAGCTATCGGAAGCTGTAACTGAACGAACTGAACGAGCTTCGGGATGAGGCTTACGACAACGCGGTTGTTGTAAAGAACAGAACAAAGGTGTTTCATGATAAACACCATACGCGCAAAACTTTCACGCCTGGACAACAGGTACTTCTTTATGACACCCGACTCCATTTCCATCCCGGTAAACTTCGATCTCGCTGGAAGGGACCTTTTCTTGTGCGGTGTGTGTACCCGCACGGCGCAGTAGATTTAGAGAATCCGAAGAATGGTTCATTTTTCAAAGTAAGCGGACACAGATTGAAATCGTTCCTTAGCACAGAACCATCAGAGGAGCTCCTGATATTGCAGGAGCCGGTTTACACTGCATAATCTTCCTCTGTTTACCACCAAACTTCGGTTATTCAGCCATAAACAGTGGAGACACTGCTTCAAATAAATTTGGGGGTATGTATATACTATTTTTGGTATATATATATATATATATATATATATATATATATATGTGTGTGTGTGTGTGTGTGTGGATATTCTTGTCTTGTGCATATCCATTTTTCTTTTTAACGAGCAATCTTTTCTGGTGATGCTCAGTCTTTATTCATAAAAAAAATAATAAAATAAAACAGGAGAACCGCCATTTTTTTTACCCTTCAACAATTTTGCCCTCTTGATGTACATTGACAGTGAGGGCACTCTCCAGTTTAAGTTTGGGGGTGTGCTCGGTAAGCTTTCTCTCTTCGCATTTATTTGTATATTCTGCATTTGCATACATATTTAAAAACACATAAAAATAGAAAAAAAATTACAAAAATATAAAAACTTTGTCGTCAAGTTAGCTAGTAGGAGAACTTAGATTCGATATTTCAACGGTTTTGTTTGATAAGATAGAAACAACTAAATCCTATTTTTAGATTTTGAAAATATGAAAGATAATCCTTCTTTGAGTTTAACTATAACTAATATACGTTTTTACATCACACTACACGTGTCATGAGTTTCGAAAATTAGATAACAAGTCTAATATGTCTGAAAACTTTTAAATTGATAAACTATTTTTTGAGGATCAAATAAGTTTGTTCTGAAATAAGTAATATCAAGAATAGTTTTGAAAGTGGTGTGGATATGAAGGGATATTATAGATACCTTAATAGGAATTAATTCTGAAGAATAACCCATCTGGAACTTGATTGAAGTGATTACACACCTAATCCACTAAACACGTCTTTTATCCTAAAAATAATTGAACAACTGGTTATATCTCCGTTCGCATTAAATCGTTATGATTTTCACGCTAAAATAGGTATTTTGTTTTAGGGCCTAGATAACTTGAGCAATTAAATCCGCCGGGGGGTCTCTACACCTGATGCCCTAAAACCAACTGGTTTGGAAGCATTGGCCCAAAGCTCGATAAGAAATCTAGAAAGTCTAAATTAAAACAAAGTCAAGCAAGTGTTCTCTCCGAGTTAAAATTCCTAACGGTTCTTTGTGTGAGAATAATCTTAACAAAAGACAGGTTTTTATAAAAAATATTTTTTAACGGAGATATGAAGGTTTTATCCTATGATAAAGACTGTTGCACGTTTACGAAGATGTGTATGAAATGAAAACAAGTAAAAGGTGGAGTGAAAAATAAGACCTAATTTCCTATTAAGGAAGATAGAAATTCTGAATTTGAAACCTAACTGGAAAATAAAACTTGAGAAAACTTAACTCTTTATAAAACTTGTATGATCCTTTTTAAGTTTTTATTTGGGCTTTATTTTGTAACATGATGACTTTACTCGATCCTTTTGAAACGTAACGACACTATTTGCACCGCACGTAAAGACATATAGGATCTTAAGTTAAATAAGAAGCGATGTGTGAAAAATAAAGGTTCGATATTTCTAACTCAGGATAATAGAATTTCTAGCTTTAAAGATAAACCTTAGAGTTAGAATCAATAGCTATCTCGCGAAACTAGCTTGACGGGATTTTGTGGGTGAAATCCGCTGAAAACCCTCAGGAAACAACACTCCTCCTACTGGGGACACCTAGAGGTTTAAAGGCTTGTTGCACAAGCTCAGTGCAACCGCGTTCCCTGCAAAAATGAGATTAGGATTTTGTTTTGCTCGGGACGAGCAAATGATATGTTTGGGGGTATTTGTTTATCACTGAAAACTGCATTTTAATACCGCTCATTCATTATCTATTTTGTTATATATCGGTACTATTAACCAGTGTCTGCTCAGTAATACAAATTACAGGTGTTCGTGATAAAATGCTGGAAACACACTCAAAATCATGAATATAACGTTCGGGAGCCGATACTGCAAACAGAACAGAAAACCGATCGATGTCCAATAAGTTCTTTTGCAAACAACAAAGTGTACACAAATTTTGGTCCAACACAATGCAAGTGAACACTAGACTATGATGGGGGCTACCTAGGCACAACAAATTGTGCAAAATGGGCACAAGTGAGTGTGATGTGTAATAAATGCTAAAAGATGTGATGTGATTTGAAGCATCAAGTTCCCTCCAAAACTACTGAGTATAACCCAAGCTGATATGAAGAAATCAAACTATACCAGTGGACTTGTTGAAAGCACTCGAGACCACCACACCAACATGAGCCAAATAGCTCGGACCTAGCCCGGCGACAAGCCCCAAAAAACCGGCACCACCGGTCCAAACATACCCAATTGTCCCCATTTTTCTTCTGGTAGTTTATTTGGGTCACATTATCTCATTCTTATTGTTTGTTTATTCTGGAATGAGGCCTATAAATACCAGATCAATGGGCAAGGGGAAAAAATATACTTTTTGCTTTAGTTTTAGTCTAGAACAATTGTAATTTGTTTTTCCTTTGAATTCTTGAGCTCTTGCCACTTTGACTTGACCTTGCAACTTCTTCATTGAACATGCAAGCTTAAAACTTAGGTTCTTGAATTCAAGAATAGTTGTATCTTACTTTAAAATCAATAAAAAGTTCTCATTGTTCCTTTCATGTGTCTTGCTTTCTACAAACCTCAAACTTGTGAAATGTTTGCCTTACTTTGATCTTGCAATCTCTTAAGTGAGCTTGCAATCTTAATGTTTGGTATTTTGATTTCACATTGGTACGGGCTTATAAGAACATTTGCACGTTGACTTAATCGGTTCTTAACTTTCTAAACTTAACTTTCCTTTTTCTTGCAATTTTTGTTATGTGTCTCACTTTTCTCTTTTCTTTATTTTGCTTTTTAAATATGTGCGAGTAATTGATTTACTTTTTAAGGGTAAAATATGGTTAGTTTGTGTTAGGAGATGTGTTTGCTAAAACCTTAACTTTGCAATTGAAACTCCGACCAAATGACTCGCAAATCCGCTCCGTTAGGCATCCTATCCTACCACGATAGCGGTGAATCCTAATCGTGACCGGATTACGAGTGGTTTGCCGAAGGCTAAGGTTAAGAGACAACAACGAAAGGACAAGAGACAAGAAATACGGATTTAGCACTCAAACCCAAATACCGTATTTCAAGTTCCCTAATCCACATTGTTGCCTATTGCCTTAGTGTCAATATCAAAATTAGGTCTATAAGGAAACGACAAACATCATCCTAACACAAACTAACCTGAAACTACCCTTAACAAGTCTTTTTATTGAACATATCATAGTTACGACACTTTTATAAACAAAAACTCAAGATACGGTGTTAACTCGTTAAAACAAGCTAAAAAACCCACCATCTCCCTGCAGACGACCCGTAGTCATCGCGGCTCGCTACACGCGACACCGTCTTTGATTGCGGTAATTTTAAATTGTTTCTAAATATGAAACGGTGAAAATCTGTCTTAATCATTAACTCTCTACAAATATCAATGAGATATTTTTTTCACCCTTGGTTCTAAGTTAGTTCAAGTTCTACACAAGCTTCATCTTCTTCCTCCTCTTAAAAATTATAGAGTGAAAAAGATAAAGAGAAAAAGAATTCTAAAGTGAGCAAAATTCCTACTTCATCAATCTATACCAAACTAGCCCTTTAGTATAGGTTGTTTTCTTCGCTAATTTCTTAATTAGTGAAGAGGTGGCTTGAGTTAGAGATTCTTCAAGGTGGGTCATCTTAGGGCTCGAAGATTCTTAAGCAAGCTTGTTCCTTTTGCCAAGTGAAGCCTATGAAGAGTTCTATGGACTACTACTTGGAGCTTTAGAAGTGAATGACCGGTCTACAAAGGTTGTATTCCTTTTTCACTTAGTGTAAAGTTTATTTACTTGCTTACTAACCCTAATTCTATAGTTCGATTCTAGGATAGCATTCATTAGCACGCTAGATTTTTTAAAATTGTATACTTGATGCTTCTTAAAAGAAATCATGTTTTAATTTCATTAAGATGTGGGGTTGTCCGGCCTATGTTAAAAAGCAAAATCCGGACAAACTCGAGGCAAGGTCTGTTCTGTGTAAGTTTGTCGGATATCCCAAACATTCACGAGGGTATATTTTCTACCACACCGAGGAACAAAAGGTGTTTGTTTCTCGGAATGCCACCTTTTTAGAAAAGGAATTTCTTATGAAAGAAATTACTGGTCAAGAGGTAGAACTGGAAGAAGTTCCAGCTACACAAACTACAGCTGATGATTTGATAGAACCGGAGGATTCGATAGTCCCCGATGAACCTCAGCCACTCCGCAGATCTAGCAGGGTTCCTCATCCACCTGAGAGATACTACGGTTTTCTCATAGACGGTGGGAGCGAGGATTGCATCATGGAAGATGATGACCCAACTAGTTTCAAGCAGGCCATCACAAGTGGGGACTCTGTGAAATGGCGGGATGCTATGCGATCTGAGATGGAATCCATATACACCAACAAAGTATGGACTTTGGAAGTTGCTCCTGAAGGGGTAAAACCCGTTGGGAGCAAGTTGATCTTCAAGAAGAAACTTGGTGTGGATAGAAAAGTTAAGACTTTCAAAGCTAGACTTGAAGCAAAAGGTTTTTGTCAACGACCAGGTGTCGATTATGATGAAACCTTTTCTCCTATAGCTATGCTTAAGTCCATCCGGATCCTGCCTGCCATCGCTACATACCATGACTACGAAATCTGGAAAATGGACATCAAGACCGCTTTTTTAAATGGTGATTTAGAAGAAAGCGTGTACATGACACAGCCAGAGGGCTTCGTGGATAGTGGGAGCAGCGGAAAGGTGTGCAAGCTGCTTAAATCAATCTATAGATTAAAGCAGGTATCGCGGAGTTGGAACATCTGTTTTGATGTAGCAGTCAAAGATTTTGACTTCATCAAAAATGTAGATGAACCTTGTATATATAAGAAAGCTGTAGAGAGTAAGGTTATCTTCCTCTTATTGTACGTGGATGACATACTCTTGATTGGAAATGATGTTCCTATGCTACACTCGGTCAAACTCTTCTTATCACAAAAGTTCTCCATGAAAGATCTAGGTGTTAGTTATATGTATGCCCTAGAGGCCATTACTGTACATATGATGTATTTTGTAGTGGATGCTTGGACTTATATAGAGAGGACTTTCTTACTCGATATGATAGTATGCTATCTGGTTGCTCTATATCTTAACATATACACTTATTGTCTCTCTATTACATGTTGATAAAGCCCTTAGGATGAGTACTTGACTACCAGGATTATGATGCACATCATACTAGTGGGGACAGGGTAGTCAATAAGTACATCCTTAAAATATTCCTAGTCGTAAGAGTATCGAGACAGGGCATCGATACTCCAGAGTATAATAGCATATACGCTTCTTGACCCATATGATGGGCAATGGATGAGCCCATATCTATTGGTGTTCGACATCAGAGAAGGTATACGGGTGCTCAGTGGAGATTGGGTACACTGAACGGACTCGCCGAGAACTCCTAGATGATATTATACCTATCGTCGGATAGCAGTTCTCTGGTGACACTGGTACAGGTTAGTCTGTAGACCCGAGATCGTCATAGAGTCTTGTGTGATTCCTACCGTACTTTGATTTTCACCATACCACGGTCAAGAGATCGTGCAAAAAGGTGGTTTTGGGTACAGTCCCGAGTCACATGGAGGCAATGAGCGATAGGAAGGGTTTCGTCTCTCCTGGTATTGGGAGTTGATGTTGCGCTATGCTCGATTGGCCATAACAGGAAATCCCTGGCCAGGGTTGCTGAGATTTACTGGTAAGTGTTATCATTAGTTTTTCGAACCTTTATGGACCTTGCATCGGCATGACTTATCAGGCTATTGGGGTCTGACGTTATACCACCCCCAGGCTGTAATATGCGACATATTAGACGAAGAGACCAGACTGTACGGTAGTATTACTGATTGGATTCGCAGGAGTATGAGCAGGCTTGCTTGTTGTTTTTCTGATCGCTCAATACCTGAGTGGCCGTTACGTTTAGCAGACCGCTTGCGGCTTGTGGT
The DNA here is from genome assembly GCA_030015575.1 of Agapanthus africanus. Lineage (NCBI taxonomy): Eukaryota > Viridiplantae > Streptophyta > Magnoliopsida > Asparagales > Amaryllidaceae > Agapanthus > Agapanthus africanus. The sequence goes on along the minus strand of JASDDO010000010.1, from coordinate 28,173,429 downwards.
TGTTTGATATGATCATCACCTACTGCCGGCGTATTGACGAGTCTTTAGAGTCCTACACAGAGGTTTCCTGGTTCATGCGAAACGGAGTAGAAGCACATATGTGATATGTGCGAGACTGAGATTAATGCGCGTATGAGATACCGCATTCTATTCTCGAGACTTGTGACATTGGTCGGTTATATGTGATATAGTCGGGTTATCGGATCAAGTGTTGATTCGATAAGCTGTTACATTTGATATTAGTCGATTATACAGGATATAGCCGGATTATTAAATCAAGTGTTGATTTGATAATTTAATGTATAATTATTTATTTGATATATTATATTACATTAACTAGTATTAGCTCACTTAAGATTTCTTTTCTCACTTAATATATACATTGCATGTATGTGATATATGTATTGTTTTCTTTGTACACATAAATATATATGTGATATATATTCATGTGCCATGCTAGGTTACACATGCAACAAGGGTGTATGAGAATCACACCATGCTTAGGTTTATGTTTGGGTTTTATTTATCATTAAGTAATTAACAAATCATTTGAATTAGTCATGCTTGAGCTTGGAGAAGCTAGTAGAACATTGACTTATTCAACTTTTTTGTCTAACTTAAGATATTTGTTAACACAACCCTTAACCTTAGACTATGGTTTATTCTCTACATGAGTTAGGCATGACATAATAACTCACCATGGTTGCATTTCTAACCTCATGAGATTATTCTTCATCACTTCATCATTTTCATCTTCATCTTCCTCTTGAAAGCTCACTAGCTTTTGATCAAGTGATGGAATTGAGTGAGAAAATTAAATCTAAAATGAGCCAAATTCCTACTTCATCATCCTCTACTATTAGCCATTTAGTTTAGGGTGTTTGCTTCACTAATCTCACCATTAGTGAAGAGATAGCATGATCTAGTGTCTCCTCGACGTAGATCATCTTCGGCCTCGAAGACTTCGATGCAAGCTTGTTCATTTCTTCATGGGAGCCTCTCTAGAGTCCGGGAGTTCGTGATCGTGGCGAAGAGACTACTACACGGAGCTATTAAAGTGAAGGACCGGTCTACAAAGGTTGTATTCCTTGTTTACTTTAGTTGCAAAGTTGTTTGCTTTCGTTTCGTCGGATTTTGTAGTAACGATTCTAGGGTTCGGGTTAGCTAATACGAATTTTTTTTTAAATTGGCATGATCGATGCCTCCCGAAAACTTGTTGTCGTGCTAGAAAAGCCTGCAATGGTATCAGAGCTATGCTAGAAAATTATACGATGTTTGCTAGGATTACGAAACCGAAACTACTCTGAAACACCCGATACGAAAACTTGGTTTCTGTCGAGTTTAAAAGGTCTTCAAATTTTTTTTAAACAACTGCATAATGTTATATGTGATGTAACATGAACACCACCAAAAATTGAGGCAATTTTGACCAAAAGTGGCCGTCCACAATGGCTTAAAATCCGAGCTCCTCGGGTGAATAGTGGAGTTCTGGCTTCAAATTTTGGTAGTGTTCCAGTCTCTGGATTTTAGGGTTTCAGGTGTTGTTTGTTTTTGCTAAATTTGCATGTGATGTTAACTTTCTGCAAAGGAAATTCGAAGTGTTTCGTAATCGTAATTCTAACATGTATTTGGGTTATTTTGACGATGTTAAAAAGTTTGAACGGATATCAATAACCCAATCTTTCCCCGCTGGAAATTTTCTTAGAGTTGGATTTTTCCGAGTTTAAAATTTTCAAGAAATCATGCAAGCGATTATGTGGACCCTCTAGAAGAACGATACCCAAACTCGAATTTTTGGATCGTGGAACCGCGATCATACCCTAGGGTATGCCGCAGTTCCGTGGCGACATGAGTGAGGCATGGGTCGGCCCTTCTACAGATGGTTCATAGGAGCTGTGGCAGTTTCTGGGTACTTTTTGAACTCCGCTCAAGTGTTGAGCTTTTTGGGAAATTTTGAGTGTTTGATTATTTGATCGAAAAGCTTAACTCCGTCTAGCTATATGTGATTGTGATACAATATTTGGAATCCACAAGTAGTTATGTGATAACTAGTTTGAATTTTTTAAATCTAGCAGTTTAGTCTCAGTTGATCGGTTGCCACGGGATTTTGATGTTGATCAAAAGTCCGTCGCAATTACGTAGTGTACGCGGATACTCGCCGGGTAACCTTACTAGATAGCCACGCCCCATAGCCCTGACCAAGTGACTGCAGGAGAACCCCGTCACCAAAAGCATCCGTTCGGATGCTCGCGGCTGCGGTGTTCAGCTTTAGTGCACTTCGTCGACGGCACCGAGGGTGCGGCCGTCTACTAAAGTTTTCGACGAGTATTCGATCAGGTTATCGGGAATCTTGTTGAATTACCCGACAGGTTATTGGAAAGTGTTTTCAATATCGAGACTAAATGCGGGGTTTATAATTGTTAGGCATGTGATGTCTAAGGAATTCATTTGTTAGACATGAAATCCAAAGAATGAGATACATTGGGTTTATGATGTCTAAGGGGTTGTGGATTCCAATTGTTATAGTTTTTCACTTTCTTTTCTGCAACCGTAAATGTAATATGAGGTGTATCGCCGGTTTCGTTGCTATATGTCAACGACAATTGGGATACGCATATTTACTTACGTTGATGACATGGGATATTATGTGTTGCCGTGATATGTTATATTGGATCGTCGTGTTTTGAATAGCCGGGGGTTTTATGTGAAATTAGGGTTTTTATTTTCATTCATGTAAAATTCATTGCATGTAATATTCATTTATTAGGGCACTTCCGGATTGAGGATGATGTCACCAATGTATATTATTTACTTTTCCGCATTAGGGTAAACCCAAGGCGGGGAGCACAAGTAACCGGGTTCTAGAGTCTAGTAGGAGACCATCTCGAGGAGTCGAGACCGGGTCTCCTAACTCTAGAATTGCGAGGGTTGCTTGCCACTCTCGTAGGGGTCTAGGGATGTGGGTTTGGCTATTCATCATGACCGTGGAATCCGCGTTGTTACTGGCTTAAATAAAACACGGAATTCCTAGTATATCCAATATTTCATATGTGATTCTTCTGTTGCAGATATTCTGTGATGTGATCACTTGATATGTTCTGAGATGAATGCATATATTATATATATGAGATATAATAAATATTGTTGCTTTCGTTTCTTATGTGATGCTTAGGAAGCATAATTTGATGGGAATTCATTAATGAGATTAATGAAATAAAAGAAACCTAAAAGATGTTGTAGAAACTTGTCTCAAAAAATGATTGCTCTATTTCTTGCTTTGCATAGCGGTATTCCTTGTAGAGTATCCAGCACCTTATTCGATAAGGAAAGAGCCGAGATCCCTTCACCGGGAGTGACCTCTTTAGAGAAACTGGCAGATGCTACAACCCACTCGGTTTGTTTTTTGATTACTTCTATAGTTTTTGCTTTGCATAATGGTATTTGTGAAATATTCTGCAGCTTATTCGATAAGGAAAGAGCCGAGATCTCTTCACCGGGAGTGACCTCTTTAGCAAAACTAGTAAAAGCCTCAAAACCACTCCTTTTCAAAATCACTCGATTCTACGATGATATCATGTTCATTACGCAAAGGGTTTTCTTACAAACCTGTTGTAGCCTTCCGTCATTTCAGATAAGTAGTATTTAGTATTCGTGCTGCGTTTGTTGACCTTGTCAAGGCGTAGTGTGCAGTAGCTGATTAGTGCTTATCTTCTAGCATATGATGCGATTGGTTTAGGGTAGTCGTGCGGCCTTATTGACCTTGTCAAGGGTCGTGCGGGTGGGTTTAATTCAATCAGGAAATGACGGGCTGAACTTGACTTGCGGTCTATGGTTTGTTGACCTTGTCAAGGTCATAGATCGCTCGGGGCAAAATATTATCGGGAATTTCAAGTGTTGAAATTTGCAATGAGATTGCATACCTTCTATGAGATAGTTGGATCCCGATACCCACTGCGAGTAAGAGTTACTCCTGGAAGAGTTTTACACATTACAATTAGCCGATCCAGTAGGTGTCTAGAAAGGTGTTAACGGGGTTATGCCTATGGAAAAACGAGGTTTATTTTAATTAGGTCCGTGCGAAAGCACGAGGAACCTCCCTCAAAGTACCGACACTGACCTGGCCGAAAGATTGGCGAACTTGTAGCGTGTAATTAATCCCGGCTAGTCTTATCTTTTCGAGTTTGAAGGTAGATTTGACTAAAACAGTGGGAACCATCCTGATTAGATAAAATAATAACCAATCTAATCTTGAAAGAGCGCACGCGGAGTGTTTTCTTCTCTCTCTCTCTCTCTCTCATGGTAGCGACCATGTCACGCCTTAATCAAGATAATAATATGGATGCAGTGACCGAACCTGCTTATTATACTGAGCTAGGAAACGTTGGTTCCGCTCTAACTTATAACTGTTATAAGTCCGAGTAGGAAATAGGAGAATATCTGGACCCAATCGAAGAAATTACATGTTGATGCATCTTCTTCGGGTGTGTTCATTACCAAGAATTGTTTCTCAGTATCCTCTATGTCCTGGGTATGTGATACCAGATAAGGATCCCACATATGTAAAAGTTACATGGGCTATAGAAAGGTAGAGAACTGGGAAAGGGTGATATGTCTCTAAGCGTTAGAGAATGGTGCAATTGTTGCAGCCAAGTCTGTTGGCAAATATCACCTTGTATTAATACATTGATTCTGAACAAATTTTATTACATACCGTACTGATATACAACATTACATCATGTTGTTTACTGAGTTAAAGAAGGATATAATTATGTATTGGAGGATAATGTTGTGAACATTTTCCTAAACCAAGAGTTGATTCGATCAGGCACGTTATGTAATGGTATATAAGTTCTAAATCAAACCACAGTTCAGAGTATATAGAACACACACAAGAGGAGTAGTTCAGAAATGAACGAATCCTTCTTATGGCAGTGTAGACTAGGTAATATCAATGCGACACGACCAGCTAAGTTACATAAGGATGAATATAAGAATCTGTTCGAATTTTCATCTTATGATACTTTCCAGTCTTGTCTCAAAGATAAAATGACCAATACTCCATTTACTGGAAACAGAGAATGAGTTAGTGAACTCTTGGGACAGATACATGCTGATGTATACGGTCCAATGTCTATAAATGCCAGTTTTAGTTCTTCGTACTTCGTTATATTCATCGACTATCTTTCAGGATTCAGAGATATGTTCCTGTTGAAACACAAGTCTGAAACTTTTGAGAAATTCAAGAAATATAAGCTTGAAGTTGAGAACCAGACGGGTAGAAGTATTAAGTTCTTCGATGTGATCGGAGAAGAGAATACTTGGGCATGGAGTTCCTGGAGTTTCTAAAAGGAGAATGAGATTCTCTCTCAGCTTACTCCTTCGTATACACTATAACAAAACGGTGTATTGGGGCGGACGTATCGCACCCTATGAGATATGGCGCGCTCTATGATGAGTACTGCTGAGTTACCTGTTTCCTTTTTATGCACTTGAGAAGCAACAAACCTATTGAATGGGGTTCCGTCCAAATCGGTGCCTACCACTATATATGAGATATGGTGTGGGAAGAGACCATGTCTTAAACGAGTTAAGATATGGGGTTTTCCGGCCAATATTGAAAAGAAGAATCCGGACAAGCTTGGGACAAGGTCAGTTCTGGACAAGTTTGTAAGGATATCCAAAACATTCGCAAGCGAATATCTTCTACCACTCTGAGGAGCAAAAGGTGTTTTGTTTCTCAGAATACCACCTTTTTAGAAAAGGAATTTCTTGTGAAGAAATTTATGGTCATGAGGTAGAACTGGAAGGAGTTCCAGCTAGAAAAACTAACAGCTGATGATTTGGTGAAACCAATGTTAGTTATATGTATGCCCTAGAGGCTATTACTGTACATACGTTGTATATTGTAGTGGATGCTTGGACATATATAAGGAGGACTTTCATGCTCGGCATGATAGTATGCTATCTAGTTACCCTTTATCTTAACATGTACTCTGATTGTCTCTATGTCACATGCTAATAAAACCCTTAGGATGAATACTTGACTACCAGGACTATGATGCAGATCATACTAGTGGGGATAGTGTAGTCGCCAAGTACATCCTTCAAATGTTCCTAGTCGTGGGAGTGCTGAGACAGGGCATCGATACTCCAGAGTAGACTAGCGTATGCGCTTCTTGACCCATATGCTGGGCGATGGATGATCCCATATCCATTGGAGTTTGACATCCGAGAAGGTATACGGGTGCTCAGTGGAGACTGGGTACACTGGACGGACTCGCCGAGAACTCCCAGATGGTATTATACCTCACGTCAGATGGCAGTTCTCTGGTGACACTGGTACATGCTAGTCTGTAGACCCGAGATCGTCATAGAGTCTTGTGTGATTCCCACTGTACTTTGATTTCCAGCATACCACGTCCAAGAGGGCGTGCAAAAAGGTGGTTTTTGGGTACAGTCCCGAATCACATGGAGGCAATGAGCGAAAGGAGGGGTTTCGTCTCTCCCGGTATAGGGAGTTGATGTTGCGCTGTGTTCAATTGGCTATAACTGGAAATCCCTGGCCAGGGTTGCTGAGATTTACTGGTAAGTGTTATCAGTAGTTTCTCGAACTGTTATAGACCTCATATCGACACGACTTATCAAGCTACTGGGGTCTGACGTTTACCACCCCTAGGCGAGATATGCGACATATCAGACGAAGAGATCGGACTGTAAGGGAGTGTTACTGATTGGATTCGCAAGAGAATGTACAGGCTTTCTTGTTGATCTTCTGATCGCTCAATACCTGGGTGGCTGTTATGTTTAGCTGACCGCTTGCAGCTTGTGGGTGTTTGATATGATCATCACCTACTGCCGGCATATTGACGATTCTTTAGAGTCCTACACAGAGGTTTCCTGGCTCAGGCAAAACGGAGTAGGAGCACATATGTGATATGTGCGGGACCGAGAACAATACGTGTATGTAATACCGTATTAGTTTCTCGAGATATGTGATATCGGCCGGATATATGTGATATAGCCGGGTCATCGGATCAAGTGTTGATTCGATGAACTGATAGAGATTATATTAGTCGGTTATTTGTGAAATAGCCAGATTATCGGATCAAGTGTTGATTCGATAATTTAATGTATAATTATATATTTGATATATTAAATTACATTAACTAGTATAAGCTCACTTAAAGATTCTTTTTCTCACTCGGGCAATACACTGATATATATGTGATATATGTTAAATGTATTATTTTATTTTGTTACAAAATATATTATATATGTGATATATAATATTGTAACAAGTTAAGGTTACAAATGCAACATGTTTTGTGGAGTTTAAACATGGTTAGGGTTTAGATTAGGGTTAATCATTCTTGAAGCTTCCAGAAGCTTTGTTTTTGTTTTTAAGCAAAGATATTTTGTAAAGATATTTTCATAGATATTTCTTAACCAAACCCAAACCCTTCACCATAGTTAATTCTCTACATGGGTTAAGTCTTCATTCTTAACCCATAGTTGCATTTCCAACCTCACACAAGTTTTCATTATTCATCACAAAGTAATTTCTTCTTCTTCTTCCTTGGAAAAAGCTTACTAGCTTTTTCATATGTGATGATTTTGAAAGAGATAAAGAAAACAAAAGAGTGCTAAATTCCTACTTCATCATCCTCATCTATTCTAGCCGCTTAGATTAGGGTGTTTGCTTTGCTAATACTTGATTAGCAAAGCAAGAGCTTGGGTTTGAGTTTCTTCAAGGTAGATCATCTTTGTTATTGAAGATCGGAAGCAAGATTGCATCTTTCTCTTCATGGAGCCTCTCTAGAGTCCGGGTACTCGATGATCGCAGCGAAGGGACCTCAACACGGAGCTTTAGAAGTGAAGGAATGGACTACAAAGGTTGTAATCCCTAACTCTTAGAAGTAAAGTTGTTTACTTGCTATGTTTCGCCTAATCTCTAGTTTAAGATCTTGGTTAGGGTTGTTCGGCACATGAAAAATTTGATTTTGGAACGGATGATGGCTTGTAGAACCTTGTTCTAGTGCCTAGTAACCCAACAGTGGTATCAGAGCCAAGCTAGAGCTTTAGGCGAAGTCTAGACGAAGTTTAAAGTCCGATCGAACCCCGAAACGTCGATATATATACCCCCTCTCTGGAAATTTTTTAAAATGTTGATTTTTTCCGTATTAAAAATACTCGGAAAATTAAGCAGGGAATTCTAAGGATTACTGTGAAAAACGAACCTCTAATCCCCTCAAACCGCCGTGGAACCGCGGCAATACCATGCCTTGCGCAGCGGTTCCGCGGCCATTATTGGGTATTAGGGTTGGATTTTTCACAGTAACATCTGTATGTATTTCTAGATGCTTCTGGGAATTTTTGATATTACTCAAGTGTTGAGTTTTCTGGAGATCTTTTCTATTCTTTGATTCGATCGGATAATTTAACTTCGTTTAACTTTTTCCGGGTAATTTAGAACGTGTTAAAAAGTTCGAACGGATATCAATGACTCACTTTTTCCCCTATCGGAAAATTTCCAAGTGTTGGATTTTTTCCTTAATTAAAGAACATTCAAAGTCGTGCAAGTAACGCGGTGGACCCTCTAGAAGAACACAAACCTTAACTCGATTATGTGACTGTCTGAACCGCCTCTAAACCTTAGGGTTTGGGGCAGTACGGCGCTGCCATATATGAGGAGTTGGTTTGACCCTTCTACGGCTGCACCATTGGTACTGTGGTATGTGATGGATGCTTTTAAACTACGCTCAAGTGTTGAGCTATTAGGGAAATCTTGGGTGTTTGTTTATTCGATCGGAAAGTTTAACATTGTCTATTTATATGGAATGTGATACAATATTTGGAATCCACAAGTAGTTATGAGATAACTAATTTGAATGTTATAAATCTAGCAGTTTCGTCTTATTTGATCGGTTGCCACGGGATTTTGATGTGATCAAAAGTCCGTCGCAATCACGTAGCGTACACGGATACTCGCCGGGTAAACTTAATAGATAGCCACGCCCCATAGCCCCGACCAAGTGACTGTAGAAGAACCCCGTCGCCAAAAGCGTCAGTTCGGGTGTTCGCGGCAGTGGTGTTCCGCCTTAGTGCACTTCGTCGACGGCATCCGGGGGTGCGACCGTCTACTAAAGTTTGCGACGAGCATTCGATCGGGATGTCGAGAATCTTGTTGAATTGCCCGACTAGATATTGAAAAGTGTTTTCGAGATCGAGACTAAAATGCGGGGTTTATAATTATTAGGCATGCGATGTCTAAGGAATTCATTTGGTTAGGCATGAGATGTCTAAGAAAGTTGCGGATTCCAACTGTTGTAGTTTTACACTTTCTTTTTTGTGACCGTAAGCGTAGTATGTGGTGTATCGCCGGCTTCGTTGCTATACATCAACGACAATCGGGATACGCATACTTTCTTACGTTGATGATATGGGATATTATGTGTTGCTGTGATATGTTATATTGGATCGTCGCGTTTTGAATAGCCGGGGTTTTTATGTGAGATGAGGGTTTTTATTTTCATTCATGTAAAATTCATTGTATGTAATATTCTTTTATTGGGGCACTTCCGGGCTGAGGATGATGTCACCATTGTATATTATTTACTTTTCCGCATTAGGATAGACCCAAGGCGGGGAGCACAAGTAACCGGGTTCTAGGGTCCAGTGGGAGACCATCTCGAGGAGTCGAGACCGGGTCTCCTAACTCGATAACTGGCAGGGTTACATGCCGCTCTCGTAGGGGTCTAGGGATGTGGGTTTAGCTATTCATCATGTTCGTGGAATCCGTGAACACGGACCTCCTAGTATATCCAATACTTCATATATGTTCTTCTGCTGCAATGTTCTGTGATGAGATCATATTACTGCCTAAGACGAATGTTTAATATTATATATATGAGATATATGTTATATTGCTGATTTCGTTTCAAATGTGATGCTTTGGAAGCATAATAAAATGGGACTTAATTAATGAGATTAATGAAACTAAAAGAAACCTAAAGTTGTTGTAGAAACTTGTCTCAAAAACAGGTAGCTCTAGTTCTTACTTTGCATAGCGGTATTCCTTGTAGAATATCCAACACCTTATTCGATAAGGAAAGAGCCGATATCCCTTCACCGAGAGTGACCTCTTTAGCGAAACTAGCAGATGCTACAAACTAGGTTTGTCTTTTGATTGTTTTTTTATAGTTTTTGCTTTGCATAGTGATATTTGTGAAATATCCTGCACCTTATTCGATGAGGAAAGAGCCGAGATCCCTTCACCGGGAGTGACCTCTTTAGCAAAACTAGAAAAGGCCTAAAAAACATTCCATTTAAAATCACTCGATTCTACAACGATATCAAGTTCATTACGCAAAGGGTTTTTCTTAAAAACTTGTCGTAGCCCTCCGTCATTTCAGATAAGTACTAGTTAGTATTCGTGCTACGTTTGTTGACTATGTTAAGGAGTAGTGTGTCGTAGCTGATTAGTGCTTATCTGTATAAGCATATGATGCGATTGGATTAGGGTAGTCGTGCGACTTTGTTGACTATGTTAAGGGTCGTGCGGGTGGGTTTAATTCAATCGGAAAATGACGGGTTGAACTTGACTAGCACTTATGATTTGTTGACTATGTTAAGGTCATATTGCTGCTAGGGGTAAAATATTATTGGGAATTTCAAGAGTTGAAATTTGCAATGAGATTGCATACCTTCTATGAGATAGTTGGATCCCGATACCCGCTGCGAGTAAGAGTTACTCCTGGGAGAGTTTTACACATTACAATTAGCCGATCAAGTAGGTGTCTAGAAAGGTGTCAACGGGGTTATGCCTCTGGGAAAACGAGGTTTACGTTAATTAGGTCCGTGCGAAAGCACGGGGAACCTCCCTCAAAATACCGGGACTGGCCTGGCTGAAAGATTGGCGAACTTGTAGGGTGTAATTAATCCCGGCTAGTCTTTCCTTTTAGGGTTTGAAGGAAGATTTGGCTACACATGCCAAGACCGGTTCTTTGTACTTCATTACATTCACTGATTATCTTTCAAGATCCGGACATATGTTCCTGTTGAAACACAAGTCTGGAATTTTTGAGAAATTCAATGAATATAAGTTAGAAGTAGAGAACCAAAAACGGGTATAAGTATTATGTCCTTTGATGAGATCAAGGAGGAGAATACTTGAGCACGGAATTCCTGAACTATTCTAAAGGAGAATGAGATTCTCTCTCAGCATTACTCCTCCGCATGCACCACATCACGTCGGTGTATCGGGGTGGAGCAATCGCACCCTATGTGATATGGTGTGCTCTATGATGAGTACTACTGAGTAGCCTATTTTCTTTTGGGGTTATGCACTTGAAAAGTTGCATTCCTATTGAATAGGGTTCCAACCAAATCAGATGCCTACCACTCCATATGTGATATGGTATAGCAAGAGCCCATCTCTTAAGGAAGTTAAGATTTGGGGTTGTCCGGCCTATGTCAAAAGCAAAATCCGGACTAGCTCGAGGCAAGGTCAGTTTTGTGGAAGTTTGTTGGATATCTCAAGTATTCGCAAGGGAATATCTTCTACCACACCAAGGAACAAAAGATATTTTATTTCTCGGCATACCACTTTTTGAGAAAAAGGGAATTTCTTGTGAAGAAATTAGTGGTCATGAGGTAGAACTGGAAGGAGTTCCAGCTATACAAACTGCAGCTAATGATTTGGTAAACCCGGAGGATTCAATAGTTTCCAACGAACCTCAGCCTCTCAGCCGATCTGGTAGGGTCCTCATCCACCTGAGAGATTCTTCGGTTTCTCTATGACAGGGGGAGCAAAGATTGCATCATGAGATGATGACCCAACTAGTTTCGAGCAAGCCATCAGGAGTGGGGACTCTGTGAGAATGGCTGGATGCTTAACGATCTGAGATGGAATCCTTACACACCAACAAAGTATGGACTTTGGTTGCTTTATCTGAAGGGTTAAATCCCGATCAGGAGCAAGTATATCTTGAGAAGATTACTTGGTGTAAATGGAAAAGTTGAGACTTTCAAAGTTATGCTTAAGTCCATTCAGATCCTACTTGCCACTGCTACATACCATGACTACGACTACGATATCTGGCGGTTGGGTGTCATGACTGCTTTTCTAAATATTGATTTGGAAGAGAGCGTCTATAAGTACACAGCAAGAGGGCTTCGTAGACAGTGGGAGCAGCGGAAACGTGTGCAAGATGTTTTATGGGATAAATCAGGCATCGCGGAGTTGGAACATCTGTTTTGATGTAGTAGTCAAAGAGTTTGACATCATCAAAATGGTAGATGAACCAAGTATATACAAAAAAGGTAGTAGGGAGTATGAAGATGATCCTCGTATAGTACGTGGATGATGTACTCTTGATAGGGAAGGAGTTTTCTATACTACGCTCGGTCAATCTCCTTTTATCACAAAGATTCTCCAGATAGGATCAAGGTGATACCTCCTAAATCCTGGATTATGGATCTATGAGATAGATCTAAATGGATGTTAGGATTCTCACTAGTTGTAGTGAGATAGTATCAATCGATCCTGGGGAGAATCACTGGAAAGGTTCAGGGTGATAAGGACGACTGACTGTCGGTCGCAGGTATTGTCTTTACCCTCTGTGGAGGGACGGTATGTTGGAAGAGTTCCAAGCTAGATATCATAACTTACTAGACGATTAAAGGCAAGATACATCGTTACCAAGGATGCTACCAAAGAGGCAGTCTGGATATATATGAGTTCATGAGATGAATTTCGTTCCTGCCATTGTGTGACAATGGAGTTGTGGCTTAGGCTTAGGAACCCCCGTCCCATCTGTGATCCAGACATATTCTTAGGCAGTATCACCTGATCATGGAGATGGTTGATCTCCAGGGAGATCGATGTTAGGAGAGTAGACACAGAGGAAAACAGTGCGGATCCACTCACAAAGGCCTATTTCCTATAAGAGACTTTTATGGGATGGTTGAGTATAAGATACTTCAACCACAGCTTATTGTTGTGTATGAGATACTACAAAAAATGGTCCTAGTGCAAATGGGAGATTGTTAGTAATATGTATGCCCTAGAGGCTATTACTGTACATACATTGTATATTGTAGTGGATGCTTGGACATATATAGGGAGGACTTTCTTGCTCGACATGATAGTATGCTATCTGGTTACCCTTTATCTTAACATGTACTCTGATTGTCTCTATGTCACATATTGATAAAGACCTTAGGATGAGTACTTGACTACCAGGACTATGATGCAGATCAAACTAATGGGGACAGTGTAGTCGCCAAGTACATCTTTCAAATGTTCCTAGTCGTGGGAGTGCCGAGAAAGGGCATCAATACTCCAGAGTAGAATAGCGTATGCGCTTCTTGACCCATATGATGGGCGATGGATGATCCCATATCCATTGGTGTTTGACATCAGAGAAAGAGGTATACGGGTGCTCAATAGAGACTGGGTACACTGGACGGACTCGCCGAGAACTCCCAGATGGTATTATACCTCACGTCAGATGGCAGTTCTCTGGTGACACTGGTACAGGTTAGTCTGTAGACCCGAGATCGTCATAGAGTCTTGTGTGATTCCCACTGTACTTTGATTTCCATCATACCACATCCAAGAGGGCGTGCAAAAGGTGGTTTTTGGGTACAGTCCCGAATCACATGGAGGCAATGAGCGATAGGAGGGGTTTCGTCTCTCCCGGTATAGGGAGTTGATGTTGCGCTTTGTTCGATTGGCTATAACTGGAAATCCCTGGCCAGGGTTGCTGAGATTTACTGGTAAGTATTATCAGTAGTTTCTCGAACTGTTATAGACCTCATATCGACATGACTTATCAAGCTACTGGGGTCTGACGTTTACCACCCCTAGGCGAGATATGCGACATATCAGACGAAGTGACCGGACTGTACAGGAGTGTTACTGATTGGATTCGCAGGAGAATGTACAGGCTTGCTTGTTGGTCTTCTGATCGCTCAATATCTGGGTGGCTGTTACGTTTAGCTGACCGCTTGCAGCTTGTGGGTGTTTGATATGATCATCACCTACTGCCGGCGTATTGACGATTCTTTAGAGTCCAACACATAGGTTTCCTGGCTCAGGCAAAACGGAGTAGGAGCACATATGTGATATGTGCGGGACCGAGAACAATACGTGTATGTGATACCGTATTAGATTCTCGCGATATATGATATCGGCCGGGTATATATGATATAGCCGGGTCATCGGATCAAGTATTGATTCGATGAACTGATACAGATTATATTAGTCAGTTATTTGTGAAATAGCCGGATTATCGGATCAAGTGTTGATTCGATAATTTAATCTATAATTATATATTTGATATATTATATTACATTAACAAGTATAAGCTCACTTAAAGATTCTTTTTCTCACTCGGACAATACACTGGTATATATGTGATATATGTTAAATGTATTATTTTATTTTGTTACAAAATATATTATATATGTGATATATAATATTGTAACAAGTTAAGGTTATAAATGCAACATGTTTTGTGGAGTTTAAACATGGTTATGGTTTGGATTAGGGTTAATCTTTCTTGAAGCTTCTAGAAGCTTTGTTTTTGTTTTTAAGCAAAGATATTTTGTAAAATATTTTCATAGATATTTCTTAACCAAACCCAAACCCTTCACCATAGTTAATTCTCTACATGGGTTAAGTCTTCATTCTTAACCCATGGTTGCATTTCTTCTTCCTTGGAAAAAGCTTACTAGCTTTTTCATATGTGATGATTTTGAGTGAGATAAAGAAAACAAAAGAGTGCTAAATTCCTACTTCATCATCCTCATCTATTCTAGCCGCTTAGATTAGGGTGTTTGCTTTGCTAATACTTGATTAGCAAAGCAAGAGCTTGGGTTTGAGTTTCTTCAAGGTGGATTATCTTTGTTATTGAAGATCGGAAGCAAGATTGCATCTTTCTCTTCATGGAGTTCTCTAGAGTCTGGGTACTCGATGATCGCAGCGAAGGGACCTCAACACGGAGCTTTAGAAGTGAAGGAACGGACTACAAAGGTTGTAATCCCTAACTCTTAGAAATAAAGTTGTTTACTTACTATGTTTCGCCTAATCTCTAGTTTAAGATCTTGGTTAGCGTTGTTCGGCACATGAAAAATTTGATTTTGGCATGGTTGATGCCTTGTAGAACCTTGTTCTAGTGCCTAGTAACCCTACAACCAAAGAATTCAATAGTCTCCAACGAACCTCGGCCTCTCCGCGAATCTGGTAGGGTTCCTCGTCCACTTGAGAGATACTGCGGTCTTCTCAGTAACAGTGGGAGCGAGGAATGCATCATGGTAGATGATGGCCCAACTAGGTTCAGGAAGGCCATCACGAGTAGCGACTCTATGGAAAGGCTGGATGCTATGCGATCAAAGATGGAATCCTTGTACACCAACAAAGTATGACTTTGCATGTTGCACCTGAAGGGGTAAAACCCATTGGGAGCAAATGGACCTTGAGAAGATTCTTGGTGTAAATAGAAAAGTTAAGACTTTCAAAGCTATTCTTAAATCCATCAGGATCAATGCGCGCATCACGGAGATGGAACATCTGTTTTGATGTGACAGTCAAAGAGTTTGACTTCATCAAAAAGGTAAATGAACCTTGTATATACAAGAAGGTAGTAGAGAGTAAGGTTATGTTCCACGTATTGTACGTAGATAACATACTCTTGATAGGAAATGGTTTCCTATGCTACACTCGGTCAAGCTCATCTTATCACGGGGATTCTCAATTAAAGATCTGGATGATACCTACTACATCTTGTGGATTACGATCTATGGTGATAGATCTAAAGTGGATGTTGGGAGTGTCCCAAATACAGGTTCATAAACACCATACTAAAGGGGTTTAGTATGGACGATTCTAAGAGTGGTGATTCGCCCACTTACTCATGGATCACTCTCTCCAAAAAGATATCTCCTAAGACTGATTTGGAGAGAGCTCGCATGCAAGGGATACCCTATGCTTCGGCAGTAGGATCTATTAGAGTATGCGATATTATGTACCAAACCAGATGTAGATGACTCACTAGGTGTAGTGATCAGGAATCAATCGGATCTTGGGAGAATCACTGGAAAGTAGTGGAGGACATTCTTATGTGCTTGAGAAGTACTAAATGAATATTCTTGGTTCCAGCTTCCAGAGTGATAAGGTCGACTGAAAGTCAGTCACAAGCATTGTCTTTACCCTCAGTGGAGGGACGGTATGTTGGAAGAGTTCCAAGCTAGATACCGTGACATACTAGACGATAAAGGTTGAATACATTGCTACCACTGATACTGCAAAAGTGGTTGTCTTGATATTTCTTGTTCATGAGATGAACATGGTTCCTACCATTGAGTGTCCAATAACTGTTATTGTAACAACCATGGAGTTGTGTCTTTGGCCTAGGAACGCAGATTGCATCAGCGTTCCAGACAAATTCTGAGGCAAGTATCACTTGATCAGGGAGATGTTTGATCTCCAAGGGATCGGGGTAAGGAGAGTAGACACGAAGGATAACACAGCGGATCCACTCACAAAGACCTTACCCGTAGAGAGACTTCTATGGGATGGTTGAGTATGGGATACTACAACCACTGCTATATTGTTGGGTATTGGATACTACAACAGATGGCCTTAGTGCAAGTGGGAGATTTTTAGTTATATGTATGCCCTAGAGACCATTACTGTACATGTGATGTATATTGTAGTGGATACTTGGACATATAGAGAGAGGACTTTCATGCTCGATATGATAGTATGCTATCTGGTTGCTCTTTATCTTAACATGTACACTTATTGTCTCTCTATTACATGTTGATAAAGCCCTTATGATGAGTACTTGACTACCAGGATTATGATGCAGATCATACTAGTGGGGACAGGGTAGTCGATAAGTACATCCTTCAAATGTTCCTAGTCGTAGGAGTATCGAGACAGGACATCGATACTCCAGAGTAGACTAGCGTATACGCTTCTCGACCCATATGTTAGGCGATGGATGATCCCATATCCATTGGTGTTTGACATCAGAGAAGGTATACGGGTGCTCAATGGAGACTGGGTACATTGAATGGACTCGCCGAGAACACCTAGATGGTATTATACATATCGTCGGATAGCGGTTCTCTGGTGACACTCGTACAGGTTAGTTTGTATATCCGAGATTGTCATAGAGTCTTGTGTGATTCCCACTGTGCTTTGATTTCCACCATACCACGGTTAAGAAATTGTGCAAAAAGGTGGTTTTTGGGTACAGTACCGAGTCACATGGAGACAATGAGCGATGGGAGGGGTTTCGTCTCTCCCGGTATTGGGAGTTGATGTTGCGCTATGCTCGATTGGCCATAACAGGAAATCCCTGGCCAGGGTTGCTGAGATTTACTGGTAAGTGTTATCAGTAGTTTCTCAAACCGTTATGGACCTTGCGTCGGCATGACTTATCAGGCTATTGGGGTCTGACATTATACCACCCCCAGGCTGTGATATGCGACATATCAGACGAAGAGACCGAACTGTACGGTAGTGTTACTGATTGGATTCGAAGGAGTATGAGCAGGCTTTCTTGTTGTTCTTCTGATCGCTCAATACCCGGGTGGTCGTTACGTTTAGAAAACAGCTTGCGGCTTGCGGGTGTTTGATGTGATCGTCACCTACTGCCGGCGTATTGACGAGTTTTTAGAGTCCTACAAAGAGGTTTCCTGGTTCATGTGAAACGGAGTAGGAGCACATATGTGATATGTGCGGGACCGAGATTAATGCGCGTATGAGATACCGCATTCTATTCTCGCGACTTGTGACATTGGTCGGTTATATGTGATATAGCCGGGTTATCGGATCAAGTGTTGATTCGATAAGCTGTTACATTTGATATTAGTCGGTTATACTGGATATAGTCGGATTATTAAATCAAGTGTTGATTTGATAATTTAATGTATAATTATATATTTTATATATTACATTACATTAACTAGTATTAGCTCACTTAAGATTTCTTTTCTCACTTAGGATATATTTTGCATGTATGTGATATATGTATTGTTTTCTTATATATATGTGATATATATTCATGTGCCATGCTAAGTTACACATGCAACAAGGGTGTATGAGAATCACACCATGCTTAGGTTTATGTTTGGGTTTTATTTATCATTAAGTAATTCACAAATCATTTGAATTAGTCATGCTTGAGCTTGGAGAAGCTAGTAGAACATCGACTTATTCAAACTTCACAACGAAGCTCAGGGCAAAATTCCACATCATTCTGCACTGTTGGAAATCTGGAAGGAAATAGAAGAGATTCTAAGAAACCAAGTGAAGAAAACAGAAGATAAAAGCAACATGAAGCAACCTTGAAGAGATAAGCCCAAGATCACACCAAATGGCTGCGGAACCGCGGCCAAACAGGCCTTTCTGCCGCGGTTCCGCGGCCATACTATGAACGTGTCGGTGGGTATCGGTGCTTTGACCCGGCTTTCTTAGGGTTGTTTTGTAAATTCATGTATGGATCAGAATGTAACCTAGGGTTTTTCCTATCTATAAATAGGAGGGTTCAAAGCCAAATTAGCCTCTCTTAAGTTTTAATGCCTCTTTCTAATTCTTAGATCTAAATTTTAATTCTAATTGTAATGCATTGTTGAGAGGTCATCAATAAAGTAAGTTTTATTTTTTTTATCTCGCATTCTTTTTATCTGAATTTTAATTCCTGCAATTTTTTATCTGTTCTTTTATTATCTGCAATTTAGTTCATCTATTAAAATTTTAAAAAAAATGAATTTTATTGTTATCTTCGTAATGAGTGAGTAATTCCTCACTTGTTAGGGATAGGAGAGGGAAGGTTTGAGAGAAGAAAATCTCTCCCACTCCTTTCTTTTCCCAAATAATTTTAATTAAGGACTCTCTTTAAATCAACCATAATCCGCTCATTACGACACCATATCATACATGATAGCGGTGATTCCCTAGTTAGACCGGTTGTGGTTGAATTAACTGGAGGTTAGGGCTAAGAGCCAAGAACGGACGGACAAGGACCAAAAGGAAGAAACTAAGTTTCTTCCTAGTCGTGCTAATCCCCGTTGTTGACTATTACCCTAACACTTATATTCTTAACTAGGACATTGAAAGAAATGAGAAGAATCCCTATTTCGAATTAACCTAATCCTAACCCTAGCAAGCCTTTATATCAATTTATTCTCATTCTTAGATCTTAAAACCAAACCTACCAAAGTTAGGACTTAACTCTTTAGAACTTAAAGAAAAGGACACCATTTCCCTGTGGATCGACTCGTACTCAATCGGCTAGCTACCAAGCGACACCGTCTTGATTGCGGTAAATTTAAACACAGAAAAACATCAACAATCAAATAGCGCCGTTGCCGGGAAAACGGTTGTTTATTTCTTTTTGTAATTTCGGGTTAATTAAATAAAAAAATATAAAAATTAAAAAAATCAAAAAAAAATCATCTTGTTATTTTTGATTGGTTTTTGTGCGAATTGTGCAGGAAAGGAAGACGGACTGATTCAGATTTGGAGTAAGCTCTGTGAACAAATCCAGAAACAGAGGATTTGAACAGACAAAAGAGAACCAAATTAGCACAGAGAAAATTTTTGAAGATCTGAACCTACTGATCCAACGCGGAACCGCGGCAGAAGTAGGCATTTGACCGCGGAGCCGCGATCAAAAGGTGACGTCAGCAACTGAAAATCTCTGTAAGTATCTTTTTCCTTCTCTTCCATCCCCTAAGCTCCACTGAAAAAAATTTCCTGCAGGTTTCTTTGCACAGAATCTTTCTCCTATCCAATAAATCATTTTATGCAGGATTCTTTGCGCCGCAAAAAAAATTTGGGAAGTGTTTTAGATTTTGGTGTGTTACTGCTTTGCATATTTAAAACAGAATCTAAGGGCTATAACACCAATTAAGATTGAATGGGGATTTCATTACCCTTCCTAAGACCCCAAAAATCACTAAAAGCATATGCATCACCCTTGAGTTAATTAAAAAATATCTAGACTCAGCCAATTAAGGACTGTCGCGCTCATTAGGATAGAGGAAGGTTGTGGGTATTCAGTCATTTATCTAAACCTGACTTTGTGGTGCCTAGGCTAGACAAGTGAGAAAGGTAACTTTAAAAAGCCAGTCTCACGGTGATTCGTGAGCAGAACTCTTCTTTCTTCATTTGTGCATACCTGGCCACACTTGGCGGTGAAGAGGCGATTTGAGGGATATCTCACAACTTATCGCTTTGGAACGGTTAGGAGCAGTCTAGTTGATTTAGGAGACTCTAGCTCTAGGTTTGATTGTGCATGTTTAAACTGTGGTTGTTTGAAATTGTGTTGTAGTTCCGTACAAATTTTTGCAAAACTTTTTATTAAAAAAAACAACAAAACAAAATTTTTATAAAAACTTGCCCTTTGTCGCTAGAATCCCATTTCACCAACCATTCATCCACATTCCCCCATTGACGTTTTCTTACCCTCACATTCTACGCTTTGACTACACTAAACTCGTTTTTGTGTCCGGTTGGACTCGGGACACTAGTGCCCGCTTAGTCCATGTTTCGTTAGTCGCTACCGACTACACGATCGACTCCGACATCGAAACTCCCTCCACACCTTTTTCATCCTTACCTTTGCCGGCCAACTCCGACGTTGACCGGAATTCTGTTCATACATCTTCACCTTCATCTTCATCTTTTTCTGAGATGTCAGGGTTCAATCCTAACAACCCTTTACCTACCTCAGGACTGATTCCACCTCAACTGGGTGCGAATAACCCGCAACAACCTCCTGTTGAAGCGCCACAACGAATCGCGCTCCAGGATCGTTTCTATCCTACCTGCTCCGCACTTCCTACTTGTCTTTCACTCCTGCTGGCAAATGGGGACAATTTCGAAATTAGGCCCCACTTCATCAACATGTTGCCTAAATTTCACGGACTGGAATCCGAAGATGCCTATATTTTTATCAACAAATTCCAGAACGTCTGTGCAATGATGAAGACAACCCAACTGTCCGATGATGCTATAAGGCTACGAGTCATTACTTTCACATTGTGTGACCTAGCTGAAAAGTGGCTGTTTAGTACTGCATCGCATTCCATAAACAGTTGGGAAGAGTTTGTTAAAGCGTTTCTTAAAAAGTTTTACCCAAATTACAAGACCGCGAGAATACGAAATGAAATTAACCAATTTTCCCAGCTTCCTTCCAAACCTTTTTGGAAGTGTTTCGAACGATACAAAGACCTTCTTGTTCAGTGCCCTCATTACGGTATTGAGAGATGGCAACTTTGCCAGACCTTATACGAAGGACTGAACCCAGCAACTAAGCAGTTGTTGGAGACCATTTGTCAAGGCCACTTCTTATCAAAATCTGACGAGGAAGCTTGGAAATTTCTCGACGATCTTGCTGAACAAACGCTTCAGTGGGAAAGCACTAGATCAACCACTTCGTCTACTTCTTCCGGTCCATCTAGGGCAGACGTTCATCAACTTGATATGTCAATTGCAATGAAAGACGAAATGGCAGCGATTACATGAAAACTGGAAGCAATTGAGAGCAAATTCTCATCGCCTTCTCCTTCCCCTGCTCTTCCCCCTCGCACTATATGCGCTTGTTGTTCAGATCCATCCCATTTGACCGAAGAGTGTCCTTACAATCCACCTACTCAAGGACAGGATCAAGTCAATGCTGCCTTTTAGCAGAGACAAAGAAATGATCCATACTCTTCAACTTACAATCCTGGTTAGAGGAATCACCCTAATTTTGCCTGGAATCAAAATCAACAACAATTCCAAGGCAACAACAATTTCCAGAGGCCTCCTCCTCAACAACAAGCTCATCAACAAACTCAATATCAGCAACCATTCCAACCCCAACCTTACCAAAATCAAACGAACAATTTTTCACCCAACAATTCCTTTCCTCAAAACAATTTTTTTCTGCCAAATAACGATAAGGTTTCCTCGTTAGAACGAAGTCTGGAGGCGTTTTTAAAACAATCAACTCAATCCTCCGCCAACATCCAGTCTTCCATTCAGTCTTTGATGCAACAAACTGCGTCACATGGGCAAAGCATCAAAACCATTGAAGCCCAGAATGCACAACTGAATGGAGCTTTAAGCGAGCGAGAGAAAAAAAAGCTTCCATCTCAACCACTCCTAAATCCTGGTCACCCATAAAATGCATATGTTGCTCTTGAACAACAAAACCATAATGTGAGTGCCGTGACTACATTGAGATCTGGAAGGATGTTGCACAACAATGTTGGCACTGATGATGACACCCCGGCCACCGCTTCTTCTTCTTCTTTTTTCATCTTCTTCTTCGTCTTCAGAGCCGGTTCTCCATTCTTCACAAGGCTCTACTTCTTCTGCTTATCCGAGCGGACCCACATCTCACTCCACGAAAACAACAGCACTGGGATCCGTTCCAACTCCGCAATCTCCTCCACAAGTATTGGACTCAACCAATTTTCAAAATGTTTCATTTCTAAACAGGTTAAGATCCAATAAACAAAATCCACAAATGGAGAAGATTGTGGAGTTGTTTAAACAGGTTAGCATTAACATTCCCCTCTTGGATGCAATCCAACAAGTCCCTTCTTACGCAAAAATCTTGAAGGACTTATGCACTAAGAAGAGGAAATCTCAGGTACCTAAGATAGTTTTCTTAGCTAGTGCCGTAAGTGATGCTCTTACACAACCTTTACCTCAAAAACGAAAGGACCCTAGCTGTCCTACGATTTCAATAACTATTGGGGATAAGAACATCAACCGCGCACTTTTGGATCTTGGTGCCAGTGTTAACCTACTTCCTTATTCGATATATGAGCAATTAGGTGTCGGAGAGCTGAAACCTACACATTGTACTCTCCAAATGCCTGACCGATCCATCATCCATCCTAGGGGTGAGCTAGAGGATGTGTTAATAAAGATAGGGGACTTCATATTCCCCATTGATTTTATTGTTCTCGATACACAACCTGTATCTAACCCCCGGAGTCAAATTCCGGTGATACTCGGTTGACTATTCCTTGCAACCTCTAATGCTGTGATCAATTGTCGAAATGGTTCGATGAACCTATCTTTTGGAAACATGACAATTGAACTCAACATTTTTAAGTTGTGGAATCATCCCTCTGAACCTAATGCTAATATACTAGATGTTTGCTCGATCCAAGAGATCACCCCGGACGACTGTGAATTAGAAAAAATTTTGTTCGATCACAGCAATCTTAACGCCACTAGTGTGTTCCTCCTTGAACCTGATACTGTTTTCACGGCCGATAATGACTAAGAGTGTTTCACTTTCTCAAACGATCTTGAACAATCGCTACCCGAGTTTGAATCCTTTGAATTTTCGGATGAGTTAGCTGATGTTAGTGTATATGCCCTAGAGGTCATTACTGTATCATACTAGTTTGTATATTACTTAATGGAAGCTTGGGATATTCACCTTGTATAGACAATCTTGCTCAATATAGTAGTATGCTACTTGGTTTGTTTCTACTTTAATGTGTACATGTGTTTATTTTAGTATATCACCTATACACATTAGTGCAGCCCTTAGGATCTTTGCTTGATTACCAGCGTTGTGATGGCAGTCACACTAGTGGGGGCTGGGTAATCTATAAGCACATCCTTATGTAGGTCCCTAGTCGCAGGACTATCGAGACAGGGCATCGATACTCCGGAGTAGACTAGCGTATGCGCTTCTCATCCCAGTATGGGAGACGGTCTGTCCCACAGCCGTCAGTACGTCGTACTTGAGATAGTATGCGGGTGCTCATTGGGTTACGAGTACACTGGAAAGGACTCGTCAGGAACTGTTGGTTGGAACTATACCTATCGTCAGTTATCAGTTCCCAGGTGACATGAGTACAGCTTAGTCCGCTGACTTGACACTGTCACTTCGCCTCGAGTGTGTTCCCACTGTACTTAGATTACTACCCTACCACGGCTCAAAGGAGTCGTGCAAACAGGTAGTAGTTGGGTGCAGTCCCGAAGCACTTGGAGGCAGTGACGGTTAGACAGGATTCGTCTCTCCCGGTATTGGGGGTTGACATCGCGCTGTGTCTAGGAGAGCCATTACACATGTAGTCCCTGGCCAGGACGAGATATACTGGTAGATTTCCAGTGTTATCTCAGGGTGTTCTGGGCTACACTCTGACACGACTTGTACCGCTAGTAGGGGACTGACGTTTACCGCCCCCTAGGCCCGCTATGCGATGTATCGGACGAACAGACCGGACTGCACAGAGATTGTCACATTTAGGCTCAGTAGGAGTTCAGATGGGTTTCACCTCGTCCGTCTTCTTGTCGGCATCTACCTAGGGACCGTTACGTACAGCTAGTGCCGCTTGCGGTCTTTGGTTAAACCCACTGCCAGCGTAGTGTCGAGTCTTTAGAGTCCCACACAGAAAGCTATTCGCCTTTAGGCAAAAGAGTGGAGGTCGCATGGTTTTGCGACAGGGTTCGGTCATATCCATGCACTAGTGCACGTTTAGTGTCCGGACAGTTAACACTAGCGGGCTTTGGTTTAAGCCAGAACCTAGTGTACGTTTTGGGATTGGTTTTATCTCGTTTGTATTCGTATTCCTCGGAACGCGGATGCGGGTGTGTATGCACAGTTGACAAAGAGACAGAGGCAGAGGATTCTCATTGGGGTTGTTGACTGTTGACTATTGACTTTTGGCTAAACCCTAATGAGAATAAGAAATATAATTAACAATAATATTAATTAAGTATTATAGTGACATGGTTGTTGAAGGGTTGACTTTGTTGACTTGTTGACTTTGTTGACCGGTTGACTAGGTTGGACTAGTTGACCATCATCATGACAATGGCTATCATTTCATGGCAAAGACTTTTGCTTGCTTGTTTGTTTTTGCAAAATGAGTGCATGAAATGATATAGCCATTTTGACTTGAACCATCACACAATACTTGATTACTATTTTTGTTATGATGGATTTGGATTATAAGAGCTTGGATGGCAAAAGAGTTACTCATTCTCTCATTTCATTTCTCTCTCTTGCTTGAGCTCTCCCTCTTGCTCTTCCTCTTGCTCTCTCTCTAGTTAAAGGAAACACCCTCTCAAGAGTTGAGAAACATTGCCTTAGAGTTAAAAGAAAACACATATCACTTCTCTACTCATCCTAGTTCACAAGGTTTAGCAATCCAAGTGTTCTAGTTTCTTCAAGTTCGAAGAAGAAGCCAAAGGTAGAAGCTTTCAGGTGGATCCATCTTCGGC
Organism: Agapanthus africanus; assembly: GCA_030015575.1. Classification (NCBI taxonomy): domain Eukaryota; kingdom Viridiplantae; phylum Streptophyta; class Magnoliopsida; order Asparagales; family Amaryllidaceae; genus Agapanthus; species Agapanthus africanus. The sequence goes on along the minus strand of JASDDO010000010.1, from coordinate 28,148,171 downwards.
GCAAGGAGACGACGAGGTGAGGCCGATCCGTACACCAGAAAGAGTTGAAGATGAAGGAGTTCAAGAAAGGTATAGCCCCCTAACCAAGTAGGTAAAACTCTAGTTAGGTTGTTAGGTAGTTGTTTAACAAAGATCCGTATTTTGAGTCCATGTTACCACCTCTTGAAAAATCGTTTTTCATCATTTCCGCAAGCCCGTAAGTACCGGGAGAGGTAACGTGGACTTACAGTGGTATCAGAGCCTAGTTAAACACTATCTAACAAGTTAGCAAAGTAACTAGAAATTCGATCGGAGAAAAAGTCGCGAAACACGCCCGAAAAGTATACTTTCTGCCGAATTTTTTTTTCTGTCCAAAAAATGATAAATCTTACCTTAAAATTCGACTCAGGGTTTTTAAGACTCACTGTAGAAAAATTGTCCAGTGAGTCGATCAACACGCCGCGGAACCGCGGCAGGAGATTGCTCCCGCCTCGGAACCGCGGCCGAGTTGACTCGGCCGTGGGCGATTTTTCTCACAATTTGTTTATTTGGGTGTTTTGGGATTTTTACAATATGTTTTTTCTGCCCAGATTTTCCAGAAAGCAAAATAAGTTTTTGGGGCTTGAAAATCCATATTTTGATCGAACTTCTAAAGACTTAAGCTGACGGGTATATATCTGTGATGTGTTATATGTATTGAACGTCCGCTAATCGCTATACGTCGATTAGTGGGGGATATACATATCTGTGATCTGTAATGTTGATGGTATGTGTATATGAATTCATTGGATTGTCGCGGATGAATAGCCGGGGGTTGTGAGATGAGAGTTTTTCTTTTTATCTTTCAATTCATGTAATATGTAAATTGATGTAATATTATTTTTGGCCGCACAACCGGGTCGGGATTGTAGCCGTCATTGTATAATTTCTTTTTACTGTTTTTGCTCCTAGGATAGACCCAAGGCGGGGTGCACAAACTACCGGGTATCTCGAAGTGTCAAGTGGCCTACTCACGTCGTTGAGGGAGGTTGCTCCACTTCGGATATTTGGCGGGTAGTTTTCCGCACACGTAGGGGTCTAGGGTGGGGTATTGGCTATTCATCGCGACCGTGTAATACGCTTTTCGTTACAGGCTCGTACGAATTGCGGATTCCTAGTATATCCAATGTGTTCATCTGTAATCTGGAATGGCTATCATTGCATGTGACGAATGAGTATATCTATATATGATATCTATTTAGGCGTTGCTTATGTTTTGCATCCGCGCTAGTCCAGCCCCCGCTCTGTCGTTAGTTAAGTAACCTAACGGGTATTGACGGAGCCCCGTGGCGAATGCGGATGGCATAAGCGTACGTCATATTTTCGTTGTTTTCTGCAATGGTAGGATTAATTGATGGGACGCATTAAAATTAATGCAAGAAAAATAAACCAAGTAAAAGTCGTTGGAACAATTTCAAAAACCACTCGATTTCTTTTCAAAAAGAACTTTTAAACGCGGAGCTTAAGCCACTCCTTTTAAAAGCTATCTCGTTCCATCGATCATATCAAGTTCACTACGTTCACGGTTTTGCCAAAATCATCCGTAGCCCTCCATCATTTCAGTTAAATATTCGGTAGTATTCAAGCTATGTATTTTGATCTCACGCCAAGGAATAGTGATTGGTAGCTGCCGGATATTTATCTGTTGCATAGATAGAATACGTTGGTTTGAGACAGTCGTACTGCCATTTTGGCCTACGTCAAGGGTAGGTACGGGTAGGTTCAAATTAACCTGGATAATGATGGGAAGAACTTGACATGTGACTTATGACATTTTGACATCACGCCAAGGTCATAAGAGCATGGGGCAAAAATCCACATCGGGAGTTTCAAAAGAACTGAAACTTGCTAGCGCTGCATACCATTTGGAGTGTGATGATTCTGGTAGGATTCCTTCAGTTTTTTCATGCAATGATATTTGGATCCCGATCCTACTGTGAGTATATGCTACTCCTCGGGAAATTTCTCACTTAACGATCAATGCTATAAACTAAGTAGGTGTTTAGAAAGGTGTTAGCGGGGCTACGCCCACAGGGAAAAGAGGTTATTTAATTAAGGAACTTCGCGAAAGCGTTGGAAAACCTCCCTCGAAGTACCGACACCAGCATGGCCGAACGGTTAAGCAAGTATTGTACGGTGAGATTGATCCTGACTAATTCTTCCTTTTTGGTTTGAGGAGGGATTCGAGAGACAGTGGGAGCCATCCTGTTTAGACAAATTAAAAACCACTCTAAACTTACAAGAGCATCATGCTAAAGTGTTTCTTCTCTCTCCCCTAATTGCAGCGACCAAACATCATGACCAGACTTAAGTTACTACTAGATAAAAACATACTGACAGGGCCAAACTACAAAGATTGGCTCAGGAATGTCAAAATGGCAATCACTTATGACAAGTTGGGGTATCTCCTTACCACCAAAGCTCCCCCTATCCCAGGTCCCAAAACCAGCGTCGTGGATAGGGAAATCCATAAGACCTAGGAAATCGATTGCGCGAAGGCCAAGTGCCTCGTGCTTGCCTCTATGGACAACGAACATCAGAGGAGGCACGAGAATATGGACCTCGAATCCATATTTCTCCATACAAAAGAACTGTATGGAGAGCAATCTCGTATCGCCAGATACGAAGTGTCGAAAAAGCTGTTTTCGGCAAGGTTGGCCGTCGGATCATCGGTAGCGGAACATGTGCTTAAGATGATTGGCTTCATAGAGGAGCTCGCGGACGTTGGGACCACGTTAGAGAACGAGCTCTATACGGACTTGATTCTCCAGTCCCTTCCTTCCACTTACGCCCAGTTTATCCTGAACTTCAACTTGCAAGAAAAAGAAGTTGAACTTTCAGAACTCCTCAACATGCTGAGGAGTGCAGAGAGCACCCTACAGAAAGGTAGGGAAACATCCACTTTGTTTGTAGGAGGATCTTCCTCTTCTAGGTCCAAGGAGAAAGCCAAGGGAAAGAAGAAGAAAGCCCCCGCCAAACCAAGGGGCGGTGTTAGTAAAGTGGATACGAAGGGAAAGACAAAAGCAACAAAGATAGCGGGGAAACTTGTGGGGAAGGAAGAGTGCTTTTACTGTCATAAGAGTGGGCACTGGAAGAAAGATTGCAGGGCTTGGAAAGTCAGAACACAGGATCTGAAGCAAGTTGTGGCTTCAGCTTCAGGTGTGTATGTTATTGAAAACTGTCTATCAATAAACTCTACTTCCTGGGTATTGGATACCGGATCAGGATCTCATATCTGTAATTCTTTGCAGGCATTGAGAAAGCGTAGGGTTTTGAAGGCATGTGATATGACCCTCAGAGTTGCAAGCGGAGTTGGCATGGATGTTGAGTCCGTGGGGGACTATCACCTGGGGTTGTCAGATGGACACGTTTTGGTTTTGCGTAATTGCTATTTTGTACCCAATGCAACTTGTAATATCATTTATGTATCTTTATTATCTAAAGAAGGTTATGAATTTGCATTTATAAGTAATGTTGTAAACATTCACCTTAATCAAGTTCTGATTGGGTCAGGTACATTAAGCAATGGTATATACGTATTAAACCAACCACAGATTTTCAATGTCCAGAATACACACAAAAGAAAGTCTCCGGAAATAAATCAGACTTTCTTATAGCATTGTAGACTGGGTCACATCAATGAGAGAAGGTTGACGAAGTTACATACAGAAGGATATTTGGATCCGTTCAAATATCAATCGTATGCCACTTGTCAATCCTGTCTCAAAGGAAAGATAACAAAGACTCTGTTCACTGGACACGAAGTGAGAGCGAGCGAGCTCTTGGGACTCGTACACAGCGACGTGTGCGGTCCAATGTCTACACATGCGCGAAGCGGTTATTCTTACTTCATTACTTTTACGAATGACTTTTCAAGGTACGGTTATGTCTTCTTAATGAAACATAAATCCGAAGCCTTTGGAAAATTCCAGGAATATAAGAATGAAGTAGAAAAACAAACCGGCAAAAGTATCAAGACACTAAGATCGGATCGAGGTGGTGAATACTTGAGTGCCGAGTTCCTGGATTACTTAAAAGAGAATGGAATTCTCTCTCATCTTACTCCTCCATACACTCCGCAACATAACGGTATATCGGAGAGACGGAACCGGACCCTATTGGATATGGTACGTTCCATGATGAGTAACACTGAGTTACCACGATCATTCTGGGGATATGCACTAGAATCAGCTGCATACCTTTTGAACCGAGTTCCAACTAAGACTGTGCCTACCACACCATATGAGATATGGAGTGGGAAGAAACCCTATCTTCAATACCTGAAGATCTGGGGATGTCCGGCTTTTGTCAAAACGCAGCATGCGGACAAACTCGAGGCACGCTCTGTACTGTGCAAGTTTTTGGGATACCCAAAGAACTCCAGGGGGTATCTCTTCTATTACGCAGAGGAACAAAAGATCATTGTTTCTCATAATGCCCATTTTCTGGAACACCGGTTCTTAGAAAAGGAATCAAGTGGGAGCGAAATAGAACCGGAAGAAATTCCCGAACCACAGACTATTACTGAAAGCTTAGTAGAACCAGAGGGTTCAAAAGAACATGACATTCCTACGCCGCTCCGCAGGAGTAGTAGGCAGTCTCATCCGCCCGAGAGATACTACGGTTTTCTCATAGACGGGGATAGAGAAGATTGCATCATTGATTATGATGAGCCGACTAGCTTCCAGCAGGCCATTCAGAGCGTTGACTCGGTAAAATGGCTGGATGCAATGCGGACCGAAATGGAGTCCATGTACACCAACAAAGTATGGACGTTGGACGTTGCTCCAGATGGGGTAAAACCCGTAGGATGCAAGTGGATCTTCAAAAGGAAGATTGGTGTAGATGGACAGGTTGAGACCTATAAAGCTAGACTGGTTGCAAAGGGTTTTCGTCAAAGACCTAGTTTGGACTATGATGAGACCTTTTCTCCAGTAGCTATGCTGAAATCCATTCGGATCCTTCTTGCCATTGCTGCCTTCCACGATTATGAGATTTGGCAGATGGGCGTAAAGACCGCTTTTCTAAATGGAAATTTAGAGAAGTGTGTTTATATGGACCAGCCAGAGGGTTTCATTCAGAGTGGGAGCAGCGGAAAGGTGTGCAAGTTGCTTAATTCCATCTACGGACTAAACCAGGCATCGCGGAGTTGGAACATCTGTTTTGATGAGACGGTCAAAGAATTTGGCTTTATCAAAAATCCAGATGAACCATGCATCTATAGTAGATTTGTAGCGAGAACTGTAGTATTCCTCGTTTTATACGTGGATGACATTCTCTTAATAGGAAATGACATTCCTATGCTACAATCTGTCAAAGGGTTCTTGTCACACAGGTTCTCCATGAAAGACCTGGGTGATGCCTCATACATTCTGGGGATCCGGATCTACCGTGACAGATCCAAGAGGATACTGGGACTCTCACAGTCCAGGTACATCGACACCATACTGAAAAGATTTAGTATGGAAGATTCCAAGCGCGGTAATCTACCGGCTTGTCACGGGATCACCCTCTCTAAAGAGATGTCTCCCAAGACTGATTTGGAAAGGGATCGCATGTCTATTATACCCTACGCTTCTGCGGTAGGCTCTATAATGTATGCGATGTTGTGTACCAGACCAGATGTAGATTATGCACTGAGTGTGGTAAGCCTGTATCAGTCAAACCCTGGGAAGAAACACTGGATAGCAGTAAAGAACATTCTCAAGTACCTGAGAAGGACTAAGGAGATGTTCTTGGTGTATGGCGGAAAAGACCTCCAGATCGAAGCCTTTGCTGACTCCAGCTTCCAGAGTGACAAGGATGATTCCAAGTCCATGTCGGGTTATGTCTTTACCCTCAATGGAGGGGCGATGTGTTGGAAGAATTCCAAACAGGAAACCGTTGCTGACTCGACGATGGAAGCAGAATATATCGCTGCTGCAGATGCCATAAAAGAAGCCGTCTGGATAAGGAAGTTATTAACTGAACTTCAGGTGGTTCCGTCCATTGTTGATCCAATACCTCTGCATTGCGACAACAACGGGGCTATAGCTTTAGCGAAGGAACCCAGGTCCCATCAGAGATCCAGACACATCTTGATGCGGTATCACCTGATCAGGGAGATCGTGGGTCACCAGGAGATCGAGGTTCGGAGAGTTTCTACGGAAGATAACACTGCTGATCCACTCACAAAGGCCTTACCCCAGACTCAGTTCGAGCGGCTGATCGAGATGATAGGTCTTCGATATGCCAGTACATGGCCTTAGTGCAAGTGGGAGATTGTTAGTGTATATGCCCTAGAGGCCATTACTGTATCATACTATTTTGTATATTACTTAATGGAAGCTTGGGATATTCACCTTGTATAGACAATCTTGCTCAATATAGTAGTATGCTACTTGGTTTGTTTCTACTTTAATGTGTACATGTGTTTATTTTAGTATATCACCTATACACATTAGTGGAGACCTTAGGATCTTTGCTTGATTACCAGCGTTGTGATGGCAGTCACGCTAGTGCGGGCTGGGTAATCTATAAGCACATCCTTATGTAGGTCCCTAGTCGCAGGACTATCAAGACAGGGCATCGATACTCCGGAGTAGACTAGCGTATGCGCTTCTCATCCCAGTATGGGAGACGGTCTGTCCCACAGTCGTCAGTACGTCGTACTTGAGATAGTATGTGGGTGCTCGTTGGGTTACAAGTACACTGGACAGGACTCGTCGGGAACTGTTGGTTGGTACTATACCTATCGTCAGTTATCAGTTCCCAGGTGACATGAGTACAGCTTAGTCCGCTGACTTGACACTGTCACTTCGCCTCGAGTGTGTTTCCCCTGTACTTAGATTACTACCCTACCTCGGCTCAAAGGAGTCGTGCAAACAGGTAGTAGTTGGGTACAGTCCCGAAGCACTTGGAGGCAGTGACGGTTAGACAGGATTCGTCTCTCCCGGTATTTGGGGTTGACATCGCGCTGTGTCTAGAAGAGCCATTACACATGTAGTCCCTGGCTAGGGCAATCGAGATATACTGGTAGGTTTCCAGTGTTATCTCAGGGTGTTCTGGGCTACACTCCGACACGACTTGTACCGCTAGTAGGGGACTGACTTTTACGGCCCTCCTAGGCCCGCCATGCGATGTATTAGACGAATAGACCAGACTGCACAGAGATTGTCACATTCAGGCTCAGTAGGAGTTCAGATGGGTTTCACCTCGTCCATCTTCTTGTCGGCATCTACCTGGGGACCGTTACGCACAGCTAGTGCCGCTTGCGGTCTGTGGTTAAACCCACTGCTCGCGTAGTGTCGAGTCTTTAGAGTCCCACACAGAAAGCTATTCACCTTTAGGCAAAAGAGTGGAGGTCGCATGGTTTTGCGACAGGGTTCGGTCACATCCGTGCACTAGTGCACGTTTAGTGTCCGGACAGTTAACACTAGCGGGCTTTGGTTTAAGCCAGATCCTAGTGTACGTTTTGGGATTGGTTTTATCTCGTTTGTATTCATGTTCCTCGGAACGCGGATGCGGGTGTGTATGCACAGTTGACAGAGATACAGAGGCAGGGGATTCTCATTGGGGTTGTTGACTGTTGACTTTTGGCTAAACCCTAATGAGAATAAGAAATATAATTAACAATAATATTAATTAAATATTATAGTGACATGGTTGTTGAGGGGTTGACTTGTTGACTTTGTTGACCGGTTGACTAGGTTGGACTAGTTGACCATCATCATGACAATGGCTATCATTTCATGGCAAAGACTGTTGCTTGCTTGTTTGTTTTTGAAAAATGAGTGCATGAAATGATATATCCATTTTGACTTGAACCATCACACAATACTTGATTACTATTTTTGTTATGATGGTTTTGAATTATGAGAGCTTGGATGGCAAAAGAGTTACTCATTCTCTCATTTCATTTCTCTCTCTTGCTTGAGCTCTCCCTCTTGCTCTCTCTCTAGTTCAAGGCAACACCCTCTCATGAGTTGAGAAACATTGCCGTAGAGATAAAAGAAAACCCATATCACTTCTCTACTCATCCTAGTTCACAAGGTATAGCAAACCAAGTGTTCTAGTTTCTTCAAGTACGAAGAAGAAGCCAAAGGTAGAAGCTTTCAGGTGGATCCATCTTCGGCGCAAGGAGACGACTAGGTGAGGCCAATCCGTACACCGGAAAGAGTTGAAGACGAAGGAGTTCAAGAAAGGTATAGCCCCCTAACCGAGTAGGTAAAACTCTAGTTAGGTTGTTAGGTAGTTGTTTAACAAAGATCCGTATTTTGAGTCCATGTTACCACCTCTTGAAAAATCGTTTTTCATCATTTCCGCAAGCCCGTAAGTACCGAGAGAGGTAACGTGGACTTACAGCCGAACCATCCGACTCGGTTGCTTACACTCGTTTTGAACCTCTGTTGGAATCCTTTGAGTTTAAGACAATTTCACCGATTTTACCTTCAATTGTTTCACCTCCAATACTCGAACTCAAGCTATTGCCGTCTCACCTTAAATACTCTTACTTAGGTGAGAATGAGACCCTTCCTGTTATCATCTCGGCTTCTCTAGCCCCAGAGCAAGAGAAAGCCCTTTTGACGGTCTTGCAAAGCAATCGGCAAGCTTTTGGCTGGACTATGGCGGACAACAAGGGGATTAGTCCCCTAATAGTTGAACATCATATTCATATGATGTATGATGCCAATCCAGCAAAGGATCCACAGAGACGACTCAACCCAGTCATGAAGGAGGCTGTTAAAAAGGAGATCGTAAAATGTCTGGATAGTGGTATCATTTACCCTATCTCTGATAGCCAGTGGGTTAGCCCCATTCACGTTGTCCCAAAAAAACGGGCATAACGGTCATAACTAATGAGACGAATGAGTTAATACCTACTCGCACCCAAACTGGGTGGCGAATATGCATCAATTATAGAAAACTCAACGCCGTGACACGGAAAGACCACTTTTCATTACCTTTCATTGACTAAATGCTAGAACGATTGGCTGGGCATGAATACTATTGCTTTTTGGATGGCTACTCCGGCTATAAGCAAATTCCCATCGCCGAAAAAGACCAAGACAATACCACATTCACTTGCCCTTTCGGTACGTTTGCTTACCGTCGCATGCCCTTTGGATTATGCAATGCACCCGCTACCTTCCAGCGGTGTATGATAGGTATTTTTTCAGACATGGTGGAAAAATTCTTGGAGATCTTCATGGATGATTTCTCCATTTTCGGTGACTCCTTTGATGAGTGTTTACTACATCTCGACGATGTCCTTACCCGGTATAAGGATAAGAGCCTTACTTTAAATTGGGAGAAGTGCCACTTCATGATACGTGAAGGTATTGTCTTAGGAAATATCATCTCGCAAAATGGAATTGAGGTAGATAAAGCGAAGATTGAAGTCATTTCCAATCTCCCTCCTCCCAAATGTGTCCGAGACATTCAAGCTTTCCTTGGCCATGCCGGTTTCTATAGACGGTTCATCAAGGATTTTAGCAAGATTGCTAGACCCTTGACTCTTTTGTTGGCCAAGGACACCACATTTTATTTCGACTCGAGCTGTATGAAGGCGTTCGAGTCATTGAAAAACTCACTTACTTCTGCTCCTATTCTTTCGTCTCCTGACTGGATGCATCCATATGAAATTATGTGCGATGCATCTGATTTTTCCATTGGTTTTATCCTTGGACAGCACATCGATAAGATGCCGCATGTAATCTATTACGCTAGCCGAACCTTGAACGATGCCCAATTAAATTACACAACAACCAAGAAGGAATTCTTAGCTGTTGTGTTTGCATTAGAAAAGTTCAGGCCCTACTTAATCGGCTCTCCAGTCATCGTATACACTGACCATTTAGCCCTTCTCCATCTTTTTGCGAAGAAGGACGCTAAATCTCGGACGATATGTTGGATCCTCTTACTACAAGAGTTTGACCTTGTCATCAAAGACAAAAGAGGATGCGAAAACGTAGTCGCCGACCATCTTTCACGCCTCCCTTCTTCGCCGACGCTTCAATTTCCTATAGAAGACGTTTTTCCAGATGAGCAGCTCTTGACTGTATCATGCGAACCTTGGTTCGTAGATATTGTGAATTATTTGTCCACCGGACTTATACCAAATGAATGGTCGAATCAGGACAGACTCCAATTCCTATCCCAGGTAAAAAAATTTTACTGGGATGAACCTTATCTATTCAAATACTGTCCCGACCAAATTATTCGTCGGTGTGTCCCCGATAATGAATTTAAGAGCGTGTTGTCATTCTGCCACGATCAAGCGTGTGGCGGGCATTTTGGCTCTAAAAAGACAGCCGAAAAGATCTTGCAGTATGGCTTCTACTGGCCATAAATTTTTAAAGACGCGCATGATTACTGCAAGACATGCTCCCGGTGCCTACATTTGGGCCGGATATCTAGGAGAAACGAAATGTTGCTCCAACCAATATTGGTTGTGAAAATTTTTGATGTTTGGGGGATTGATTTTATGGGACCGTTTCCCAATTCTTTTAGGAACTTGTATATTCTTCTTGCTGTTGATTATGCATGTAAATGGGTCGAGGCTGTGCCCAGTCAAACTAACGATAACAAGGTTGTCGTTAGATTCCTCAAAGAAAACATTTTCTCCCGGTTTGGGCACCCCCGCGCAATCATCAGCGACAATGGAACTCATTTCTGTAATAGGACTTTCGAGTCCTTAATGCGGAAATATTCCATTAATCACAAGCTATCAACGCCATATCATCCCCAAACATGTGGGCATGCCGAGGTTTCAAATCGGCAAATCAAACAAATTTTGGAGAAAACGGTTTCCAAAAACCGTAAGGATTGGTCTTTAAAACTTACTGATGCCCTTTGGGCATTTCGAACTACCTATAAGACCGATCTTGGCATGTCTCCTTATCGGCTTGTTTACGGAAAGGCTTTCCACCTTCCAGTTGAAATAGAGCATCGTGCATTTTGGGCGATAAAAAGGCTGAATCTATCTATCGAAGATGCGGGAAGCCATAGAAAGCTGCAGTTAAATGAATTGAACGAGCTTCGGGATGAAGCTTACGAGAACGCGGTTGTCGTCAAAAACCGAACGAAGGTGTTTCACGATAAACACCTTATGCGCAAAACATTCAAACCTGGTCAATAGGTTTTACTTTACGACACCCGGCTACATTTCTATCCCAGCAAGCTTAGGTCTCGATGGAAAGGTCTATTTTGTGTACGTACCGTATATCCGCGCGGTGCGGTCGATTTAGAAAATCCTGTGGATGGTTCACTATTTAAAGTGAACGGACATAGATTAAAACCGTTCCTCACCGCGGACCCTTTGGAGGAGCTCCTGATGTTACAGGAGCCGATTTACATTGACTGATCTTCCTCCATCTACCCCCAAATTTCGGTTATCCAGCCATTAGTCATATGTATGCCCTAAAGGCCATTATTGTATATGATTGTATATTATAGTGGATGCTTGGACATATATATATAGAGGAATTTCTTGCTCGACATGATAGTATGCTATATGGTTGCTCTTTATCTTAACACGTACACTTGTATTATTATACTGTCTCTCTGATACATGTTGATAAAGCCCTTAGGATATGTACTTGACTACTAGGACTATAATGCAGATCATACTAATGGGGCCAGGGTAGTCCACAAGTACATCATTTAATTGTTCCTAGTCGAGGGAGTATCGAGACAGGGCATCGATATTCCAGAGTAGACTAGTGTGTATGTTTCTTGACCCTGTATGGGGCGATGGTTGATCCCATAACCAATGGTGTTTGAAATCAGAGATTGTACACAGGTGCTCATTGGAGAATGGGTACACCTAACAGGACCGGCCGAGAACTCCTAGACGGTACTATACCTATTGTCAGATAGCAGTTCTTTAGTGACACTGGTACATGTTAGTCTGTAGATCCGAGATCATCATAGAGTCTTGTGTGGTTCCCACTGTGCTTTGATTTCCTCCCTACCACGGCTCAAAGGATTCGTGCAAATAGGTGGATTTTGGGTACAGTCCCGAGTCACATGGAGGCAATGAGCGATATGAGGGGTTTCGTCTCTTCCGGTATTGGGAGTTGATGTTGCGCTATGCTCGATTGGCTATAACAGCAAGTCCCTGGCTAGGGCTGATGAGATTTACTGGTAAGTGTTATCAGTGGTTTCTCGAACTGTTATGAGCCACACATCGGCTTGACTTATCAAGTTACTGGGGTCTGAGGTTTACCACCCTAGACTTGATATGCAACGTATCAGAAGAAAAGATCGGACTGTACGGTTGTATTACTTGTAGGCTTCATGGGAGTTTAGACAAGCTTACTTGTTGATCTTCTATTCGCTCAATACCTGGTTAGCTGTTACGTCCAGCTAGTACCGCTAATGGCTTATGGGTAATTGATGTGATCATTACCTACTGCTGGCGTATTGACGAGTCTTTAGAGTCTCACACAGAGGTTTCCTAGCTCAAGCGAAACGAAGTAGGGCACATATGTAATATGTGTGGGACCTTGATTAAATACGTGTATGTGATACCGTATTCTAATCTCACGATATATATTATATCGGTCGGTTATATATGATATAACCGGGTTATTGAATCAAGTGTTGATTCGATAAATTGATTTACATATAAATGATATTGGTCGGTTATATATGATATAGCCGGATTATTAAATCAAGTGTTGATTTAATAATTTGATATATATATATATGATATATTAATATATATTAACTAATATTAGCTCAATAAAGAATTTCTTCTCTTGAATATATATATATATATATATATATATATGTATATATATATATATATATATATATATGTATATATATATATGTATATATATATTTATATATATATATGTTGATATATATATTTATGTAATGTATATATATATATATTACATACACTATTGTGTCATGGTGGAAGATACATAGAATATGGGTTTATGAGACTCACACAAAATTAAAGATAATTAGGCTAATTATTTATTTAGAGTGAAATCAAAATAAGGTGGAAATTGGCATGGCTTATATGCTTGTAGAAGCATTTAGAAGCCTTGACTAATTCCACTAATTTTGTTTTACTCTAAATATTTTTAAACCCAACCATTATCTTTAGCCATGGTTAACTCTCTATAAATATCTATGAGATATTTTTTTCACCTTTGGTTCTAAGTTAGTTCAAGTTCTACACAAGTTTCATCTTCTTCCTCCTCTTAAAAATTCTAGAGTGAAAAAGATAAAGTGAAAAAGAATTCTAAAGTGAGCAAAATTCCTATTTCATCAATCTATACCAAACTAACCCTTTAGTATAGGTTGTTTGCTTCACTAATTTCTTAATTAGTGAAGAGGTAACTTAAGTTAGAGATTCTTCAAGGTGGATCATCTTCGGCCTCGAAGATCCTTAAGCAAGCCCGTTCCTTTCGCCAAGTAGAGCCTACGAAAAGTTCTAGGGACTACTACTTGGAGCTTTAGAAGTGAAGGACCGGTCTACAAAGGTTGTATTCCTTTTTTCACTTAGTGTAAAGTTTATTTACTTGCTTACTAACTCTAATTCTTTAGTTCGATTCTAGGATAGCATGCATTAGCACACTAGATTTTTTAAAATCGTATACTTGATGCTTCTTCAACCTAGTCGTGGTGCTACGTCATACTATCAAAAGGAAAATAAAACCATGCAAGAATAGAATGTAAAATATGTCATGGAACATTAATAAATGATTAACAAAATAAATTTGGTTTAGTGCCTAATTAGTGAAATACTAATCAAGTTTAACATTCAACTTATATGTAAATAATATATATTAATTTGTAAATTGCCCAAATCAAATAAATGCTTTCATAATTAATAATTTATTTTAAATTCCCATTATTTTCCAAAATATAGGTATATAATCATACCATTCTATGAAAACCCAAATTTATATTCGTATGATATTCGTGAAATTTATTATTTTATTTTTTAAACTCCAAAATTAATATTTTATATTTTCTGAAATGTTACACGGGTTGAAACGGTACAAGTAACGTTGTTGTGGTACTGGGTTGAAAGATATTGTATATAGGTGCTCTCAAGGCAATTATCGTGGTTGCAGAAATACAATTACTGAATTCAAAGAGGGCCTATACCAAGAATAATCTTGCTCGAGATGATAGTATGCTATCTAGTTTTCATTTATCATTCATGATCATACGTTTTACTCGTTATAACGTATCACTAATACTTGATGATAAAGCTCATAAGATCTTTGCTTGAATACCAGGATTATGATAGGGATCATACTAGTGGGGCATGGGTAGTCTATACGTACATCTTTAAAAGTCCCTAGTTGTAGGAGTATCGAGACTGGGCATCGGTATTCTAGTTTCAACCAATGTATATATTTCTTGATCCCGTAAGGGGAAATGGTTGATTCCATAGCCATTGGTGTTCGACACCGAAAATTGTATATAGGTGCTCATTGGATGAGTTACACTGGATGGACTCTTCGAGAACTCCTAGATGGTATTATACCAATTGTCAGATAGCAGTTCTCTGATGACATGGGTATATGGTAGTCCTTAGACCTAAGGTCGCCATAGTGTCTTGTGTGTGTTCCTACTGTACTTTGATTACTACCCTACTACGGCTTTAAAGAGACGTGCAAACAGGTTTTAGTTGGGTACAGTCCCGAAGTATATGAAGGCAGTGAGCGGTCGAGAGAATTCGTCTCTCCCGGTATAAGGAGTTGAAGTCGTACAGTGCACAGCTGGCTAAGACTATAAGTCCTTGGCTAAGGCAGTCGAGATTTACCGATAAGTGTTATTAGTAGTTTCTCATATGGTCATGAGCTTGACGTCAGCATGACTTATCGAGTTATTGGAAGTCTGGCTGTTTCCACCTCGCAGACCCGGTATGAGACAGTCTTAGACAAAGAGACCAAACTGTACAGCGAATATCACTGATAGGCTCTCGCAGGATATGGACGGGCTTGCTTGTCGACCGGCTTTTTGTTCAATACCTAGGTAGCTGTTATGTACAGTTAGTACCACTGACGTGCTTGCAAGTTAGCCCGGTGGGGGGTTGATCTGAAAGTGTTTCAAATCAATCGGATATGATACTAACCTACTGCCAGCATATTGTTGAGTGTTTAGAATCCCACATAGAGGGTTTTCCGGTTCTAGAAAAATGATGTATTGCATGTATGGCGATGCGTGCGAGGGTCCAATTAAATATGTGTATATGATACTGTGTATTAAATCGGACGGCTCATAATACTAGCCGACTTATGATCATTAAATCAAGTTTTTATTTAATGATATTACACACACACACACACTAGTATTATATGTATTACTCTTATTCTCTCTCTTTATTTGTTACATGGACATATTACATGCCATGTACATATATTTATTTTTGTGTGATGGCTATCATACATACATATATTTATGTATGACTTTTCTTTTTAATTTCATTTTTCCTTTTTGCATGAAATGAGCCTGAGGTGGAAGCTTATTAGCCTCCACTCTCATGCTCATGACACTTGACCAAAAGATGAGGTTTATTGATATGAGTGGATATGTATTATTCTCTCATAACTTGACTCATCTTCTCTTTCAGCCATTTTATGCAAGAAAGAAAAATGAGAAGACAAAACGAAAAGGAAGAATAGAGAGACCATGAGAGTAAAATCTCTACATCCCTCTCATTTCATCTTTAGTAAAGATCAAATGAGAGTTACTTCATGTTGATGAGGTTGGAGCTAGCATCGGAGGCTCTTGTGTGGATCATCTTCGGCCAAGTTGATTGGAGATCAAGTGGGATTCTGAGCACTCGGAGTTTAGCCGAAGTTTAAGGAGAGGTGGCCAATGCGCAACAAAGGTTGTTTCTTCCTCGTTCTAGCTCTATTTTGTAGTTTGTAAGCTATGTGTCTATGGTGTTTTCTTAAATGAAGATGTTTTGCTCTCTAGATTATTTGTTTATCGCTTCCGCAATGTCGTAAAAGCCCTACTGGCGAGCACGGCATCCTTACAGTGGTATCAGAGCCAGCCATAGACCCTAGCTTGAATTTGTTCAAAGTTATAGTTTCGGATCACAAAAGTTTTGCCGTTTTTCAATTCGTAAATTAAGTCCCTGTTCGAATTTTCACCTTCGACCAAATTTTTTTTTTAAATGGTTGCAGAGGGCAATTTTTGACTTGAAAATAAATTTTTAGAACCTCGGGAAAAAAATTCAAGTCTGGCCGCCCATTTCTTGGGTTTGGTCGCTATGGACGGCTAGAACAATGAGTCTGTCCCCCAGGCTCTCTCAGATGTTTAAAAGTTAAGAATTGGGATTTTTGGAGTTGTTCATTTTGCTCCATATTTTGATGTGATTAGTATTTTGCTCGGAAAGTTTTGTGATCAAAACTGTAGCGTCGTTTTTTCGCATTTAATGATATGTGATGTCGCCTATTTGGTATATGTCAATTAGACGAATTTTCAAAGTAGTTATTTGCGATGGTTATGTTGATATACGATATTGTGCATGGAACGGTTCGGATCATCATGAAATGAATATCCCCAAGAGGAATTGTGTGATGTGCTTATACAGTTTTTCTATTCATGTGCAAAAGCAAATGTATATTCTTTTTTTCGGGACGAGTGACCGGTTTGTTTCTACCATTTTCGCTTATTGTATTATTATTTTGTTGGGATGCGACCTGGGAGCGGTCGTTGTTTCCATTGTAAATAATACAGGTTTAGGATTTCCCCATGGAGAAGTCCTCGTGTCATCGGAATCCAGAAGGAAGCGGGTATCCATCTCAAGGAGTTGAAACTGTGCCACCTTGTTCTAGGATTGGCGTATGACACGCCGCGCTTATAGGGGTACAGGTGTATCCCCGATGGAGTGCTCGAACTACCAGATTCAAGAAATCGTTGGGTGGTACACTCACAGCGATGAGGCAGGTTGCCTCGTTTTCTAGGATTGCCAGGTGTCTCGCCGCGCTCGCAGGGATATTGCTTTTGGCTGTGTGCGGGCTATTCTTGCGACCGGGGAATGTCGCATTTCGTTTGTGGCTCGAACGAAATGCGGGATTCATCGGTGAACAGACTGTTGGATAAAGTGCTCTCAAGGCAATTATTGTGATTGCAAGTAGGCGATTATGATAATTGAAGAAGGACCTATACAGGTAGAATAGTCTTACTCGAGATGATAGTATGCTATCTGGTTTATCTTCATCATTGATGAAGCCCATAGTATTCTTGCTTGACTTCCAGCATTATGATGACGATCATATACATGAGAGCTGGGTTGTCCATAAACACATCCTTAAAGGTCCCTAGTCGTGGGAGTATCGAGACTCGGCATCGATATTCCTGAGTAGAATGGTGTATATGTTTCTAGACCCCAACGAGGGTCGGTGGAAGGTCTCACAAGCCATTGGAGTTATGTCACATAAGATAGTATACAGGTTCTCACTGGAGGTGAGTACACCGGACAGACTCGTCGAGAATTTCTAGATGGTATTATATCTATCGTCAGATGGAAGTTCTCAGGTGGCATGAGTACAGGTTAGTCCTTTGACCTAAGATCGTCATTTGTCTCATGTGAGTTCCCACTGTACTTTGATTACTACCCTATCACGGCTCAAAGGAGTTGTGCAAACAGGTTTTATTTGGGTACAGTCTTGAGCCACATAAAGGCAGTAGTCGATTGTCAGGGATTCGTCTCTCCTGGTATTAGGAGTCGATGTCGCTCTGTGTTCAGTTGGCTATCACCTTAAATCCGTGGCCACGGTAGATAAGATTTACTGATAGTTGATCAGTAGTATCTCTGTTGGTGATGAGCTTGACTCAGACACGACTTATCAGGTTAGTAAGGGTCTGACGTTATCCACCCCCTAGACCCGATATGCGATACTCTTTGACAAAGAGACCGGACTGTATGAAGATTTTCACATTCAGGCTCAGTAGGGTAAGGACGTACTTGATTGTCGACCCCCCTTTCGGCAAGTACTTGGGTAACCCACTGCCACTGACGTGCTTGTGGTTAAACCCACTGCCAGCGTATTGTCAAGTCTTTAGAGTCCCACACAGAAGGGTTTTCCTGGTTCAGACGATAGATGTAGGAGACATACGTTGGTACGTGCAGGGGTCCTATTAAATACGTGTACGGGATACACGGAATTTAATCGTACGGTTGATAATACTAACCGGCTTAGGATTAAGCCGGATTATTAAATCAGGTTTTGATTTAATAATTTATATATATTTTTTGATATATATATTTTAGTATTATTGTTCACTATTCATTTTCTTTCTTTGGTGATATCCATATTTTTGTATTGATATGTGTATGTGTAGCGATACATATACCGGGTGAAGTATTCCGTATTTATATGGGAATGCTTCTAGAAGAAGGACGCCTCATATTTGTTTTTCTATTTAGAAAAATCAAATGGAAAATGAGATGGAGGGTGAGGTGGCATGAAGCATGGTTGTGCATGTAGATGAGTTTGGCTTGGCATTTAATGTTGAAATGATTTGGGTTCATTATTGAACCATGGTCGATAAATGCAAAGCCATTTTCTACACAAGATTATTATTCATTCCACTTTTCTTGAGTTCATGCTTCATGACTTAGACATTTTTCCTCACCTCTCTCTCATTCTTCTTCTTGCTCTCTCTTAAGCATGGTTTTGAGAGAAAACACTTAGTGGAAAAATTCTTACATTATCTACAATCCATCTTTAGAAAGTTTGGAGCGTCGGTCGGAGCCTTTTCTGGTTTTCCTCGGGTGGATCTTTTTCGGCGAGGGTGATCGACTTTCAAGCGCGTTCCCGGCGTCTGCGAGCTTGGAGGGGTCTTTCACAATTATGTGGACACACGTCGAAGGTTGTATTTCTATACCCTTGCATGTTTAGTTTGCTAGTTTAGGTGTTTTGATCGATTTTTTGGGTTTGTGTGTTTTGTGCTCGCATAAAAAATTTGTTATCGCTGCCGTCTTGGCCGCGGCTTCCGCGGTGCGAACACCTAACACCAACATAGTATTAGAGCCAACCAAACACCTTAAAAGAGCAGTAGACGATATTTTAGTTTCAAAACCGAAAAACTCCGATTTTCAAAACCCATTCTCTGTTGGAAAAAATTTTGGTCTCTAAAATTTTTTTAAATATGTGCAGAGGCTTACTCTAGACATGTTAATGACGCAATGAAAACGAGAAGATTCCTCCATAGAAAAACCTCCAGAAACCTTGTTTGGCCTTCTATGGGCGGTTTTCCTGTGCTGTCTGGTCCCCGTTTTCATTCCGTGTTTTAGGTATTGGAAATTGGTATTTTTGGTCTTATTTATTTTGCCCAAGATTTCACATAGTGTTATCTTTTCTTTGGGGAAACTTGGGAGTTTTAGTACTCGAAACTTTTGCATCGTTGATATCTGTGATGTGGTATATGTGTTGTTGAACGTCGTCTAATTGTTATATGTTCATTTAGACGGAGTTGCACACATTGTGGTGTTACTTGTTTCCGTGGTTATATATATATATATATATATATATATATATATATATATATATATATATATATATGTGTGTGTGTGTGTGTGTGTGTGTGTGTGTGTGTGTGTTATGGTTCAGTTGGATTGTCATGTTGGATAGCACCTAGTGCATTGTTGCTTGTACAGTTTTGATTTAGTTTGTATATTCATTATTGCAGGGCGAGCGTCCGACATGTGGACTGTCGTTTCTGCCGGTATGTATATTCTTTTATCGGTGCTCGACCATGTTGCGGTCGTTGTCACCCTTGTATGTATATTTCTTTTTCTGCACTAGGATTACCTCCACGGAGGAGTGCTTGAATAGCTGGGCTCTAGTGAGCAACAGACCCGCATCTCATAGCGTTGAGACCGGGGGGCCTTACTCTAGAATTGGCGGGCTATTCGCCGCACTCGTAGGGGGTATAGATTGACCCGCGGACGGGTGCACAAGTCACCAGATTCTAGAAAGCGAAGGGCGACCAACTCACTTTGTTGAGGGCGTGTTACCCAGTTTCTAGAATTGGCAGGTGGCTTGCCGCACTCGTAGGGGTCTAGGATCGACTTTGTACAAGCTATCCACACGACTGAGGAACGCTGCATTTTCTTATACGGTTCAAATGAAACATGGGGCTCCTAGTTTATCTGCTATTCCATATTGTTGTTCGCATGCCTGCGATGATTTTTATCTGCCTGTGATGACTATTATCTGCCTACGATATTGATATATATATATATATATAGTAGATGCTTTTATATGTTTTGCATCCGCGCTATTCCTCCCCTCGCTCTGCCATTAGTTAAGTAACTTAACGGTGCATGACGGGGCCCCGTGGCGAATGCGAATGGCATATAAAAGGATGCTATTATGGTTATTTCTTTTGTGGCTTGGAAACTTAAAATGATGGGAACGCATTAACTGAATAATGCAAGGAAAATAAACCTAAATGATGTTGTTGGAAACAATTTTTTAAAACTACTCGGTTTTCTTCAAAACTCATAGTCGTATTCTTTTGCTTTGCATAGAGGTATTCGGTTAGGAATATCTTACACTTCATTGTATGAGGGAAGAGCCTTGATCCTTTCGTGGGGAGTTCGCTCTTAAGCAACAATTTATGTTACTAGTTTTAAAAGCGGAGCCTAAACCACTCCATTTCATAGCCACTCGAGTTCCTTCAACAATATCAAGTTCTTTACGTTAAAAGTTTTTTGCCAAAAACCATCCATAGCCCCCCGTCATTTCATATTAGTATTGCTTAGTATTCGTGCTACGTTTGTCGTTGCCATTCGCCGAGGCGTAGTATGTGGTAGCTCTGTAATACTTTTCTGTTGTATGGATATGCGATTATCTAGGACAGTCGTATGGCCTTGTTGGCATTTGGTAAGGGTTTATATAGGTGGATTTAGAGTAATCAAGGATAATGACGAGTTGAACTTGACTGGTGGTTTATGGTTTGTTGGCCTTTGTCAAGGTCATAAACCGCTAGGGAGGAAAACCATATTAGGTGTTTCAAATATAAAGGAAACTTTCCAGGAATGTGCATGCCTTCTGGAGTGTGGTGACTTGAGTGGATTCCATCAGATTATCACATGATGATAATTGGGTCCCGATTCCCACGGATGAGTAGGTATTACTGCTCGGGAGATTTTTTCACTTCATAATTAACTAACCTATTAGGTGTCTAGAAAGTGTTAACGAGGTTACGCCTCTGTGGAAACGGGGTTATTAATTGGGTCCGTGCGAAAGCACGGGAGACCTCCCTGGGAGTACCAACACTGGCCTTGCTGAACAGTTAGCGAACTTGTAAAGTGTAAATGATCCCGACTAGATCTCCTTTTAGAGTTTGAAGGAGAATTCGAGGAAATAGTGGGAGCCATCCTGATTAGATAAAGTGATAACCAATCTAATCTTGATAGAGTGCATGCCGAGTGTTTCTTTTCTCTCTTTTTGGTACAGCGACCCATGACTTACCTTCAAAACTCATAAACTAAGTTAACCGAATCTTCTTACACCCTTGGGCTTTGGTTTGTCTTGATTCGCGATAAAGTCGCATATGTCCCTGGTACTCCTACTATCCCCTTTGTATTTTTTCAGAACACTTTGTATCACTACGGTGATCCATATTGCTTGGAACGACCATCATATAGTTACATATGAACTCGAAGAAGTTATTTCAGTCGAGAATGGCCACAGGTTCTGGAGAAATTGAATAGAATTATTCGGTTGTCTCTTCCCTTTACCTTCTCTCAGGTTTCGAAAGCTCCTTATATTAGGAAAGTACACATATTACGCTTATTGGATAGTCTTCTTCCAAACCTTAGGCATGCGTCGAAAGGTAAGGAAGGAAGAAAATCAATTAGCCTAAGTGCGGTGTGCAGAAGGTAATATATAAAGACATATAAAGGGATTGAATTGAGGACAATGGAAATTACGACTACTGTCATGAATCTGGATAGTGGAATAGGCATTTCTAGGAATACCCGGCCACCCCCTTGAAACATTTTTCATGTTTTAGTATTTCTGTGTACTCGCAAAAGAGAATTGTTTTCCCAATTAATTCTGACTCCAGAGTATATATATACCGGATTTGGATCTCATATTTGTACGGTGTGACAGATGCTGAGTTGGAGTAGAATATTAGGAAATGGATGATTTGATCCCTAATATAGGAATTCGTTGCAATTGATGATATTGAATTAAATCGCCTGGCTTTGCCTAACGGCTAATATTTGGTTTCGAATAACCGTTGTTATGCACCAAATTTTCAAATAAAATATCTGTATATTTATTTTATAAAGTTATACATTTTGAAAATTGTGTTATAAATATTTAGCTTTATCAGTTGAGAATAAGGTAAGGTGCATTGAATAACGGTATAATACATTCTCGACCAAAATACAGTTTTCAATTTACAAAACACGGAATTTGAGTTAGTATACTCTTGGGACTTATACATGAAAATGTATGTTGTCCAGTGTCTTTCGGTACAAGAGATTGGTACTCTTATTTCACTCAGGTTTACCTATGAGTTCTCTGGTTTTAGACACGCTTTCGTTGTAATGCAAGGTCCACAGATTTTGAGAAGTTTATGGGTATAAGAATAAAGTAGAGAACCATATGTTGGAAGTATCAGGATTCTTCGAGGTGATCGAAGATGTAGATACTAATGCTAGGTATTCCATAATATTATTGAGAACTTGTTTCTCTCGCAGGTTGCTCATCAGTCGGTACGATCCTTGATGAGTAATATTGTATTGAACTTTTTCCATTAGGTGATATGCACTGGAAACAGCTACATGACATTTGAATCTGGTTCCATCTAAATTAGTGCATTGGTTCTATATGGACATAAAATGGTTGTATATCTTGAGGTTATTGAGGTATAGAGTTATCCGGTTTCTATTTGAGAACAGAGTCCAGACAAACTCAAGGCACGCTTCGGTAATTACGGTTTGTGAATTATCCCAAGCATTCGCTAGGATTTTTTTCTACCATTTTCAAAATCAATAGTTATATTGTTCTTGACTCGTCACCTTTTTATAAAAGGAATATTTTTGCAAAGAAACTAGTGGGAGTATGGTAGAATTGGAAGTGATTCCAGAACCACAAACGGTTATAGAAAAATTAGTTGAACCTAAGGATTCAATTGGACTTGACAAACCATTAGCCACTCTGCAGATTAAGTAGGTGACCTCCGCCACCTGAGAGGTATTTAGGTTCTCTCGTAAACGGTGACAGGGAGGTCAGCATCATAGTAATGATGGCCCTACTAGTTATCATCAGGTCATAGGAAGTGGTAACTTTTAGGTGACCAGATGCTTCATATCCAAGATGGACTCCACGCACTTCAGCAAATCATGGATTTTGGACTTTGCTGGATGCTCCTGAAGGGGTAAAACCCATTAGGAGTAAGTAGATCTTTCGAGATCTGTGCAGGTGGAAAGATACTAACCTAATAAGGCTGGACTTGTAGTAAAGAGTTTTCATCAAATACCCATTGTGGATTGTGATAAGAGTTTTGCTTCAATGTCTATGCTGAAGCCCATATGGATATGACATGACACTGTTGTTCCCCCTTCTAATTATCAGCAGGTCATATGAAGTGGTAACTTCTAGGTGACCAAATATTTCATACCCAAGATGGACTTCACGCACTTTAGCAAATCATGGATTTTGGAATTTATTGGGTGCTCCTGACAGGGTAAAACCCATTAGGAGCAAGTAGATCTTTCGAGATCTGTGCAGGTGGAAAGGTACTAACCTAATAAAGCTAGACTTATTGTAAAGAGTTCTAATCAAATACCCATTGTGGATTATAATGAGACCTTTGCTTCAGTGTCTACGCCGAAGTCCGTATGGATATGACTTAGCGCTTATGCTATTCTTGGCTATAATATATGGCAGATGGATGACTATAATGTCATTCAAAATGGAAATTTGGAAGTGTATGTGTACATGACTGTGCCAGAGGGTTATCGTAGTCAGTGGAAGAAGCGATAGGTATGCTAGTTGCTTATGTCTATTCGTAGACTAAAGCATGGATAGCGGAGACAGATCATCTGTTTTGATATGACAGTCAAAGTGTTAACTTTATCAAAACAATAGATGAACCTAGTAAGAAAGATGTAGGGAGTACTGTCCTATGATTCGGATGACATACTCCAGATAGGAGGTGATGTTCCTATACTACAATCGGTCAAACATTGGTTGTCACATAGTGTATTCTCCACGTTGGATATGAATAATATATTAGGATTCTGGTAACTAGATCTATGGCTTTAGATCTGGATTTTAGAAGTGCTTTAATCCGGGTACTTAGAGAGTATCCTAAAAGTATTTTAGAATGGACGACTCCTGGCAGGTGGTGTACCCGCAGGTGATGGGGTCACCCTCTCTTAAAGGATGTCTTCTAGACTGATGAAGAGAGGGACTGGCATGAATGACATATTATTTGGTTAGGCAATTAAGTCAATCATGCAATGTCTTATACAAAACAATATGTTGCTCATACACTTGCTGTAGCAAGCATATATTAATCCATTCATGGAGAAACATTGGGAATCAGTAATGAACATAAGTGGATGTTCTTGGTATAAGATAACGGCAGCCTTCTATGGGAGACGGTTATCGGTTCGGGCTTCCAAGGTGACCTAGATGACAGAGATACTGTCAGAGTATTGAGTTTAGCTTCTTTTGAGGATCAGTATATTGGATAGTGTTCCAATAGGTATACTGAGGTAATCATGGTGCAGGATACTGGTTATGACTCAATAGAGGATACAGCCCAAGAAGTTTGTTGGATGGAGTTGTTCATTTATGAACTTGGTCCCATCAGGTATCTAGGCAAATTCTTGAGGCGGGGTATCGCTCAGTTTGGGAGATTGTTGATCTCCGCAAAATGTTGAGATATAGAGAGATAAAGTTGGAACATTGTAGCGAATCCACTCACTGAGCCTATTTCTCAAACGCATTAACTTTCACAAACATAGTTTGCGAAACTGATTAGTAGAGAAGTTGGGTATTCGGTAGCACACGAGTTGTGGATACACGATACCGTATTAATTGGCCTTAAGTGCAAGTGGGAGATTGTTGGATATAGTGCCCTCAAGGCAATTATTGTGATTGCAAGTAGACGATTATGATAATTGAAGGAGGACCTATACAGGTAGAATAGTCTTACTCGAGATGATAGTATGCTATCTGGTTTATCTACATCATTGATGAAGCCCGTAGGATTCTTTCTTGACTTCCATCATTATGATGGCTATCATATACGTGAGAGCTGGGTTATCCAACATCCTTAAAGGTCCCTAGTCATGGGAGTATCGATATTGGGCATCAATATTCCGGAGTAGACTAGTGTATATGTTTCTAGACCCCGGCGAGGGGCGGTGGAAGGTCTCACAAGCCATTGGTGTTGTGTCACCTAAGATAATATACAGATTCTCACTGGAGGTGAGTACACCAGACAAACTCGCTAAGAATTTCTAGATGGTATTATATTTATCGTCAGATGGAAGTTCTCAGGTGGCATGAGTACAGGTTAGTCCTTTGACCTGAGATCGTCATTTGACTCGTGTGAGTTCCCACTGTACTTTGATTACTATCCTATCATGGCTCAAAGGAGTTGTGCAAATAGGTTTTATTTGGGTACAGTCCCGAGCTACATAAAGGCGGTGGTCGATTGTCAGGGATTCATCTCTCCTGGTATTAGGAGTCGATGTCGTGCTGTGTTCAGTTGGCTATCACCTTAAATTCGTGGCCACGGTGGATGAGATTTAGTAATAGTTGATCAGTAGTATCTCTGTTGGTGATGAGCTTGACTCAGACACGACTTATCGGGTTAGTAAGGGTCTGACGTTATCCACCCCCTAGACCCGATATGCGATACTCTTTGATGAAGAGACCGGACTGTACGGAGATTGTATAATACAGGCTCAGTAGGGTAAGGACACACTTGATTGTCGACCCCCCTTTCGGCAAGTACCTGGGTAACCGTTACGTACAGCTAGTATCGCTGACGTGCTTGCGGTTAAACCCACTGCCAGCGTATTGTCAAGTCTTTAGAATTCCACACAGAGGGTTTTTCCGGTTCAGGCGATAGATATAGGAGCCCTACGTTAGTACGTGCAGGGGTCCGATTAAATACGTGTACGAGATACAGGAACTTTAATTTGGTGGTTGATAATACTAGCCGGCTTAGGATTAAGCCGGATTATTAAATCGGGTTTTGATTTAATAATTTATATATATATATATATATATATATATATATTGATATATATATATTAGTATTATTGTTCACTATGCATTTTCTCTCTTTGGTGTTATCTATATTTTCATACAGATATACGTATGTGTGGCGATACATATACCGGGTGAAGTATTCCATATTTATACGGGAATGCTTTTATAAGAAAAACGCCTCATATTTGTTTTTCTATTTAGAAAAATCAAATGGAAAATGAGGTTGAGGGTGAGGTGGCATGGAACATGGTTGTGCATGTAGATGAGTATGGCATAGCATTTAATGTTGAAATGATTTAGGTTCACTATTGAACCATGGTTGATAAATGCAAAGCCATTTTCTACACAAGATTATTATTCATTCCAATTTTCTTGAGTTCGTGCTTCATGACTTAGCCATTTTTCCTCACCTCTCTCTCGTTCTTCTTCTTGCTCTCTCTTGAGCATTGTTTTGAGAGAAAACAATTAATGGAAAAATTCCTACATCACCCACAATCCATCCTTAGCAAGTTTAGAGCGTCGGTCGGGGCTTTTTTCGGTTTTCCTCGGATGGATCTTCTTCGGCGAGGGTGTTCGACTTTCAAGCGCTTTCTCGGTGTCTGTGAGCTTGGAGAGGTCTTCCACAATTAGGTGGACACGCATCGATGGTTGTATTTCTATACCCCTGCATGTTTAGTTTGCTAGTTTAGGTGTTTGGACCGATTTCTTAGGTTAGTGTGTTTTGTGCTCGCATAAAAATTTTGTTATCGCTTCTGCCTTCGCCGCGGCTTCCGTAACGCGAGCACCTAACACCAACATAGACCTTTCCAATTCTGTGATGATGTTTACCGCTTGCTATAATGTGATTATCTGTCTGCGATGATATATCTATATATGGTGATAAATATGATATAAATAAGTGTTTGCATATGTTTAACATTCACGCTAGCCCAGCGTCCGCTCTGCCATTAGTTAACTAACCTAACGGTGAAGACGATACCCCGTGGAGAATGCGAATGGCATATAAAGCACTGTATTTTCTTTTCATACTTTTTCTGTGATTGTGTGCGAAGAAAAATGCTAGATAATGATTATCTAAAAGATGGGGTCGTATTAATTGGATTAATACAAAATAAAACAAACCTATACATTGTAGGAACCAAACTTTTTCTAAAAGGATATTTTAGTTGATTCTTTTGCTTTGTATAGAGGCATTCAGTTAAGAATGTCCTGCACCTCATTCGATGAGAAAAGTGCCTTGATCCCTTCACAGGGAGTTCGCTCTTGAGCCTAAGTTTGTGCCACTAAAATTGAAATTATAGTCGATTCTTATGCTTTGCGTAGAGGTATTCAGTTAGGAATATCCTGCACCTCATTCAATAAGGAAAGAGCCTTGATCCCTTCACATGGAGTTCGCTCTTTAGCAAAAGTTTGTATTACTATAAACTTGCAAACTGTATAATTGTATTCTTTTGCTTTCCATCTTGGTATTCGGTTAGGAATATCATGCACGTCATTCGATGAAGAAAGTGCGTTGATCCCATCACGAGGAGTTCGCTCTTGGCCATAAGCTTATGTAACTATAAGTTTGCAAAACCATTCAGTTCCTACGATGATATCAAGTTCATTACGTTAATAGTTTTTTTCAAAACCAGTCGTAGCCCTCTGTGATTTCAGGAAGTAGAGTGCTTAGTATTCGTGCTACGTTTGTTGACTGTGTCAAGGTATAGTGTACGGAAGCTAATTGATGTCTTCCTGCTTGCATGTTGATGCGATAGGTTAGGACAGTCGTATAACCTTGTTAACTGTGTCAAGGGTTATACGGTTGGGTATAAATCAATCATGAAATGACGGGTTGAACTTGACTAGCAGCTTATGGTTTTTTGACTGTGTTAAGGTCATAAACCGCTAGGGGTGAAAACTAATATCGGGAGTTTCAAGTATTGAAACTTGCAATGAGATTGCATATCTTCTATAGAGTGGGGTAAATTGTTGACTGTGTCAAGGTTACCACACCATGATAGCTTGGGTCTCGATTCCTACTATGAGCAATTGTTACTATCGGAAGATTTTCTATATGAAATCCCCATTAGTTCTCCTTTTAGGATTTGAAGGAGGATTCGACGGAACAGTAGGAAACATCCTGATTAGACGAATTAATCAACAAATCTAATCAAGATTAGAGTGCACGCTGAGTGTTTCTTTTCTCTCTGGTAGAGACCCTTGACTCACCTTAAACTATGACTCGTTAACCATGTTAACCGGCCTTTTACAAAAAAAATAGCTATGGAATGTTTGGATTGTCCAAATCCATAACATAGTTGTGTATGTCCTTATCTATCCTGCTTCCCCTTCTGCTAACTCTAGAACCCTCTGTATTCGGTACAGAGATCCATATTACTTGGAAGGCCATCATATGGTTAGATATGAACTTGATGAAACTATTTCAGTTCGAGAATGGCCTCTGGTTCTGGAGTAGATGAATTGTTCATTTATCTCTCCCTTCTACCTTATCTCAAGTTTTAGAGCTCCTTATTAGTAAGGAGGGTAAACCAGTTACACTTGTTTAATAGTCTTCTTCCAATCCCAAAGATGGTGCTAAAGGAATTGAAAGAAGAAAACCAACTAGCCTAAGTTCGGTATATAGAAGGTAAGATGGAGGGATATCAAAAGGGGTTGAAGTGAGGGAAAAGAAATTGCAACTACTGTCATGAGCCTGGGCAATGAAAGAGGCGACACTAGGAATACCCGACCAATCACCTGAAACATTTTGATGTTTTAGATTTTTCCTATGTGTCTGTGGTTTGGAAAACCATTTCTCAATAAACTCTAACTCCTGGGTATATAGATACCATATTAGAATCCCATATCTGTAGGGCGTTACAGATGCTGAGAAGGAGCAGAGAATTAAGAATGGATGATTTTATCCTCAATGTCGGTTTTTGGAGCAATTGTTGCTATTGCGGAAAATCATCAGGTTTTGCTTAAATGGAAAACTTTTGGTTTTCTTTAACCAAAAGACTAGTTTTTCAACTAACAGCACACGGAATTTGAGTTAGTGAACTCTAAGGACTTATACATAATGATGTATGTTGTCCAACGTCCATATGGACAAGGGGTTGGTCCAAGGTATTCCGTATTGAGAATATGATTCTCTCTCAGATTGCTCATCCGGGGGTGCGCTCCATGATGAGTAATACTGAATCACCTTTTTCAATTAAGAGGATGCACTGTAAAATAGATGAATATCAATTGATATTGGTTCCACCTAAATAAGTGCATCTGATTCTATTTGTGATATAGGATGGTTCTCATGTTAAGGTTGTTAAGATGTTGAGTTATCTGGTTTGTGCTTAAAAACATGTCCCGGACAAATTTGAGGCGCGTTTCGGTAATAGAAGTTTGTGAGTTATCCCAAACTTTTACAAGGTATAGTTTTTACCATTTTCAAGATCAAAAATGTTTTGTTCTTGACTTTCCACCTCCTTGGTAAATGAATTTCTTGCAAAAGAAATTAGTGGGAGTATGGGAGAACTGGAAGTGATTCCAGAACTACAAACCGTAACCAAAAATTTAGTAGAATTAAGAGATTCAATTAACCATGACAGACCATAGCTGCTCCGCAGAATTAGTAGGTGGCCTCAGACACCCGAGAGATACCTCGGTTTTCTCGTAGAATGTGACTAGGAGGCTTGCTTCATGTAATGATGATCCTACTAGTTGTCAGTGGGCCATAGGATGTGATGACATCCAACTGATGGTTGAATGCCAAGTTATCCAAGTTGGACTCTATGCACTACAACAAAGTATGGACTTTGTTAGATGCTCCTGAACGGGGTAAAACCCATAAGGAGCAAGCAGATCTTCCGAGATCTATGTTTAAGTCCATATGGATAAAAACTTTCTACTGTTGTCTTTCATGGCTATGATATCTGGCATGTAGATGACAATAGCGTCTTTCTAAATTGGATTTAGAAGTGTACGTGTTTATGACTCTGCCAGAAGGTTGTCGTAGTCAGTAGGAGTAGCAGAAAGTGTGCAAGTTGCTTAATTCTATTTATAGACTAAAGCAGACATAGCAGAGATGGATAATCTGTTTTGATGTTAAAGTCAAAATGTTTGACTTCATCAAAATAAGAGATGAAGCTGATATTTATAAGAAGGCTGTAGGGAGTACTGTCAAGTTTCTCATATTGATGTCCATGACATTATTCTGATTAGAAGTGATGTTCTTATACCGCGATTCGGTCAAATAATAGTTGTCACATTTGATTCTATTTTATAGATTTGGACTGTAAATCTGGGGACTAGGTCTATAGAGATAGATCTAGTAGGGTTTTAGGATTTTCCCAATTCAGGTATCTTGACACCATTCTAAAATGGTTTAGAATGGACGAATCCTAGTGAGATAATGTACCCGCAAGTGATAGAGTCACCCTCTCTAAAGAGATGTCTTCATGACTGATGAAGAGAGGGACTCGCGTGATTGACATTCCATCTGCTTCGGCAGTTGGGTCAGTCATGTGATGTCATGTACAAGACCGAATAATGCTTTTACACTTGATGTAGTAAGCATATATTAGTCCAATTCTAGAGAAATATAGAAAGAAGTGAAGAACATATCATGATGTTCTTGGTGCATGATAATAGCAGCCTTCTACTGGAGGCGGTTATCGATTCCAGCTTCCGAGATGACAAGGAAGAAAGATCGTCTGTCGTGAGTCATTAGTTTACACTCTTTAGGGAAGCAGTATATTGAAAAGAGTTCCAAGAAGGATACTGAAGTAATCAAGATGCTGGATGCTGATTATGATTTAGAAAAGAATACATTCTAAGTAGTTGTTTGGATAAATACGTTCATTTATGAACAAGATCCCATCAGCTATCCAAACAAAATTCTAACGACTGTATTGCTCATTTCGGGAGATTATTGATCTACGCAAAGTTGAGATTCAGAGAGATAAAAATAGAAACGTTGCAGTGGATCCACTAACTGTGACTGTTTCTTAAACACATTTTCTGAAGCTATTAGTAGAGAAGTTGGGTATGCAATAGCACATGATATGTGGATATGCGATACCGCAATAATTGGCCTTGAGTGCAAGTGGGAGATTGTTGGATATAGGTGCCCTCAAGGCAATTATCGTAGTTGCAGGAATGCAATTACTGAATTCAATGAAGGTCTACCAAGAATAATCTTGCTCTAGATGATAGTATGTTATCTGGTTTGCATTTATCATTCATGACTATACATTTTACTCATTATAATGTATCACTAATACATGATGATAAAGACCATAGGATCTTTACTTGAATACCGAGATTATGATATGGATCATACTAGTGGTGTCTGGGTAGTCTATAAGCACATCCTTAAAAGTCCCTAGTCGTAGGAGTATCGAGACTGGGTATCAGTATTCCATTTTAAACTAGTGTATACGTTTCTTGACCCCCATAAAGGGCAATGGTTGATCACATAACCATTGGTGTTTGGCACTGAAGATTGTATTCAGATGCTCATTGGATGAGTTATACAGGACGAACTAGCCAAGAACTCTTAAATAATCTTATACCAATCATCAGATAGCAGTTCTCTAGTGACATGAGTACATGGTAGTCCCTAGACCCAAGATCGCCATAGTGTCTTGTGTGTGTTCCCACTGTATTTTGATCACTACCCTACCACGGCTTTAAAGAGCCATGCAAACATTTTAGTTGTGTACATTCCCGAAGCACATGGAGGCAGTGAGCGGTCAAGGTAATTCGTCTCTCCTAGTATATGGAGTTGATGTCACATAGTGTACAGCTGGCTATGATTATAAGTCCTTGGCCAAGGCGGTCGAGATTTACTGATAAATGTTATTAGTAGTTTCTCATATGGTTATGAGCTTGACGTCGGCACGAATTATCGAGTTATTGGGAGTCTGACGGTTTCCATCTCGCAGACCCGGTATGCAATAGGCTTAGACGAAGAGACCGGACTGTACGGTAAATGTCACTGATAGGCTCTAGCAAGGTACACATGAGCTTTCTTGTTGACCGTCTTTTCGTTCAATACCTAGGTAGTCATTACGTACAGCTAGTATCGCTGACATGCTTGTAGGTTAACCCGGTAGGGGTTGATCCGAAAGTGTTTCTGTCACGACCCGAAATTTGGCATGTGACCGGCACTTAAATCACGCAACGACTAAAGGCGTAACGTAATTCAAGTAAGCCGAAGCCCATAAATCTAAACCTTTTTTGCGGAAAATAGTGGAGGTGCAGTTTTGAAATAAAGGTATAAAAAATCAAGTTCTTCTTTAAATGCATAGATAATGATATATGAAAATTCAAGTGAATTATATACTAGTTGAAAACTTTTTTTGTCCTTTTTAAAAATTTGGGCAGCACCTACCTTATATATTTTGATCCAAAACCATATACATGCAATATATAGGCATCCCCAAGAGGGAGATAGCTCTTCGCCAATTGGCGGAATCACAACCACGCAATGAACATGTATACGACGCCCTACGGCGAAGATCAAACACAGAAAGAAAGAGTAAAGCAATACATCATCAGTTCAAAAGAAGCGAACATACACCCATCGTTCTAAGTCTCGCAAATACACAAGTCTGTGTCTAGGTCTACCAATATACAAAGTCTAGTTTCTGATTGATGGAGTTTATCTAGATACAATAGAAATAAAAGGTACAAGAGTGGTCACGATCCAATGTGTGTCCCACCTACCAAAGCAAAACCCTGATGGAACTGTGTGCCAGCGATACCGCTAATGATCCAAGCGATTGAACCTGCAAGAAAACTATGGCACAATGAGGGTGAGTTTCCAACTAGTGAGTAGAAAACATTAGCAGGTAGAAATCGAATAAACAGCGATCCCTAGATCATACTGTATCATGAAGGTAATACTATGGTATCTAGGGTGACCATGTATGCATATGTATCAACAATAGAGTAGTGCCAATAACAACATGTAAAATCCAATCATCTGAGTCATATGCCTGTATGTATATGAATATCAAACAACATGTGTCCATCAATGACACATCAACATCATGGAACCTGAGTGTCCAATATAGACACTCGAAACATCATGAAACTCGTGTCCAGCATCAACACATAAATCCTCTTTTTTTTTTCAGGCGCCGCATCCTCAGATTGGCCCTCATATCCATATCACAACTATGGCCGACATCCTCCGGATAACCGCCGGGTCCAAACTATCACCGGTAGGTAGCACATCCCCCAGCCAGGCTCATCGTCTAATCCATGATCTTCTTGCCCTAGGGTACCTTACCGGGTCCACCATGTACCCACAGATGGCTCAGCCTACTCCTCGAATCTGGTATCTGATGGCTCAGAACCGAGAAAACTCATGGTGGACACGAAATATCATATCATGAGAAACCGCGTTTTTAAAACAATACACAATTTCCTTTGAAATATAACCATGGTTCTCAAATCCAGAGATCTCATGAAAACAGCATCGCAATGCATGTAACCATAAAGTACGATGAATGCAAACATATCAAGTATATCATGTAAACATGTCATATGATATTACTGAACAATGAATGTACTTTACAGTTAAGAATAATATCGTGTTATAGCAGTTCTACTGTGCAAGTGGCATGGCAATTACCGATGATGAATATGTGAGCCGCCAAATCTGTGTAAGTGTAACATACGCATCATCGGTAATTGTGCAGGTGTACTAGCAGACGATATCATAAAGCGGTAAATACAGGAAACATAGTACGTATGTCACGAGAGATAAGCCAACATAAACATAAACATAAACGATAATAAGATATGTAACTACACATGAACCGTACGGTCAGTTTAAATGATACGAATCATAGTTTTGAAAGTGGGGGCAACGGTGTTTTTGAGGAAAATACACCATTTGAAAATCCGTAGCGTCCCTTAAAGTTTCCATTTAAAAGTGTATACGATTCGTCAGTTTTGGAAATAAGTATGGTTCAGGTGTAATCTTTGCGTCGGTGATCCAGCCTCATAGTATCCGATATGGCAATATGCTCGATCATCATCCTCAAATCATGAGTGCGGATCAATCATCCGGTATATCTAATCGCGTCCGGTAATCCATCATACGGTGGCATCAAACAGAATAAGGATCCTATCGTCATATTCATCAATAAGGGTACGGATCTATGGTCTCGTACAACATATCATCTTTTATTCTTATATATACGTACATAGATACATACATATATATATATATATATATACATACATACATATATATATATATATATATCATGTCATATCCTTATCGATCTCATATCATATCATTAACAATCTTATTTCATATCTACGCATATGTATTTAAATATTCATATCGCCTCACATCCTCATATCAAGCATATCCGCTCATATCCTCTTATATCGTCCTATTGACATCTCAATTCAATTCATCTTGTATTAATAATATCATCCCATACTAACTCTTTTGATCATATCCGTAAGTTTGTTTCATAGGTATTCTCCAATTATAATTTATA
Organism: Agapanthus africanus; assembly: GCA_030015575.1. Classification (NCBI taxonomy): domain Eukaryota; kingdom Viridiplantae; phylum Streptophyta; class Magnoliopsida; order Asparagales; family Amaryllidaceae; genus Agapanthus; species Agapanthus africanus. The sequence goes on along the minus strand of JASDDO010000010.1, from coordinate 28,113,421 downwards.
TATCAGTTCTTTCATCATTATAATGGAGGGGGTGCTATACGCCATCCACCCGACTTTCCCCATAGATATAAATCTACTCACTTGCTAATCTCCTTGCTTATCCGAAGTCGATGTGCTTCGTCATCTCGGAAGTCCATGCGAAAGTACCTACAATCAAAACACATCATAATGCTATTAAAACCAAGTCCGAAAAACCGATACGGCACACGAAATGCTTATAGGTTAGAACGCATAGCCTACACATGCAAAAACAACCAAATAACTCTCATCGTTGACGTACAAACGTCCAACGACCAAATCCAAACTCAAATACCAAAACCAAGTTTGAGAAATCAGAAAACCCAAAATCAGCAACAAAGGAAACCACTCCCAGATTCTACCCTAAGTCAAATCAAGACAATTTAAATATAGGGTAGGTCTAGATACTAGATAAGGGGACAACACACCAAAAATCAACACATTCCACCATAATGTGGCCATAATTTGCGGCCACAACTAATATATCTACGGCCAGAACTAAAGGGGAAGGGCTCGGGTTTCTATGGTAGCTTCCTATGAGCCTGCTCGTCTCACTGTGATAGGAACTTAATTTATGGGGCTCTCGGGTCATAGCAGATCCCAATATATCATCACAATCTGTCAAAAACTCGATGTCGGGAAAATTCTAAGTTCGTGCTTTTGGGGTTCTAGTATCTGGTCTTGGCCAGAAAATCATCACTATGGGTTTGTAAGCACTCACTACACCTCAATTGCCACTTTACAAGTCCATTCATCCACTAAACATCAACCTAGAAATTTCTAAGATCACAAATCTCACTAAATCGAACACTAAATATAACTGGGAGATGAAGAAACCAATTAACAAGAATAAAAGTGAAGTTATACCTCATTGGAAGCAACTCAAGAAAAACCCTAGATGCTCCAAAGTGCTCAAAATCCAAACTTGATTCCACTATAGGGTGTAGGATGAGATTGTGTGCATTTTTAAAGAAGGTGGTGTGGGGTTTTGATGATGATTTGGGGATGTTTCATGGAGGTAGAGGAGGGTGAAGGAGGAAGAAGGAGTTGAAGAAAGAAATGAGATGAAGAAAGAAATGAGATGAAGAAAGGGTCAAGTGTAGGAGCCATACCACTCTCTCTCTCCTTCTCCCTCTCTCTTGAGCCCATGCCTCAAATGTCATAATTTGTCCCCCCCCCCCCCACCCTCTCTTGTCCCCTCATGTTTCCTTTTCTTTTTCCCCCTCTCATTTAAATAAAACAAAATATCAACAAATGAAAATGAAGCCAACATGCAACAAAATGTAACATGTCATGGTGTACTAGCCATGGCTAATTAAAAAGACGGATTTGGCATAATCATGATTAGTAGTGCACTAATCAAGTTTAATTTAAACTTGCATATAAATAATTGCATAATAATTTATAAAATGTCCAAATCCAATAATTACCTTTTTAATTAATAATTCATATTAATATCCAAATATTGGTATTTAATTATACCGTTTTACGAAAACTCCAATTCGCAATTGAATAGTTTTCGTGAAATATATTATTTTAATATTAAAATTCCCAAAATAATATTTTATATTTCTGAAATATTACAATCTTCCCTCCTTAAATAAATTTGGGCCCTGAATTTAAATTTAAACCCCCAAATATTAAAACATTTTAATAATCTGTTCAAATCCTGGGGCTCCGAAATCACGGAATACTGAAGAATATCACAGCGCATCGAGTGCGCATGAAAATGAATGTGAAACTCAAAATCGAACTTCGTCAAGCGTCACGCAATCACTGGAGTTATAATGGAGATGCAAATCTCGAAATCCACCGCTGAAATCCAATATACTATAGTCAAAATCATAATACGTATATATAGTACGCATCCTTGTAAAACCATTTTAAAAGCTGAATAAAACTCATGCAAAATCTTTTTCGAATCGCCGTGCAATGCGTAACTCACGGTACAGGTGGCGGACGCTCATTTGTAAAGTAGTAAATATACATTCATATATGTTTTGCTCAAAATATACATTCCGCCTTTTCGAAACATCTCAAAAAGTTTTCCTTTAGAAAAGTTCGTGTCACTCCTGGGCACGTAGGAAATAGCGAAACTATAGCTCCTTTTTGAAAAGCTCTTGGTAAACTTTTTGTGCATGCAAAAGTACTCAGGTACTGTCCTCAGATCAGTCATTCTCGGCTACTATATAATATAGTACCCAACATCAAAATATGATGCTCATGAGTAAAATCAGCCTCAAAAGGCGTATCCAACATCACGTTCGTTTGGTGCGCACGGAAATCCAAGTCTAAAACAAGTGCCACGAGTGTGCGCAGAAACAAAAACAAACTGCAACGGGTGTGCACGAAAGCATCTGTCAAGTGCAACTGGTGTGCACGACAACAACATCAAGTGCATATAGAGTGCACGAAAATCTCAACCAAGTGAAACTAACATGCACGAATAAAAATCTCAATCAAGTGCACCTGGTGTGCTCAAAATCACATCACATGTGCCCAGTTTGCACGAAAATCTAAATTGAGTATGTCAGGTCTACACAAAAACATCTAGTGCAGTAGTGTGCACGATAACGAAAGTCAAGTGTGCACGATGCACAAAAACATCAATCTAGTGCAACAAATGCACGAAAACAAATATCAAGTGCGCTAGGTGCCCGAAAAATTGTCAATGTACCAAAAGCGCATAAAATAACACCAAGCATACTAAGGTGTATAAAATCATAAACGTGCGAAACTGTGTGCAGAAAACACGTATCAATGCACTGCAAGCATAAATGAGCTATAATGAGTGGATAAATCAAGTCAAGTCCATACAACATGCATGAAATCAAATCGACGGTATCGAAATCCACAGAAAAATAAATATGTGCAGCCAAGGCACAAAATCGATATCAGGTGCAATAGATATGCACAAATCATAAACTAATGTAACTGTGTATAAAACATAATCAAGTGAAATAACTGTGCACAAATGTGTAGGGTTCCTAGGCACACTCAAGAGGTCTCACAAGGCATCAACCATGCCAAATTCAAAATTTTCCGGTGCCGAGAAACCCTAAACTAGATCGTTGACTGGAGAATAAGGCGAAACTACAACTAGTTAACAACTTAACTGCTAAGTGAACGGAAATACAACCTTTGTAGATCCGGTCCTCCACCTCCATAACTCCGTGATGAAGTCCTTCCGCTGCGATCATCGGATCCCGGACTCTAGCGATGGTTTCGTCGAAGAAATGATCGGGCTAAGTCGTCAACTTCGATGCCGAAGATGATCTAAGTCGAGGTAACTCAAGATCAAGCTCCAACTTCACCAAGTCATGAAACTTATGAAGAAAACACCCTATACTACATGGCAAGTGGTAGAGGATGAAGAAATAGGAAGTGGGTTCACTTTGGATTTTGATTTCTCACTTGGAATCATCACTTGACATTTTCAAGCAAAGGTTTTCTTTCTTCTTTTTTGAAGAAGAAGAAGAAAAAGAATTATCAATTAAAATAAAATCAAGTGATGATTATCATAATGCAACCATGCTTAAGTGTAGAGAATAAACTAGGGTTAGGTGAATGGTTAGGTTAAGCAAAAGAAACAAAAATGGTTGAACTTTTCAAAGCTTCATGAAGCTTCAAAGTAAATCCAAAAGAAGCAACCATTTCTTTTCTTGCTAAAAGAATAAATAAATAAGTAAATCAAATAAATCAAACCCTAACCATTAACTTAATCATAGTTTAAAGCAAACACATACCCAAGTTTGCATGCATCATCAAACATGATACAATCTTGTGCACAAAAATATATCACATATACAATGTGCACAATCAAGTGAGAAAAACACCTTAAGTGAACCAATACTAGTTAATGTAAATTAATATATCAAATATATAATTATACATTAAATCATTAAATCAACACTTGATTTAACGATCCGGTCATATCGCATATGACCGACTAATATCCAATGTATCGACTCATCGAATCAATCCTTGATTCGATAACTAGGTTATATCGCATACAACCAATCGATACATTCATCGCGAGAATAGAATACGGTATCACATACACGCATTATTCTCGGTCCCGCACATTTCTCATATGCGCTCCTATTTCATTTCGCTTGAGCCAGGAAACCTCTGTGAAGGACTCTAAAGACTCGTCAATACGCCGGCAGCAGATGATGATCATATCAAGCACCCACAAGCCACAAGCAGTCTGCTAAACGTAACGGCCACCCGAGTATTAAACGATCAGAAGATCGACGAGCAAGCCCGCTCACACTCCTGTGAATCCAACCAGTAACACTTACCGTACAGTCCGGTCTGTTCGTCTGATATGTCGCATATCTCGTCTAGGGGTGGTAAACGTCAGACCCCAGTAGCTCGATAAGTCGTGTCGATATGAGGTCTATAACAGTTCGAGAAACTACTGGTAACACTTACCAGTAAATCTCAGCAACCCTGGCCAGGGATTTCTGGTTATAGCCAATCGAACACAGCGCAACATCAACTCCCTATGCCGGGAGAGACGAATCCCCTCCTATCGCTCATTGCCTCCATGTGATTCGGGACTGTACCCAAAAACCACCGTTTTGCACGCCCTCTTGGACATGGTAAGGTGGAAATCAAAGCACGGTGGGAATCACACAAGACTCTATGACGATCTCGGGTCTACAGACTAACCTGTACCAGTGTCACCAGAGAACTGCCATCTGACGTAAGGTATAATACCATCTGGGAGTTCCCGGCGAGTCCGTCCAGTATACCCAGTCTCCACTGAGCACCCGTATATCATCTCTGATGTCAAACACCAATGGATATGGGATCATCCATCGCCCATCTGTATGGGTCGAGAAGGTATACGCTAGTCTACTCTGGTATATCGATGCCCCGTCTCGATACACCCACGACTAGGGACCTTGAAGGATGTACTTATGGACTACCATGTCCCCACTATTATGATCCGCATCATAGTCCAGGTAGTCAAGTACACATCCTAAGGGCTTTACCAACATGTAACTGAGAGACAATCAGTGTACACGTTAAGATAAAGAGCAACCAGATAGCATACTATCATGTTGAGCAAGAAAGTCCTCTCTATATATGTCCCAGCATCCACTACAATATACATCCTATGTACATTAATGGCCTCTAGGGCATACATATAACTAACAATCTCCCACTTGCACTTGGGCCATCTGTAGCAGTGGTTGCAGTATCTGATACTCAACCATCCCAGAAAAGTCTCTCTCTAGGAAAAGGCCTTTGTGAGTGGATCCGCCGTGTTGTCCTCTAAGTCTACTTTCCTAACCTCGATCACCTTGGAGATCAGCCATCTCCATAATCAGGAGATACTGCCTTAGAATATGTCTGGATCACTGATGGGACGGAGGTTCCTTGGCATAAGCCACAACTCCATTGTCACACAATGGGAGGAACTAAGTTCATCTCATGAACAAATATACATCCAGACTGCCTATTTGGTAGCATCTTAAGTAGCGATGTATCCAGCCTTTATCGTCTAGTTTTCCACGGTATCTAGCTTGGAACTCTTCCAACATACCGTCCCTCGACTGAGGGTAAAGACAATGCCTGTGACTGACATTCAGTCGTCCTTATCACCCTGGAACCTTTCCAGTGATTCTCTCCAGGATCAACTGATACCATCTCACTACAACTAGTGAGTATCCTAATATCCAATTAAATCTATCTCATAGATCCAAAAATCAGGATTTAGTAGGTATCGCTTTGATCCTATATGGAGAATCCTTGTGATAAGCGGAGATTGACCGAGCGTAGCATAGGAAACTCCTTCCTTATCAAGAGTATGCCATCCACGTACTCTACGAGGATCACCACCATACCCCCTACTACCTTTTTGTATATACAAGGTTCATCTACCATTTTGATGATGTCAAACTCTTTGACTACCACATCAAAACAGATGTTCCAACTCCACGATGCCTGCTTTATCACATAAAACATCTTGCACACGTTTCCGCTACTCCCACTGTCTACGAAGTCCTCTGGCTGTGTACTTATTGACGCTCTCTTCCAAAACATCATTTAGAAAAGTAGTCATGACACCCAACCACCAGATATCGTAGTCATGGTATGTAGCCGTGGCAAGTAGGATCTGGACGGACTTAAGCATAGCTACTGGAAAAGGTTTTATCATTATCCACGACTGGTCTATGATGCAAACCTTTAACAAGTCTAGCTTTTGAAAGTCTCAACTTTTTCATGTACACCAAGTAATCTTCTCAAGATATACTTGCTCCTTATGGGGATTTAGCCCTTCAGATTGAGCAACTAAAGTCCATACTTTGTTAGTGTATAAGGATTCCATTTCAGATTGCTAAGCATCCAGCCATTCTTACAGAGTCCTTACTCTCGATGGCCTGCTCGAAACTAGTTGGGTCATCATCTCATGATGCAATCTTCGCTCCCACTGTCATAGAGAAACCGAAGTATCTCTCAGGTGGGTGAGGAACCCTACTAGATCGGCGGAGAGGCTGAGGCTCGTTGGAAACTATTGAATCCTTTGGTTCTACCAAATCATCAGCTGCAGTTTGTATAGCTGGAACCATTCCAGTTTTACATAACTGTCCTTGCCTCGAGCCTGTCCAGATTTTGCTTTTAGACATAGGCCGGACTGTTGGAGATAGTGCCCTCATAGTCAATTATTGGATCGCAGGTACGTGATTGCAATGATTGCGGAGGACCTATCCCGGAAGGACAGTCTTACTCAAGATGATAGTATGCTATCTGGTTTGCCTTTATCAGTCGTGTACATGTTCAGGTGACTGATTGCATGTTACACTTTGATAGAGCCCTTAGGATCTTGCTTTACTACCAACAGTATGATGGCGATCATATACGTGAGAGTTGGGTAGTTTATATGCATATCCTTAATTGTGGTCCCTAGTCGTGGGAGTTTCGAGACAGGGCATCGATACTCCGGAGTAGACTAGTGTGTACAGTCGAGACCCCGACGAGGGGCGGTGGCCGGTCTCACAAGCCACTGGTGTCAGTTGGATCACCTAAGATGTATACAGGTGCTCATTGGGTTATGAGTACACCGGACAGGACTCGCCGGGAATCTGCTAGTTAGTATTATATCTACCGTCAGATAGCAGTTCCCTGGTGACATGTGTACAGGTTAGTTCATCGACCTGAGGTCGTCATTTGTCTCGTGTGAGTTCCCACTGTGCTTTGATTTCTACCCTACCACGGCTCAAAGGAGTCGTGCAAACAGGTAGCTTTTGGGTACAGTCCCGAGCCATATGGAGGCACGTGAGCGGATCGGCAGGGGATTCGTCTCTCCCGGTATTGGGGGCGAGGTCGTGCTGTGTCTAGGAGAGCCATTACACAAATCCATGGCCATGGTAGGAGATTTACTGGTAGGTACTCCAGTAGTATCTCAGGGTGTATTGAGGCTTCACTCCGACACGACTTATACTGCTATTGGGGGTCTGACGTTACTAGTCCCCTAGGCAGATATGCGATACTCATTGACGAACGGACCGGACTGTATATACATTGTCACTGTTAGGCTCAGTAGGGTTTCTGGATGAGTTCGCTCATCGGCCTCCCTTGAGTTTGCTCATCAGCTTCCCTTGAGGTCAGTCCATGGGCAGCCGTTACGCATTGCTAGTGCCGCTGACGGTTTGTGGTTAAACCCACTGCCATGGTGCTGACGAGTCATTAGAGTCCCCCACAGACAGTTTCCCAAGTTCGGGCGAAACGTTGTAGAGGCCGTATAGTTTTATGGCAGGGTTCAGAAAATGCACGTGCGTTTACGCACGTGTTATTTTTCGGGCAGATAATACTGGTCGGCTTTGGTTTAAGCCGGATCCGAGTATTATATTGAGTAGGTATAATATCTTTGTCTCAGTTGCATTTGTATTCGGTCGTAATACAAATGCGGGTATATGCACTTTCTTCGTTTGGACGGCACGGGAAATCTGGTATTCCCCAATTTCCTGCTCTGTCTTATAACAATTATAAGTTGGAGCGGGACCAACGTTCCCCAGCTCAGTATAACAAGCGGGTTCGGTCAATACATCCGTATTATTATCTTGATTAAGGCGTGACATGGTCGCTACCTGGAGAGAGAGAGAGAAGAAAACACTCAGCGTATGCTCTTGCAAGATCAGATTGGTTATTATTTTATCTAATCAGGATGGCTCCCACTGTTTTTATCAAATCTTCCTTCAAACCCTAAAAGAAAAGACTAGCCGGGATTAATTACACGCTACAAGTTCGCCAATCTTTCAGCCAGGCCAGTGTCGGTACTTTGAGGGAGGTCCTCCGTGCTTTCGTACGAACCTAATTAATATAAACCTCGTTTTTCCAGAGGCGTAACCCCGTTGACGCCTTTCTAGACACCTACTTGATCGGCTAATTATAATGTGTAAAACTCTCCCAGGAGTAACAATTACTCGCAGCGGGTATCAGGATCCAACTATCTCATAGAAGGTATGCAATCTCATTGCAAATTTCAACACTTGAAATTCCCGATAATTTTGCCCCTAACCTCCTATGACCTTGACAAAGGCCAACAAACCATAGGATGCTAGTCAAGTTCAACCCGTCATTTCCTGATTGAATTAAACCCACCCACACGACCCTTGACAAAGGCCAACAAGGTCGCACGACTACCCTAACCCAATCTGCATCATATGCATAAGCAGATAAGCACCAGTTAGCTACCGCATACTACGCCTTGACAAAGGCCAAACGCAGCACGAATACTAATTACTACTTATCTGAAATGACGGAGGGCTACGACAGGTTTTTTATGAAAACCTATTGCGTAATGAACTTGATATCGTTGTAGAATCAAATGATTTTGAAATGGAGTGTTTTTTAGGCTTTTCTAGTTTTGCTAAAGGGGCAACTCCCAGTGAAGGGATCGTCGGCCCTTTCCTCATCGAATAAGGTGCAGGATATATCATATATACCGCTGTGCAAACTATAGAAGCAATCAAAAGACAAACCGAGGGTTGTAGCATCTGCCAATTATTGCTAAAGGAGTCACTCCCGGTGAAGGGATCTCGGTCATTTCCCTATCGAATAAGGTGCAGGATGTTCTACAAGGAACACCGCGATGCAATGCAAGAACTGTAGCTACCTGTTTTTGAAAATTCGATTCCACAACATCTTTTAGGTTTCTTTTCTTTCATTAATCATATTAATGAATATCCCATCATATAAGTCCACCTAAACATCACAGATAAATACGACGTACACTTATGCCATCCGTATTTGCCTCGATGTCCCCTCGTGCACCGTTAGGTTAGGTAACTAACGGCAGAGCGGGGCAGGGCTAGCGCGGGTGTAAAACATAAGTAACGTCTATATAATATATCATATATACTATATACAGTATTTATCACAGAACATCAAATGATCACATCACAGATATCGCAGCAGAAGAAACATATGAAACATTGGATATACTAGGACGTCCGTGTTTTCAATACGAGCCAGTATAAAACACGGATTCCACGGTCGCGATGAATAGCCAAACCTACACCCCTAGACCCCTACGAGAGCGGCAAGCAACCCTACCAATTCTAGAGTTAGAAGACCCGGACTCGACTCCTCGAGTTGGTCTCCTATTGAACTCCAGAACCCGGTTACTTGTGCCCTCCTCCTTGGGTCTATCCTAGTGCGGAAAAGTAAATAATATACAAATGGTGACATCTTCCGCAACCTGGAAGTGCCCCAATAAAAGAATATTACATACAAGCTTTTCCATGAATGAAAATGAAAAACACTCATCTCACATAAAAAAAACCCCGGCTATTCAAACACGACGATCCAATATAACATATCCAGCAACACATAACATCACATGTCATCAACGTAAGTAAACATGCGTATCCCAATTGTCGTTGACATATAGCAACGAAACCGGCGATATCACATAATACACTTACGGTCGCAGAAAAGAAAGTGTAAAACTACAACAGTTAGAATCCGCAACTTGTTTAGACATCGCATGCGTAATCAAATGAATTTCTTAGACATCACATGCCTAACAATTATAAACCCCGCATTTTAGTCTCATAATCGAAAACACTTTTCAGTATCAAGTCGGGCAATTCAACAAGATTCCCGACATCCTGATCGAATGCTCGTCGCAAACTTTAGTAGACGGCCGCACCCCCGATACCGTCGACGAAGTGCACCAAGGCGGAACACCGCTACCGCGAGCACCCGAATGGATGCTTTCGGCGACGGAGTTCTCCTACAGTCACTTGGTCGGGGCTAATGGGTGTAGCTGTCTATTAAGTTTGTCCGGCGAGTATCCGCGTACGCTACGTGATTGCGACGGACTTTTGATCACATCAAAATTCCGTGGCAACCGATCAAGTGAGACTAAACTGCTATGTTTATAACATTCATATTAGTTGTCTCATAACTACTTGTGAATTCCAAATATTGTATCACATTCCAGATAAATAGAAAATGTTAAACTTTTCGATCGAACAATCAAACGCCCAAGTTTTCCCGAAACAGCTCAACACATGAAATAGGTTTAAAAACATCCAGTTCATGCCTCAGTACCAACGGTCCAGCCGTAGAAGGGTCAAGCCAACGTCTCACATGTGGCACACCGTACTGCCCCAAACCCTAAGGTTCAAAGGGCAGTTCAAGACGGTCACATAATCGAGTTAAGGTTTGTTGTCTTCTAGAGGGTCCACCGCGTTACTTGCACTACTTAGAACGTCTTTAAACCACGGAAAAATCCAACAATTGGAAATTTCCCGGCAGGGGAAAAAGTGGGTATTTTGATCCGGTCGAACTTTTCAACATATTCTAAAATTACCTAGAAAAACCAATAGACGAAGTTAAACATCCCGATCGAAACACCGAGTCCCCAATACAACCCAGAAAACTCAACTGTTGAGTAAACTTTAAAAATTCCCAGAAAATACAGCAACCAATATAGGACATTACTGTGCAAAGCACGTGCCAAGAAGCAACATTTTGGCCGCGGAACCGCCGCACATGCTAGAGTGGGGCCGCGGTTCCGCGGCGCTTTAGTCGAGTTAGGTGCACGTGCTTTACAGTAACTCCTAGAAAACCCTGCTGTATTTTTTGATAATTTTTAATTCACAAAAATCAAAAATTCCAGAAAATTTCCAGAGAGTGATTTTGAGTTAGGGTTTCGGGTTCGATCAGGTTTCTAACTTCGTCTACGAATCGCCTAAGGCTCTAGCTAGGCTCTGATACCACTGTAGGGTTCCTAGGCACACTCAAGAGGTCTCACAAGGTATCAACAATGCCAAATTCAAAATTTTCCGGTGCCGAGAAACCCTAAACTAGATCGTTGACTAGAGAATAAGGCGAAACTACAACTAGTTAACAACTTAACTGCTAAGTGAACGGAAATACAACCTTTGTAGATCCGGTCCTCCACCTCCATAGCTCCGTGATGAAGTCCCTCCGCTGCGATCATCGGATCCCGGACTCTAGCGATGGTTTCGTCGAAGAAATGATCGGGCTAGGTCGTCGACTTCGATGCCGAAGATGATCTACGTCGAGGCAACTCAAGATCAAGCTCCAACTTCACCAAGTCATGAAACTTGTGAAGAAAACACCCTATACTACATGGCAAGTGGTAGAGGATGAAGAAATAGGAAGTGGGTTCACTTTGGATTTTGATTTCTCACTTGGAATCATCACTTGACATTTTCAAGCAAAGGTTTTCTTTTTTCTTTTTTGAAGAAGAAGAAGAAAAAGAATTATCAATTAAAATAAAATCAAGTGATGATTATCATAATGCAACCATGCTTAAGTGTAGAGAATAAACTAGGGTTAGGTGAATGGTTAGGTTAAGCAAAAGAAACAAAAATGGTTGATCTTTTCAAAGCTTCATGAAGCTTCAAAGTAAATCCAAAAGAAGCAACCATTTCTTTTCTTGCTAAAAGAATAAATAAATAAGTAAATCAAATAAATCAAACCCTAACCATTAACTTAATCATAGTTTAAAGCAAACACATACCCAAGTTTGCATGCATCATCAAACATGATACAATCTTGTGCACAAAAATATATCGTATATACAATGTGCACAATCAAGTGAGAAAAACACCTTAAGTGAACCAATACTAGTTAATGTAAAGTAATATATCAAATATATAATTATACATTAAATCATTAAATCAACACTTGATTTAACAATCCGGTCATATCGCATATGACCGACTAATATCCAATGTATCGACTCATCGAATCAATCCTTGATTCGATAACTAGGTTATATCGCATACAACCAATCGATACATTCATCGCGAGAATAGAATACGGTATCACATACACGCATTATTCTCGGTCCCGCACATTTCTCATATGCGCTCCTATTTCGTTTCGCTTGAGCCAGGAAACCTCTGTGTAGGACTCTAAAGACTCGTCAATACGCCGGCAGCAGATGATGATCATATCAAGCACCCACAAGCCGCAAGCAGTCTACTAAACGTAACGGCCACCCGGGTATTGAGCGATCATAAGATCGATGAGCAAGCCCGCTCACACTCCTGTGAATCCAACCAGTAACAATTACCGTACAGTCCGGTCTGTTCGTCCGATATGTCGCATATCTCGCCTAGGGGTGGTAAACGTCAGACCCCAGTAGCTCGATAAGTCGTGTCGATATGAGGTCTATAACAGTTCGAGAAACTACTGGTAACACTTACCAGTAAATCTCTGCAACCCTGACCAGGGATTTCTGGTTATAGCCAATCGAATACAGCGCAACATCAACTCCCTATACCGGGAGAGACGAATCCCCTCCTATCGCTCATTGCCTCCATGTGATTCGGGACTGTACCCAAAAACCACAGTTTTGCACGCCCTCTTGGACATGGTAAGGTGGAAATTAAAGCACAGTGGGAATCACACAAGACTCTATGACGATCTCGGGTCTACAGACTAACCTGTACCAGTGTCACCAGAGAACTGCCATCTGACATAAGGTATAATACCATCTGGAAGTTCTCGGCGAGTCCGTCCATTGTACCCAGTCTCCATTGAGCACCCGTATATCATCTCTGATGTCAAACACCAATGGATATGGGATCATCCATCGCCCATCTGTATGGGTCGAGAAGGTATACGCTAGTCTACTCTGTTATATCGATGCCCCGTCTCGATACACCCACGACTAGGGACCTTGAAGGATGTACTTATGGACTACCATGTCCCCACTAGTATGATCCGCATCATAGTCCAGGTAGTCAAGTACACATCCTAAGGGCTTTACCAACATGTAACTGAGAGACAATCAGTGTACACGTTAAGATAAAGAGCAACCAGATAGCATACTATCATGTCGAGCAAGAAAGTCCTCCCTATATATGTCCCAGCATCCACTACAATATACATCCTATGTACAGTAATGGCCTCTAGGGCATACATATAACTAACAAAATGAATCCAGTAGGTGTAGCCATGGTGCACGAAAACAAATATCACGAAACCCAATCATCGAAACTCAAGTCCAAGTGATAAAAGTGCGATACTCGGATCACAAAATGCAAATAGCAATAAATGACATTGACGTACACCTCCTTCAATGTCGAAAAATGCCAGTGCGTCCAAGGCTGTCAGAGCAAAAACATCCACTTGCCTCCTGCTTATGGTCTGGCGTCCTCTGTCTCTGGGTCCCTGTTTTGTTTCTGGATTACCAATCTCACAATCCTTCTGCTCGTCGGCCCGGTCAGGTGTAATAACGGAAAAGTTCTGCTCTGACACTCCTCTGATCATCTCTTGTCCAATTAGCATGACCACTCATAAAGTACCACGCCACTGATGGCGGCATCTAGCCCTCTGAATAAGCATGATACAACTGATCCTAGGTGCAAATCTTTATCGCTGCGGTGTCCTGGAAAGAACCCGCTTAGGTCTCTTCCGATTTCTCCTATATCGAACGATACGAAGGTTGGCACTCTTTACTTAATCCTTTTTCTCATATCCGGACGGCTGCGTCCTCGGCACGGCTTTTCTCTGGAATTTGGCCGTATCCAACACCTCTACATACATATAAATCCTCTGGCATCAACGGGGAGTAACACAGCTCGTTAATATCTCGCACAAACCTATTGTTCCACCCATCTTCATTATCGTCCACTTAGACGTAACGTCTTGCTGTCTGCGTACTACAATTCGTTCTCGGCTACAGTCAATCCGGAGTCTCTCACACAGACTCAAAATTACGAACTCGGGTAACTTCACCACTCTGTGGAAGATATCAGGCCGATCATGTCCTCGGGAACTCGTCCAAATTATCGGAGGAATACACTTCATTTGTCCATTCTCGATCAACTCATAACGCATCTGGGTGAGGTCCTTCTATTCGAAGTTGGTCAACATACTGATCTCACATCGGAGCATCAAACGAACGATGTCCTCTCTTGATCGATTTACTCTAGGTCTGAGTAAAATCCTCCAAACTGGAATTCTTCAACTTAACTGGGCCTGCATCGACATCTAATTAAGAGAATCATCTCAGTCACTCAATTCAAGATGGACTAGCGGTCTTCTGTCACATCTTTGTCTGAAAACACTCGTGGTTTCGGCTTACAAACTCTGGAGGCGACATCCCGTCAATCTCAGCATCAGCTGGGTCATCTGTCTGCACGGTAGATAACATCATGACCTCTGGGGTAGGCTATACATCAACAGTCCTCTCAATCTGGAAGCCTCTATCAATGGCCCGATCATCAAGTACAGATCCGAACACTCGTCTCAAATGAGAGATCTTAACACAAACAATGTACCGATACTTTCCTATGTCACCAGAAAACATCATGGTCAGCCCTCATCCGTGACGAGCTCGCTCTGACCGCATCTTTAGCAGCAGCTCTATCTGCTCTCATAGCCATGGTGATAGAAACCTCAAGCAGGTATCGATGAAGATAGATCTAAGGAACGAAATAAATCGATAGGTCCGAAATGGATATATGATCATAGGAATGAATGGAATCAATGGGAGTATGATCATAGGAATGAATAGAAGCACGGACCTCAAGAATGTACATCCTAAGGTCACTTAAGCGGAGCAACGTGTCGTAAGTATGCCGCGGAACATACACATGGTACGTCACTCTACTCAAGAAACCTATTCCATAAACCAAGGTCAACCTATAATGTGAAAACTCGGGTCCCAAAACCCTCCCTAATCAAGTCTAAGTTCCGTAAGATCAAGCCTAAACTCGAACTATGGTTAAACCTAACACTCTGATACCAATTTTGTCACTACCCGGAATTTGGCACGTGACCGACACTTAAATCACGCAACGTAACGTATTTCAAGTAACCCGAAGCCTAGAAATCTAAACCTTTTTGCGGAAAATAGTGGAGGTGCAGTTTTGAAATAACGGTATAAAGAAATCAAGTTCTTCTTTAAATGCATAGATAATGATATATGAAAATGCAAGTGAATTATATACTAGATGAAAACATTTTTTGTCCTTTTTAAAAATTTGGACAGCACCTCCCTTGTATATTTTGATCCAAAACCACATACATGCAATATATAAGCATCCCCAAGCGGGAGCTAGCTCTTCGACAATTGGCGGAATCACAACCACGTAATGAACATGTATACGACGCCCTACGACGAAGATCAAACACAGAAAGAATGAGTAAAGCAAGACATCATCAATTCAAAAGAAGCGAACATACACCCATCGCTCTAAGTCTAGCAAATACACAAGTCTGTGTCTAGGTCTACCAATATACAAAGTCTAGTTTCTGATTGATGGAGTTTATCTAGATACAATAGAAATAAAAGATACAAGAGTGGTCACGATCCAATGTGTGTCCCACCTACCAAAGCAAAACACCCTGATGGAACTGTGTACCAGCGATACAGCTACCGATCCAAGCGGTCGAACCTGCAAGAAAACTGTGGCACAACGGGGGTGAGTTTCCAACTCGTGAGTAGAAAACATCAACATATAGAAATCGAATAAACATCGATCCCTAGGTCATACTGTATCATGAAGGTAATACTATGGTATCTAGGGTGACCATGTATGCATATGTATCAACAATAGAGTAGTGCCAATAACAACATGTAAAATCCAATCATCTGAATCATATGCCAGTATGTATATGAATATCAAACAACGTGTGTCCATCAACTACACATCAACATCATGGAACCTGAGTGTCCAACATCGACACTCGAAACATCATGAAACCCGTGTCCAGTATTGACACGTAAATCCTCATTTTTTTCAGGCGCCGCATCCTCAGATCGGCCCTCATATCCATCTCATGACTTGACCGGTATCCTCCGAATAACCGCCGGGTCCAAACTATCACTGGTAAGTAGTACATCCCCCAGCCAGGCTCATCATCTACTCCACGATCTTCATGCCCCGGGGTACCTTACCGGGTCCACCATGTACCTGCAGACGGCTCAGCCTACTCCTTGAATCGGGTATCCCATAGCTCAGAACCGAGAAAACTCATAGTGGACACGAAATATCATATCACGAGAAACCGCGTTTTTAAAATAATACACAATTTCCTTTGAAACATAACCACGGTTCTGAATCCAGAGATCTCATGAAAACAGCATCTCAATTCATGTAACCATAAAGTGCGATGTATGTAAACATAGAATGGTAATGTGAGCATATCAAGTATATCATGTAAATATGTCATATGATAGTACTGAACAATGAATGTACTTTACAGTTAAGAATAATATCGTGTTATAGCAGTTCTACTGTGCAAGTGGCATGGCAATTACCGATGATGAATATGTGAGCCGCCAAATCTGTGTAAATGTAACATACGCATTATCGGTAATTGTGCAGGTGTACTAGCAGACGATATCATAAAGCGGTAAATACAGAAAACATAGTACGTATTTCACGAGAGATAAGACAACATAAACAAAAACGATAATAAGATATGTAGCTACACATGAACCATACGGTCAGTTTAAATGATACGAATCGTAGTTTTGAAAGTGGGGGCAACGGTGTTTTTGAGGAAAATACACCATTTGAATATCCGTAGCGTCCCTTGAAGTTTCCATTTAAAAGTGTATACGATTCGTCGGTTTTGGAAATAAGTATGGTTCAGGTGTAATTTTTGCGTCGGCGATCCAACCTCATAGTATCCGATATGGCAATATCCTCGATCATCAACCTCAAATCATGAGCGCGGATCAATCATCCGGTATATCTCATTGTGTACGGTAATCCAGCGTACGGTGGAATCAAACAAAATAAGGATCCTATCGTCATATTCATCAATAAGGGTACGGATCTATGGTCTCGTACAACATATCATCTTCTATTCTCATATACATACATATATATATATATATATATATATATATATATATATATCATGTCATATCCTTATCGATCTCATATCATATCATTAACAATCTCATTTCATATCTAGGCATATGTATTTAAATATTCATATTGCCTTACATCCTCATATCAAGCATATCCGCTCATATCCTCATATTGACATCTCAATTCAAGTCATCTTGCATTAATCATATCATCCCATACTAACTCTTTTGATCATATCTGTAAGTTTGTTTCATAGGTTTTCTCCAACTATAATTTATATATCGGTTCTTTCATCATTATAGTACGGGGGTGCTATACGCCATCCACCCGACATCCCCCATAGATATAAATCTACTCACCTGCTAATTTTCTTGCTTATCCAAAGTCGATGTGCTTCGTCATCTCGGAAGTACACGTGAAGGTACCTACATTCAAAACACATCGTAATGCTATTAAAACCAAGTCCGAAAAACTGATACGGCACACGAAATGCTCATTGGATAGAACCTATAGCCTACGCATGAAAAAACAACCAAATAACCCCCGTCGTAGACATACAAACGTCCAACGACCAAATCCAAACTCAAATACCAAAACCAAGTTTGAGAAATCGGAAAACCCGAAATTAGAAACATAGGAAACCACTCCCAGATTCTACCCTAGGTCAAATCAAGACATTTTGCTTATAGGGTAGGTGTAGATACTAGATAAGGGGACCACACACCAAAAATCAACACATTCCACCACAATGTGGCCGCAATTTACGGCCAAAACTAATATATCTGTGGCCAGAACTAAAGGGGAGGGGCTCGAGTTTCTATGGTAGATTCCTATGTGCCTGCTCGTCTCACTGTGATGAGAACTTAATTTATGAGGCTCTCGGGTCATAGCAAATCCCAATATATCATCACAATCTTTCAAAAACTCGATGTCGGGAAAATTCTAAGTTCGTGCTTTTAGGGTTCTAGTCTCTGGTCTTGGCCAGAAAATCATCATTAAGGATTTGTAAACACTCACTATACCACAATTACCTCTTTACAAGTCCATTCATCCACTAAATATCAACCTAGAAATTTCTAAGATCACAAATCTCACTAAATCGAACACTAAACATAACTAGAAGATGAAGAAACTAATTAATAAGAAGAGACGTGAAGTTATAACTCATTGGAAGAAACTCAAGAAAAACCCTAGATGCTCCAAAGTTCTTAAAATCCAAACTTGATTCCACTATGGGTGTAGGATGAGATTGTGTGCATTTTTAAAGAAGGTGCTGTGGGATTTTGATGATGATTTAGGGATGCTTAATGGAGGTAGAGGAAGGTGAAGGTGGCAGGAGGAGAAGAAGAAAAATGAGTTGAAGAAAGAAATGAGAAATGAGATGAAGAAAGGGTTAAGTGTAGGAGCCATACCTCTCTCTCTCTCTCTCTCTCTCTCTCTCTCTCTTGAGCCCATGCCTCAAATGTCATAACTTGTCCCCCCCCCAAACTCTCTCTTGTCCCCTCATGTTTCCTTTTCTTTTTCCCCTTCTCATTTAAATAAAACCAAATATCAACAAATGTAAATGAAGCCAACATGCAATAAAATGTAACATGTCATGGTGCACTAGTCATGGCTAATTAAAAAAATAGATTTGGCCTAATCATGATTAGTAGTGCACTAATCTTGATTAGTATTGCACTAATCAAGTTTTATTTAAACTTGCATATAAATAATTGCATGATAATTTATAAAATGTCCAAATCAAATAAATACCTTTTTAATTAATAATTCATATTAATATCCAAAAAATTTCCAAATATTGGTATTTAATTATATCGTATTACGAAAACCCCAATTCACAATCGAATAATTTCATGAAATATATTATTTTAATATTTAAATTCCCAAAATAATATTTTATATTTCTGAAATGTTACAGTTTCGGATCAATCGGATATGATCCTAACCTACTGCCAGTGTATTATCGAGTCTTTAGATTCTCACACAGAGGGTTTTCCGGTTCTAGCAAAATCATGTAATGCACGTATGGTGATGCGTGTAGGGGTCCAATTAAATATGTGTATATGATAGTGCATGTATTAAATCGGATGGTTCATAATACTCACCGGCTTATGATTGAGCCGGATCATTAAATCAAGTTTATATATATATATATATATATGATGGTTCATAATACTAACCGACTTATGATTGAGCCGGGTCATTAAATCAAGTTTAGATTTAATGATATATATATATATATATATATATATATATATGATTTGGTGCAGCATAATTTCCCAAGGCCCCACCATATATCCCGAAGAACCCCTTCTCCTTTCTTTACTGAGAAAAAAAGAAGAAAAAAACCCTAACTTTCTCTTTCAATCTCTTCTCTCTTCCCCACTCCAAAAAAATATTTTAAATTCCCAAAACTTCAACAAAAATATCAACAAATCACCTCAAACTTATTCCCTTTTCTCACTCTTGATATACGACATAGTATGGAGAGGATCTCGATCTAGTGGTTTATCTATAGAATCAAGGTATGAATCTCAAATTGTGATAGGATTATGGTTTATTATAGGGTTTTTTTTATTTGGGTGTTTAAATGAAGGCTACATTACTACAATAAGGGGTTGCCTCTACGGAGATAGGAATTCATAGGGGAAACTTTTTATTGCCCCTACAGATTAATCCGTAGGGCCATTGGTTTACCCCTACAGATTAATTAAAAATTATTAAAATGTAATCTTTTATTTGACCCTATGGAGCCGCAAAAGAAGGCCATACGGATTAATCCGTAGGGGCATCAAAGAGTTATTTATAAAAAAAAATAAAGCTCAGTAATTCCTACCGCCGCCAAATTTTCTCACCAAACTCCCCCGCGCGATCGATCACACACCTCCTCCACCTCAGAGACTGAATTTCCCACCGTCACCGCCTCCTCCACCTCTCGTCGCCGAAATTTCCCGCCGTCGCCGCCACCACAGTCTCGTGACTAAACGCTCGTCGCCATCTTGCCGCCACCACCGTCTTATCGAGCTCCATCCCCGGCCTCCTCCACCTAATCGAGCTCCATCCGCCGGCAAAACTACAATTGAGGTGAATTAATTTCCATTTTGAACTTATAATTATACTTTTTTATGTTATTGTTGATTTTAGGGTTAGGGTTAGGGCTAGTTCCCGGTTAATTGGGGGTTAATTAGGGTTAGGGTGAGGGTTAGGGTTAATTAGTTAGGGTTAGGGTTAGGGTTCAGTTTAGGTTTAGGGTTAGGGTTAATTAGGTAGGGTTAGGGTTAGGGTTAGTTAGGGTTAATTAGGTAAAATAAGGTTGGTGATGATTAGGGTTAGAGTTAGGGTTAATTAGATTAATTAGGGTTAATTTTGGTTTGAGCTAAAATTAATTTGGGTTGGGGTTTAGGTAATGATTAGGGTTAGGTTAATTTTGGTTAGGGTTTGGGCTAGGGTTAATTAGGTAAAATAGTGTGTATTTGTGTTAGGGTGTTGATTAGGGTTTATTTGGGTTAATTGGGTTACTTAGGGAAAATTTGAGTTAGGATGATAATTTGGGTTAATTTGGGTGAATTGGGTTAATTTGGGTGAATTGGGTTAATTTTGGGTGAATTAGGGATAATTTGAGTTTGGGTGATGATTAGGGTTAATTAGGGTTTGGGTTTAGGATGCACTAGTTCCTTCAGTAGGATACTCGATGATAACGTAAACGTATAACTTTACCATAAACGCAAGAAAAATTTACCTTAAACTAAAAATTTCGAACCCTTAATAACGAAACGTAAACGTAAACCTATTCAAGTTAAATATTCAAGTTAAAACCAATATATGATATTCGATGATAATATGAAACTTTCATATTCTAATCGATACTCATATGTGAAAATCAAAGCGCGACTTAGTCCCCGTCTATCGGTTAACATACGTTCGATGTTCATCGTGACATAGAACTATACGATGATTGTTAAATATCGGACGGTATAGTTCGGTACTAACAACCGTCATGTAGTCTATATGACGAGAAGATTCAATCGTATGATAACCGATAGATTTGTCCAATGTGGACAAGTTAACAATGTATATAGCAAACACTTGCATTCACTTGTGTTTTCATTCGTTTCGAGTTATTTCGTCGGTACTTTTCCGCTGGTTCTCCGTGTACGAAGATAGATTAGATGTTCATTTCAACATCGTTTCACAACATTGAAATGATTATCTATTCTATTACAGTGTACTCGGAGAATAGCGGGGAGGTGCTGCCGAAATTTACTCAAAAAGGATAAAAGCACAGGCGAACGGGTGTCTTCTTTATACATTTTTAATGGGATAGAAGGCTTACCCCTGACAGCCGAAACACACACATACAACACGAATACACAACAAACGCACGCACAAAAATATACACACTAACAACCCTACATTTAAGCGAAATCATAAATTGAAACACACATACAAAGAATACAACTCATACTTGGGTATCTTCCAATCTAATTTTGTTTATCGATAATTTATTCTTTTCAATGACAAACTTGACTCTACGGATTTTTTCTTTGTCAGTAACCATTACGTTCTTAGATTTCTCAATATAGTTACCATAACCTACAATTTATATATTATACAGTCTTACATGGCCTATGAGTACATCAGAGTTAAGGACTGGATGTACGTGGATTGGCAACAACACATATAATCTGAGTTTGTCGAAGAAGTTGTTGCTTTCATTGAATTTGCACGCGCACATAATAAGATCGTGTTAGAGAAGATTCTCTGCCCGTGCGATAGATGTGGGAATAAGTTCTGGTAGAAGGTAGAAATCGTAGAGCTTCACATCTCTAAACATGGTTTTACTAGACTTTATACAATCTGGCTATATCACGGGGAAGGACAAGAAGAAGAAAGTAATGCAGCAGAAGAAGAAGGAGGAGACGGTAAAACGGCAGAAGAAGAAGAAGACGATAATTTCTTTCCAAGAGAAGAAATGGAGGATATGGTAAAGGCCGCCCTAGGTGATAGTATTCCTACCGAAGATGACATTCCTTCCGGTCAAGGACCGCATGCGGATAAGTATGAAAAGTTTATGACTGATACTAGAAGACCAATTTATGAGAATGCAAAATATTTCACCCTATCATGGTTCGTCCAACTTTTCCAGATTAAGTGCATAAATGGATGGAGAAACAACCCATTCACGATACTTCTGAAGTTCCTGAAAGATTATATGCCCCTGGGAAATAACGTGCCCGACAGCTGGTACGAAGGCCAGAAGATGATATCTGATTTGGGTCTAAAGTGTGAGAAGATTCATGCATGTCCTAAAGATTGCGTGTTGTACCGGAAAGAGAATTCGGATTTGAAAGAGTATCCAACATACGGAGAGGCCAAGTATAAACCAAAAGAATCTGATAAGAAACCCGATGTACCTGTCAAGATAGCACGATACTTTCCCATAACACAGAGGCTGCAGAGGCTATTCAGGTGCAAGAAAACAGCCGAGCTAATGATTTGGCATCACCGTGTTGCTCCAAGCGAAGATGGAAAAATGAGTCATCCAAGAGATTCACCGGCATGGAAGGATTTCGATAGGAGGCACGAAATATTCAGTAGTGATCCTCGCAATGTCAGGCTCGGACTCTCTAGTGATGGCTTCTGTCCATTCAACTATATGGCTGGAAGCCACAGCATATGGCCCGTTGTAATGATAGTTATAATCTATCGCATTGGTTGGCTATGGATCAATCATACTTTATAAGGAATCTTCTTATTGACGGACCAAACTCACCGGGAAACAATATCGATATCTATCTCCGACCTCCGATCGATGAGTTAAAATCTGTATTCATTGATGGTGAAGAGACTTAAGATGCAAATACAGATACAACCTTCATACTGCGTGCGGCTTTAATGTGGACAATTAATGATTTTCCTGCGTATGGAATGCTATCAGGTTGGTCCATACATGGTTACAAAGCATGCTCTTATTGCCATCAATATACAATATCAAAATTCTTGAATTTTAGCAGGTAGGTTTGTTATTGCGGTCATCGGAGTTTCCTGCCACTAGGCCATCCCTACAGGTTGACACTGCTCACTTTAATGGTCATCAAGAGCTTCTTAGGCCTCCAGCCTCATTATCCGGAGAGGACGCGACTGCTCAGTAGGATGGTTACAATAATGTGACTTTCGGGATAGATCCGGCAAAACAGGTCAAACCACCATACTGGAACAAGTTAAGCATTTTCTACGAGCTTCCGTACTGGTCAACAAATTTAGTAAGTCATTTTTTGGACGTCATGCACATTGGGAAGGGAGTATCCGAGCACGTACTCAATTTGCTTCTTTGTAAAAATGGAAAATCGAAAGACAACCTCCGTACTCGGATGGATCTTCAGGACTGGGAAATTAAAAGTGAATTGCATCCTAAACCGATAGCGGGTAAACCAGACAAGTTTGTACTTTCCAATGCCGCATATCATATGTCACAACCAGAGAAGAAAAAGTTCCTGCAGATGTTGCATGATTTGAAAGTTCACATAGGTTTATCATGATCATTTAGCAAGAAGATAAAAATTATGAAAGGCAAGATCGATGGGCTGAAAAGTCATGATCACCATGTTATTATGGATCACCTTCTCTCATTAGCCTTCAGGTCTTCCCTTCCCGAATCGGTTGGTCTAGTACTCAATGACCTTTGTTGCTTGTTTAGATAATTGTGAGCTAAAACCCTAAATGTTATGACGCTGGAGAATCTAGAAAATTCTATTTCATTGATACTTTGCAAGCTTGAGCGTATTTTCCCACCGTCATTCTTCGATATCATAATACACCTGACGGTTCACTTGCAACCGAGGCTAAGTTAGCCGGACCGGTACAATATCGATGGATGTATCTCGTCGAAAGATACGTGGAATTTTTCGTTTCACGCAATTTGTAAGGTTATTGTTGTCCTATATGCCCGTATTTATTTATTTAACATATTTTTCTTTAGATACCTCTACACTCTAAAAATTTATATACGCAATAGAAATCGACCAGAGGGTTCTATCATTCAAGGTTATTTTCTAGATGAAGTAACCACATTTTGTTCCCGCTATCTAGACGAGAACATTTAGACGAAGCTTAACCCTCCTCGGAGAATTCAGGACGGGCCATATGGTAAAACTGATTATAAGAAAGTAGACACTATATTTATCAACAAGATATATCGGTTTATCCTCCTCAATAGCGTATGTCTTGAAGAATTAGAGAGTAAGTTTTTTTGGATTAATTGTTATATTTGTGTTTGTGTGTGTATGAAATGATATAATATTAATTTCATAATTTATTGTTGAGAACAGAATTCATTTTAATGAGGTGCGTGAGGGGCATCCTGATTGGAATGATGAATGATTGGAAAAATATCATCAGGATAATTTTTGCGATTGGGTTGCAGATCATGTAAGTTGTTCGAATAACATGTTATTACTACCAGTCTTAATCTAAAGTTATATCGTTATGTATTTGTCGTAAAATTTGTTTTTTCAGATCCACGATCTGAACTTGTTTGCATCATTAGAGAGAGATTCAAGATGTTTAGCTCAGTTTCCTAGTATGGAGGTTGCATATTATAAAGGATTCGGTGTCCTTGGATACAAATTTGAAGTTAAGGACAGAAAAATATCTCGAACCACTCAGAATAGTGGGATTGAGACGGTGGGATCGGATGGTGTGATTTATTATGGATACTTAAATTGCATACTTGACATCGAATATCCCGGACGTTCAGAACCATTTTATATATTTCAATGTACTTGGTACGATACACGAACCGATATGGATAAGTGGAGAAACAATCTCGGGAGTTGGAAAGATGAATATGGATTGACTAGTGTGAACACACTTCGATTTTACAGTTAGGATGAACCATTTATCTTTCCAAACCAAGCGTTCTAAGTATACTACTCGTAGTTCTTGAAGCATCCGGTATGGAGTGTCGTATTCCGTTGGAAACCCAGGGATGTTTACGATGTCCCGGACTTCGAGGATTGTAAGGAGGACACGATGAGGATGAAGAAGAGAGAAGACTTAGAGTGCTCCGACCGTCTATTTCAAAAGACGGGTTGTCTTCGGCTGATCATGAGGTTACGTGGGTTAGAAATGATATCGATGATGAAATCCAAGTAGATATGTCTAATGCATCCACGAAACGAAAAAGGTTATTAGTAATGTTATATTATTACTTCACATTTCTACAATCTATACACATATTGCGTGCATATGTAATGATTATACTCTTATCTAAGAGTGATAACGATGACCGTAGCAGCGAGGGGCGGCAGGAGCACCAGCCGCGGTAGCGGCAGAGGCAGAGCAGTTCTGCTGCCCGAGAGCTGCACAGGGAGCTTCATTGGGCCGGTCATGGACCCCGATCGATATCCCCTTCGGATGACTCCTTCCGTATAGAAATTGCCACACCTTTAGGTATATTGCACGCATATTCATTTTGAATGTAATATTATAGATATACACGCATATTTATTTCAAAATTACTTATATAGTCAATGTTTAATTGTCTAGCTGTTGGTGGTGCGTCCACTTCAGAGGCAGAGGCCACCACCGCACCTGCAGGTATGTTTATATATCCTATAGTGCATGCATATTGATTTAGAATGTTATATCATAAATATACACGCATTCTTTTTCCTTTTACTTAGATAATCATTTTTTGATTGCCTAGCTGTAGGTGGTGCCTCCATATCTCGGGCAGAGGCCACCACCGCACCTGCGGGTATGTTTATATATCCTATATTG
The DNA here is from genome assembly GCA_030015575.1 of Agapanthus africanus. Lineage (NCBI taxonomy): Eukaryota > Viridiplantae > Streptophyta > Magnoliopsida > Asparagales > Amaryllidaceae > Agapanthus > Agapanthus africanus. The sequence goes on along the minus strand of JASDDO010000010.1, from coordinate 28,087,286 downwards.
CATGCATATTGATTTAGAATGTTATATTATTGATATACACATTCTTTTTGCAATTACTTATATAATCTAATTTTAATTGTCTAATTATAGGTGGTGCGTCCACATCTGGCGCAGAGGCCACTCCCGCCACTTCCGTACTCTCTGCTCAATCTACAGGTTAGTATGAATAAATATAAAATATTTATTCATTTTACATATCCTCTAAGAATAAACATGAACTTCATGTAATTTTATCGTCAATGTTTATTTTCTAGTTGGAGGGGATACGTCTACGTCCGGGTCACCGGTTGTTCCTCACCGGAGGAACTATCGTCCTGCTCGTGCTGTTGCCCGGGCCCAGGCTCGTGCTGCTGTCGCCGGAGGTATATATCGCACTTCAATTTTCGTTAATCCTTGATTTCTTAATACCACTTTGTCTTAATATTGCTTGTCTTGATATTTCTTGTAGATGCAGGGCAGCCCCATCCTGAGAGGGGGACTCAAGGGCCGAATCAGTCCCAAAGGCCGAGGCCTGACAGAGCTAGGGGGAGGCACCATTCCTCCTCTTCTTTACCCCCGATTATCGCTATATCGGCGATTATGCCGATATGTTCGGCCGGTATATGGGGGATGAGAGCCGCATCCTAAAGAAGTATCCACTTCATGTTGAGTGGGGCGATCAGCACCGGCGCTCATTTGCCCTCTTTCTGGAATCAGGCTAGGGTATTAATATATATTTTCATTTGAATTATCCAATATATTTATTAGTATTTAACAATTGCAATTTAAATACATTGTTTTTTTGTATTTGCAGTTTGATTACGACTTTAAGCCTATACCCGACCCTGATCACCATGAGAGAGTGCTCGATCTTCATGCTCTGTACCAGGTCTTGATGAAGAACATGCAATCAAAGGTCCGATACAATAGGAACGAGCTGAAGATCGACTTCTATTTCCTATGGATGGAGACCCCGAGGCAGAGAGAGCGGCTCTCCTACATATTCCGGCCTTTGCGAGAGTCGACGTAGATACATGGCCTCTCTTGTGCCAATATTTCGACTCTCAGTGCAAACAGGTTTGTAATTTAAATGTAATTCATTGTCTAGTACATAATTTATTTTTTTGTGTTGCTTAATTAGAAAACTAAATCTAAATGTGTTGTGCGGAAACAGGCCGATCAAAATAAAGAGAATAAGAAGATGGCGAAGAGGGGTCGCCCCACTTATACAGGTGGGTCGAGGAACATTACTTGTGCCATGGAGGCATCGGTAAATTACTATAGATCTATTTTGATATAATGTAATATTAAGAGTTATTTTATAATATATGTAAATTTTTGGCGAATTGCAGAGAGCTCAGACCCTGCCGCAGGGTGGTACACCGAGCGTGCTGACCGCATATCTTGCCGCCATGGCACCTCGACAGATCCCGCCATGGGCGAGATTCGATTCCCTGACACCGCTACCCAAGAGTATTGCGGAAGTCTTAATATTTATTCTAACAGGTTTGAAATTTTTGTTTTGAAAAGTTCAAATTTAAATGATATACTTATATTTTAAAGGTTAATGTAGGTGTGGGAGCGGGTGGTTGAGCAGGCGGAGGTATCGGGATCGATTTTACTGGACAGACCAATCCGATGTTATTGACCCCAGTTCTAGACGCCGCACACGGAGGGCATCACGGAGGTTGGGAGAGAGGCCGGGGACTGGGTCCTAGCTGGGCCCATATGAGGTTGGACTCCACTTTGGCGGTTACTTCCCTTACCCCCCGTAAGCGATGTCTAGAGCATGATATTGCTGCCTTGAAGACCACCGTCGAGGAGTTGAAGAAGATGTTGGTACGTATACTATTTAATAGTAAAATATTATATCACATTATAGATAGTAACAGATGCAATATTAGTAGCCTGAGCTTATTTGGTTGTAGACTTAGCTTTGATTAATCATACTTACATAAAACTATCTAATTAAAACAAACAATGGTTTTCCAAACTAGATATCCAAACGAGGCCTAAGTCCCTAAGTATTCTTAGATTGAGGTTTCGCAATAACCTGATAATGATACGAATTCGACTAAAATCTAATACACCGTTCTTACTCGTTTATTACACACAAAATTTAACAGATGCGACAAGCTGCTTCGGCTGCGGCTCCACATACATCTCCTTCGGCTGCGGATCCGCAAGCCACTACCTCAACTACGGTTGCGCAGACCACTCATTGTAACATTCTGAAATTTTAGAAATAAATGAAATTAATTAAATAAATAATAAGGTGTTAAATTAAAAAAAAGTTATTAAAACCAAATTAGTTAATTTCATAAGATGTTTGTAAAAAAAGTTAAATTAAAATTTTTATATGCAACATTAATAAGTTATAAGGGTTTTAGTGATAATTTTAGCTTCATTTTAATAAAATGTGTGTTTTGTAATAACATAGGTTGTGAAGGGTTTCTAAGTAAAGTTTAGGATTTTATGCAAATAGGAAATTGTTAAGGGTATAAATGAAAAAGGGGGTAAAAAATTATTTAGTTCAGAATTTTATTGCAAATTAAAACAAAATTAGCAGATAAGGCAAGGACACCTCTTCCTTGCATGCACACACACACACCAACCACCTCCTCCTTGCATGAAATAGCACTCTTAAACCTTTGACACCTCCTTTTACCACATCACCCTTTCCTTTTCTCATATATAGGATATGTTCAGATCAATTACCAAATTAAAAAATCTGAAAATTTCTGAAAGAAGAAACAAAACTAAAGAGGACAAGCATAGAGGAACAAGAGAGGTGAAGAAGAAGAACTAGACAAGGATCTGCCATCAAGCTAGGCAAGGAGCTTGTGCATCTTGGAGGGTGTTATTCCAACAAATTATTGTGGGTAATAGTCTTAATCACAGTAAGAAATTAAGGTTCTGTACTTAGTTTAATTTGAAATGAAAAAGTTCTATAATTTCGTATTTTAGTCCAAACTAGGCTCTGTTTGAATCTACTATTGTTTGGAAGATAATTAACCCAACTAAACAAGACCTAATTGATGTATGTAACACCTAGAGCAAACCATAGGATCACGAACCGGAGGACTCGGATTAGGGCCGGCGGCCAATAGGCATATTCCGGCGTCGCCGGTTTTGTAGGATGCTAGGTGGTTTTGGATTGTTGGGTGGGTTTCGGTGTATAATTTTGGCAATCTTGGTGTTATTTAATAAAGTTAGTTTCACTGCAAATAGAATCTGGAAGTTAATATCGGATAAGATATCTAAAAACACAAAATACGACACGGTTAAAGAGTATCGCGAACTAATTTCTGTCTCGATACAGGTTTGGGTTAAAATACAGTAAGATTAAGTGTATGATAACTTGGAATAGTCGTATATAATATAACTAGTAAGAGGGAATGGGTGTTTTTCATTTCCGTCATGTCAAAGTAGTCGTTTCCTTATATAAGTAAAATTGTGATGTTAGATTCGAATACGGGATTTTCGGAGACAGCGAGGAAAGGGAAAGGATTGGCAATTCCTGAATAGATTTGACGTTTTCCGGTGAGTAGACTAAACATCTACCGGGGAATTTTGAAAAGATGGCGTGTTACGCCAGTAATTTTATTTAACTTAATGCTTTATTTTGTTATGCTAAATTAACAATATGCATTCATAATTCACATATATTTTGCTTAGTTGCTAGTACACGGCACAAGTATCGACGAGTCATGCCACATGCACATCTTACATGTTACACACACCTCGTCGATATTGCCATGTCACTTTTACACTTAGTAAATTTCTTGTTAGAAATGATTCATATCATATCTTAAATACCAATAATAGTAGTAAATTGCATCATTAATATCATGTTTAGTAATTGAGTATTTTATGTTGATAAAAGAGGTAGATGTATTATTGAGGATTTATGGTTTTGAGTTTTGAATACTATTACATAAATCCAGTGATTTTCATGATTGATGTGTCATGTCCACCATGAGATGTTTTATGATTTGGTTTTATTCCGGACCGAGTGGGGGAGATATACGGTCGCGGATTTTACGTTATCCAGACTGAGTGGGGGAGATATACAGTTGGATACATGGTGGACCCGGTCGAGACCGAGGGGCAGGATAGCCGCATTTGAGGCGGGCGAGCCTAGCGAGGATACTCGATACCGGAGATAGTTGTGAAACACGGCGGATATGTAGATGATATCGACCGGTGTTTTGATTGCAGGGTCATTCGAGGAATGATGCCTGAGAGAAAGAAAAGTTTTGTGCCGATGATGGGCACGGAAATATATCAATTATTAGAAATAGATGATGAGATTTCATTTTTGTTATGATATTTATAGTACAGATTCATGCTTTCCACATACCATCATATATTTTACTTGTTCACAGTTTAGTTAGTATGATCGTCATATTTACATTATTAGTCGTTATATGTTATTTTATTCACTGAGTTGGCAACTCACTCCCGTTGTGCCACAGTTCCTTGCTGGGGTAGAGGGGACAGTTAGCGGCCAGGCCGATCTACTTTTCGCAGCTTATATAGCATCTTTTGATAGGTGGGTTATATATGCAGTAACCTTCTCTTTTGGTATTGTATTTTGTATCTAGAAAATCTCCATCAGACCTGTATATGACTTAGAATGAGAGATGGTTATATGTATTTTATTTGACGGACGAGATGGTTTAGTTCTATAAATTGTTATTTCTTTTACTTATTTGAATTTTTATTGATGTCGTACACTCTTGGATACTTGTTTCCACTATTGATATTGTTGATCCCAACTAGGGATACAACCAAACTTAAAACCTTACACTTGTTTAATATTTTAACTTCATAAACTGTGATTTTTACTAAAAACTAAAAATTTCTATATAAAGAATTCCGCAAAAAGGATTTTGATCTTGGTTTCGGCTTACTTGGACTGCGTGCATATCTTGAGATATCATACAATCTAAGTGCCGGTCACATCCAAACTTTGGGTTGTGACAAAATTGGTATCAGAGCGTAGGATTAACCTTACGGAATCGGGTAGGAAATTAAAATAGGTTGACGTGAGTCCGTGATTTAGGATGACCTTTGGTTTGATGGAGTAGGTAAATTAGGATGAGTGTAGTACCGTACATATGTTCCGCGACATATTTACGTTACCATACTCAGCCTGACTAACCTTAGGATGTATATCTTGATCTATTCTTCCATTGATTCTCTGTTATTGATTGTTCCTATTCATAAGCCTTATCAACTCTCGTTTCTTGTTCCAGTTGCTATGGCTACGCGTGCTAGACGAGCTGCAGCCAGGGATGCAGCTAGGGCGAGTCCGCCTGTGACGGCGACTGGTACACCGGACGTTCCGGCGGTGCATGAGCATGTTGATCCTCCTCCTCCAGATCGCATGACTAGGATAGAGGAGGGCATGTTTGGATTGCAGCGAGTGGTAGGACAGTTAGCTGAGGCCACTCGAGTACTGAGACAGGATCCGGCACCGACCGCGGCAGAGTCCGAGGTACAGCCTACGCAGACAGTAGCACTTCTAGATACAAGAGTGATGGAGGTATCACTTGCAGAGTTCATGAGGTTGCGACCCCCGGTATTTACAGGGACCGACGTAGCGGAGGATCCTCAGTCCTTTCTTGATAGGATGGCAAGGATTGGCAGATCATTGCGATGTTCTGATGCGAGGTCAGTTGAGCTGACTAGTTTTCGTTTAGAGGGACTTGCACAGGAATGGTGTGAGTCGATAAAGAGAGGACGAGCTACAGGTCTTCCTCCGATGTTGTGGACTGAGTTTTCCGAGGTCTTTCTTGCTAGATTTCTTCCATAGAGTGTGAGGGACGCTAGAGCTAGCAGTTTTGAAGCGTTGCGGAAATCGGCGAGTATGTCAGTGGCAGATTATGATTTACGATTCACCCAGTTGTCGCGTTATGCTTCATACTTCGTACCTACGGAGGAACATAGGGTGAAGAGGTTCCTAAGGAGTTTGGATACACGGTTGTATTTAGCTATAGGCTCCCAACATTTTGATACGTATGCGCAGGCCATGGATGCAGCGATACGAGTGGAGGAGCGGTTGAGTGAGGCCGTGGTTGTTCCTGAACCAAACAGGAGTAGACCGTTTGGGCCAATGACTAGGAAGTTTGGCAGAGGTAGAGGCAGATATACTCTAGGCCGCAGTTTCTGATGAGGTTGGACCCAGGGCCAGATGTTCAGTTCTTATCCCGATGATCAGAGGCCCCCATCTACATGTTTTAGTTGTGGACTTCCTGGACACTTTGCGAGGGATTGTAGATCCCAAGGAGGGACCGTTGTTCCACAGGCTGCTTTACCCCTTCCACCTTCTACGCCGATGGCTTTACTTCCTCCCCCAGTTGGCGCTACACGCCAGGCAGTTGCACCTCGAGGTCGAGGATTTGCAGGACGCTCTCAGAGAGGTCGAGGAGATAGAGGTAGAAGACGACAGGATGCGGGCAGGGGCCAGACACGGGTTTTTGCGCTGACTCCACAGGATGCCCAGGCATCAAATGCAGTTGTGATATGTACTCTTGCAGTATGTTCACTAGATGCACATATTTTATTTGATCCCGGTTCTACACATTCTTATGTATCTTCACGCTTTGCACTTTCCTTGGGGAAAGAGTCGTCATTGTTAGATTTACCGTTGGTAGTGATTACTCCGGTGGGAGATTCTTTTATAGCTCGACACATATTCAGATCATGTTCTGTACGTATTGGTGATAGAGATTCGCTAGTTGATATGATTCTCCTAGATATGCTAGATTTTGATATATTTCTCGGCATGGATTGGTTGGCCGCTTGTCATGCCTATGTAGATTGTCGTGGGAAAGCGGTTAGATTTTATTTTCCAGGTGAACCGATGTTTGTTATGCAGGGGGATTGTAATATAACTCCTGCCAATGTGATTTCTGCTTTTTGTGCGGGACGACTCTTGAAGAAGGGTTGTCATGGATTCTTGGCTTTTGTTCAGGACATAGGGGTCGCTGAGATTCCATTAGACCAGGTTCCGATCGCATGAGAATTTCCGGATGTGTTTCCTGCTGAATTACCAGGATTGCCACCCGATCATGATATTGAATTTTGCATCGACTTGATTCCGGGTGCGGGGCCTATTTCTATACCACCCTATCGTATGGCACCGACGGAGTTGAAGGAACTCAAAAGTCAGTTGCAAGAGTTGTTAGATAGAGAACTTGTGCGTCCTAGTGTATCACCGTGGGGAGCTCCTGTCTTATTTGTAAAGAAGAAGGACGGTAGTATGAGACTGTGCATCGACTACCGACAGCTGAATTGCTTCACTGTGCGAAACAGGTATCCACTACCACGTATAGATGACTTATTCGATCAGTTGCAGGGAGCTGGTTACTTCTCGAATATTAATTTGCGGTCGGGTATCACCAGTTGAAGGTTCGGAAAGACGATATTCCGAAGACTGCGTTTCGCACAAGATATGGGCACTATGAATTTCTGGTGATGTCGTTCGGACTCACCAACGCTCCAGCAGCTTTTATGGATACGATGAACCGTATCTTCAGGCCCTTTCTTGATCAGTTTATTATAGTATTCATTGATGACATTCTCGTTTATTCCCGAAGTAGAGAGGAGCACGAGCAGCATTTGCGTATTACATTGCAGACCTTGAAGGAGCATCAGCTGTTTGCAAAATTCTCCATATATGCATTTTGGCTGGATAGTGTGGAATTCTTGGGACACATAGTTACTAGAGCTGGGATATGTGTGGACCCAAAGAAGATCGAAGCAGTGCAGCACTGGCCCAGACCTATGTAAGTTACAGAGGTTCAGAGTTTCTCAGGTCTGGCAGGTTATTACCGACGCTTTTTGCAGGATTTTTTACGGATCGCTGCACCTTTGACCGGATTGACTAGGAAGGAAGTTCCATTTCCGTGGACAGATGCATGTGAGCAGAGTTTCCAGCAGTTGAAGACTCGCTTGACAACTGCACCTGTATTATCATTACCTTCTGGGTCAGGTGGCTTTGTTGTGTATTGTGATGCCTCTAGAGTGTTTTAGGCTGTGTATTGATGCAGCATGGAAGGGTTGTAGCTTATGCTTCTCGACAGTTGAAGAGGCACGAACAGAACTACCCCACTCATGATCTAGAGATGGCTGCTGTGATATTCGCATTGAAGATTTGGAAACATTACTTGTATGGAGAGTCGTGTCAAATCTTCACAGATCATAAAAGCTTAAAGTATATTTTTCAGCAGAGGGATCTGAATCTAAGGCAGCGTAGATGGATGGAACTGGTGAAGGATTACGACTGTGAGATCTTGTATCATCCAGGCAAGGCAAACGTTGTAGCAGATGCGTTGAGTCGGAGACCTGGAGGTAGCTTATCTCATTTGCGCACCTTGCAGAGACAGCCTTCTACAGACTGGAAGATTTTATGTGATAGCCGTATACAGTTTGAGTTCACCCCGACAGGAGAACAGCTAGCACATGTTCGCACCCGACCTTAGTTATTGGATCGTATTCGAGAGACACAGCCCGCAGATACTCGTATGACAGAGATTATTGATCAGGTGAGGCAGGGAAAAGAGTCGGAGTTTGTGATTGATGACAGTGGAGTATTACGTTTTGGGACTCGTCTCTGTGTACCAGATTCTGATGGATTGAGGCGTGAGATTTTAGAGGAGGCCCATAAATCAGCATACAGTATTCATCCTGGTTCCGCCAAGATGTATCATGATCTGAAGGATGTTTATTGGTGGGAAGGAATGAAGAGGGATGTTGCGGAATACGTTTCGAGATGCTTGACTTGTCAGCAAGTCAAGGCAGAACACCAGCGACCAGCCGGAGAGTTGGCAGCCCTTGCCCATTCCAAAGTCGAAATGGGAACAGATTTCCATGAATTTCTTGGTGGGTCTACCTAGGACTAGCAGAGGGTATGATTCCATTTGGGTGATTGTAGATAGATTGACAAAGGCAGCTCATTTTCTTCCAGTGAAGACGACGTATGGGTTTGCACAGTATGCTCAGATTTATATCTATGAGATTGTACGTCTGCATGGAGTTCCGACGTGCATAGTTTCAGATACGGGTACCCAGTTTACTAGCAGGCTATGGCAGAAACTTCAAGAATCTCTTGGCACACGATTGAGCTTTAGTACGGCTTTTCACCCACAGACAGATGGTCAGTCGGAGCGGACCATTCAGACTTTAGAGGATATGCTTCGCGCTTGCAGTCTTGATTTTGGTGGTAGTTGGGATCGTCATCTACCTTTGATAGAATTCTCGTATAACAACAGTTTTCAGGAGACGATCCAAATGGCACCCTTTGAAACTTTGTATGGGAGGAAATGTCGATCACCCGTTTGCTGGACGGAACTGAGCGAGAGTCGTAATTTGGGACCGCGGATAGTACATGAGACTACAAAGAAGATTCAATTGATACGGGACAGAATGAGGGCGGCCCAATGCAGATAGAAATCATATGCAGATCGACGACGTCGTAGACTCGAGTTTGGAGTGGGAGATCATGTATTCCTACGAGTGTCTCCAATGAAAGGTGTGATGCGTTTCGAGAAGAAGGGGAAGCTCAGCCCCAAGTATGTCGGACCTTACGAGATTTTGGAGAGAGTGGGTGCTGTAGCTTATCATTTAGCACTCCCACCGAGTTTTCCCGACGTGCATCCGGTGTTTCATGTTTCGATGCTTCGCAGGTATCTTCACGATCCTTCTCATGCGATCCAGCATCAGACCTTACAGCTTGAGCCGGATTTATCCTACACAGTGCAGCTAGTCGCTATTCTTGACAGGCAGGCAAAGAGACTACGATCAAGGATACTTCCATCTGTAAAGGTTCTGTGGCAAAGGAAAGAATCGCGAGAAAATTACTTGGGAGACCGAGGATGCGATGCGAAAGAAATTTCCACATCTTTTTGAAGGTATGTCTAGTTAAATTTAAATTCGGGGACCGAATTTTCTTAAGGGGGGAATATTGTAGCATTCTGAAATTTTAGAAATAAATGAAATTAATTAAATAAATAATAAGGTGTTAAATTAAAAAAAAAGTTATTAAAACCAAATTAGTTAATTTCATAAGATGTTTATAAAATAAGTTAAATTAAATTTTTTATATGCAACATTAATAAGTTATAAGGGTTTTAGTGATAATTTTAGCTTCGTTTTAATAAAATGTGTGTTTTGTAATAACATAGGTTGTGAAGGGTTTCTAAGTAAAGATTAGGATTTTATGCAAATAGGAAATTGTTAAGGGTATAAATGAAAAAGGGGGTAGAAAATTATTTAGTTCATAATTTTATTGCAAATTAAAACAAAATTAAAAGATAAGGCAAGGACATCTCTTCCTTGCATACACACACACACCAACCACCTCCTCCTTGCAAGAAATAGCACTCTTTAACTTTTGACACCTCCTTCTACCACCTCACTCTTTCCTCTTCTCATATATAGGATATGTTCATCAATTACCAAATTTAAAAATCTGAAAATTTCTAAAAGAAGAAACAAAACTAAAGAGAACAAGCATAGAGGAACAAGAGAAGTGAAGAAGAAGAACCAGACAAGGATCTCACCATCAAGCTAGGCAAGGAGCTTGTGCATCTTGGAGGGTGTTATTCCAACAAATTATTGTGGGTAATATTCTTAATCACAGTAGGAAATTAAGGTTTTGTACATAGTTTAATTTGAAATGAAAAAGTTCTATAATTTCGTATTTTAGTCCAAACTAGGCTCTGTTTGAATCTGCTATTGTTTGGAAGATAATTAACCCAACTAAACAAGACCTAATTGATGTATGTAACACCTAGAACAAACCATAGGATCACGAACCGGAGGTCTCGGATTAGGGCCGGCGGCCAATAGGCATATTCCGGCGCCGCCGGTTTTGTAGGATGCTAGGTGGTTTTGGATGGTTGGCTGGGTTTCAGTATATAATTTTGGCAATCTTGGTGTTATTTAATCAAGTTAGTTTCACTGCAGATAGAATCTGGAAGTTACTATCGGATAAAATATCTAAAAACACAAAATATGACACGGTTAAAGCGTATCGCGAACTGTTTTCTTTCGCGATACAGGTTTGGGTTAAAATACAGTAAGATTAAGTGTATGATAACTTGGAATAGTCGTATACAATATAACTAGTAAGAGGGAACGGGTGTTTTTCATTTCCGTCATGTCAGAGTAGCCGTTTCCTTATATAATTTAAATTGTGATGTTAGATTCGAATACGGGATTTTCGGAGGCAGCGAGGAAAGGGAAAGGATTGGCAATTCCTGAATAGATTCGACGTTTTCCGGTGAGTAGACTAAACATCTACCGGAGAATTTTGTAAAGATGGCGTGTTACGCCAATAATTTTATTTAACTTAATGCTTTATTTTGTTATGCTCAATTGACAATATGCATTCACAATTCACATATATTTTGCTTAGTTGCTAGTACACTGCGCAGGTATCGACGAGTCATGCCACGTGCACATCTTACATGTTACACACACCTCGTCGATATTGCCATGTCACTTTTACACTTAGTAAATTTCTTGTTAGAAATGATTCATATCATATCTTAAATACCAATAACGGTAGTAAATTGCATCATTAATATCATGTTTAGTAATTGAGTATTTTATGTTGATATAAGAGGTAGATGTATTATTGAGAATTTATGGTTTTGAGTTTTGAATACTATTACATAAATCCAGTGATTTTCATGATTGATGTGTCATGTCCACCATGAGATATTTTATGATTTAGTTTTATTCCGGACCGAGTGGGGGAGATATACGGTCGCGGATTTTACGTTATCCAGACTGAGTGGTGGAGATATACAGTTGGATACATGGTGGACCCGGTCGAGACCGAGGGGCAGGATAGCCCCATTTGAGGCGGGCGAGCCTAGCGAGGATACTCGATAGCGGAGATAGTTGTGAAACAAAGCGAATATCTAGATAATACCGACCGGTGTTTTGATTGCAGGGTCATTCGAGGAATGATGCCTGAGAGAAAGGGAAGTTTTGTGTCGATGATGGGAACGAAAAGATATCAATTATTGGAAATAGATGATGAGATTTCATTTTTGTTATGATATTTATAGTACAGATTCAAGCTTTCCACATACCATCATATATTTTACTTGTTCACATTTTAGTTAGTATGATCGTCATATTTACATTACTAGTCGTTATATGTTAGTTTATTCACTGAGTTGGCAACTCACCCCCGTTGTGCCACAGTTCCTTGCAGGGGGTAGAGGGGACAGTTAGCGGCTGGTCCGATCTACTTTTCGCAGCTTATATAGCATCTTTTGATAGGTGGGTTACATATATAGTAACCTTCCCTTTTGGTATTGTATTTTGTATCTAGAAAATCTCCATCAGACCTGTATATGACTTAGAATGAGTGATGGTTATATGTATTTTATTTGACGGACGAGATGGTTTAGTTCTATAAATTGTTATTTCTTTTACTTATTTGAATTTTTATTGATGTCGTACACTCTTGGATACTTGTTTCCACAATTGATATTGTTGATCCCAACTAGGGATACAACCAAACTTAAAACTTTACACTTGTTTAATATTTTAACTTCATAAACTGTGATTTTTACTAAAAACTAAAAATTTCTATATAAAGAATTCCGCAAAAAGGATTTTGATCTTGGTTTCGGCTTACTTGGACTGCGTGCATATCTTGAGATATCATACAATCTAAGTGCCGGTCACATTCAAATTTTGGGTCGTGACACTCATGCAGCTCCGCTGCCCGCTCAGACTCCCGCACAGTCCGCTCCTTCATTAGACGAGTTTTTGATGACTCGGGGCTGCACCGAGAAGTAGATGCGCCATATTACGGCGTTTATCAGAGGTAGTGGAGTTGGACCGAGTTAGGGTAGCTTTTTTTTTTATATTTTGAGGATGTATGTACTTATATGATATATATTATATATATTTTGGACGATATTGGTGTTGTTTGCTAGTTCACGATGATTTAGATTGATATCGTGTTTTGTATGTTTATTTCTTTTACATATTATGCTTGAGATGTTGATTATGAATATTTCTGTATTTGGTTATATGATATATATATTATTGTGCACTGGACGGGGAAAAAACAGGATGCCCATTTTAAATAAAAACCTGATATTTTGTCCCTACGGATTAATCCGTAGGGCCATCTGTTGCACCTACGGATTAATCCGTTGGTGCAACGTTTGCCCTTACACAGTTAGTCGGGACAAAATATCATGATACCTGATATTTTTTCCCTATGGACTCAGTAATATGGGTAAAAGATGCCCCTAAGAATTAATCCGTAGAGGCATTTATCAGGCCCTACGGATAAATCCGTAGAGGTATCTATCAGGCCCTATGGATAAATACGTAGGAGCAAGTATTTTATTTTATAAACCAATAAATTAAATAAAGATTATGTCCCTACGGAATAATCCGTAAGGATAAATGTCCCTACGTCATAAGTAGTATGGGCAATTATTACTCCGTAACGACATGTTCAGGACGAAGACTTACATATGCGGCCTTTGCATCTACGGGGTAATTTTGTGTCCCTACGGATATATCCATAAGGACAGTGGTTTTCCCCTACGGTTAAATCCGTAGGGGCAATCCATTAATGTAGTAGTGCTAATATTATCATATGTATTTAGGATTTAGGGTTGAGATATAGGCTTAGGGTTAGATTTGTATTTGATTTGATCGGAAAATTGAGTTCTAGGGTTTAGGGGTTTTGGGTGAAATAGATGATTAGGAATTTAAATCATTTGATATTATATAATTTAGGGATCAAATATATGATTTTATGTTTGATACGGAGAAAACCCTAAAATAGAATTCAGGGCTTTTTACACATATATATCCATTTTGAATATATTAAATAAATTGCACACATGAGCACTGACACCTTTTGTTCAACAGGAGTCTTCTTTGTTGACTCTCATCAATGAAGTTGTTAGAATAATCTTGATTTTGGTGCAAGGAAACATTAATAAAAATTTAAATCAATCTACATGTTTCTCTTTCCAAAAAAACATGATACATTTGAAGTACAATTAATTTTTTTCCACAAAAAAATGCTTGCATTTTCAGTTTGTCAATAAAGCGGGTGGAAGATCAAAAGAGCCAAATCCGGTCGATAACGATACTATTGGATCAGTAAAGCGGATAACGATAACGATTTTATTGGATGAATGTTAGCGCTTGGTCGTTTACTACACAGACGAAAAGAAGATGGTAATAATCTGATCTTCTACACTATTTTATATATATCGTTCATGTATTTATAATTGTAACGAATTGCAGAAGCAGGCAGAACGCAACCTTGAGAACCGTAATAAGTAAATCATTTTATTTAAGCGCCAGACTCTCAACTGCAAAGAAAGGCTAGCTTGACACTTGTTCTCGTCACCGAAAGCAGTAGGAGGAGGATGACAATGATAATGTGTTTGTCACCGAAAGGAGGAGGAGGATAACAACCATAACGTGGATAAGTAAGCATTTAGAGTTGATTAGAGAAATAAACTTCAAAATGTAAGAATACATTGTATTCCATTGGAGAATGTTCATTTATATTTGTTATATCCTTATAAATAAACTAATGTGTCTAAACACTATATATTTTTGGATAAAATTTGTTATTTGTTGTATATCTAAATGTGATTGAGCTTCTAGTTATATTGCTTTGCATTTTGTTAAGTTAAAAAGGCTTGTAATTTTGTATCATTGAATATAAATTGTGGTTTATAGGTGGATGTTATTGGGAATGAATTTTTTCATAAACTTTTTATTAAAAAAATCCTGATACGTAAGGTTGAAACAGTATCCACCATTGGGGATACCGGTGAAACGGTCCCCCTAGAAAAGTTGGGGGTACGGGTTCAACCGTACCCCCAATTGAGGATACAAGTTTGGCATACGGGTAAACCCGTACCCTCAGCTGGGGTACGGGCACAACAGTACCCCTAAATAAATTAAGGGTACCGTTAGGGGGGTAAGGGCGAACCGGTACCCAACTTGAGGAACTGATTCCCTTATGGGCACGGGTGAACCCATACTCGTATGGTCTTGCGGGTACGGTTACACCCGTATCCCCAAGGGAGTCCTGTAATAGTGTGTATCGATGATGCATGAAATAAATACAATCAAATCAAAGTGCCACTCAATCCAAAATCCTTCTAATAATACGGGGGGAACAAAAACAATTTGTAATTACCAAAAAGAACATTTAATAACTACTATAATGGAATTCCCCTTATAGGTTGGCCCGAATACGCTCCGGTATATCTGGGCATCATATTTATTTGAGATCTGAGCTAAAATAAAAGGGTTTAGTTAATTGGTCGATAGAAAATATTGCGAAAACACTACTACGTACTTTCTTTCAAGATATTTTTGGAACTCTAGATGTTGGGTTTTGGCTATTTAATGGATCCATACACCTATATATTGATCATACTAGATCTCCGACACGACTGATCGCACATAAAAATCAGACATCACATGAGAAATTTAAGATATTTAAGTCGTCCATTATCAGTGCTTCATCTACCAGGCATGCATGCCAATATTCGGAGTGGTCCAGACAATCCATGTAGCTAGGTTAGGATTGGATCACTTTCTATCTCTATTTTCTCCCCGGCCACATGGTTCTCTTTTCTTTTTTTATACATATAATAAATTACATTAGTCATCTAATTTTCACCAATATTTCTCTTGTGATGATATCAAAGGTGTGCAGAGTGCTATATCAACATTAATTTAGCAGCCAGGGACAATACGTACAGTGCAAATGGAGGTCTTGGCCAATAGCATATATTGCGTTCACATGGATATTATAAGGGCTAATTTACACTTTGTATGTCTATTAATTAAGAGCTTTGGTTTTCAAAGTCCATGTTCAATGAGAAGAAAGCATTCACAAGGCAAATATATTTGGCACATTGAAGGTAATACTCATTGTGGTCCCATTTGATATGCACATACATCTCTCTTTCTTCATTTTCATGTAAAAGAGAGCTCACAAAAGATAATTGAACATGATTGTGGTAGAATATGAATCAATGGTGTTTATTTGATACAACATGTGCATGTACTATTTTGCACACTAAAGTTGCAAACTAGGCCATCCTCAGTTGTCATGATCAGATTCATAGAGAGGTCCCCCATCTCAAAGGCACACATCACGGGGACTATCTATCAAGAACATTGGATATTTTTTCTAAGTTTGAGTTAGCAGTAATGGACTAATTAAATTTTGTTTAAAAACCCGAAGAACAATTGCTCAGTTTGAATGACACTTCCTCTTCTAGAAAAAATACGGGGTTCAATCCCCAGGATGCGAAGTGGTCACAATTTAACGCTTTCATGGCAAATTTGTCGGTCCCCTGAAGGCGTGTGTGGGTTGAGTTCTTATGTATGCTGGGTTTGTGGATATGTTATGGTGCTCGGGTGTCTAGGGACGGTTCGGAAAAAAAAAAAGGAAGAAGAAGTTGTTTGAAGATGGAGGACTCCCAACATGGGTGGTGGACTTTCACACAAGTCAAAAAGGTCATAATTATTAAAAACTTTCCGGCCGTTTTATAGGTTATACGTTGCTGTTTTTTATTCTCTTATGACTGGCCGGATATGAATACAGGACATGGAAAGAAATATGGCCGTGATATCACTTGTTAGAAATTGAAATCCATGATACCTCTACAAGAGTATTCGGTGAAGCAACTTATTATATAAAATAGATGTTGTAACTTTTTATCTTCAACATTATTTGTTGATGTTGGAGGGTTTTTCCACAAACTCTTTTGGTCTTTATTTGGGATAATAGGTATATATGACATTCTTTAGAAGATGTCTAGATAATTATATAAAGAGCGTTTTATATAGGTCAAAGAATTTTCTGTTTATACGTTCTCGAACTTTCCTTGTATATCTTCTACCATCTTAAAATTTACAAGATTAGTATATATACATCTAGATACGAACTTTTCCAGAGGTGATGGATGTTATTTGAGGATTTAGAAATCACGAGAATGTTATAGGGAATTCTTGCGTGCACTATTTTGAAAACATGATAATATGAATTTTATTTGTTCCCTCCAAAGGTTTGATAGTGCTCAAGTTGTTGTTTCCCAACATACATAGATACACTATTACAAATGTGCCCAACAATATTAGAAAATTGGTAGCGGTTCAAACCGTTACCAATTGACGGTAACGGTTTTCATAGATTTGATAATGGTCACGGCCGCTATGAATCAAAAAATATGGTGGACCCCATAGCCCACTAGAGATAAAAGCTCAAAACTCTCCCAAATTTTCATCGAGCCTTCTCTTTTTACCCCCTAAATTTTAATCGAGCGCCAAAATCCCTTCTCGGTCGCCGTTGCCTCCTCCGTCGCCAGCATCGCCTCTCGTCGCCGTCTCCCTTCGAAGCCGTCGCCGCCGCTTCTCCGTGGTCGTGCCCGACGCTGTCGATCGAAGCTCTAAGCCGTGATCGAAGCGCTAGCCCACGATCGAGCTAGTCGAAGCTCGCCACCGCTTGAAGTTTTCTTGTTGCCATTCGCCACCGGTTGTAAAGAGGTCAGTATAAATCGGTTAAATTTTAATTTTTTTTGCTCGATCCCAAAAATTAATTATTTATGTTGTTGCTGCTGCTGTTGATGTTGTTGTTGGTGGTAGTGGTGATGGTGTTGGTGTTGGTGTTGCTGCTGTTGTTGTAGGGGACATTTCAGGTTTCAGTTGGGAGTTAGGGCCTGGTTAGGGTTAGGGTTAAGTGTGAGGGTTAGGTTCGGGTAATTTAACGAATTTTTGTAGGCAGTTTAGTGAAAAGCAACGATAGTTAAGGGTATTTTACTGGAAAAGCAACGATAGTTGAGGGTATTTTAGTGTAAATAAGTAAAATTAAGCAAATTGGGGTATTTTATTAAAATTTTAATGACAGTTTAGTGAAAAACAACAATAGTTAAGAGTGTTTTAGTGAAATTTATAATAATTTAGTTAATTTAAAAAGATGAATCGTTTAGTTAAAATTTGAAGGTAGTTTGGTGAAAAAACATTAGTTAAGGATATCTTAGCGAAACTTTTTTTAATTTAGGCAGGTAAAGTTACTTAAATTACGGTAGTGTATGGGCATGGCTAGCGTGGATACAAAACATATACAATATTTATATATATCATCACATACAGATAATAAATATCACAGGCATGCGATAATCAAGATGAAATAGCGGATAAAATAGGAGCCCCGTGTTTTGTTTGAGCCGCAAACGAAAACCAACGTTTCCCGGTCGTGTGGATTGCTCGAACATCACCTAAAACAAATACCCCTATAAGTGCGGCAACCTACCCATCAATTCTAGAAGTAAGGCAACCATCACTCAATGACATGAGTGAGCCACCCGACACTTCATGGAATCCGGTAATTAAATGTAACGACTCTGAAATCTTAGTACGGAAATTCTTCTGTTAAAATATAGAATAGAGTTTCACAGTCTGAGTACAAGTTATAATCAAATTTTGTTTAAGAACATCAAGAAACAACTTGTAGCTCATTCGTAAAGTCTTACACTGCTCTAACGTAGCCCATGTATTCGAATCCTACCAGACACATTAATTTTTTTTCTGATTTTCTTTTTAAACTTTTTGGAAGCCCAAAATTTTACATGAGCAATGCACACAAAAATGAAAAGAAAGAAAAATCAAACTTGTGCAAAAGGGTGTTAAGACCGGCGAGAACACGTGGCTCCAATCCAACGGCCCCACTCCCAAGATTGGCCTGCAGAAACCTCCTATGGGACGGTACCGATGGGTGAACCATGGCTAAAGTGCCCCGGGCTTTGCACACTTTCCCTTTCCCTACCCCTAACTCCCCTGCACTGTTTGATTGCACAGAGACCCTTCAATTCCCTATTTATCTTCATTTTAATGCATTTTAATTCACCATTTTAATTCCAAGTCCCTAATTCCACACTATAAATACTATCCCATACCCTACCTCTACATCATTATGAAATTCCTAGCCAAAACTCTCAAAATTATCTAAGTACAAGTAAAGTACAAGTGGAATTAGTAAGCGGTCAACTTCCGGAGAGAAATCGAAGCTTTTCCGATGATCCCACAATGCCACGAAGTTCACACTTCCTTCTTCTACCTTCTCTTTACCTAACTAGCTTGTAGGTCCCTCCCAATCTCTCTTCTTCTTCTTTAAAAGTTCATTTTCAAAACATATGTCGGAAGTGGAGTTAATACCTACATTTTCTTTTAAAACACTCTAATTCCACTTTTTCTTACATATTCTTCATTCATATTCCTACACCATGCTTGTTAACATAAAACCAATGTTTAGACTTTTAATCAAAAATATCATGCAAAATAAATTTAACTCAACATTTACATTAAAATACCATGAATTTTGTATATATGATCTTTTAATATTTTGCTTAAATATACTTTTAGGAAAATTCACGAGGTAACGGCCTATTTCTCACATACACACATGGTTCGATTGCACGATACTCATTGAACGTATTTTAGTTACAAATACAAGATTACATTAAAATACCATTTACTATAAAATTAGCTTTTTTTTTGTAATTGTATTTGAAAATTCCTTTGCAAATAAACCTCTACAATCGTTTTTAGGGGACCCGCTATTGGATGGTATGGATTATCGCACATCCTTGGGCTAGTAGAGCGAGATGCAGACTTCCTTACGGAGCATTCGGTCTCGAAAGCTTTTTAATACAGTTTTTAAGAAAAACGCAATTTTCTACTTAAATAAAAATTAATTTTTAATCATTATATAAATATTACAAATCCATATATTTTTAAAATATAATCAACTTCCATTTTTTTAAATAAAAGAATTACTATTTTTCACCAAAATACCATCAAGATACCAACAAAATTCAAGCCTTACAGTAAAATACCATGAACTTTCCAAGCCAAGCTATTATCACTAAAATACCTCAAATCCTTATAATTAACATTCATAGAAACCGTAAATAATATAAATAACGTCTCGAGATTATTTTGAAACTATATTAAAAATATCTTTTATAAAATCCCCTCGAGTTATATAAAACAACATTTAAGGACTTTAGTAAATATAGGTTTAAGCGGGATCAATTCTCTTGAGCCCCAAAAAGCCGGTGAAAGTGAGTGCTTGCCTATTTAAGGTAGAAAACTTAATGGTGTTATCAATGGTAATTGTCTTGGAAAAAGACATAAATCCTGCCGTCCATATGCAGCAGTTACCGATAACTCCCGAACTTAATTCAGGATCTAAATCAGTTAGAAGTGTCTGACTCAAATCTGAGTCTAACTCATGTCTGAATCGAAACTAAAAACCTGAATCTAAAACCAAACACGAATACAGGATCTGAATACTTAAATTCAAACATCAAAAGAAAACATGTATACTTGACCATTGATCATTAATCGTAACACTTGAACTTGACTAAAACAAAACATGAATATTTCAACACTATGACTTGACTCGAACCATGAATACAACTTGACATGAATACATGAATACTTGACACGGATACTTGATATAGACATGAACTCAATCTAGCAACTTAATGTATTCATGGATTCGGGCAAGGCTGGTAAATTTTTCTGTAACTTAGCATACTTGGGGCGTCGAGGTAGTTCATGTATGAATCCAACTAAATCTCAGGAGTCTCACTAGATCATGAATTCATGTCTACTAAAACAAGTAAGCTATCATGAGAGCCCGTGTTTCCATGCTCCTGGATTACAGCCCGTTGAGTTTGGAATACTTCAACAGTAGGTTGAAGCCCCGTTACTAATACTTGATTCGGGTCCGTGGTTCCTTACCCCTGAATTACAACCTGTTGGGTTCGAGAACACTGTTGAGATTGGTTGACATTCATCCTTAAACTTACGTTAAATTAGTATACCCAAGTAGAGATCTGTTAAGACACTTACAGTCACTGCATGTTCACCATACCTACACTACACGGCCTTGTTATATTAGTTTGCCATGCTTATGCTATACTGTCATGTTTACTTGTCATATATATTACCATACTTATTCACATATATTACGAATGGACTGCATGCTAAATAAAATTTCCATGTTTACATAAAATGACATGCTGAGACACCATAATCAATTGTTCATGTTATACATTCCTTTATCATTACACTTTATATTTCACTTCATATCTTGGGGATTTACCGAGCGAAAGTTCGCTGACGGGCATTCCACCCATCTTATTTTCTTGGAATGTTCATTAGATATTGTGGAGACTAAGGAGGTAGACATCTCAGAGGAGGAGCACGATCAGATCGCGACGCGGGCCTAGACGAGTTATCTTCTTCTCAGTTTATGTATAACACCTGTTTATGCATTTCTTTTCTTGTATTTCCTTTCAGTTCAAATCATGTATTGTAAATGAATCAAGTTGAATGTAATTAAAGTTGTTGAAGTTTTAATCTCATGTAAATTTTCTTATCATTTTATATTGCTTCTTTTACGCTTAGCGTATTTATTCCGGGAAATGACCTTCTCGAAATAAATACGTCGCGGGCTTGCCACGTCACTGTTTCCATCTATTGGGAAGCGGGGCATGACAGGTTTTGTTGGTGGCCTATGCAGGTCCATTCTGTATGAAGTCATAAGCAATATATAACAAGAAATATGAGATTCAACAACTTTATATTCCTTGCAATTCAATTTTCGTTGAATCTATCCTAATCTTTCTTCTCTATCTAAGGTGATGGATTCTCCCTGCAACCCTAGCACCAATGATGGAAGTACACCTCCGCCACATATCCTTACCATTCTACCACCTCCACCTACCGTAACCGCTTCACTCACAGAACAGACGATGCTTCTGAAGATTATCAAAAGCTTACTTGAGGGTCAGCAGGCTCAAAGCAGGATTTTGCAGGAGTAGACTGCTCTCCTTCAACAGAGTTTCACCCGCTTTGAAACAGAAGTACCGGGAGTGAAACAATTTCGGGCGTTACACCCGAAGAACATCTCAGGGAAGGAGAAACCACTTGAGGTCGAGAAATGGGCACAGAGCATTGAAGACGACCTAACCGCAGCTTAAGTCCTAGAAGTGGCTTGGGTCAGAATAGCCAAACTCCAGCTTACTGACAATGCCAGAATCTGGTGGAAGGCCGAGAAGAGCCGTTTTGAGCAGCCAATCAAGTGGAAGAATTTTCATGATCTCTTTGATGCCAAGTATTTTCCAGAAACCGTGCACTTCGAGATGGAACAAAAATTCATCCACCAGCAACAAGGATCCATGTGGGATAAGTCAGTGGACGAGTACGATGCTGAATTCACCATGCTCAGCAGATTCGCCGCCCATCTAATTCCTACTGCCAAAATTAGAGCCAGGCGTTTCCAGCAAGGATTAGACCCTGAAATTCAAGCCGCCGTAGCAACGGGAGAATATACACATGAAGCAGTTTTGAAGTCAGCCTGTCGCTATGAAGTTGTCATTAAGAAGAAGGGAAGGCTACAGTCGGTCGGTATGAAACGTCCCGCCAATCAGATTACTGGAGGAACCTCTTCTAGGACAACTCTCCCAGCGCCATCTATGAGGCCAGGAGGATTATTTTTCGAGACTGAACCAAACTTCTACATCTATTGTAAGAGGACCGAATTTCAAGTCAAGGATTGCCATCGAGCGAATGGTCTTTGTCTGATAAATGGATCATTCTCACACACTATAGGAATTTGCCCACACAACTGAACTGGCCCAATTCCCACAGCTAGACCAGCTATCCAAGCTCCACCTACTCGGTTAGCACTTCCTGCAACACCTCCACGTGGACTACCTTTACCTCGTCAGCCATTGATGTACCAGCATGCATAGAGAAATGTGTAGAGACGTCAAGCTTTCACCTTGGCGGCCGTGGAAGCTGAAGCTATGGGTCAAGTTAACCATGGTAAAATTCCCTCCTAGCTTTTTCAGCATTTTAAATTCTTGCATCCTGTTGGTCTTTTATCTACCTAAACATTTTCATACACTTCCGGTACAATATCAGTAGTTCTTTTACCACCGCTGTAATTAAAGTTTTCTTGAATCTGTTACAACTTCCTTGTATAAATTTTGAGAACGAAATTTTTATAAGGAGGGTAGAATATAACGACTCTGAAATCTTAGTACGGAAATTCTTCTGTTAAAATACAGAATAGAGTTTCACAGCCTTAGTACAAGTTATAAGTAAATTTTGTTTAAGAACAGCAAGAAACAACTTGTAGCTCATTGGTAAAACCTTGCACTGCTGTGACGTAGTCCATGTGTTCGAATTCCACCAGACACATTAATTATTTCTGATTTTCTTTTTAAACTTTTTGGAAGCCCAAAAGTTTACACGTGCAATGCACACAAAAATAAAAAGACAGAAAAATCAAACATGTGCAAAAGGGTGTTAATACCGGCGAGAACATGTGGCTCCAATCCAACAGCCCCACTCCCAAGATCGGCCGGCAGAAACCTCCTATGGTCCGGTACCGACGGGTGAATCATGGCTAAAGTGCCCCGGGCTTTGCACACTTGTCATTTCCCTACCCCTAACTCCCCTGCACTGTTTGATTGCTCTACAATCAAATAGAGACCCTTCAATTCCCTATGTATCTTTATCTTAATGCAATTTAATTCACCATTTTAATTCTAAAACTCTAATTCCACACTATAAATACTACCTCATGTCCTAGCCCTTCATCATTATGAAATTCTTAGCCAAAACTCTCAAAACTTTCTAAGTACAAGTGAAGTACAAGTTGAGTTAGCAAGCGGTCAACTTCCGGCGAGGAATCAAAGCTTTTCCGACGATCCCACGACGCCACAAAGTTCACACCTCCCTCTTCTACCTTCTCTTTATTTAACTAGCTAGTAAGTCCCTCCCAATCTTTCTTCTTCTTTTTTAAAAGTTCATTTTCAAAACATATGTCGAAAGTGGAGTTAATACCTACATCTTCTTTTAAAACTCTATAATTTCCCTTTTTCTTACATATTCTTCATTCATATTCCTACACCATACTTGTTAACATAAAACCAATGTTTAGAACCAACTTTTAATCAAAAATATCATGCAAAATAACTTTAACTCAACATTTACATTAAAATACCATGAAGTTTGTATATATCATCTTTTAATATTTTGCTTAAATATACCTTTAGGAAAATTCACGAGGTAACGACATGTTTCTCACATACACACATGGTTCCATTGCACGATACTCTTCGAACGTATTTTAGCTACAAACACAAGATTACATTAAAATACCATTTACTATAAAAACGGTTTTCTTTGTAATTGTATTTGAAAATTCCTTTACAAATAAGTCTCTACAACCCTTTTTATGGGACCCGCTATTGGATGGTATAGATTATCGCACATCCTTAGGCTAGTAGAGCGAGATGCAGACCTCCTCATGGAGCATTCGGACTCGAAAGGTTTTTAATACAGTTTTTAAGAAAAACGCAATTTTCTACTTAAATAAAAATTAATTTTTAATCATTATATAAATATTACAAATCCATATATTTTCAAAATATAATCAACTTCCATTTTTTTAAATAAAAGAATTATAAGTTTTCACCAAAATACCATCAAGATACCAACAAAATTCATGCCTTAAAGTAAAAAACCATGAACTTTCCAAGCTAATCTATTATCACTAAAATACCTCAAATCCTTATAATTCACATTCATGGAAACCCTAAATAATATAAATAACTTCTCAAGGTTATTTTGAATCTATATTAAAAATATCTTTTATAAAACTCCCTCGAGTTATATAAAACAACATTTAAGAACTTTAGTAAATATAGGTTTAAGCGGGATCAATTCTCTTGAGCCCCAAGGTGCCGGAGAAAGTGAGTGCTTGCCTATTTAAGGTAGAAAACTTAACGGTGTTATCAATTGTAATTGTCTTGTGAAAAGACACAAATCCTGCCATCTATATGAAGCAGTTACCGATAACTCCCGAACCTAATTCAGGATCTAAATCAGTTACAAGTGTCTGACTCAAGTCTGAATCCAAACTCAAAACCTAAATCTAAAACCAAACACGAATACTAGATCATGAATACTTGAATTCAAACATCAAAAGAAACATGTATACTTGACCATTGATCATGAATCGTAACACTTGAACTTGACTAAAGCAAAACATGAATATTTCAACACTATGACTTGACTCGAACCAAGAATATAACTTGACATGAATACTTGACATGAATACTTGATATATACATGAACTCAATCTTGCAACTTAATGTATTCATGGATTCGGGCAAGGCTGGTAATTTTTCCTGAACTTAGCATACTCGGGACGTCGAGGTAGTTCATGCATGAATCCAACGAAATCTCAAGAGTCCAACTCGATCATGAATTCATGTCTACTAACACAAGCAAGCTATCATGAGGGCTCGTGTTTTCTAACTCCTGGATTACAGCCTGTTGAGTTTGGAATACTTTAACACTATGTTGAAGTCCCGTTACTAATAATTGATTCGGGCCCGTGGTTCCTTACCCCTGGATTATAACCTGTTGGGTTCGAGAACACTGTTGAGATTGGTTGACATTCATTCTTGAACTGACGTTAAATTAGTCTACCCAAATAAAGATCTGTTAAGACACATACATTCACGGCATGTTCACCATACCTACTCTACACGGCCATTTTATATTAGTTTGCCATGCTTATGTTATACTGTCATGTTTACTTGTTATATATATTACCATACTTGTTCACATATATTACGAAAGAACTGTTGTTCCCCTCCGAATCACGGAGACGCGACCGCTTAGGTTCGTCTTGCTTAAAATTCGGGGCAGATACTAATTGGTGCTATCCTTCCACCTCTCCGAAGATGCCAAGTTGATTTATGACACCATGTATCGAAGGTTCAGACGAATGCGGCCGATGTAGCAGACTTCGTCAGATTCCCCCTCGTTTGAGGAGTTTTTGATTATGGGACACTCTTCCCTACAGACGCCCTGCAGTTAATTACGCTACCGCATCGCGGTAACAACTTTCTCCTTCTCCATATGGTCACTTCGTGTTGTGGGTGTTTGTTTTGTGTTTGGTTGCCCGTAGATTGTATACGGAGACTAATTTATGTCGTCGCCCGTAAGGCGTGAACTAGTCCAAATCCGTATCTTTCTTAGATTTGGGTTTGGGGGGTTGGGTTTAAGGATACGTTAGGCTCATTTGAGACTAAGATCAGCTTAAACGTTTGTTAAGGATACGTTAGCCTCATTTTAGACTAAGATCGACTTAACGGATCGTTCAGATCCAACAAGAGAGCAATTGGGCTCTACTGTTTAGTTTAGGGACATTGCGGTCGATTAGTTTAAGGACATTACGGTCCATTGTTAGTTTAAGGACATCTCGGTCCACTTTTAGTTTAAAGACATCGCGGTCGAGGTTAAGGACATCATAGTCCGTGAGTTTAAGGACCTCACAGTCGCCTGTTAGTTTAAAGACATCACGGTCGAGGTTAAGGACATCATAGTCCATGGGTTTAAGGGCCCCACAGTCCAATATTAGTTTAAAGACATCACGGTCGAGGTTAAGGACATCATATTCCATGAGTTTAAGGACCCCACAGTCGTAGTTTAGAGACATCATAGTCTATGAAATGTGTGGTTGTCGGGACCCATCACTTCTTTGAAGACGTTGAGGAATTACAACGACAAATATCAAAGGAGTGAAGAGATGTACCCTTGAACCAGGGTGAATTAAGTGATCTGTAGTCCAATTTGGAATTAAGATCAATTAATTATATTATGAGCACAATGACTTAGTTAAGTCTGAATTGAGAACTTATGGCCAACTTGGGCTAAGTCCAATTAGATTTACAATGTTGGCCCTTTGTTGGACCATTAGACATTTGTTTGGGTTCAAGCCCACATTATTCAGCAATACTAACCAAGAGTTTGAGGGCTCTGATGATATTTCATCTTTGACTGAACATTAAGCATTGTAGCTCTGAATTTTACTCAATTTTGATATTCAGTTGAAAGGGAGACTTTTGCCTCTGGAAAATTAACCAATTTGGTTAAAAATAGTGTTAAACACTAGATAACAACTGTGTTAATACTGGCAATAAAACTCTCAATTAGTGTTAAACACTAGAAATAAGATTCTCAAATTAGTGTTAAACACTAGAAGACAACAGTGTTAAACACTGGAAATACTATTCTCGATTTAGTGTTAAACATTAGAAAATGACAGTGTTAAACACTGGAAATGAAGTTGCCAAGTTAGTGTTAAACAACAGAGAGGAAATGGTCACGTGGGAACACGTGAGGGTACCCAAAGATGGGACCAGATCCTCTTTACTTTATTCTGCAGATAAGTGTTTAACACTTTTTTTATTTTTATTTTTTGAGCATCACGTGTTGACACGTGATGGAGATTCATGCGCTGATTATTGAAGCATTTGGTAAGGGGTCACATGGTAACACGTGAGAGTGCCCGAAGCCTACATTTCTTTTGCTTTTATCTTCTGTGTTTTGGAGGTCACGTGGGAGCACGCGAAGCATTGCCTCAAAGCATTTTTCCGTCTCATTTTTGAGGATCTTTACAGGGGTCAAGTGGGGCCACGTGACCTTAGTTCTTTGCATGCATGGAGATCTTTTAAGTCTCTTTATTTTTAAGAATTAAATTCTCTGTAGGGTTAAACCCTAATTATGATTTTGGAGGAATTAAATTCCTATTGTGAAAGAATTAAATTCTTATGTAGGGTTAAACCCTAATTACTTTTTTAGAGGAATTAAATTCCTGTAAATTTGAGAGAATTAGATTCTCAATTAGGGTTAAACCCTAGTTCTATCCATCTTGAAGGAATTAAATTCCTATAATTTTAGGAGAATTAAATTCTCATATAGGGTTAAACCCTAGTTTTATCATGAAGGAATTGAATTCCTGTGAGTTTTGAGAGAATTAAATTCTCATATAGGGTTAAACCCTAATTTCATCTTGGAGGAATTAAATTCCTATAAATTTGGGAGAATTAAATTCTATAAACTCAATCCTCTCTCTAAGTCTTGGATCTGCATGGCAAAATCTCAACCCGATGAGAATTAAATTCTCAATCTATCGGGAGATTTGCTTCTGCAGATCTTCAACCAGCGAAAGAACTAAGTTCTTTGTGCACAAGAGTTAAACTCTTAGATTTGAGAATTAAATTCTCTTTTTTGAAGTTTTGATCCCCTTTCTTTTCTCACATAGGGTTTTCTTTGTTGAGAATTAAATTCTCCTTTCTTTTCTCTCTGTTATTTGCCAAAATTCTATATCTCTTTTCTTCTCCTCTTGGCTCCTATTTAGAGGAGAAGGAAAAGAATCAATTTGTTTAGTAAATCTCTCATTGAAAGATTTTGTTTGTTTTCATAATTAATATGATCCTTTAGATCATTCAGTGAATTTTATTCACCGTTGGATTTTCAATCAGTGAATTTTTGGTGAGATTTAGGAAAATCTTTCCCTGTCTAAAATTTTTCCATAAATTGGTGATTTTTAATCACCCCTGTATTTTTAATCCAACGGTCCCCATAATCCTTTTCCATTTGGAAAGATTTAGAGAAATTTAGAATTTTAATTCTATTAAACTGTAAGGCTTTTCAAAGCCTGTCACGTGCTGGCACGTGACCCTTGGTCACGTGTGAGCACGTGACCCCCAATTGAGTCATTTTCTCAGCCGCTTATTTATGCTTCTGTTTTAACCATCACGAGTCAACACGTCACCATTGGTCACGTGTGAGCACGTGATACCTCATTGAGGTATTTCCTAATTTTTTAATCAGGGAACAAATGCCCCCACAGCGTTGCTCTCACATGTCTGCATGTGAGTGCAGCGCTGTCACTTTTGTGACCATTGGATCTGTCTAGGGAATAGGGGAGATGAAACGTTTTCTATCACATCCTATAAATGCAGGGGTCTCTTCAGAAGCGCCTCCACTCTTTCCTCTTCTTCCTTGCAAACTTTTTCCTTTTGAGAATTTAATTCTCGTTTCCAGAACTTAGTTCTCTGCCTCGAATATTTTCAGAGTTTAACTCTGTTCAAAAAGACCCTTTCTTCAGGTAATGATCTTTGAACGATCGAACAACTTCTTGCAGAAATCTCTTTTGGATTTTAAATCCAGACCAAGGGTTTTTTCCCTTTTAATCAAGAACCCATCCTTTTGAAGCTCTTAAAAAACAGAAAACCATTTAATCTTCAAATAATAGATCTCTTAGGGTTTCTCTGATCTTTAGGGATCGGTGGTGGTGTTTGTCTTTTCCATGGAATTTAATTCCATCATTAAAGAGCTCTGGCTCTGGAAAAAAGGAGTTTCTGGGAATTTAATTCCCTTTTTCAAAAGGAATTTAATTCCTATGAAGAACTTAGTTTTTCCCAGGGGACTTCTTGGGCTCTTCTTGCCCTGAGTTTGTCTCTCTGCGATCATGAAGAAGAAGTTTGCAGTGGTGCTTTCTAGGAATTTAATTCCCTTGATTCTGTTTGATTTGTCACAGAGTCCAAGATGGATTTCACTTAGGGGAATGTGTAGGGTCATTTGAAATCCACTGTTTATTTAATAAGAATCTTCCTTTTGTCTCATTATAATTGCTTTGCCTCATCATTAGCCAGCCGCCATCTTGATTTTGTGGGGCCCATGTGTTTTGTAACCAATGGTCCCATAAAATGAGTCCCCTGTCGCTTTCTTTCACTATCTTTCTTATATATATATATATATATATATATTTATAAACATATATATATACCATTGGCTTCGTTTTAACAGTTTCCCCTTATTTCATTTCAGGTACAATGACGTCTGTTCCGTGCTTTCCTTTCACTCGCTCGGAAGCTGCTTTTCCCCAATCGCCATCTGACGAGGAAGTGATGGCGATGATCATGGCTCACGACCCAAATCGCACCAACTTACTTCTGTGGGGGACCTGGTACGGTCACATCATCCGTGGTCGCCGAAGTTTCCTTTGCGAGATACCGACGGAGCCTACCTATCCGTTCTTGCCGATGGATCCTCCAAGGACAGTCTTTGCTGTGGAGATGCCGAATTGGACCCCGATGGGACGGCTTGAGCCTTCGACGACTGGCATCCCAAACCATCCTATCCTGGCCATAGATATTCTAGGACGCCGCATTTGCCAGGGCGAGGCCCAACCATGGGGGCAGATCTACAAAATAGGGCTCACTCCTCGACACCCCACGGGCTACCTTTTTTGGGCTCGCTACATCCTATCCGCCCATCGTGCGCGACTGCAGAGGGTTGGGCTTTATCAGGCGATATATGCGTCCCTCTTCCACTACCAATCTCCACATGTTTGGTAGGTTAAGGCTTTCCTGAACCAGTGGAATCTCCCCACCAACACTTTCCTCCTAGGGGATCGCGAAGTTTCGATTTCCTTAGAAGAATTCAGCGAGATATCGGGGCTGCCGATCAGGGGGACACTTTATGAAGAGCTGCTGCCTCCTGACGAGTACGTCTTTGAGACCGAGCTTGCAATGCTTGACGGCTTGTTTACCGAGAACGCCGTCCGACACAAGCGCCCGAGTATGATCAAGGCTCTGGGTATCTTTGACAAATTGTTCACAGAATTAGAGGAGCAGGGCGTCACCTTTAAGAGCTTCATCGCTTGCTTCCTTCGCGAGGGTGTTTTATCGAAGACGGCTCCGAAGTTTGCGAACATCAATGACCCCTTTGGGTTTGGTTTGAACAGGCGGCCGACTAAGGAAGAGGACTTGCCGCAGTATTACATTCCTATCATGTCGGCGATATCTTTTGAATCGATTGCAGCTCCCGGCATAGATGGGGAGACTTTC
The DNA here is from genome assembly GCA_030015575.1 of Agapanthus africanus. Taxonomy (NCBI): domain Eukaryota; kingdom Viridiplantae; phylum Streptophyta; class Magnoliopsida; order Asparagales; family Amaryllidaceae; genus Agapanthus; species Agapanthus africanus. Next base: position 28,056,477 of record JASDDO010000010.1, on the reverse strand, counting down.
TTTGTAGGCTTCATTAGCGTCTGGCTCAGCTGGTTCATCATCCCCATGCATCGCCGTTTTATGAGAGTCTCGGTCATCTACCCTGCCCATCGCATTGCTGAGGGAACACGGTTGGCCGTAGTCATCCCAGCGCTGTCATATCTTTATCATGGGTTAGGCGCCGCGGCTAATACCTCAACTCTAGGTGTGGATGTAGTAAACTTTTCTCTTCATTACTTCACATCTTGGATTGAGATGCACGTGTTGGGGGCCTTTGCTGCACACTAAAGACCCAAATTTTATGACGCCTACACTTTTCTGCGATTGATGCGGCTGGTGGGTGCTTCTGCTCTTGACCCAACTCAGTCCGGGGCCATTCGTGTATTGATCGCCCCTTACGCTAGCACGGGCGGACTGGTGTTCATTGACCGGGCCCTATCTTCTCCTTCAGGTCCAATTCAACAACTCTGCGACCAGTCGAAAGATGAGGTGCCTTCTTTGAAGCCCTGGGTGGCCACGCACTTGTACACGATCAGACCAAGTAATCTGGTATTCCGTCAGAACAGTGCGGCCCTTTTTATGCGGTACAATCCGCATTGCTTCACCCGGCAGCTTGGATATGATTAGGGCGTTCCCTTCGAGGCTTTTACAGTTGCACCGGTCCCTTCACCTGAAGCTGTTCGTGATGCTGCTCATCACTTCGTGAGGCTGAACACTGGTTCCCGCTTCATGATTCCCGAAGCCGACCATTTTCCCCGATGTGTAGGGTCCTTCACGGGCTGGTACCTTCATCGGGTCAGCCCAATTATTGTCGAGGAGAAGAGGGTGCTTCTGGGATACGGCGCTCCTATTCCGGTTCAGGCCACGGGAGTTCCGCCGCGGCCGCGCGCACCGGTCCGCTTTCCCCTGAAGGACACCAGTGTTGCGCTTATTCCGGGGGAGTCGGAGGTGGACCTTACTCCCACAGTTGGTATACCATTGGGTACCCGGACTCAGTCAAGGGGTAAAAGGGCGCCAGTAGCAGTACCACCGCCCGCGGCATCGACAATGGCGGTGTCGTCCTCTGTCGCAGCGCCAAGCGAGGGCTTTGGGAGTGAGGGCGTTGAAGGTGAAGTAGGTCAGCGTCGTGCCAAGGCTCCACGGAGGAGGAAACGGTCGTCCTCAGTGGTCGGTTCTGGATCCGAGCGACGGAGGAGGACGGCTACCAATCTACTCGACTCTGTAGTAGAGTCTGAGCCCATTCTTTAGGACGAGCCATTGGCTCTGCAAGAATCGGACGCTGGCTTACTTTTTCAGAGTTCAACTGCCAAGGAAGCTGCACAGTTGGCCGAGGCTATAAGACGTTCTCAAAATGAACCAGAGAAAGTACGGATTCCGAAGAAGCCCTATCCCGCCGTAATCTTTTATGAAGACCCTCCGTGGATCTGGAGACGATTCATCGGCCCTCTGGAAGAATGGGGAGAAAAGTCCCTCAAACAGGCTGTTTCGGCCGACACCGAGGATGCGCTTTCACTGTGGACCGGCGGCCACGAGACCACCCTCAGACCTCGGCGAGCACACCTCCTTGAGAAGGAGTGCCGGCTTGAACAAGTCATACTGAAAGCTTCCTTGCGCATCGGTATGTTCCTGTATTTCTTTGTAATACTTCATATTGTCTGCACGCGTATATATGTCTTCTTATCCTTGTGTGAACTTTGCAGAGACTTCGGCGATGGGGGAGGCTCTAAACCGTGCTCTAACCGTAGAGCCTGCTGATACCCCCAGTGAAACACCGCTCAGTGTGGAGGTGGTTGATGAAACTATCCTTCTTACGATAGAGCCTCCTGCGGTGGCTCCTGCTCTCAAAGCACTCGCTTCCTCGGAGGAGGCACCCTTAGCAGTCGCGGTCCCAACGGATCTCCCTGAGGGCGGCCCAGAGGCTAGGATGGAGGTAGTCGAGGCTACCCTGCTTTCGTTGGAGCCTGCAGCGGCAGCCGCTGCTCCTTCTTCAGAGGTCGTTGCGCCAGCCCGCGTCCTTGATGATGTGCCCGAGGCCACGGCGGAGGATGTTGAAGCTGCTATCCCTCCAGCTCAGAATGGGAGGAGCGTCGAAGGTAAACTTCTATATTTTAAATTAGTAATCTTTCCATTATTTGAACCCTTCTATCTTTTCAGAGTTGCACGGACTGGCGGCCTCTATTGCCGATCTGTCTCCCCGGCAGTCCTTTCAGCGTCTGCTGGAGATGGCCGCTCCGCAAGCGATATCCCCTCAACGCATCGTCCTCTCGTCTGGGCAAGGTTAGTGTTGTTTACCATCTTTTCACAGCATTGCTATTATTTCGCAAAATGACATTGAGTCCTTTACAGTCATGGAGGCCGATGATGAGGTTGAGGTTCTCGAAGGGCCAGGGGAGCCTTCAGCTCCTTCTTTCATGATTGTGGGTAAGTAAAGTCCCAACGTTGTTCCATTTGTTCTTTTGCTTACACATTCAGCTGACTGTTTATAAATCTGAACAGCTCTGCCAGTTCTTACTGCGTTGGAGTCACGCATCACTATTCCACCCGGCCCCTATGCTCTGCGAGCCTCGGAATGGATGGCCAAGCTAAGCCTCGCCTCTCTGTCATCTTTGATCGAGGAACTTCGTGCTGGCAGCATAATTACGGCTGAAGCATTTGCCGCCGAAGCTAACGGCTCTCTTCCCTTTCTTGCCATCTATCATAGCGAAGCAGTGGTGCAAGTCTGGGTTGAGTTTTGTCGGCAGGTGGAGGCTTGCTTGCATGTGCTTGAGTGTACCCGCCTTTCTTCAGAAGCTGTGGCTGTGAAGGCAAGCTTACGAGGCCTGATTGAGCGGTGCGCGACGAATATGATATCTTGTGAGAAGAGGCTCGGCCGCAAGTTTTCAGAGAGGGAGCTGGCTTCGAAAGCGCTGACAGAGCTTCAGGCCAACCTTACAACCAAGGCCAACAAAGCGTATGAACTTTGGCGAGTGCTTCAAGAGGCCATCAAGGAGGTGGTGGCCATTGACAAAGCCGTGGTGTTCACTCGTGAAAGGGTTGAGGCTCACAAGGCTACTGAGAAAGAGCTCGAAGGTCGACTTGCCTCATATCAGGGCCAGCAAGCTCAGGCGGAGGCCCGTTTTCTGATGATACTGAACCATGAAGGCGAGGCCCAGCGAAAGAGGGACGAACTGGCCAATCTGTTGAATCTCCCGCCTATTTGAAGAATTGTAGATATATATATTTTTTATTCTTTCTTGGTACGTACTCCTGAATAAGAGTATATATTTTTTCTTTCACGAATTGTACTTTGTACTCATTTTGATTTATGAATAAAAGACATATTTTCCTTCTCAATGGTGTATCCCTTTTTATTGAATGTATTCTATGGATAGTTTATCTCGATCTCTTTGCAGGACAACGATGGCTTAGGATTCGGGGTTAAGATCTGCCTCCTAAGACTTTTCAACTTTATGAGCCATGAGGGTCTCATAAAGAATTTTCTCCCTACCGGTCGAGAGGATCCTGTAGGTGTAATTTATCCTTAAGAATCGTGAGGATTCCTAAGTATGTTTTCCCTTGAAAGTCGTAAGGATTTCACAAGAGAATTTTCTCCCTTACGAGTTGTGAGGACCCGCAAGTGATGGGTGAAGTTATCCTTATCCACATTTCACAGAGTCAGGAGTTGCTCTGGATGCTTTCCATAGGTTCACTAACTTGTTCTGCGAGGACCAGGCTCCGCTCTGGACGTTTCCCACGGGGTCAGAGTTGACATTATCCGTGTTCCACGTGACCAGGAATTTTTCTTTGGATGCTTCTCACGGGTTCACTGCCGTGTTTGGCGAGGACCAGGCTCTACTCTGGATGCTTCACACAGGGTCATTACCGTGCTCTGCGAGGACCAGGATCCGCTCTGGACGTTTCCTACGGGGTCAGGATTGACTTAAGCCGCGTTCCACGTAGCCAGGAATTTGCTCTGGATGCTTCCCACGGGTTCACTGCCGTGTTTGGCGAGGACCAGACTCCACTCTGGATGCTTCACACGGGATCATTGCCGTGCTCTGTGAGGACCAGGATCCGCTGTGGACGTTTCCCACGGGGCCAGGATTGACATAAGCCGCGTTCCACATAGCCAGGAATTTGCTCTGGATGCTTCCCACTGGTTCACTGTCGTGTTCGGCAAGGACCGGGCTCCGTTCTGGATGCTTCACATGGGGTCATTGCCGTGCTCTGCGAGGACCAGGATCCGCTCTGGACGTTTTACACGGGGTCAGGATTGACATAAGCCGCATTCCACGTAGCCAGGAATTTTGCTCTGGATGCTGCCCACGGGTTCACTGACATGCTCTGCGAGGACCAGGATCCGCTCTGGACGTTTCTCACGGGGTCAGGATTGACATAAGCCGCGTTCCACGTAGCCATGAATTTTTCTCTGGATGCTGCCCACGGGGTCATTGTCGTGCTCTGCGAGGACCAGGATCCGCTCTGGGCATTTCCCACGGGGTCAGGATTGACATAAGCCGCGTTCCACGTAGCGATTGACATAAGCCACGTTCCACGTAGCCAGGAATTTTGCTTTGGATGCTTCCCACGGGTTCACTGCCGTGTTCGGCAAGGACCAGGCTCCTCTCTGGATGCTTCACACGGGGTCATTGCCGTGCTCTGCAAGGACCAGGATCCGCTTTAGACATTTCCCACGGGGTCAGGATTGACATAAGCTGCGTTCCACGTAGCCCGGAATTTTTCTCTGTATGCTTCCCACGGGTTCGCTGCCGTGTTCGGCGAGGACCAGGCTCCACTCTGGATACTTCACATGGGATCATTTCCATGCTCTGCGAGGACCAGGATCCGCTCTGGATGTTTCCTACGGGGTCAGGATTGAAATAAGCCGCGTTCCACGTAGCCAGGAATTTGCTCTGGATGCTTCCTACGGGTTCACTACCGTATTCGGCGAGGACTAGGCTCCGCTCTGGATGCTTCACACGGGGTCATTGCCGTGTTCTGCGAAGACCAGGATCCGCTTTGGACGTTTCCCACAGGGTCAGGATTGACATAAGCCGCGTTCCACGTAGCCAGGAATTTGCTCTGGATGCTTCCCATGGGTTCACTGCCGTGTTCAGCGAGGACCAGGCTCCACTCTGGATGCTTCATACGGGGTCATTGCTGTGCTCTGCGAGGACCAGGATCCGCTCTGGACGTTTCCCATAGGGTCAGGATTGACATAAGCCGCGTTCCACGTGACCAGGAATGGTTGACTTTATCCGCATTTCACGGAGTCAGGGTTTGACTCTCGGTCATCTGTTCACCGCCGAGTCATAGAACTGGGAATTGCCGCTGTTCCGCTTTGCTTGATGTTGTGTCCGTTGTAATAAGACGAATGTTGAGATGATATCTAGGCTGTCTGTGAACCATTGAGATTTGTCTTCTCCTTCTGATGAAGCTTGGGGAGGAAGGGTGTGATTCCTTCTTTGTTTGCGCTCCTGGATTGTATACAGAGATTGACATGATATCACTTGTGGGCGTAAATTTCATCATTTTTTTTATTTCTTTCCGCGATGCTCTATCATTTCAGCTTTTATATCGCGAAGGTCGCGATTGCCCAATCATTTCGGCTATTTTTCGCGGTGCCCAATCATTTCGGCTATTTGTTTTGTTTTTACTCGCTGCTTTTTATTGCGAGTTGCCCAATCATTTCGGTTATTTTGCATGCATACATTTTTACTTGCTGATTTTGTTTGCAAGTTGCCCCATCATTTCGGCTATTTCGTATGCATGTGTGGCTTGCCAGCTTTTTGTTGCAAGCTTGGATTTGGACACCGATTTTGGCATCAGCACAGCTACAACTGGGATATTGCCAGGAGAAAATCATCATTTGCCTTTATCGATGTCGAACAAAGGTGGCTTAGCGAACAGGGTTAGGATCCTGTCGACTAAGGCTTTTGACATCATGAGCCGTAAGGGTCTCATAAAGGTATTTCTCCCTACAAGTCGTGAGGATCTTGTAGGTGCATTTTCTCCTTAGGGATCGTGAGGATTCCTAAGTGTATGGGCTCTTATAAGTCGTAAGGATCTTACAAGAGTACTTTCTCCTTATAAGTCGAGATGACTTATAAGGGTTGTTCACCGTATAGACATATCCCTAGCCACGGATGGGACTTCGTTAGGGAAATGTTTATTCGCGCCCATGGATTGTATACAAGGGTCGGCATTGAGCCGCTTATAGGGCAGTGTTGGAGGTTATGGGGGTTGCTTAAGAACAGGTTTAGATCCCTGTAGCTTAAAACTTTTGAATCTTATGAGCCGTGAGGGTCCCATAAGAGGGTTCTCCTTACGAGTCGTGAGGATCTCGCAGGTGTAATTTCTCCCTAGGAATCGTGGGGATCCCTAAGTGTGTTTCTCCCTTGTGAGTCGTAAGGATCTCACGCAGGTGGTTTTCTCCTTACAAAGTCGAGAGGACCTTACAAGTGTCTTTGAACGAGATCGCGCCCTTTCGGGTTTTCACAAAACTTGCCGGTAGCCCTGCTGTTTTTACTCACGGAGCCCTTTCGGGTTTTCATCCGTGCCCATTGTGCTTATGGACATACCGTTTTCTTTCTTTTTCCTTTTCCTTTTTTTTATTCTAATGAGGTTGCGCCCTTTCGGGTTTTTACAAAACTCGCCAGTAGCCCCGCTGTTTTTACTCACGGAGCCCTTTCGGGTTTTCATCCGTGCCCATTTTGCTTATGGTCATACCGTTTTCTTTTTTCTCTTTTTTTTATTCTTTTTTTTGTTGTTGTATCAGCTTTGGGATGCTGCAATCCACCATAGTTTATCGACATCTCGGTCAACGGTTAGTTTAAGGACGTTTCGGTCCGCCGTTAGTTCAAGGACGTTTCGGTCCGCCGTTAGTTTAAGGACGTTTCGGTCCGCCATTAGTTTAAGGACGTTTCGGTCCACTGTCCGGCTACTACTTATAGAGTTTGTGCTTAGGAAGATAGCGAGCGGACATAGTCATCGTCACCTATCGTTGACCTAGGCCGTGACATGTTAGGCATAGTACTTCTTCAGGAAGCGACCATTTATTGGCCTGAAGGGCCTTTCGCCATGCATGTCCATGAGTAGATAGGCTCCACCCTGGTAGACTTTGTCTATAATATACGGGCCTTCATCATTCGGCTCGAATTTCCCTCGTTTAGCACGATTGGGGATCATAGGTCTTTTGACCACTAGCACGAGTTTGCCTTGGCGGAATGTCCTCTGCCTAGTCAAGTTTTCGTATGAGCGCGTCATCTTTGCTTTATAAGCCTATAGATTTTGTTGCGCTATGAGCCGTGTTTCATCAAGGGCATCGAGCTCCTCAAGCCGAAGGTGAGCGTTCTTTTCGTCCGTTATGAGCCAGATTTTGTCTTGGCTTTTTCGTAAATGGCCATCTCGCGGTTATGGTCATCCCGGATCTTTTGACCCGCTTCCCTCACTAGCTTGTCCATTCGTTCTTCAAATGATGGACTCGGCGCTTTGATGACCGGACCTTGTTTTGGTTCAGGATCAGCATCTTTAACAGGGCGTCCTCTTCTTCATCGAAGTCATATATGACGTAGCTACCATGGACTCGTTCCCGTTTCCTGGATTGGACATATCCGAGCCCGACCGTTTCCATTCTCCCGTTGGGCAGCTTTTGTAGAGTCCCGAGGACGTCCCAAAACCTGTTGTAGAATCGAGCTTGTCGAGTGGTCTGCCTGAAAGGTACCCCTTGGCACTTCAATAGCCTTTTCAAGCCTTCCGTGTAATATCTAGGTAGACGGATAGGCTGGAGTCTATCGAGCGTAGAATCGGCACCATGCCAAACTTCTTTCTCCACTTTAGTTTCCGTGGATTGATAAAAGAGGATCGCCTTTTCATCTCTTCGCCTGGGAGGGACGTAGAATGTCTGCAGTTCTTGCACACTACAAGTTTCAAGTGTATCGAGATTTTTGTAATGCTCTTGTGGAACCAAGGTAATTTGCAAATTCTGATTATCGACAGCGAAGGTTTGTATTGATGGCCGAGCGGAAAATATAGCGTTAACCTCGTCTTCCGAGTCGCTGCCGAAGATCAACATGGGGGCGGACGGTCCCGGGTTGGTGCGTTGAGGCGGCCCTGAATAAACTATCTCTTATTCCTCCTCGGTATCACTCCCGAAGACTGGAATAGTGGTGATAGCTTTGTCCTTCAGTCTGTGGCATCTCTCCAAGTCCTCGAAATCTGGTAAGAAGTATTTTGCATCTTCGTATTTTCGAACTTCGTTCACGGAGAATGGGTTCAGCTCTCTTGTTACGGTATACTCGAGACCATCTTTGAAGTATTTCATACACTGGTGTTGTGTAGAAGGGATGGTGTTGTACTCGTGTAACCAAGGCTGGCCGAGCAAAGCATTGTAGCATGTTTTGGCATCAATGACGTGAAATTTAATATCCGTGACAAGTAGCCCAAAGCGCAACGTCAGTATCACGGACCCGAGAGTCCGTGATGACTGGGAGTCAAAACCGGAGATGGTGATTTTATCACGAGCGAGGTGCTGGACGCTCATGCAGATTTCCTTCAACACTCGCACATTGAGGGGATTGACGGAAGACCCATTGTCGACCAGGATTTTGCCTATCTTGATATCATGACAGTACCCTGAGACAAAAAGGGGACGGTTGTGCTCGCACGTCCCGAGGAGGAGATCTTCATCGCCGAAGGTAATATCGGCTGTGTGTACTTTTTCCAGCTCGTCCTTCATCTTTTCTTCGGCGAGGAAAGCTTGGAATTGCTCTAGCACTTGTAGCGCCTTGATTAATGAATCTCTTGCTTCTTTTGATAATAAAAGGGCGTCGAGAATGCTGAGCTGCGAGGGTAGTTTCCTCAATTGCGCCAGAACGTTGTAGTCCACCTTACTTTTCTTTGGCGGGTCCTTGGCTGTCAGCTTTTCAACGGCTTGGTCATCTAGGACGATATCCTCAGGGACCTTTTCTTTTCCCTTATCTTTTCTATTCGTGGGTCCGAGATTCTTTTCGGGCAGCGTACGATTGCGCAGCTGGATATTTTCACAGATCTTTGGTTCTTCTTCTTCTTTTCCCGAGGTGGATTCTTTGAAGAGAGGGCCAAGAGTCATCTCTTCATTAGAGTCGCTCCCGAAGGTGAGAACCTGCGATCCCCCAGCATTGACTGTGCGACAGTTTCCGGTAGTTCTTTTATACTCCTCGGTCGTACTTCTCTGCTCTCGACGAGTTTTGCGTTTCATCCGCTTAAAATGTTGCTAGTGAGCAACATAACCCTGCCACCATCTTTTAAAAGAATTGCACTCTTCGGTGGGTTGTGCCATCTTTCGATGATATAAGAAGTAACTAGGATGCATCTCTACTTCACCGAGAGTGTTTCTTTCGGAGGGTGGTAGCTTCATTCCCATTGATATGACTTTAGTAAACCTTTTCCTCTTCTTGAACTCGTTTTTATTCGCGACGGATGTCCTTTGATTCGGCGGGAGTGTCTCGACTCTTTCGTCCAGTCGCCGGCATTTATCCTTTTCAAATATGGCCATCTCACGCTCCCGATCAGCTTTACTTTTCAGAAGAACTTTGTTTAGAAATGCATCGATCATTTCGTCTGACGGCCCTGGAAGTTCCGGTTCAGGACCTGCCCCCAGTCTCTTGGTGCAAAGGGCTTCTTCATCGTCTATCGACGAGTGAGAGATCACATAGCAACTTGCTACGTAATCTTCAGATTCATCCAACGAGTCTTCTCCATCATCTCCGTCTTCAAGAACGTGGCCGAGGAACTCTTAGAGCGTGATTGGAGTCCGCGCCTTCTGGTTATATTCTTCCAGCGCGTCAATCTGCTTCTGCAGGTCCGTGCGCTTGTCGTCAGGCTTCACGGGCTTCTTGGATTTCTTCTTATTTTTCGAAGATTTTGACGGCTGGGTATGAACACTTTGGCTATCACCACCAATCTTTGGAGTTGGGCGCGGCTTCAGCATTCCTTTGATGATCTGGGGTTCCAGCGGATTCTTCCACCTGATCGTCGGGAATGTCTGGAGATCATTCAGCATCTTTTAGTTTTGGCCGAAAGAACGACCTCCCATGGAGCTTCTTCAATAAAAGAGCACGTTGCCCCCGGTGTGTCCATCTTCTTAGGAGTGTACGGTTGTGGTGGGCTTACTTTCCACTTCTCCGACAACGCAAACTTGCCTTATTGGTACTGATCCTTGATCCATCCCTTAAAGACGAAGCAATCTTCGATTGGATGGCTTACCGTTTGGTGGTAAGGGCAATAATTGGGATTATTTGCTTCGCCGGGTTGCAATGGTTGCTTTGGATTCGGTAGATTGATAAGCCTGTTGCGCATCGCCAGCTCGAATAGTCTCTTCGTTTTGTCCCACGGGAACGAGTAAGGACGCTTCATTTTCTCATTATAATAGCGTCGTCTCTCTTCCAGTTGATCCGTTAGTTTTGGGGCACTGGGCTGCTGTTGGGTATTTGCAACGAAGGTCGCCTTCCCTTTACCCTTTTCGTTCCGTGGTTCCGGCTTCGGAGAAGACGGTCTATGACCCATCTGGTCCATCTGGGCTAGCTTGTCGATTAAAGCCTGCAATGTGGTCAGTTTGAAGAACATCATGAACTATGAAATAGTTGCATGAGGGTCTAGGGTGCCCACGAACATGCCCACCACTGGTGCTTCTTTGATACGCTGTTCGCATTTTCACCACAGATTCCGCCATCGGATTGCGTACTGAACCCACGTCTCTCCTGGTTTCACCCTGTCATTGATTAATGCCGTTATTAGGGTGCGTTCACTAGCACTTGCGAATCGCTGGGTGAACAACAACTCCATTTCTACGAACGTCTTGACGGAGTCTTTTAGAAGTTCGGGGTACCACTCAAATGTCGTCTCCGATAAGCTGACGATGAATTGGCGGAGCAAAAGCTTATCATCGCCACCGGTGTTGCCATAAAGAGCCCTGAACTGAGTGACATGTTGATGGGGATTGCCTGTCCCCTTGTATACATGGAATTTAGGGATCGTGTAGCCCGGCGGGTACTTTATCTGATCATACCAGCCTGGATACGGTCGCCCAGTTTTGACGACTTGGCCGGCTGCTTCATTTGCCTGGTGAACTCGTATTTGCTGAGTAATATAGTCATCTAGGGCGGTCTTGGAAATAGTTTCCTCCTTGGCTGCTGAAAGAGCTGGAGGTGGATTCGACGTCTCTCCTCTGTCATCTTCGAAGATAATCGGAGGATCTTCAGCTGGAAGGTCCGGCTGGATCATCATACCTACCATGTCTTGGAACAGAAGAGCCATTTTCTTTATATTGGCCGCTTGTTCCGCAGCCTCCTTGTCCTTCATTTCAAGCATTCTCCGAAGGAATTCAGCATCATTCTCGTGTTCGTGACGTTGTTCCAATGATGCCTCTGGGCTTGTTTTCAGTCCCGTGAGTGCGGCCATTATAGTCAGCATCTCCTGAAGCTTCTGCTGTTGTTCCTAGGCTTTTGTCACAGATCGGGTGAGTGGTCGGTGACCCGTAGAAGCGCGGCTATCCTCTTTCCCGGATGCCATGTAAATAGCGTGCACCATTATGCCCCCAGACTCGGGGCGTTTGGACTCAGCGTCTTTGCGATCTGCCATAGTCATAGGGGCTTTCTCTGGCCTCCTTTTCCTTTGAGCAGTTGATGTTGAGGGGGACGTTGCAGCGGGCACCTAGGTGGTTGTCGTCCTTCGTGGCTTGCTAGGACGGTTCTCTTTCTGTTGAACCTTCAGCTTCTTTTGTCGGCGAAGATAGTCTTGATCAATCAACGATTTCTGGATCCGTCACCAGACTTTGTAAACTTTGGAGGACAGCCGTTGAGGGGACTGCTTCGACTTTACTTCTGTAACAGTCTGCACCGGTGGAGATCTCTTCAGTACGGCGGTAGGAGAGTTCCTGTGCACCTTGTTCAGCAGTTCGAAACTGTTCCCAGTTGGAACAACAGCATTGACTTCCACCGTTGGAGCTGGTGGAGTTAGCCCAGAGGGGGAGTTGCCCCCAGCCTTCCTTACTCGGTGCCAGTGGAGACGTCGAGCGTGTCGAGCCGATGGAGTTGGTTCGGTGATGGGGATGGCTTCGTCATGCCCCCTGTTCAGGTGAGGCGCTGCCGGTACCAGCCTCTTGAAGACTGACATTCGTTGAGTAGCGGTATCCAACCCCTGTCAAAGACAGACTTTTGAGCAGGAACGGGAGCCGGAGTGGGTACCGGAACAGTCAGTCTTGTAAAGACCGACCTTTTGGCAAGAGAAGCCTCCTTGACGACTTCGGGAGTGGGGATGGCTACTCTCTTCGGAATAACCTTTTCTTGAATTGCAGGCTTCATCATGGGCTCACAGGAACTTTGGCCCAATCTGGCGAAGACCGAGGCGCTGGAGCTGGACGACCCGTCGAGAGGGGCTGCGGTAGTTGCAAGCCGATCAAAGACCGACTTCTTGGGAGCTTCCGGTGTTGGTATAGGAGCGTTGAAGCTCGTTGACAGGAGCATGGTCCCGAAAAACAATCCAGTAGTGGCCTGAGTGACATGTTCCACCGGCATCGTGAACATAGAAGCCGCTTGGGGCCCGTAGGATATGCCTCCAGATGAGGCGGAGCGTGAGTTGCAATTGCAGTTGGAACACTTCTCGCAAGTCGATGCCATTGATCCTTCGCTTTCTGCACCGAGCAAAATGCCAAATCTTATTACCTCGAACCCAAGGGCAACCATTAGCAAACCGCGATTCGTTCGCGAACACGACACACGAAGTGTGGAGTGGAAAGAGTAAAAGGTCCCACTGGGTGTGCCAGAATCTGTTCCCCTCCGAATCACGGAGACGCGACCGCATAGGTTCGTCTTGCCTGAAATTCGGGGCAGATTCTAATTGGTGCTATCCGTCCACCTCTTCGAAGATGCCAAGTTGATTTATGACACCATGTATCGAAGGTTCAGACGGATGCGGCCGATGTAGCAGACTTTGTCAGATTCCCCCTCGTTTGAGGGGTTTTTGATTGTGGGGACGCTCTTCCCTGCAGACGCAAGCCCCTGCAGTTAATTACGCTACCGCATCGCGGTAACAACTTTCTCCTTCTCCATATGGCCACTTCGTGTCGTGGGTGTTTGTTTTGTGTTTGGTTGCTCGTGGATTGTATACGGAGACTAATTTATGTTGTCGCCCGTAGGGCGTGGACTAGTCCAAATCCGTATTTTTCTTAGATTTGGGTTTGGGGGGTTGGGTTTAAGGATACGTTAGCCTCATTTGAGACTAAGATCAACTTAAACGTTTGTTAAGGATACGTTAGCTTCATTTTAGACTAAGTCGACTTAATGGGATCGTTTAGATCCAATAAGAGAGCAATTGGGCTCTACTGTTTAGTTTAGGAACATTGCGGTCGATTAGCTTAAGGACATTACGGTCCATTGTTAGTTTAAGGACATCTTGGTCCACTGTTAGTTTAAAGACATCGCGGTCGAGGTTAAGGACATCATAGTCCATGAGTTTAAGGACCTCACAGTCTCCTGTTAGTTTAAAGATATCACGGTCGAGGTTAAGGACATCATAGTCCATGGGTTTAAGGGCCCCACAGTCCAATGTTAGTTTAAGGAGTGAAGAGATGTACCCTTGAACCAGGGTGAATTAAGTGATCTGTAGTCCAATTTGGAATTAAGATCAATTAATTATATTATGAGCACAATGGCTCAGTTAAGTCTGAATTGAGGACTTATGGCCAACTTGGGCTAAGTCCAATTAGATTTAAAATGTTGGCCCTCTGTTCGACCATTATACATTTGTTTGGGTTCAAGCCCACTTTATTCAGCAATACTAACCAAGAGTTTGAGGGCTCTGATGATATTTCATCTTTGACTGAGCATTAAACATTGTAGCTCTGAATTTTACTCAATTTTGAGATTCAGTTGAAAGGGAGACTTTTGCCTCTGGAAAATTAACCAATTTGGTTAAAAATAGTGTTAAACACTAGATAACAACAGTGTTAACACTGGCAATGAAACTCTCAATTAGTGTTAAACACTAGAAATAAGATTCTCAAATTAGTGTTAAACAGTAGAAGATAACAGTGTTAAAAACTGGAAATACAATTCTCAATTTAGTGTTAAACATTAGAAAATGACAGTGTTAAACACTGGAAATGAAGTTGTCAAGTTAGTGTTAAACAACAGAGAGGAAAGGGTCACATGGGAAAACGTGAGGGTACCCAAAGGTGGGACCAGATCCTCTTTACTTTATTATGCAGATAAGTATTTAACACTTTTTTTATTTTTATTTTTTGAGCATCACGTGTTGACACGTGATGGAGATTCATGCGCTGAATGTTGAAGCATTTGCTAAGGGGTCACATGGTAACACGTGAGAGCGCCTGAAGCCTACATTTCCTTTTCTTTTATCTTCTGTGTTTTGGAGGTCACGTGGGAGCACGTGAGGCATTGCCTCATAGCTTTTTTCCTTCTCATTTTTGAGGATCTTTTCAGGGGTCACGTGGGGCCACGTGACCTTAGTTCTTTGCATGCATGGAGATCTTTTAAGTCTCTTTATTTTTAAGAATTAAATTCTCTGTAGGGTTAAACCCTAATTATGATTTTGGAGGAATTAAATTCCTATTGTGAAAGAATTAAATTCTTATGTAGGGTTAAACCCTAATTTCCTTTTTAGAGGAATTAAATTCTTGTAAATTTGAGAGAATTAGATTCTCAATTAGGGTTAAACCCTACTTCTGTCCATCTTAAAGGAATTAAATTCCAATAATTTTAGGAGAATTAAATTCTCATATAGGGTTAAACCCTAGTTTTATCATGAAGAAATTGAATTCCTGTGAGTTTTGAGAGAATTAAATTCTCATATATGGTTAAACCCTAATTTCATCTTGGAGGAATTAAATTCCTATAAATTTGGGAGAATTAAATTCTCTGAACTCAATCCTCCCTCTAAGTCTTGGATCTGCATAGCAAAATCTCAACCCGATGAGAATTAAATTCTCAACCTATAGAGAGATTTGCTTCTGCAGATCTTCAATCAGAGAAAGAACTAAGTTCTTTGTGCAGAAGAGTGAAACTCTTAGATTTGAGAATTAAATTCTCTTTTTTGAAGTTATGATCCCCTTTCTTTTCTCACCTAGGGTTTTCTTTGTTGAGAATTAAATTCTCCTTTCTTTTCTCTCTGTTATTTGCCAAAATTCTATATCTCTTTTCTTCTCCTCTTGGCTCCTATTTATAGGAGAAGGAAAAGAATCAATTTGTTTAGTAAATCTCTCATTGAAAGATTTTGTTTGTTTTCATAATTAATATGATCCTTTAGATTATTCAGTGAATTTTATTCACCGTTGGATTTTCAATCCAAAGATATTCTGTTTGTTATTTTTGGTGAGATTTAGGGAAATCTTTCCTTGTCTAAGATTTTTCCATAAATTGGTGATTTTTAATCACCCATGGATTTTTAATCCAACGGTCCCCATAATCCTTTTCCATTTGGAAAGATTTAGAGAAATTTAGAATTTTAATTCTATTAAACTGTAAGGCTTTTCAAAGCCTGTCACGTGCTGGCACGTGACCCTTGGTCACGTGTGAGCACGTGACCCCTAATTGAGTCCTTTTCTCAGCCGCTTATTTATGCTTCTGTTTTAACCATCACGTGTTCGCACGTGACCATTGGTCACGTGTGAGCACGTGATACCTCATTGAGGTAATTCCTGATTTTTTAATCAGGGAACAACTGCATGCTAAATAATATTGCCATGTTTACATAAAATGATATGCTGAGACACCATAATCAATTTTTCATGATATACACTTCCTTTATCATTACACTTTATATTTCACTTCATATCTTGGGGACTTACCGAGCGAAAGTTCGCTGACGGGCATTCACCCCATCTTTGTTTTCTTGGAATGTTCGTCAAATATTGTGGAGACTAAGGAGGTAGGCATCTCAGAGGAGGAGCACGATCAGATCGCGACCCAGGCCTAGACCAGTTATCTTCTTCTCAGTTTATGTATACCACCTGTTTATGCATTTCTTTTCTTGTATTTCCTTTCAGTTCAAATCATGTATTGTAAATGAATCAAGTTGAATGTAATTAAAGTTGTTGAAGTTTTAATCTCATGTAAATTTTCTTATCATTTTATATTGCTTCTTTTACGCTTAGCGTATTTATTATGGGAAATGACCTTCTCGAAATAAATACGTCATGGGCTTGCCACTCACCGTTTTCGTCTATTGAGAAGAGGGGTGTGACAGGTTTTGTTGGTGGCCTATGCAAGTCTGTTCTGCATGAAGTCATAAGAAATATATAACAAGAAATATGAGATTCAACAACTTTATATTCCTTGCAATTCAATTTCTGTTGAATCTATCCTAATCATTCTTCTCTATCTAAGGTGATGGATTCTCCCAGCAACCCTAGCACCAACAATGGAAGTACACCACCACCACTTATCCTTACCTTTCTACCACCTCCACCTACCATAACCGCTTCACTTACAGAACAGACGATACTTCTGAAGGTTATCAAAAGCTTACTTGAGGGTCAGCAGGCTCAAAGCATGATTTTGCAGGGGCAGACTGCTCTCCTTCAACAGAGTTTCATCCGCTTTGAAGCAGAAGTACCGGGAGTGAAATAATTTCGGGCGTTACACCCAAAGAACTTCTTAGGGAAGGAGAAACCACTTGAGGTCGAGAAATAGGAACAGGTCATTGAAGACGACCTAACCGCAGCTCAAGACCCAGAAGTGGCTTGGGTCAGAATAGCAAAACTCTAGCTTGCTGACAATGCCAGAATCTGGTGGAAGGCCGAGAAGTGCCGTCTTGAGCAGCCAATCGAGTGGAAGAATTTTCGTGATCTCTTTGATGCCAAGTATTTTCCAGAAACCGTGCACTTCGAAATGGAACAAAAATTCATCCACCTGCAACAAGGATCCATGTCGGATAAGTCAGTGGACGAGTACGGTACAGAATTTACCATGCTCAGCAGATTCGCTGCCCATCTAATTCCTACTGCCGAAATTAGTGCCAGGTGTTTCCAGCAAGGATTAGACCCTGAGATTCAAGCCTCCCTAGCAACGGGAGAATATCTAACATATGAGGCAGCTTTGAAGTTAGCATGTCGCTATGAAGCTGTCATTAAGAAGAAGGGAAGGCTACAGTCTGTCGGTATGAAACGACCCACCAATCAGATTACTGGAGGAACCTCTTCTAGGCCAACTCTCCCAGCGCCAGCTATGAGGCCAAGAGGATTATTTTCCGAGACTGAACCAAACTTCTGCATCTATTGTAAGAGGACCGGACTTCAAGTCAAGGATTGCCGTCGACCGAATGGTCTTTGTCTGATATATGGATCATTCTCACACACTATTGGAACTTGCCCACATAACCGAACTGGCCCAATTCCCACCGCTGGACCAGCTATCCAAGCTCTACCTACTCGGTTAACTCTTCCTTTAACACCTCCACGTGGACCACCTTTACCTCGTCAGCCATTGATGTACCAACATGCAAAGAGAGATGTGTAGAGACGTCAAGCTTTCACCTTCGCGGCCATGGAAGTTGAAGCTATGGGTCAAGGTAACCTTGGTAAAATTCCCTCCTAGATTTTTCAGCCATTTAAATTCTTTCATCCTGTTGGTCTTTCATCTACCTAAACATTTTCATACACTTCCAGTACAATATCAGTAGTTCTTTTACCACCGCTGTAATCAAAGTTTTCTTGAATTTGTTACAACTTCCTTGTATAAATTTTGAGAACGAAATTTTTATAAGGAGGGTTGAATGTAACGACTCTGAAATCTTAGTACGGAAATTCTTCTGTTAAAATACAGAATAGAGTTTCACAGCCTGAGCGCAAGTTATAAGTAAATTTTGTGTAAGAACAACAAGAAATAATTTGTAGCTCTTTGGTAAAACCTTGCACTACTGTGATGTAGTCCCTGTGTTCAAATCCCACCAGATTTTTTTTGATTTTCTTTTTAAACTTTTTAGAAGCCCAAAACTTTACACGTGCAATGAAAAGACAGAAAAATCAAACATGTGCAATAGGGTGTTAACACTGGCGAGAACACGTGGCTCCAATCCAACGGCCCCACTCCCAAGATCGGCCGACAGAAACCTCCTATGGGCCGGTACCGACGGGTGAACCATGGCTAAAGTGCCCCGGGCTTTGCAAACTTGCCCTTTCCCCTACCCCTAACTCCCCTGCACTGTTTGATTGCTCTGCAATCAAACAGAGACCCTTCAATTCACTATTTATCATCATTTTAATGCATTTTAATTCACCATTTTAATTCCAAAACTCTAATTCCATACTATAAATACTACCCCATGCCTTAGCCCTTCATCATTCAGAAATTCTTAGCCAAAACTCTCAAAATTTTCTAAGTACAAGTGGATGTTTCCCCAATCAGAGCAAAACTCTGTTCAAATTTTGAAATTTGAAATGAAGCAGTGCTCATGTGCAAAGCACGAGTGCGCTAGTTCCAAGAGCTCCAGCGCTCTGAAGCAGCGCTCACGAGCAAAGCATGAGTGTGCTGGCGCCAAGTGTGCCAGCGCTGAGAGTCAAAAACTCTGAGGCAACGCTTACATGCAAAGCACGAGTGCGCTAGCGGTAAAAACGCCAGCGCTAAAAACGCTAGCGCTTTGAAGCAGCGCTCACGTGCAAAGCACGAGTGCGATCGCGGTAAGAGCGCCAGTGCTTTGAAGCAGCGCTCACGGGCAAAGCATGAGTGCGCTCGCGCCAAGAGCACCAGCGCTCACGGGCAAAGCACGAGTGCGCTAGTGCCAAGTGCGTCAGCGCTGATAGTCAAAGACTCTGAGGTAGCGCTCACGTGCAAGGTACAAGAGCATCAAGTGCTAGAACTAAATATTCTCCACCGTTGGATCAAAGATCCAATGAAGATGATAAATCATCAAATTACCAGAATAAAATTCTGTTAAGGAAATACTTTTCAGAATCTTTCCGAACTAGGAAGATTGTGCTCTATAAATCAGAGCACCATTGGATCAATGATCCAATGGTGATTAAAAATCACCAAAGAACAGAACAAGTTCTGTATGGGAAAAGATTTTTCCAATCTCGTTAAAAACAAGAAGATTGCTTTCTGTAAAACAAAAGCCCTAGGATCAAAGATCCAACGGTGGGAAATATCCTCAAATCAATTAGAGAAAAGATCTCTTCAACTGATTCAACAAATCAGTTTACCCTATATAAAGGCCCCAAGACTTCAAGTCTCAAATAGAGGAACTCCACCCACAAGGTTTGAGAAATTTCAAAGAAGAGAGCAAGCTCTGAGAAGAACTTTTCTTCAAGGTAAAAAACAGAGAGATAAAAAACAACTCATCAGGGAAGAAGAACTTAGTTCTTTTTCTAGATCATAGATCTATAAGACAGAAGTCTTTCACAAAAGAGATCATAGCATCTCATCATAAAAAATGGGGGGAAAATAATTCAATTCTCTTCAGATCACAAATCCTTAAAGGCAAAGCCTTTCACAAAAAATAAGAGATTGTAACATCTCCTATAAAAATAAGGACTTTGTTCTTAAATCTATGAAACAAAGTCTCTTATAAATGAGAATTTAATTCTCAGAGCGCAGAACTGATCAAAATTTCCTAAAAAGAGACTTAGCGCTACAAATTAAAAAGAAGCGCCTTAGCGCTTTAAGACTGGCGCACAGCACTGCAGCGCTTCAATTTAAAGAAGCAACTCAGCGCTCTAAGATAGGCGCTCAGTGCCAAGCGCACCACGCGCTTCTCTCATGTGCGCTCTTTTACAAGGAGCGCTCTGCGCTCATTGACTGTCGCTCAGCGCCAAGCGCGCCACGTGCTCCTCATGTGTGCGCTACTTAACAAGAAGCGCTCTGCGCTCATTGACTGGCGCTCAGCGCTAAGCGCGCCACGTGCTCCTCATGTGTGCCTACTTAACAGGAGCGTTCTGCTCTAATTGACTGGCGCTCAGCGCCAAGAGCACTATGTGCTCCTCACGTGTGTGCTAGCACGTGGTGCTCTTTCATAAGGAGCGCTCTGCACTCATTTTCTAGTGCTCAGCGCCAAGCACGCCACGTGCTCCTCACTTGTGCGCTTTCTCACAGGAAGCGCTTTAGCGCTCTAAATCTGGCGTTCAGCGCCAAGCGCGCCACATGCTCCTTACGTGTGCGCTGAGGGAACACAACGTGTTCTTTAAATAAAAGCCTCAGAGCTATGATGAGTGCTCAGCACTCAATAAAAGACAAAAACTGTTGTCAGAATCCAAACCAATGCTCAGCATTGTTAAATGAAAAAGGACCGAGCCTAATTAAATTTCCAACATTTTAACTGAATGGCCCGAGCCCAAGTTGGCCACAGATCCCTAATTGTGCTCATATGCTCATAAATCTTTGATCTTAGTCCCAAACTTGACTACAGATCTCCCAACCGATATTGGTTCAAGGGTACATCTCTTCATACCTCTGATATATGTCGTTGTAATTTTTCAACGTATTCAGAGAGTTGACGGGTCCCGATAACCAGACATTCAACGGACTGTGGGGTCCTTGAACTCATGGATTATGATGTCCTTAAACTTTACGGACTGTGAGGTCCTTAAACTCATAGACTATGATGTCTTTAAATTTTACAGACTATGATATCTTTAAACTATGGACTATGACGTCCTTAAACTTCATGGACTATGATGTCCTTAAACTTCTGGACTGAAACGTCCCTAAACTAAAAGAATAGAGCCCAAATGCTCTTTTGTTGGATCTAAATGATCCTGTTAAGTAGATCTTAGTCTAAAATTAGACTAACGTATCCTTAACAAACGTTTAAGTTGATCTTAATCTAAAAACAAGATTAACGATCCTTAAACCTAACCCAAAAACCAAATCTAAGAAAATACGGATTTGGACTAATCCACGCCCTACGGGCGACAACATAAATTAGTCTCCGTATACAATCCACGGGCAATCAAAAATAAAACAAACACATACGACACGAAGAGACCATCTGGAGAAGGAGAAAGTGGCTACCGCAATGCGGTAGCGTAATTAATTGCAGGGGCTTGTGCCTGCAGGGAAAAGCGTTCCTACAATAAAAACCCCCTCAAACGAGGGGGAATCTGACGAAGTCTGCTACAACGGCCGCATCCGTCTAAACCTCCGATACACGGTGCCATAAATCAACTTGGCATCTTCGGAGAGGTGGATGGATAAATCCAAATAGCAACTTCCCCCAAATTCAGGCAAGACGAACCTACGCGGTTCCGTCTCCGTATTCGGCGGCGAATAGATTCTGGCACGCCCGGTAGGACATTTTTCTCTTTCCACTCCACACTTTGTGTGTCGTGTTCGCGAACGAATCACGGTTTGATATGGTTACCCCTGGATTCGAGATACTAAGATTTGGTGTCTTGCTCCGTGCAGAAAACAGAAGAGAAAATGGCTTCTAACTGCACAAACTGCAACAACTGCAACAACTCCCACTCCGTCCTCGCTGGAGGAGTGACCTATGGGCCCCAAGCGGCCTCCATCTACGCAATGCCTGTTGAACAGGTGACACAGGCCACCACGGGATTGTTTTTCGGGACCATGCTCCCACCAATGAGCTTCAATGCCCTACTGCCATTGCAAGAAGCTTCGAAGAAGTCGGTCTTTGATCGGCTTACGACTGCCGCGGCCTCTCTCAACGGGTCACCCAAATCCAGCACCTTGGTTTTCAACAGACTGGGCCAAAGCTCAGGTAGGCCCGTGAAAAAGCCTGCAATACCTGAAGGGGTTATCTTGAAACGGATATCCATCCCCGCTCCAGTGAACGAAATCATCAGAGAGGTTTCTCCTGCTAAGAGGTTGGTCTTCGCAAGACTGGCCATTCCAGTTCCTGCTCCAGACGAAGTAACCAAGGCTGCTCCCCCTGCCAAAAAGTCACTCTTTTCAAGATTGATAATTCCTTTTCAGCAGACGTCATTCTTCGATAGGCTGGCACCAATAGCGACCCCTCATCAGAGTGGGGGGGCATGAAGAAGCTCATCCAACAGCAGAGGTGGTCCCGTCTGCTCGACACGCTCGACGTCGCTACTGGCTCCGAGTGAGGAAAGATGGGGGCAATTCCCCTTCTGGATTGACTCCGCCAGCTCTAATGGTGGAAGTCAATATTGCTCAACCGGGAACAGCTTTGAACCACTCAGGAGGGTCTGCAAAAACTCTCCGACTTCCGTGCTGAAAAGATCTCCTCCACCTTTAGAGAATGCTACAAAAACAAAGATGGAGTAGCCCCCTCAGCGGCTATCCTCCAAAATTCACAGGATCTGGAGAAGGGTCCAAGACTCGGTGATCAACCAAGACTACTCCCACCAACCGAAGAAGATGAAAGTTCGGCAAGAGAAGGACTACCTTGTTGTACCACAAAAGATGTCGTCTACTTCGGTGCCCGCTGCAACGGCTCCCTCAACTTCGACCGCTCACAAAAGGGGAAGGCCGGAGAAAATTCCTGTGTCTGCGGCGAATCTCAAGGGCACTAAATCTAAAAGCCCTAAATCTGGGGGCATGGTGGTGCATACTGTTTATATGACATTCGAGAAACAGGATAGCCGTATCTCTACGGGTCATCAACCCCTCACCAGATCCGTAACAAAGGCCCAGGACCCACAATAGAAGCTCCAGGAAATGTTATCACAGATGGCCGCACTCACTGGGCCAAAAGAAAGCCCGGAGACATTGTCAGAGTAGAATCATGAACATGAAATCGATGCTGAGTTCCTTCGCAGAATCCTCGAAAAGAAAGACAGAGAGGCCGCGGAACAAGCGGCCAATATAAAAAGAATGGCGCTTTTATTCCAAGATATGGTCGGGATGATGATACAGCCGGATCCTCCAGTTGAAGACCCTCCGATTGTCCTTGAAGACGACAGAGAGGAGACATCGAACCCTCTTCCGGCTCTATCAACGGCCAAAGAGGAGACGATCTCCAAAGCCGCCCTGGATGACTATATAGCTTAACAGATACGGGCTCATCAGGCGAGCAAAGCCGCTAACCAAATCGTTAAAACTGGACGACCCTATCCAGGTTGGTACGATCAAATAAAGTACCCGTCGGGATACACGATCCCTAAATTCCATGTATATAAGGGGACGGGGAATCCACACAAGCACGTTGCTTAGTTCAGGGCTCTGTACGGCAACACCGGAGGTGACGACAAACTGCTACTTCGCCAATTTGTTGGCAGCTTATCGGAGACAGCGTTTGAATGGTACTCTGAGCTCCCGAACAAATCCGTTAAGACATTTGTAGAAATGGAATTACTGTTTACACAAAGGTTCGCAAGCGCTAGCGAACGTACCCTAATCACGGCATTGATCAACGCCAGGGTAAAGCCGGGCGAAACATGGGTTCAGTACGCGATACGGTGGCGGAATCTATGGTCGAAGTGCGAACAACGCATAGAAGAGGCTCCTGAAGTAGGCATGTTCATAGGTACCCTTGATCCGCAGGTGACCATATCCCAGTTCATGATGTTTTACAAGCCGATTATGTTCCAGGAATTGATTGACAAACTGGCCCAAATGGATCAGATGGGCCATAGACCGTCTTCCTTGAAAATGGAGCCTCGAAATGAGAAGGGGAAGGGGAAAGCAACCTTCATCGCCAATGCTCAACAGCAGACTAATGGTCCGAAACAAGTTGATCGCCAAAGTGATAGACAGCGACTCTTCAACGAGAGGCTAAAACACCCTTATTCGTTTCCTCGAGATAAGACGAGAAGACTGTTCGAGTTGGCGGTGCGCAATAGGCTCATCACCCTACCGGATCCGAAACGCCCACTGCAGCCCGATGACGTCAATAGTCCCAACTACTGCCCCTACCATCGAATAATGGGCCATCCAATCGAAGATTGCTTTGTCTTCAAAAACTGGATTGAGGACCAGTACCAGCAAGGCAAATTCGCGTTGTCAGAAAACTGGAGGATAAACCCACCACAACTACACGCTCCGAAAAATATGGACACGCTGGGGGAATCATGCTCATTTATAGAGAAAGCTCCATGGGAAGTTGTTCTTTCGACAAAAACTAAAAGAATGCTGAAGAACCTTCAAACATGTCCGGCGATTAGGTGAAAGAGCCCGCTGGAGCCCGACATTATTGAGGGGATGCTAAAGCCGCGCCCAACGCTGAAAGTTGGTGATGGTGAACAAAACATTCAAGTTATGCCTCCAAAGTCTCTAAAGAAAAAAAGAAGGCCAAGAAGCCCATCCAAACCGACGATAGCCATATAGGTCTGCAGAAATACATCGATGCACTGGAAGAATATAACCAGATGGCACGAACTCTAATCACGTTGGACGAATTCTTTAAGCATGTTCTTGAGAATGAAGATGCTGACGCTGACGAAGGAGATGATTCTTCAGAAGGGCTTGAAGACTATGTGGCGAGCTGCTACATGATCTCTCATTCGATAAATGGCAAAGAAGCTCCCGATGCAGAGAAACTGGGGGCAGATCCCAAACTGGAACTCCTAGAACCGTCAGACGAGATGATTGACGTATTCCTGAATGAGGCGCTTCGGAAAAGCAAAGCTGATCGAGAGCGTTAAATTGCTATATTTGAAAAAGCTAAATGCCGGCGGCTGGACAAAAGGGTTGAAGTACCCCAACCGAATTGAAGCTCTTCTACCGCCAGAAAAAGCAGGTTTAAGATAAGGAAGCAATTCACTAAAGCCTTGTCAATGGGAATGAAGTTGCCACCTTCCAAAGAAGACACTTCAGAAATTACATTCCCCGACGGACTAGATGCACATCCAAACTACTACTTATACCATCGGAGGATCACACACCCTACCGAGGAATGCATGGCCTTCAAGAATTGGTGGCAGGGATATGTTGCTCATCGGCAGCATTTCAAGCGAATGAAGCGCAAAACGCGTCGAGAGCAGAAGAGCACGACAGATAAGCGCAAAAGAACTTCCGGCAACTGTCACATTTTTGATTCCGAGGGATCGCAAGTTCTCACCTTCGGGAGCGATTCTGATGAAGAAATAGCCTTCGGTCCTCTCTTCAAAGAATCCATCTCCAAAACAGAAGAGATGAAGACCTGCGAGAACATTCAGCTGCGTAATCACACGTTACCCGAAAAGAATCTCGGATCCACAAATAAGGGATCGAACAAACAAGATAAAGGGAAAGAAAAAGTCCCTGAAGATATCGCCATCAATGACCGAGTCGTCGAAGAGCTGGCAGCCAAGGACCCGCCCAAGAAAAACAAGGTGGATTACAACGTTCTGACACACCTGAGGAAGATACCCTCGCAGCTAAGCATTCTCGATGCCCTTTCTGCTATCTAAAGAGGCGAGAGATTCTTTGATCATACAAGAGCCCGAGCAGTTCCAACCTTTCCTTGCCGAAGAAAAGATGAAGGACGAGCTAAAAGAAGTGCACACTCCTGACGTCAATTTCGGCGAAAAAGATCTCCTCCTCGGAATATGCGAGCACAACCGTCCCTTGTACGTCACCGGATACTGTCATGATATCAAGATAGGAAAGATCCTAGTTGATAACGGGTCCTCTGTCAACCTCCTAAATGTGAGGGTGTTAAAAGAAATCTGCATGAGCGTTCAACACCTTGCTCGGGATAAAATCACTATCACCGGATTCGACTCTCAGTTATCACGGACGCTAAGGTCTGTGATACTGACATTATGCTTTGGACTGCTCATCACTGACATCAAATTTCATGTCATTGACGCCAAGACTTGCTACAACGCTTTGCTCGGAAGGCCTTGGTTACATGAATACAATATCATCCCTTCTACACAACATCAGTGTATGAAGTATTTCAAGGATGGTCTTGAGTACACCGTAACGGGGGAGCAAAACCCATTCTCCATGAATGATGTCCGCAAATATGAGGACGCAAAGTACTTTATGCCAGACTTTGAAGACACGGAAAGATGCCATAAGCCGGAGAATAAGCAAAAATCTATCACCACTATTCCGGTCTTTGGGAGCGATACCGAATAGGAGGAAGAGATAGTCTATTCAGGACCGCCCGAATGCAACAAGCCGGGACCGTCCACCCCTATTCTGGTCTTCGGCAGCGACTCTGAAGATGAGGTTAATGCAGTATTTTCCGTTCGACCATCGATACAGACCCTCACCGGAGAAGATCAAAGCTTGCAAATCGCGATGGTTCCGCGACAGCATTACAGAGAGCTCGACGCACTTGATACCTATAGTGTGCAAGAACTGCAGACGTTCTACGTCCCTCCCAGGCGAAGTGATGAAAATGCGATCCTCTTTTATCGATCCGTAGAAAATAAAGTGGAGAAAGAAATCTGTCATGGTGCCGATTCTACGCTTGACAGGCTCCAGCCTACTCATCTGCCCAGATGCTATACGGAAGGATTAAAAAGACCGTTGAGGCGCCAAGGCGTACCCTGTTGGCTATAGTGCCCTCAAGGCAATTATCATAGTCATGGACTTGTGATTATGATGATTGAGTGAGGATCTATACAGATAAAGCAGTCTTACTCAAGATGATAGTATGCTATCTGGTTTGTCTTTATCATCATGTACGTGTTGATAGAGCCCATAGGATTCTTTCTTGACAGCCAGCATTATGATGGCGATCATATATGTGGGAGCTGGGGTCTATAAGCATATCCTTAAATGTCCTTAGTTGTAGGAGTATCGAGACCGGGCATCGATACTCCAGTGTAGACTAGTGTATACTGATCGAGACCCCGACGAGGGGCGGTGGCCAGGTCTCACAAGCCATTGGTGTTAGTTTGTTCACCAAAGATAGTATACAGGTGCTCATTGGGTTATGAGTACACTGGATGGACTCGCCGGGAACCTGCTAGTTCGTATTATACCTATTGTCAGATAGCAGTTCCCAGGTGACATGTGTACAGCTTAGTCTGTCGATCTGAGATCGTCATTTGTCTCGTGTGAGTTCCCACTGTGATTTGATTACTACCCTACCACGGCTCAAAGGATTCGTGCAAACAGGTTTTAGTTGGGTACAGTCCCGAGCTACATGGAGGCAGTGATCGGATCATCGGGGATTCGTCTCTCTCGGTATTAGGGGTTGATGTCGCGTTGTGTACGGATGGCCATCACCATAAATCCGTGGCCACGGTGGACGAGAATTATCGATCCAGGATCGATAGTTTCTCAGGCGGTGATGGGTTTCATACCGACACTAAATATCGAGTTGTTGGGGGTCTGACTTTATCCACCCCCTAGACTCGATATGCGATACTATTAGACGAACAGACCGGACTGTGCAGATATTGTCACTGACTGGCTCAGTAGGGGTTCAAGATGAGTTTGCTCGTCGGCCTCCCTTTCGCTCAATACCTGGGTAGCCGTTACGTACAGCTAGTGCCGCTGACGTGCTTGTGGTTAAACTCACTGCCAGCGTATTGACGAGTCTTTAGAGTCCCACACAGTGGGTTTTCACGGCTCAGGCGATATGGTGTACATGGCGTATGTTGGTACATACGGGTGTCCAATTAAATATGTGCACTTGCTGCGCAGACTTTAATAGGACGGTTGATAATACTAGCGGCTTAGGATTAAGCCAGTTTATTAAATCAGGTTTTGATTTAATAATTTACATATGTATTTATATATATATGTATTCTAGTATTATTGTTCGTTATTTTTTCTCTTGGCTATTCGTATTTTTGTACGAATACGCGTTTATGTATTTCGATACATGTACCGAGAAGTATTCCGTATTTTATACGGAATAGCTTCTAGAAGATTTGCCACCTCATTATTGATTTTCGTTTTTAGAAAAATCATTTGTCTTCATAATGAGGTGGAGGGTGTGAGGTGGCACAAGCATGGGTTTGTGCATGTTCATGGCATGGAACAAAGTATGGTTGCTATTATTTTATTTGTAAATAGAAAATTGAGTTTTTATGATGGGGGAGAGAGAGGGGGCCGGCCAATTTTTTGATGGGGCTCATTTAATTTGGTTTTAATTAACATTACACACTTGCTCTCTCTCACCCTCTCATGCATCAAAAATAACTTAGCCAATTTCCTTAGTTCATGCCAAAGTATCCTCACTCCATTCATTTTCTATGGATGCTCTCTTGAGCTCAAGGGTAGAGAGAAAAACATAGTGACACACTACTACACCCCCACTTTCCATCGCTAGCGACTTTGGAGCATCGGTTGCCTCGTTCGACGAGGTTGGAGTTTGCACCGTTTCTCTCTGGTGGATCATCGGTGATCGAGGAAGACCGGCAACCAAACCACATTAAAGGATCACTAGGAGCTTGGAAAGAAGACCGAAGGACACGGATCAACTCGGTATAACGATTCTAACTCTTAGATTAGCTAGCTAGTTTAGGGTTTAAGGTCGATCCGTAAATTGGGTAACGGTAGCGCCGGTTTAATAAATTTTTGTTCCGCGTTTTGGCCGCGTTTCGATGGTCGGGGCACTGCCGCAACCCTTCATGGTATCAGAGCCACCCTTTAAACCCCTTACTAGCTTGTTTAAACGTGCTTAAAAGATTGATCGACGGAAATTGCCAAAATCACGATTTCATTTTTGTGTTTTCTGTCGATTTTCAAAAGTGTTCAAAAAATTATTTCCAGAGGCTTAAAAATCCATGCAGGCAATTTTAAGGGTACAGAAAAAATTTGAGCTCCTGAAGCCTCCAAGTCGCCGCGGAACCGCCGCACTTACCCCCTATTGGCGGCGGTTCCGCGGCCATTTAGCGGCGACGGGCTTCAAAAATTTTCCTGTATTCCCCAGACTTGGAATTGTGATTTTTGACATATACTGTCTTGGCCCAGGTTTCAGTGAAGTGTTGATTTTTCTATTGGGGCCAATTTGGAATTTAGTCGATCGATATTTTAAGTGTGCGTTTAACAGTACATACATTTCTATCTGCGACCGTGAATATCATTTGATCGGTAAACCTGTCTAACTGCTATATGTTCTTTTAGACGAGTTTGCGAACGTGGCATTCACGTTGATGTTCTGTGTTGTGCTGTGATGTTGGTTGGATCGTCGTTGTGGATAGCTATGGTGCAATGCTAGTACAGTTTAATTTCATTTGTACATTTGATATTGTGGGGTGAGCGTCCGACATGTGGACTGCCGTCACTGCCAGTTTGTATATTATTCTTTTGGGGCACGACCGGGATGAGGTCGATGTCACTCTTGTATATTATTTTCTTTTCTGTACTAGGATTACCCCGCGGTGGGGTGCACGAATAGCCGGATTCTAGAGGGCAACGGGTCCGCATCTCATGGCGTTAGGACGGAGGGGACCTTACTCTAGAATTGGCGGGCTGTTCGCCGCACTCGTAAGGGGGTATAGGTTGACCCAGGAGGGGTGCCCAAGTTTCCGGATTCCGTGAAGTGCTGGGTGGTCCATTCACGTTGCTGAAGGGGGATGCCACACTTCTGGTTTTGGCGGGTAACTTGCCGCGTTTGTAGGGGTCTAGGTTTCATTGCACAGGCTATCCACACGACAGGGAACGTCGGGTCTCACTTGCGGCTCAAGTGAAACCCGGGGCTCCAGATTATCTACCATTCTGTATTGCTTCTGTGATGTTGATTTATATCATGCCTGGGACGAATGTTATATATATATTTATATATACTAGTAGATGTTGTATATGTTTTGCACCCGCGCTAGCCCAGTCCCCGCTCTGTCATTAGTTAAGTAACCTAACGGGTGATGATGGGACCCAGTGGCGAATGCGGATGGCATATACGTACTTGTTATTTTCGTTCTTTTTGGTGTGATTAATTGATGGGACTGCATTGATTCTTATCAATGCAAGGATAAAACAAACCTATATATGATGTTGTTGGAACTAAGTTTTTTAAAACCTGACATTACAGACGTTCTCATTTGCTTTGCACAGTGGTATTCAGTTTGGAATATCCTGCACCTCATTCGACGAGGCAAGGGCCGAGATCCCTTCATCGGGAGTGACCCCTTGAGTAAAAGTTTGCGTCAACGTAATAACTTCACTATAGTCGATTACTTTTGCTTTGAATCGTAGTATTCAGTTTGGGATATCCTGCACCCCATTCGACGGGGAAAGAGCCGAGATCCCTTCACCGGGAGTGACCTCTTTAGCAAAAGTTTTCGCCACTATATATTTATAAAACCGCTTGGATTCCTTCAACGATATCAAGTTCATTACATTAAAGGTTTTTCGCCAAAAACCATTTGTAGCCCTCCGTCATTTCTTACAGGTATTACTTAGTATTCATGCTGTGTATGTTGACCTCTGTCAAGGCACAGTGCTTGGTAGCTGGTAATGCATGTTTGTTGCATAGATATGCGATTATTTAGGACAGTCGCATGGTCATGTTGACCTCTGTCAAGGGCTCGTGCGGGTGGGTCTAAGTTAATCCAGGACAATGACGGGTTGAACTTGACTTGCGACTTATGATATGTTGACCTCTGTCAAGGTCATAAGCCGCTTAGGGTAAAAATTATATCGGGAGTTTCAAACATACAGGAAACTTGCCAGGCTTGCGCATACCTTCTGGAGTGTGGTGACTTGAGTGGCTTCCATCAAGTTATCATGCAATGATAGTTGGGTCCCGATTCCTACTGATGAGTAGGATTACTCCTCGGGTAATTCCGACTAATTCTCTTTTTTGGGTTTGGAGGAGAATTCGAGGAAACAGTGGGAGCCATCCAGATTAGACAAAATGATTAACTATTCTGATCTAGGTTAGAGTGCACGCTGAGTGTTTCTTCTCTCTCTCTCTGTGGCTGCGACTTTGACCCGACCTTTGACTAAAACTCATAAAACCAAGTTGACCGAACCTTCTTAAAACACTATGGATTTTGGAATGTCACGGTGTCGCATACATCATTGCCACTTCTATATCACCTTTGCATTTCTCCATAACACCCCGTATTACTACGAACATCCACTTCCATTGGATAAATCCATCGTATAGTTACATACGAACTCGAAGGAACTTTTTCGAGGATAGATTCTTGTTCTGGAGAGATTGAATAGGATTATTCGGTTGTCTTTTCTCTTTACCTTCTCTCAGGTTGTGAGGGCTCCTAGGATTAGGAGAGGGTACACCTATTGAGCTTATTGGATAGTCTTCCTCCAGACCATAGGCAGGTGCTGAATGGTAGGGAAGGAAGAAAACCAACAAGCTTAACTGTGGTGTACAGAAGGTAATAAGTAAATACATATAAAGGGATTAGAATAATGGTAAAGGAAATTGCGATCACCATCATTCACGACAAAGACCGCGTATATCCCTTCCACTCTTACATCCACTTTGCTTTTCTCTAGAACACTCCGTATCACTATGGATATCCACTTCCATTGGATAAATCCATCGTATAGTTACATACGAACTCGAAGGAATTTTTTCGAGGATGGATTCTGGTTCAGGAGAAATAGAATAGGATTATTCAAATGTCTTTTTCCATTACCTTCTCTCAGGTTGCGAGCGCTCCTAGGATTAGGAGAGTACACCCATTACGCTTATTGGATAGTCTTCTTCCAAACCTTAGGCTGGTGCCGAAAGATAGGGAATGAAGAAAACCAATTAGCGTAAAAGTGGTGTATAGAAGGTAATAAGTAAAGACATAATAAAGGGATTGCAGAGAGGGCAGGCAAGTATATGGTTCCTGTCGTGAATCAGGATAGTGGAAGAGGCGTTACTAGGAATACCAGTTAACCCCTTTTGAAACATTTTCATGTTTCAGTTTCACTGTGCGATGTTAATTGAAAACTGTTTTCCCAATTGGAATCTAACTCCAGGGTATGTATTTACCAGATCAGTTTCTTACATCTGCATGTTATTACGGATGGTGAGTGGGAGTAAGATATTGGGAAATTGGGTGATTAAATCCTCATTATATCGGAATTCGTTGTAATTGGTGATATTTGAGGAAATCATCTGGATTTTGCTGGATGGCAAATATTTGGTTTTGAATATCCGTTGTTATGCACCAATTTCAAACTGATATATCTGTACATTTATTTTATAAAGTGAGATATAAATTTTTGATATTATGTCTGTGACATTTACCTATATCAGCAGGTGATTAGGTAAGGTGCATTCAACAGCGGTGTAATTCTTCTTAACCATACTACAGTTTTTCAACCTACGACACGCGGGGTTTGAGTTGTTGAACTCAGGGGACTTATACAAAGTATTGTATGTTGTCCAGTGTCCATTAGGACAATGGGGTTCGTACTCGCACTGTATTCTGTTTACTCATAACTTCTCTGATTCTAGACATGTATTTCTTTGAAATGCAAGGTTCAGATTTTGAGAAGTTATAGGTATAAGAATAAAGTAGAGAACTATTTATTGTAAGTATCAGGATTCATCGAGGAAGTCGAAGATGTAGACACTTGTGTTTGGTATTCTATTGATAGTAATAGTTTTGAGAACTTGCTTCTCTTTCGGGTTACTCATATATGGTTGCACTCCTAGATGAGTAATGCCGATTGTCCTCTTTCCATTTGTTTGATATGCACTGGAGACGGCTGCATGATTTTGAATCTGGTTTCAAATTAGATTAGTTCTTTTGTTTCTATATTAGATTTATATAGAATCAATTTATATCTTAACGATGTTAAGGTATAGGAAGTTGTCCGGCTGATGCTTAAAACCAGAATCCGGATAAACTTGAGGCACGTTTCAGTAATGGCAGTTTATGGGTTATCCCGGGCTTTGACGAGGGTTAACTTTCTACCATCAGAAAGATCAGTATTTATATTGTTCTTGACTCGCCACAGTTTTAGTAAAATGTATTTTTTTAGAAAAACAAAAGTGGGAGTATGGTAGAACTGGAAGTGATTCCAGAACCACTGACGATCCCTGAGGATTTAATAGAACTTAACGATTCAATTAGTTTCGACGTTCCATTAGCCACTCCGCAGATTTTGGTGGGTAACCTCAGGCACCCGAGAGGTACTTCGGTCTTCTCAGAGATGGTGACAGAGAGGTTATTGTTTACCCAGACGTGCCATTGCTGCTGTTCTAGACTATAAGACCCGGCAGGAGGATGAGTATAGTGTCATTCTAAACTAGCTTTAGAAGTGCACGTGTATATGACTCTGCTATAGGGTTGTTGTAGTCAGTGGGAGCAGCGGAAGCATAGTAGGCAAATAGCTTATGTCTATTTATAGATTAAAGCAGGAATAGCGGAAATAGATCATCTATTTTTGATGTGACAGTCATAGGTCTTGACCTCATCAGAATAGGAGATGGATCTGGTAAGAAGGTAGTAGAGAGTGATGTTCAGGTATTGGGATGACATGCACTTGATAGTTTTCACTATTGTGGTTGTCACAAAGTAGTTTCACTACATAGGATATAGAAATAATATCAAGTTTCCTGGTTACTAGATCTATGTTTTTAGATCTAGATTTGGGAAGTATCCAAATTTAGGTACTTTGACATTAAATGGACGACTCCTGGCATGGTGGTTTACCTGCAGGTGATGGAGTAAACCTCTCTAAAGGTGTCTTACAGACTAATGGGGAGAGGGTTCTACATGATTAGCATATCACTTGCTTAGGCAATTGATTTAATCATGAAATGTCAAGTACCACACCAGATATTTTTTTGCACTAGCTGCAATAAACATATATTAATCCAATCCTGGAGAAACATCGGGAAGCAGTTTATGAACATAAGTGAATGTTCTCGGGATATGGTAACGGCAGCCTCCTTCAGGAGACGGTTATCATATCAGGCTTCTAAGGTGACCTGGATGACAGAGTGACTGTCAGAGTTATAGTTTTCCCTCTTTTGAGGGACAATATGTTGGACAGGTGGTCGAAGTGAATACTGAGGAATGGCGTGGTGCAGAATACTGATTAAATTCAGTGGACGATACAATATAAGAAGTTTTCTGGATTTAGAGTTCATTTGTGAACTGGGTCCCATCAGATATCCAGACAATTTCTAAGACGGGTATTGCTCATTTCGGGAGATAGCTTTCTCCGCGAAGTTGAGATATAGAGAGATACAGAAAGAAACATTGGAGCGGATCCACTCACTGAGGCTATTTCTCGAACGCAATCATTTTCGCAAACGGGCTTTGCGAAACTGATTAGTAAAGAAGTTGGGTGCTCGGTATCTCACGGGCTGTGAGTATGCGACATCGCAATAATTGGCCTTAAGTGCAAGTAGAAGATTGTTGGCTATAGTGCCCTCAAGGCAATTATCATAGTCGTGGACTTGTGATTATAATGATTAAGTGTGTACCTATACCGATAAAGTAGTCTTACTCAAGATGATAGTATGCAATCTGGTTTGTCTTTATCATCATGTACGTGCTGATAGAGCCTATATGATTCTTGCTTGACTGCCAACATTATGATGGCGATCATATATGTGGGAGCTAGGGTCTATAAGCATATCCTTAAATGTCCTTAGTCGTAGGAGTATCGAGACCGGGCATCGATACTCCAGTGTAGACTAGTGTATACTGATCGAGACCCCGACGAGGGGCGGTGGCCAGGTCTCACAAGCCATTGGTGTTAGTTTGTTCACCTACGATAGTATACATGTGCTCATTGGGTTATGAGTACACCGGACGGACTCGCCGGGAACCTGCTAGTTGGTATTATACCTATTGTCAGATAGCAGTTCCCAGGTGACATGTGTACATGTTAGTCTGTCAACCTGAGATCGTCATTTGTCTCGTGTGAGTTCCCACTGTGCTTTGATTACTACCCTACCACGGCTCAAAGGAGTTATGCAAATAGGTTTTAGTTGGGTACAGTCCCGAGCCACATGGAGGCAGTGATCGGATCGTCGGGGATTCGTCTCTCTCGGTATTGAGGGTTGATGTCGCGTTGTGTACGAATGGCCATCATCATAAATCCGTGGCCACAGTGGACGAGAATTATCGATCCAGGATCGATAGTTTCTCAGGTGGTGATGCGTTTCATACCGACACTAAATATCGCGTTGTTGGGGGTCTGACTTTATCCACCCCCGTAGACTCGATATGCGATACTCTTAGACGAACAGTATGGACTGTGCGGATATTGTTACTGACATGCTCAATAGGGTTTCAGGATGAGTTTGCTTGTCGGCCTCCCTTTTGCTCAATACCTGGGTAGCCGTTACGTACAGCTAGTGCCGCTGACGTGCTTGTGGTTAAACTCACTGCCAGCGTATTGACGAGTCTTTAGAGTCCCACACAAAGGGTTTTCACGGCTTAGGCGATATGGTGTACATGGCGTATGTGTTAGTGTATATGCCCTAGGGGCCATTATTGTATCATACTTGTATGTATATTACTTAATGGTAGCTTGGGATATTCACAGTTGTATATACAGTCTTGCTAAAAATGGTAGTATGCTACTTGGTTTGTGTCTACTTTAATATGTGCATATGTTTCTTGTAACGTATCACTTATACATATTAGTAGAGCCCATAGGATCTTTGCTTGATTACCAGCGTTGTGATGGCAGTCACACTAGTGGGGGTTGGGTAGTCTATAAGCAACATCCTATACTTGTCCCTAGTCGTAGGATTATCGAGACAGGGCATCGATATTCCGGAGTAGACTAAGTGTGTACGCTTCTCATCCCAGTTAGGGAGATGGTCTGTCCCACAGCCGTCAGTACGTAGTACTGGAGATAGTATACAGGTGCTCGTTAGGTTACGGGTACACCGGACAGGACTCGCAGGGGAACTGATTGGTTGGTATTATACCCGTCGTCAGTTAACAGTTCCCAGGTGATATGAGTACATCATAGTCCGCAGACTTTACACTGCTACTTCGCCTCGAGTGTGTCCCTCTGTTCTTAGATTTCTACCCTACCACGGCTCAAAGGAGTCGTGCAAACAGGTAGCAGTTGGGTGCAGTCCCGAGCACTTGGAGGCAGTGGCGGTTAGACAGGATTCGTCTCTCCCGGTATTGGGAGTTGATATCGCGCTGTGTCAGAGAGCCATTACGCAAAGTCCCTGGCCAGGGCAAGCGAGATTTACTGGTACGTTCCAGTAGTTTCTCAGGGTGTAATGGGCTACGCTCCGACACGACTTATACCGCTATTAGGGGACTGACGCTTTCCGCCCCTAGGCTCGATATGCGATAGTCTTAGACGAACAGACCGGACTGTACGGAGATTGTCACATCAGGCTCAGTAGGAGTTCGGATGGTTTTCCTCATCGGCCTTCTTATCGACATCTACCTGGGGACCGTTACGTACAGCTAGTGCCGCTTGTGGTCTGTGGTTAAACCCACTGCCAGAGTAGTGTCGAGTCTTTAGAGTCCCACACAGAGAGTTTCCCTGCTCCAGGCGAAACGATATAGAGGTCGTATGGTTTTACGACAAGGGTTCGGACGCATACGTGTCTTTACACACGTACGACGATCGGACAGTTTTTACTAGCCGGCTTTGGTTTAAGCCAGATTCTAGTATCGGGTTATTGGATTTATACAGTCTAAAGGTTTTTCGTGTTTTCACGGATTGGTGGGGCGTTGTCGTAATTTTCCGGGAAGCTTCTAGAAGCATGGTGACTTGGAGGGTAAGGTGGCATTAGCATTAATTGATTTTGTGACTCATGAGATGAATCATTCAAGTGAGTTAATGAAGCATTTATTGCTTAATGACTCACTTGATGATTCATTGCACATATTCAATGAAGCATGATGATAATGCATTTGAATTATTCATTTGATAATTCTTTATGCTTCATAATATATTAGAAGTGAGAAACAATT
Source organism: Agapanthus africanus (assembly GCA_030015575.1). NCBI lineage: Eukaryota > Viridiplantae > Streptophyta > Magnoliopsida > Asparagales > Amaryllidaceae > Agapanthus > Agapanthus africanus. The sequence goes on along the minus strand of JASDDO010000010.1, from coordinate 28,019,837 downwards.
TCAATTCATTCTCATCATCACCTTCTCTCTCCTAATGTTCTCTCATTCTTGAAACCCTAACCCTAACCTCTCATGTGTTGGGATCAAGGGTTAGCTAGACTAATACATCCATAACCTCACTCTATATCCCCTAGGTAGCTTAGATTAGCACTTTGAGCAACCTAGTTATCTCAAGTTAGAGGTTAAGCTTGGAGTAGGAGCTCTCGGGTGGATCGTCTTTGACTCGAGGAGGCCGTTGAGGTGCCGATGTTCCAAGGAGTCTATGAGGAGTGGAGGACCGCGATGAAGACCCGAAGGACAAGTAACGTGAGGTATAACTTCGAATCCGAGTAGTTAAACCTTTCATAGTTTGCTAGTAACGGTTTATAAACGATTCATGCGCTCAAGTCCGTGTTACGAAACTTTGATAATCGTTTTTCATATATTCCGTCTCCCCGCAAGTTCGTGGGGTGCGTAACATGGACTTACAGTGGTATCAGAGCCAACTAAACCATTACTAGCTTGTTAGCAACTAATTAGAAGTTCGATCGACGGAAAACACGAAAACAAAACCCTAGAACCCTAACAGTTTCTGTAAATTTTAAACGTGTTTAAATTTTTTTTGATATGCCTTAAAATTCACAGCAGGGTATTATAAGAGTTCTGGGAAAATACGAGAACACAACTCGGCAAGACGGTCGCGGAACCGCGGCCAAATGGTGCTTTTGGCCGCGGATCCGCCGCCGAGTTGACTCGGAGTTTCACAGTAATTCATTGTTTCTGGTGTTTTGTTTTCCTGTATGTTCTGTTTCTACCCAGGTTACTTCAGTGCAGGTTTTCTTTTGGGGTAGACACGGATAAAGGTTCGCGATCGATGTTCTAAGTTATTTGCTAATTGGGTTTTTATCTGTAATGTTTAATGTGTTCGTAAACCTCCCCTAACTGCTAGTATGTCGGTTGGCAGGGGGTTGCATATTTCTGTAATGTTTACTGTTTGTGTATATGGACTTCATTGGAGTGTTGTGATGATTAGCCGGGGTTTGAGATGGGTTTAATATTCATTCATTCGATGTAAATGTAATATGATGTAATATTCTTTTGCGGGGCGCATCCAGGTTGCGGTTGTAGCCACCGTTGTATTATTTCTTTTTACTGTTTTTGCTCCTAGGATAGACCCAAGGCGGGGTACACAAACTACAGGGTATTTTGAAGTGTTTAGTGGCTTACTCACTTTGTTGAGGGAGACCGCTTCACTTCGGGTACTTGGCGGGTAGTTTGCCGTACCCGTAGGGGTCTAGGGTGGGGTAATGGCTATTCATCACTACTGTGTAATCCGTCTTTTATTGCAGGCTCAAAGCAAATGTGGATTGCTAGTAAATCCAATAAAGTTCATCAGTGATCTGGAATGCTTATTATTGCATCTGACGAATGTTCAATATCTATATATGATAGCTATTATACGTCACTTATGTTTTACACCCGTGCTAGCCCAGCCCTCGCTCTGTCTTTAGTTAAGTAACCTAACGGGTGATGACGGGACCCCGTGGCAAATGCGGATGGCATAATAGGACGTGGTATTTTCGTTGTTTTCTGCAATGATAGGATAAAGATGGGACGCATTATTATAATACAAAGAAAATAAACCATAGTTTAATCGTTGGAACAAATTTAAAAGAAACCACTCGGTTATTTTAAAAAGATCAGAATTTTTAAATTGCGGAGTTTTAACCACTCCTTTTAAAAAGTATCAGGTTCCTTCGATTATATCAAGTTCACCACGTTCACGGTTTTGCCAAAACCATTCGTAGCCCTCTGTCATTTCATTTGGATATTCAGTAGTATTCAAGCTATGCATTTGACCAACGCCAGGGCATAGTGTTTGGTAGTTGCTGGGGTATTTCATTTGTTGCATAGATAGATGTGTTAGTTTGGGACAGTCGTATTATCATTTGGCCAACGTCAGGGATATGTACGGATGGGTTCAAATTAACAAGGACAATGATGGGTAGAACTTGACATGTGACTTATGACATTTTGACCAATGCCAAGGTCATAAGAGCATGGGGCAAAAATCCATATCGGGAATTTCTAAAGAAACTGAAATTTGCAGAGAGAGCATACCATTTTGGAGTTTGATGAATGTTGGTAGGATTCCTTCAACATTATCATACGATGATATTTTGGATCCCGATCCTACTGTGAGTATATACTACTTATCAGGAGATTCGTCACTTAACGATCAATGCTATAAACCAAGTAGGTGTCTAGAAAGGTGTCAGCAGGGTTACGGCCCCAGAGAAAAGAGGTTATTTAATTAAGGAACTTCGCGAAAGCGTTGGAAAATCTCCCTCGAAGTATCGACACTGACCTGGCTGAACGGTTAAGTAAGAATTGTACGGTGAGAATAGTCCTGGCTAATTCTTTTTTTATGGTTTGAGGAGGGATTTGAGAAACAGTGGGAGCCATCCTGTTTAGATAAATTAAAAACCATTCTAAACTTGCAAGAGCATCATGCTAAAATGTTTTCTTCTCTTTCTCTTAATTGCAGCGACTTTGTGACCACGACTAGGTTACATCTAGATAATAAATTGACTGAATCTTACTTATATGAGTGGCAAAAGTCTGTCCAGATGTCCATTGCCTATGACAAGCTGGACCACCCTATTACTACTCAAGATCCCGCCGTCCCAGGTCCAGTTTATACTGTCGCGGATATGGATATCCGTCAGACAAGGGAAAAAGATAAAGCGAAAGCTAAGTGCCTCATGTTAGCTTCAGTTGATGGTGTATACCAGAAGCAGCACGAGAAGATGGACTTAGTTTCCATCTTTCTCCATAACAAAGATTTATATGGAGAGCAATCTCATATCGCAAGATATGAGACCTCGAACGAATTAATTCAAGCGAGGTTGGCTGACGGGTCATCTGTAGGGGACAACGTCCTTACAATGACTAGCTGTATTGATGAGCTCCAGGACCTGGAGACCGCGTTGGGAAACGAGTCAGATACTGACTTGATTCTACAGTCTCTGCCTCCTACCCTGAAGGAAACCAGGGAAGTAGAAGGAAAGAGAAGGGCAAAAGTTTCGGGACTGGATATAGTAAAAGAGGGACGTTCCTATTGTTACAGGAATGAACATTGGCAGAATGATTGCAGGGCTAGTAAAGCCAGTAGCCAGGATTCGAAGCATGTTGTGGCTTCAGCCTCAAGTGTATTTGTTATTGAGAATTGTTTGTCAATTAACTCTACTTCCTGGGTACTAGATACCGGAGCAGGATCTCATATCTGTAATTCAATACATGCTTTGAGAAACTGTAGAGTTATAAAGGTAGGTGATTGGTCTCTCAGAGTTGCAAACGGAATGAGCGTGGACGCTGAATCCGTGGGAGAATATCGCCTAGGTTTGACAAGTGGGCATATATTGATTCTACGTAACTGTTTGTATGTACCTAGTATGACATGTAATATCATATCAGTGTCCCCACTTTCGAGAGAGGGATATGATTTTACATTCGTAAGCGATGTAGTTAACTTCCACCTAAATTAAGTTTTGATTGGGTCCGGTACATTAGATAACGGTATATACGTATTAAGTTAAGCTCAGGTTTTCAATATCCAGAACACACTTAAAAGAAAGTCTCCAGAAATAAATCAGGCTTTCTTATGGCATTGTAGACTAGGTCATATCAATGAGAGAAGGTTGACTAAGTTACATAGAGAAGGATATTTGAATCCGTTCGAATATCAATCTTATGCTACTTGTGAATCTTGTCTCAAAGGAAAGATGACAAAGACTCCGTTCACTGGACACGGAGTAAGAGCAAGCAAGCTCTTAGGACTCGTACATAGTGACGTATGCGGTCCAATGTCTACACATGCACGAGGTGGTTATTCCTACTTCATTACTTTTACGGATGATTTCTCTAGGTATGGATATGTCTTCTTAATGAAGTATAAATCCGAGGCCTTTGAGAAATTCCAAGAGTATAAGAATGAAGTAGAAAACCAAACCGGCAAAAGTATCAAGACACTGAGATCTGATCGAGGTGGTGAATACTTGAGTGCCGAGTTTCTGGGTTACTTAAAAGAGAATGGAATTCTCTCTCAGCTTACTCCTCCATACACACCACAGCATAACGGTGTATCGGAGAGACAGAACCGAACCTTATTAGATATGGTACGTTCCATGTTGAGTAACGCTGAGTTACCGCGATCATTCTGGGGATATGCGCTAGAATCAGCGGCATATCTTCTAAACAGGGTTCCTACCAAGACAGTGCCTACCACCCCATATCATATGTGGAGTGGGAAAAAACCCTATCTTCAGTATCTGAAGATTTGGGGATGTCCGGTTTTTGTTAAAAAACAGTATGCGGACAAGCTCGAGGCACGATCAGTACAGTGTAAGTTTGTGGGATATCCCAAGAACTCCAAGGGGTATCTGTTCTATAACGCAGAGGAACAAAAGGTTTTTGTTTCTCGTAATGCCCATTTTTTAGAACAGCAAGTTTTAGAAAAGGATACAAGTGGGAGCGAAATAGAACTGGAAGAAATTCCAGAACCACAAACTACAACTGAAAGTATGGTAGAACCAGTAGTTCAAGAAGAATTGGACATTCCCACACCCCTCCGCAGGAGTAGTAGGCCGTCTCATCCGCCTGAGAGATACTACGGTTTTCTCATAGATGGGGATAGAGAGGATTGTGTCATTGATGAAGATGACCCTACTAGCTTCCAGCAAGCCATTCAGAGCGGTGACTCAGTAAAATGGCTGGATGCAATGCGGACCGAAATGGAGTCCATGTACACTAACAAAGTATGGACTTTGGACATTGCTCCAGATGGGGTAAAACCCGTAGGATGCAAATGGATCTTCAAAAAGAAGATTGGTGTAAATAGACAGGTTGAAACCTATAAGGCTAGACTTGTTGCAAAGGGTTTCCGTCAAAGACCTGGTTTGGACTATGACGAAACCTTTTCTCCAGTGGCTATGCTTAAATCTATTCGGGTCTTTCTTGCTATTGCTGCCTTCCACGATTATGAAATCTGCAGATGGACGTAAAGACGGCCTTTCTAAATGGTAATTTGGAAGAGAGCGTCTATATGGATTAACCAGAGGGATTCATTCAGAGTGGGATCAGCGGTAAAGTATGCAAGCTGCTTAAGTCCATTTATGGAGTAAAGCAGGCATCGCGGAGTTGGAACATCTATTTTGATGATGCTGTCAAAGAATTCGACTTTATCAAAAATCCAGATAAACCTTGCATATACAGTAAGATTGTAGGGAGAGCTGTAGTATTCCTCGTCTTGTACGTGGATGACATTCTCCTAATAGGAAATGATATTCCTATGTTACAGTCAGTCAAAAGATTCTTGTCACATAAATTCTCCATGAAAGACCTGGGTGATGCCACCTACATTCTGGAGATCCGGATCTATCGTGATAGATCAAAGAGGATGTTGGGACTTTCGCAGTCCAGGTATATAGACACCATAGTGAAGAGATTCAGTATGGATGATTCTAAGTGCGGTAATCTACCGGCTTGTCACGGAATCACCCTCTCCAATAAGATGTCCCCCAAGACTGATTTGGAAAGGGATCGCATGTCAATTATACCCTACGCTTTTGCGGTAGGCTCTATAATGTATGCGATGTTATGTACCAGACCAGATGTAGCATACGCATTGAGCGTTGTAAGCCGGTATCAGGCAAACCCAGGGGAGAATCACTGGATAGCAGTAAAGAACATTCTCAAGTAGCTAAGGAGGACTAAAGATATGTTCTTGGTGTATGGTGGAAAAGACCTCCAGATTGAGGCCTTTGCCGACTCCGGCTTCCAGAGTAACAAAGATGACTCCAAATCCATGTCGGGTTATGTCTTTACCTTCAATGGAGGGGCGGTCTGTTGGAAGAGTTCTAAACAGGAGACCGCTGCTGATTCAACGATGGAAGCAGATACATAGCTGCTTGCGATGCCACAAAAGAAGCTGTCTGGATGAAGAAGTTCCTCACAGAACTTCAGGTGGTTCCTACCAGTGTTGATCCAATACCTTTGTATTATGACAACAACGGCGCTATAGCTTTAGCAAAGGAACCCAGGTCCCATCAGAAGTCCAGACACATCTTAAGGCGGTACCACCTGATCAGGGAGATCGTAGATCGCCGGGAGATCGAGGTGAAAAGAGTAGAGACAGAGAATAACATTGCTGATCCATTCACAAAGGCCCTTCCTCAGACACAGTTCGAGAGGCTATTCGAGATGATAGGTCTACGATATTCCAGCTCATGGCCCTAGTGAAAGTGGGAGATTGTTAGTGTATATGTCCTAGGGGCCATTATTGTATCATACTTGTATGTATATTACTTAATGGAAGCTTTGGATATTCACAGTTGTATATACAGTCTTGCTAAAAATGCTAGTATGCTACTTGGTTTGTGTTTACTTTAATATGTGCATATATTTCTTGTAACGTATCACTTATACATATTAGTAAAGCCTATAGGATCTTTGCTTGATTATCAGCGTTGTGATGGCAGTCACACTAGTGGGGGCTGGGTAGTCTATAAGCAACATCCTATACTTGTCCCTAGTCGTAGGATTATTGAGACAGGGCATCGATATTCCAGAGTAGACTAAGCGTGTACGCTTCTCATCCCAGTTGGGGAGATGGTATGTCCCACAGCCGTCAGTACGTAGTACTGGAGATAGTATACAGGTGCTCGTTAGGTTACGGGTACATCGGACATGACTCGCAGGGGAACTGATTGGTTGGTATTATACCCATCGTCAATTAACAGTTCCCAGGTGACATGAGTATAGCATAGTCCGCAGACTTGACACTGCTACTTCACCTCGAGTGTGTCGCACTGTTCTTAGATTGCTACCCTACCACGGCTCAAAGGAGTCGTGCAAACAGGTAGCAGTTGGGTGCAGTCCCAAGCACTTGGAGGCAGTGGCGGTTAGACATGATTCGTCTCTCCCAGTATTGGGAGTTAATATCGCGCTGTGTCAGAGAGCCATTACGCAAAGTCCCTGGCCAGGGCAAGCGAGATTTACTGGTACGTTCCAGTAGTTTCTCAGGGTGTAATGGGCTACGCTCCGACACGACTTATACCGCTATTAGGGGACTGACGCTTGCCGCCCCCTACGCTCGATATGCGATAGTCTTTGACGAACAGACCGGACTGTACGGAGATTTTCACATCAGGCTCAGTAGGAGTTCGGATGGTTTTCCTCATCAGCCTTCTTATCGACATCTACCTGGGGACCGTTACGTACAGCTAGTGCCGCTTGCGGTCTGTGGCTAAACCCACTGCCAACGTAGTGTCGAGTCTTCAGAGTCCCACACAGAGAGTTTCCCTGCTCCAGGCGAAACGATATAGAGGTCGTATGGTTTTACGACAAGGGTTCGGACGCATACGTGTGTTTACGCACGTACGACGATCGGACAGTTTTTATTAGCCGGATTTGGTTTAAGCCAGATTCTAGTATCGGGTTATTGGATTTATACAGTCTAAAGGTTTTCCGTGTTTTCACGGATTGGAGGGGCGTTCTCGTAATTTTCTGGGAAGCCTCTAGAAGCATGGTGACTTGGAGGGTAAGGTGGCATTAACATTAATTGATTTTGTGACTCTTGAGATGAATCATTCAAGTGAGTTAATGAAGCATTTATTGCTTAATGAATCACTTGATGATTCATTGCACATATTCAATGAAGCATGATGATAATGCATTTGAATTATTCATTTGATAATTCTTTATGCTTCATAATATATTAGAAGTGAGAAACAATTTCAATTCATTCTCATCATCACCTTCTCTCTCCTCAAGCTCTCTCATTCTGGAAACCCTAACCCTAACCTCTCATGTGTTGAGATCAAGGGTTAGCTAGACTAATACATCCATAACCTCACTCTATATCCCCTAGGTAGCTTAGATTAGCACTTTGAGCAACCTAGTTATCTCAAGTTAGAGGTTAAGCTTGGAGTAGGAGCTCTCGGGTGGATCGTCTTTGACTCGAGGAGGCCGTTGAGGTGCCGATGTTCCAAGGATCCTATGAGGAGTGGAGGACCGCGATGAAGACCCGAAGGAGAAGTAACGTGAGGTATAACTTCGAATCCGAGTAGTTAAACCTTTCGTAGTTTGCTGGTAACGGTTTATAAACGATTCATGCGCTCAAGTCCGTGTTACGAAGCTTTGATAATCGTTTTTCATATATTCCGCCTCCCCGCAAGTTTGTAGGGTGCGTGACATGGAATTACAATATGTTGGTATATACGAGTGTCCGATTAAATATGTGCACTTGCTGCGCAGATTTTAATCGGACGGTTGATAATACTAGCGGCTTAGGATTAAGCCAGTTTATTAAATTAGGTTTTGATTTAATAATTTACATATGTATTTATATATATATGTATTCTAGTATTATTGTTCGCTATTTTCTCTCTTGGCTATTCCTATTTTTGTACGATTACGCCTATATGTATTTCGATACATGTACCGAGAAGTATTCCGTATTTTATACGGAATAGCTTCTAGAAGATTTGCCACCTCATTATTGATTTTCCTTTTTAGAAAAATCATTTGTCTTCATAATGAGGTGGAGGGTGTGAGGGTGCACAAGCATGAGTTTGTGCATGTTCATGGCATGGACCAAAGTATGGTTGCTATTATTTTATTTGTAAAAAGAAAATTGAGTTTTTATGATGGGAGAGAGAGGGGGCCGGCCAATTTTTTTATGGGGCTCATTTCATTTGGTTTTAATTAACATTACACACTTGCTCTCTCTCACTCTTTCATGCTTCAAAAATAACTTAGCCAATTTCCTTAGTTCATTCCAAAGTATCCTCACTCCATTCATCTTCTATTGATGCTCTCTTGAGCTCAAGGGTAGAGAGAAAAACATAGTGACACACTACTACACCCCCACTCTCCATCGCTAGCGACTTTGGAGCGTCGGTTGCCTCGTTCGACGAGATTGGAGCTTGCGCCGTTTCCCTCGGGTGGATCATCGGAGATGGAGGAAGGCCGCCAACCAAACCACATCAAAGGATCACTAGGAGCTTGGAATGAAGACCGAAGGACACGGTTCAACTCGGTATAACGATTCTAACTCTTAAATTATCTTTCTAGTTTAGGGTTTAAGGTCGATCCGTAAATCGGATAACGGTAGCGCCGATTTAATAAATTTTTGTTCCGCATTTTGGCCGCATTTCGATAGCTGGGGCGCTGCCACAACCCTTCATACCCTTCAAACAGACTGCTCGACAAGCTCAGTTCTACAACAGGATCTGGAACATCCCCGGAACCCAGCGAAAATTGCTCAACGGGAGAATGGAAACGATCGGGGTTGGATATGTTCCACCCAAGAAACGGGAGCGATTCCATGGATGCCACGTTATACATGACTTTGATGAAGAAGAAGATGCTAATCCCGAACCAAAATGAGGTCCCGCCATGAAAGTGCCAAGTCCGTCGTTTGAAGAACAGATGGACAAGTTAATAAGGGAAGTGGGTCAAAAGGCCCGGGATGACCACAATCGTGAAATGGCCATTTACGAGAAAGCCAGGACGCAGCGCCTTCTTCAGTAGGCTACGGAGAATGATGATGCCCTTCGTCTCCGGCCCATTATACAGAAGACCCGACGCGGAGGCAAAAACAAACTAAAGAACGGAAAATACGTTCGACAACGCCAAAGCGGGTCCAAGAAGCCACGCGATCGAGAATTGAGCAGCCGGGATTCGTCTCTTATAAAGAAAATGGGTCGAGCATATCCTTTTCCCAAGAAAAGACAAGGAAGATATTCGAACTTGTCATAAGACATCAAATGATTACGCTCCCGAAGTCCAAACACCCCGATCAAGAAAACGAGGTTCATCACCCAGATTATTGCTCCTATCACCAAGAGATAGGACATCCTCTCGAAGACTGCTTCACATTCAAAGACTTGGTAGAAGACCAGTATCAGCAAGGCAGGTTCGCTTTATCCAGCAGTTGGAGGGTAACCCCACTACAGAAGCATGAACCGAAACCCACGTATGCAGCGAGAGTAGAGCCGGATCAACATCGGTCTTGGAAGCGATCTCGTACTTGTCATGCAATAACGCTGTCAGGAGAAGGAGTACGCGAAGATATGGCTGACCCCCCTTGTGCTTCGTAAACGATGACGACGAGGTGATCTCAGAGTTTCCACCGGCGCCAAAAGAGCTGGAAAATGAACATACTACTGCAGATAACCTTAGGAAAATCGACTTGGGGACGGCAAATGACCCGAGGCCTATGTTTGTCAGTGAGCTGCTGTCCGAAAAATAGGTAGCCACGCTATGAGACGTACTTATGCAGCATAAAGACTACTTCGCATAGAACTACTCCGAGATGCCGGGGCTAGATCCAGAGATAGCTATGCATAAATTGGCGATATCTCCGGACGTCAAGCCGATCAAACAAGCACCGAGAAGAATGCGGCTCGAACTTGAAATGAGCATCAACGCCGAGGTCAAGAAGCTAATCGACTCCGGCTTCATCCAAGAAGTTCAATACCCCGACTGGATTGCTAACATCGTCCTAGTGATGAAGAAAAATGGGACAGTGCGTATCTGCGTGGACTTTCGAGACTTCAACAAAGCTTGCCCAAAGGATGATTTTCCTGTACCGGTTACCGAGCTGATGATAGATAACACGTCCACTCACAAAGTCTTCTCCTTCATGGACGGCTCATCAGGGTAAAATCAAATAAAGATGCATCCTGAAAACCAGAAGCATACCTCTTTCCGGACCCCTTTGGGCATATTCTGCTACAAAGTGATGCCTTTCGGTCTGAAGAACGCCGGTGCTACCTATCAGAGGGCCATGAAGAAGATCTTCGATGACCTCATACATGAAATCGTTGAATGCTATATCGACGACCTCGTGGTTTAAAGCAAATCGTACGAGGAACATTAGGAGCATCTAAAGATAGTGTTCCAACGTCTTCGGAAATACAATCTAAAAATGAACCCTCTTAAATGCGCGTTCGGATATCCTCGGGCAAATTCCTAGGATTCATCGTACGACACCGGGGCATCGAAATAGACCCATCAAAGATCAAGACGATTATGGAAATGCCTCTGCCAAGAACTCTCAAACAACTGCGGTCCCTCCAAGGAAAGCTCGTATATATCCGGCGGTTCATAACTAACCTCTCCGGCAAATGTCGCCCCTACAGTCATCTAATGAAGAAGCTGTAGGGTTCCTAGGCACACTAATGAAGTCTCACAAGGCATCAAACATGGCTAATTCAAATTTTTACAAGTGCCTACAAACCCTAATACGCACTTGCCATTGATGTAGCAAGCTTTTCTTCATGGAAGAAGAAGATGAAGAAGAAGAAGAAAAGATATGATAAGTTGTTATTATAAATGAAAATAAAATCAATACTTATCATGTCTTCAACCATGGTTTAGTGTAGAGAATCAACTAAGGTTAGTAGAATGGTTAGGTTTAGGAGATGAAGACAAAATGGTCATTAGGTCAAAGATGCTTGAAGCATCAAGAAAGTTCCAAAAGATGCCATTTTGTTTTCTTTATCTTTTAACAAAAATAAATAGATAAATAAATAAGAGAAAAGAAACCCTAACCATTCACTAAATATGATTTAATTCTTTACACAAACCCAAGGGAGCTTGTATCATCAAACATGATACAAACAAGTGCACATAAAAAATATATCACATATACAATGTGCATCAAGTGAGAAAATCCTTTTAAAATGAACCAATACTAGTTAATGCAAAGTAATATATCAAATATATAATTATGCATTAAATCATTAAATCAATACTCGATTTAACGATCCGGTCATATCGCATATAACCGACTAATATCCAATGTATCGGCTTATCGAATCAATCCTTGATTCGATAACTAGGTTATATCGCATATAACCAGTCGATACATTCATCGCGAGAATGGAATACGGTATCACATAGACGCATTATTCTCGGTCCCGTACATATCTCATATGCGCTCCTATTTCGTTTCGCTTGAGCTAGGAAACCTCTGTGTAGGACTCTAAAGACTCGTCAATACGCCGGCAGCAGATGATGATCATATCAAACACCCACAAGCCGCAAGCGGTCTGCTAAACGTAACGGCCACCCGGGTATTGAGCGATCAGAAGATCGACGAGCAAGCCCGCTCACACTCCTGTGAATCCAACCAGTAACACTTACCGTACAGTCCGGTCTGTTCGTCTGATATGTCGCATATCTCGCCTAGGGGTGGTAAACGTCAGACCCCAATAGCTTGATAAGTCATGCCGACGTGAAGTCCATGACATGTGTGAAACTACTGATAACACTTACCAGTTGGTCACTGCAACCATGGCCAGGGATTTCCTGTTATGGCCAGTCGAGCATATCGCAACATCAACCCCCAATACCGGGAGAGACGAATCCCCTCCTATCGCTCATTGCCTCCATGTGAATCGGGACTGTACCCAAAAACCACCTGTTTGCACGACTCAGTAGAGCCGTGGTAGGGTGGAAATCAAAGCGCAGTGGGAGACACACAAGACTCTATGACGATCTCGGGTCAACAGACTAAGCTGTACCAGTGTCACCAGAGAACTGCCATCTGACGTAAGGTATAATACCATCTGGGAGTTCTCGGCGAGTCCGTTCAGTGTACCCAGTCTCCACTGAGCACCCGTATACCATCTCTGATGTCAAACACCAATAGATATGGGATCATCCATCGCCCATCGCATGGGTCGAGAAGATATACGCAAGTCTACTCTGGAATATCGATGCCCCGTCTCGATATTCCCACGACTAGGAACGTTGAAGGATGTACTCATTGACTACCCAGGCCCCACTAGTATGATCTGCATCATAGTCCTGGAAGTCGAGTACACATCCTAAGGGCTTTATCAACATGTAATCAGAGAGAGACAGAAAATATATATGTTAAGATAAAGAGCAACCAGATAGCGTACTATCATGTCGAGCAAGAAAGTCCTACCTATATATGTCCCAGCATCCACTACAATATACATCCAATGTACAGTAATGGCCTCTAGGGCATACATATAACTAACAATCTCCCACTTGCACTAGGGCCATCTGTAGCAGTGGTTGCAGTATCACATACTCAACCATCCCCTAAAAGTCTCTCTTTGGGAAAAGGCCTTCGTGAGTGGATCCGCCGTGTTGTCTTCTGAGTCTACTCTCCTAACCTCGATCAACCTGGAGATCAATTATCTCCATGATTAGGTGATGCTGCCTCAGAATTTGTCTGGGTCACTGATGGGACCAGGGTTCCAGGGCCGAAGCCACACTTCCATTTTCATACAATGGCAGGAACCTAGTTCATCCTATGAACCAATATACACCCAAACTTCCTCTTTAGTAGTATCTTTAATAGCGATGTTACCAGCCTTTATCGTCTAGTTTGCCACGGTATCTAGCTTGGAAATCTTCCAACATACCGTCCCTTTACTGAGGGTAAAGACAATGCCTGTGACTGACATTCAGTCGTCTTTATCACCCTGGAACTCTTCCAGTGATTCTCCCCAGGATCGATTGATACCATCTCACTACATCTAGTGAGAATCCTAACATCCAATTACATCTATCTCATAGATGAAAACTTAGGATTTAGGAGGTATCACTTTGATCCTTTTGCAGAATCCTTGTGATAAGCGGAGATTGACCGATCAAAGTATAGGAAACTCCTTTCCTATCAAGAGTATGTTGTCCACGTACAATACGAGTATGACCACCTTACTCTCTATTACCGTTTTGTATATACAAGGTTCATCTACCATTTTGATGAAGTCAAACTCTTTGACTACCACATCAAAACAGATGTTCCAACTCCGCGATGCTTGCTTTATTATGTAAAGCAACTTGCACACGTTTCCGCTGCTTCCACTGTTTACGAAGCCCTCTGGCTGTGTTCTTATAGACGTTCTCTTCTAAATCATTATTTAGAAAAGTAGTCATGGCACCCAACCACCAGATATCGTAGTCATGGTATGTAGCAATGGCAAGTAGGATCTGGATGGACTTAAGCATAGTCCCCTGAAAAGATTTCATCATTATCCACGCCTGGTCGATGACGAAAAACTTTTAACAAGTCTAGCTTTGAAAGTCTCAACCTTTCCATCTACACCAAGTAATCTTCTCAAGATATACTTGCTCCTGATGGGGATTTAACCCTTCAGATATAGCAACCAAAGTCCATACTTTGTTGGTGTATATGGATTCCATCTCAGATCGCTAAGCATCCAGCCATTCTTACAGTGTCCCTACTCTCGATGGCCTGCTCGAAATTGGTTGGGTCATCATCTCATGATGCAATCCTCGCTCCCACTGTCATCGAGAAACCGAGGTATCTCTCAAGCAGGTGAGGAACTCTGCTAGATCGGCGGAGAGGCTGAGGTTCGTCGGGAACTATTGAATCCTTCAGTTCTGTCAAATCATCAGCTGCAGTTTGTATAGCTGGAACATTTCCAGTTCTACATAACTGACCTTGCCTCGAGCTTGTCCGGATTTTGCATTTGACATAGGCCGGACAATCCCAAATCTTAACTTACTTAAGAGATAGGCTCTTCCCATACCATATCTCATATGGAATGGTAGGCACTGATTTGATTCGAACCTAATTCAATAGGTATGCAGCTTCTCAAGTGCACAACCCCAAAAGGAAATAGGAAACTCAGTAGTACTCATCATAGAGCACACCATATCTAATATTGTGTGATTGCTCCGCCCTGATACACCGTTGTGCTGTGGTGTATTCAGAGGAGTAATACGGAGAGAGAATCTCATTCTCCTTTAGAATGGTCCAGGAATGCCATGCACAAGTATTCTCCTCCCTGATCTCATCATAGGACATAATACTTATACCCAGTTATTGGTTCTCTACTTCTAACTTATATTCTGTGAATACCTCAAAAGGTTCGGACTTATATTTCAACAGGAATATATGACTGAATCTTGAGAGATTATCAGAGAATATAATGAAGTATAAAGAACCAGTCCTGGCATGTGTAGACAGGAGACCTTACATACATCATTATGTATCAGTCCCAAGAGTTTACTAACTCTTTCTCTGTTTCCAGCAAACGGAGCTATGGTCATCTAATCTATGTGACATGACTGGCAAGTTTTACAAGATGTAAATTCAAACTAATTTAAACATGCATCTAAAATGTAACTTCAGCCAGTCGGGTTGCATTGATGTGACCTAGTCTACAATACCTCAAGAAGGATTCGTTCATTTCTGAACTTTTCCTCTTGTGTGTGTTCTGTATATTAGGAACTGTAGTTTGATTTAGAACGTCAATGCTTTTAGATAACGTGCCTGAACCGATCAACTTTTGATATAGGAAATGTTCAAAACATTATCCATCAATACAAAATTTTAACATTTCTTTACTAATAAAGAGACTGATATGATTTTGTATATCAGGTTCGGTATCTAATGGCATTTGTTCAGAATCAATGTATTGGTAATACAGGGTGACAGTGACCAACAGACTTGGCTGCAACACTTGCCCCGTTTTCTGTCTCATGAAACTTATCACCCGTTCTCAGTTTTTCTACCTTTCGGTAGCCCTATGTAACAGATTACATATCTGGGATCCTGATCCGGTATCAAATACCCAGGATGCAGAGAATACTGAGAAACAGTTCTTTGTAACGAACACACCCGAAGAAGATGCATCATATACACTTTCTTCGTTTGGGCGGCATAGGAATTCTGGTATTTCCCTATTTCCTGCTCTTTCTTATAACAATTATAAATTGGAGCGGGACCAACGTTCCCCAGCTCAGTATAACAAGCGGGTTCGGTCAATAGTCCATATTATTATCTTGATTAAGGCGTGATATGGTCGCTACCTGGAGAAAGAGAGAGAAGAAAACACTCTGCGTGCACTCTTGCGAGATTAGATTGGTATATATTTTATCTAATCAGGATGGCTCCCACTGTTTTATCAAATCTCCTTCAAACCTTAAAAGGAAAGACTAGCCGGGATTAATTACACTCTACAAGTTCGCCAATCTTTCAGCCAGGCCAGTGTCGGTACTTTGAGGGAGGTTCCCCGTGCTTTCGCACAGACCTAATTACAGTAAACCTCGTTTTCCCAGAGGCGTAACCTCGTTGACACCTTTCTAGACACCTACTTGATCGGCTAATTGTAAAGTGCAAAACTCTCCCAGGAGTAACAATTACTCGCAGTGGGTATCGGGATCCAACTATCACATAGAAGGTATGCAATCTCATTGCAAATTTCAACACTTGAAACTCCCGATAATGGTTTTTACCCTTAGCACCTATGACCTTGGCTAAGGTCAACAAATCATAGGTACTAGTCAAGTTCTAACCGTCATTTCATGATTAATTAGACCCACCCACATGACCCTTGGCTAAGGTCAACAAAGCCACATGACTGTCCTAACTAATCGCATTATATGCTGTATAAGAAGACATCACTTATCTACCGCACACTACGCCTCGGCTATGGTCGACAAACGTAGCACGAATACTAAGTACTCTACTTCCTAAAATGACGGAGGGTTGCGAATGGTTTTTGTGAAAACCTTTAACACTTTGAACTTGATCTCGTTGCGGAATCAAATGGTTTTTAAATGGAATGTTTTTGAAGCTTTTCTAGTTTTGCTAAAGGGGTCACTCCTGGTGAAGGGATCGCCGGCCCTTTCCTCGTCGAATGAGGTGCGGGATATATCATATACATCGCTGTGCAAAGCATAAACTATAGAAGCGATCAAAAGATAAACCGAGGGTTGTAGCATCTGCCAGTTATTGCTAAAGGAGTCACTCCCGGTGAAGGGATCTCGGTCCTTTCCTCATCGAATAAGGTGCAGGATGTTCTACAATGAACACCGCGATGCAAAGCAAGAACTGTAGCTACCTGTTTTATTTTGAAATTTGATTCCACAACATCAATTAGGTTTATTTTCTTTCATTAATCTCATTAATGAATATCCCATCATTTAAGTCCACCTAACCATCACAGATAAATATAGCGTACGCTTATGCCATCCGCATTCGCCTCGATGTCCCGTCTGCACCGTTATGTTAGGTAACTAACGGCAGAGCGGGGCAGGGCTAGCGCGGGTGTAAAACATAAGCAACGTCTATATAATATATCATATATACTATATACTATATCTATCACAGAACATCACATCACAGATAACGCAGCAGAAAATATCATATGAAATATTGGATATACTAGGACGTCCGTGTTTTCAATACGAGCCAGTATAAAACACGGATTCCACGGTCGTGATGAATAGCCAATCCCACACCCTAGACCCCTACGAGAGCGGCAAGCAACCCTACCAATTCTTAGGTTAGGAGACCCGAACTCGACTCCTCGAGTTGGTCTCCCACTGGACCCTAGAACCCGGTTACTTGTGCTCCCCTCCTTGGGTCTATCCTAATGCGGAAAAGTAAATAATATACATCAACGGTGACATCTTCCGCAACCTGGAAGAGCCCCAATAAAAGAATATTACATACAAGTTTTTACATGAATGAAAACGAAAAACACTCATCTCACATAAAAACCCCCCGGCTATTCGAACACGACGATCCAATATAACATATCCAGCAACACATAATATTACATGTCATCAACGTAAGTAAATATGCGCATCCCAATTGTCGTTGACATATAGCAACGAAACCGGCGATATCACATATTACACTTACGGTCACAGAAAAGAAAGTGTAAAACTACAACAATTGGAATCCGCAACCGCTTTAGACATCGCATGCCTAATCAAATGAAATACTTAGACATCGCATGCCTAACAATTATAAACCCCGCATTTTAGTCTCAAAATCGAAAACACTTTTCAATATAAAGTCGGGTAATTCAACAGGATTCCCGACATTTTGATCGAATGCTCGTCGCAAACTTTAGTAGACGGTCGCACCCCCAATACCGTCGACGAATTGCACCAAGGCGGAACACCGCTACCGCGAGCACCCGAACGGATGCTTTCGGCGACGGGGTTCTCCTACAGTCACTTAGTCGGGGCTATGGGGTGAGGCTGTCTATTAAGTTTACCCGGCGAGTATCCGCGTACGCTACGTGATTGCGACGGACTTTTGATCACATCAAAATTCCGTGGCAACCGATCAAGTGAGACTAAACCGCTAGATTTATAACATTCATTCAGTTATCTCATAACTTATTGTGAATTCCAATTATTGTATCACATTCCGGATAAGACAGAAAATGTTAAACTTTCTGATCGAACAATCGAACACCCAAGTTTTCCCGATACAGCTCAACACATGAAATAAGTCTAACAGCATTCAGTTCGTGCCTCAGTACCAACGGTCCAGCCGTAGAAGGGTCAAGCCAACGCCTCACATGTGGCACGCCGTACTGCCCCAAACCCGAAGGTTCAAAGGGCAGTTCAAGACGGTCACATAATCGAGTTAAGGTTTGTTGTCTTCTAGAGGGTCCATTGCGTTACTTGCACTACTTAGAATGTTATTAAACCCCGGAAAAGTCCAACAATTGGAAATTTCCCAACAATGGAGAACTTGGGTATTTATATCCGGTCGAACTTTTTAACATATTCTAAAATTATCCGGAAAAGCACACAGACAAAATTAGACAATCCGATCGATACACCGAGTCCCCAATCCAACCCAGAAAATTCAACTCTTGAAAAAATATTAAAAATTCCCAGGAAAACCAACACTGGAAACTAATAATTACTGTGCAAAATTCATTAAACAAAGAGACATTGAGACCGCGGAACCGCCGCATAAGCCATACTTATGCGGCGGATCCGCGGCGGTTTGATGGATACAGGAGCTCGAATTTCACAGTAACTCTTTGATATTCCTGCTGATATTTATGCATATTTTTAATCTGGAAAAAACTACGAATTTCAAAAATGTACAGAGAGCTATATTAGGGTTAGGGTTTTGGTTCGATCGGATTTCTGATTCCGTCTACGCATCGCCTAAGGCTCTAGCTAGGCTCTGATACCACTGTAGGGATCCTAGGCACACTAATGAAGTCTCATAAGGCATCAAACATGGCTAATTCAAATTTTTACAAGTGCCTACAAACCCTAATACGGATCGTTAACTAGATATATAGGCAATGCAAGCATGTAAACGAATTAAATGCTAAAGGAAAGTGACTACAACCTTTGTAGATCCGGTCCACCACTTACTAAGCTCCGCGACGATGTCCCTCCGCTGTCCAAGTCGGATCCCGAACTCTAGCATCGGCTTCATCGAAGAAATGGGCGGGCTTGATCGTCGGCTTCGATGCCGAAGATGATCTACGTCGAGGCATCACAAGATCAAACTCCAACTTCACCAAGTCATGAAACTTGTGAAGAAAACACCCTATACTACTTGGCAAGAGGTAGAGGATGAAGAAATAGGAAGTGGGTTCACTTTAGAATTGGATTTCTCACTTGTTTTCATCACTTGCCATTGATGTAGCAAGCTTTTCTTCATGGAAGAAGAAGATGAAGAAGAAGAAGAAAAGATATGATAAGTTGTTATTATAAATGAAAATAAAATCAATACTTATCATGTCTTCAACCATGGTTTAGTGTAGAGAATCAACTAAGGTTAGTAGAATGGTTAGGTTTAGGAGATGAAGACAAAATGGTCATTAGGTCAAAGATGCTTGAAGCATCAAGAAAGTTCCAAAAGAAACCATTTTGTTTTCTTTATCTTTTAACAAAACTAAATAGATAAATAAATAAGAGAAAAGAAACCCTAACCATTCACTAAACATGGTTTAATTCTTTACACAAACCCAAGGGAGCTTGTATCATCAAACATGATACAAACAAGTGCACATAAAAAATATATCACATATACAATGTGCATCAAGTGAGAAAATCCTTTTAAAATGAACCAATACTAGTTAATGCAAAGTAATATATCAAATATATAATTATGCATTAAATCATTAAATCAATACTTGATTTAACGATCCGGTCATATCGCATATAACCGACTAATATCCAATGTATCGGCTTATCGAATCAATCCTTGATTCGATAACTAGGTTATATCGCATATAACCAGTCGATACATTCATCGTGAGAATGGAATACGGTATCACATACACGCATTATTCTCGGTCCCGCACATATCTCATATGCGCTCCTATTTCGTTTCGCTTGAGCTAGGATACCTCTGTGTAGGACTCTAAAGACTCGTCAATACGCCGGCAGCAGATGATGATCATATCAAACACCCACAAGCCGCAAGCGGTCTGCTAAACGTAACGGCCACCCGGGTATTGAGCGATCAGAAGATCGACGAGCAAGCCCGCTCACACTCCTGTGAATCCAACCAGTAACACTTACCTTACAGTCCGGTCTGTTCGTCTGATATGTCGCATATCTCGCCTAGGGGTGGTAAACGTCAGACCCCAATAGCTTGATAAATCATGGCGACGTGAAGTCCATGACATGTGTGAAACTACTGATAACACTTACCAGTAGGTCACTGCAACCCTGGCCAGGGATTTCCTGTTATGGCCAGTCGAGCATAGCGCAACATCAACCCCCAATACCGGGAGAGACGAATCCCCACCTATCGCTCATAGCCTCCATGTGAATCGGGACTGTACCCAAAAACCACCTGTTTGCACGACTCAGTAGAGCCGTGGTAGGGTGGAAATCAAAGCACAGTGGGAGACACACAAGACTCTATGATGATCTCGGGTCAACAGACTAAGCTGTACCAGTGTCACCAGAGAACTGCCATCTGACGTAAGGTATAATACCATCTGGGAGTTCTCGGCGAGTCCGTTCAGTGTACCCAGTCTCCACTGAGCACCCGTATACCATCTCTGATGTCAAACACCAATGGACATGGGATCATCCATCGCCCATCGCATCGGTCGAGAAGATATACACAAGTCTACTCTGGAATATCTATGCCCCGTCTCGATATTCCCACGACTAGGAACGTTGAAGGATGTACGCATTGACTACCCAGGCCCCACTAGTATGATCTGCATCATAGTCCTGGAAGTCGAGTACACATCCTAAGGGCTTTATCAATATGTAATCAGAGAGAGACAGAAAATATACATGTTAAGATAAAGAGCAACCAGATAGCGTACTATCATGTCGAGCAAGAAAGTCCTACCTATATATGTCCCAGCATCCACTACAATATACATCCAATGTACAGTAATGGCCTCTAGGGCATACATATAACTAACAGAAGGGGACCCCTTTCGTCTGGGATCGTAAATGCCAGAGCGCACTAGACGAAATAAAGCAATACCTGCAGAATCCGCCGGTGCTGACTGCTCCGGTGAAGGGAAAACCTCTCATTCTGTACACAACAGCTCTTGAAGGTTCTTTAGGCGCACTATGGGCACAGGAGAACGACCAAGGGAAAGAGAGGGCCTTCTACTATTTGAGTCGAGTTCTTCTGGGGGCAGAAAACAATTACTCCCCTATCGAAAAACATTGCCTAGTATTAATCTTCGCTATAACGAAAAGCTTCAACATTATGCTTTGGCGCATGTGGTCCATCTCATATCAAAAGTGGATCCTCTCAAATATTTGATGTCGAGAGACATACTAACGGGACGGCTCGCTAAATGGGCCCTCTTTTTAATGGAGTTCTCGATAACATACCGACCTCTCAAAGCAGTGAAGGGCCAGGTCATTGCCGACTTCCTCGCTGAGCATCCGATAACTGCAGATTCACCCCTAAATTGCGAATTGCCAGACGAGCACGTGTTTGACACGATCGACAGGGAGAATGGAGAGAGTGATGCTCGATGGGAACTTTACTTCGATGGGGCATCTTCCATGAAGAAGCGACAATACAACACCCCTATAATCAAATCTGGGGTAGGCCTTATCTTCGTGACTCCACAAGGAGGGATAGTGCGCTTTTCCTTTTCCTTAACAGAGCCGAGGAAGAACAATGAGGCCGAATATGAAGCTTCGATAGCGGGTCTTGAGATCGCTGTCGACATGGGAATCGAAAAGCTCCTTATATACGGAGACTCCCAGTTGGTCGTTAGTCAAGTAAACAGCTACTATCAAACGTGCAAACTAGAGTTGGAAAAGTACGGTGAGAAAGTGCAACACTTGCTGGCTCAAATTCCCGCCTACACCCTGGAAAGCATACCGCGTGCGGAAAATAGCAATGTGGATGCGTTAGCCAAACTCGTTAAAGAACTGGCTGACGAAATTCTCGATGACACGAGGATCATTGTGCAAAGCCGTCGGGTTCTTACACCAGCAGTAATATCTCCGAAGTCGTCTGAAGAAAAAGCGACCGAGCAAACAGCCCAACAAATAGAGGACCAGGAGAAGGCCAAGGATTGGAGAGAAGTCTTTATAGACTACTTCAAATCCCGTCGAACGCCTGAAGATGCATCCTCGAGACATCAGCTCATGAAACGATCTCTTTCTTCGCCTTCATCAATGATACTCTGTATAAGAGATCGTTCGACTCCCTGTGGCTAAGATGCCTAGGACCAGAAGAAGCAAGGAGAGTCATCCAAGAAACTATGACGGACTTTGCGGTTCTCATCAAGCCGGGCCAAAGATGAAGCTGAAGATCAAAAGAATGAGCTACTATTGGCCCACGATGATTCAAGACTCCTTGAATACACAAAGTAATGCCACTCGTGCCAGATGCACGAGGACTTCATCCACCAGCATCCAAATCCGTTACACCCAACGGTGGCTAGCTGGCCTTTCGAAATATGGGGAACTGACATAATTGGGCCCATCGGACCGGCATCATCTAGAGGATATTGGTTCATATTGGTGACAACCGATTATTTCTCTAAGTGGGCAGAAGCAGTACCGCTAAGAGAAGTGAAGACGGAGAATATTCTCCATTTCTTCAAGACATACGTCATCTATCAGTTCGGCACTCCGCGACGGATTATCTCCGATAACGGGCCGGCCTACAGAAGTCATAAAATCAGCCGCTTCGCACAGCAGCATAACATAGACTGGAGATACTCTTCGGTCTATAATCCCCGAGCTAACTGTCTGGCTGAGGCTTTCAACAAGACCCTGATAAAGATCATAAAGAAGACGGTGTCCAAAAACAAAAAGGACTGACACGAGAGACTGCATGAAGCCCTCTGGGCGTATCGGACCACGTTCAAAACAGCCACGAATACAACGCCGTATGCATTGGTATTCAGCGCTGAAGCAGTACTTCCCTTGGAGATAGAGCTACCCTCTCTATTAGTGGCGGTCCGTTACGAGCTAACAGACGAAGAGAATTCTCATCTTCGGCTGGAGGAGCTTGATGCCCTCAATGAAACTCGTCTTATGGCGCAACAAAACTTGGAGGCTTACAAAGAAAAGATGACGCGCTCATACGAGAGACTGACTAGGCCGAGAACATTCCGCCAAGGTGAACTCGTGCTAGTGGTTAAGAGACCTATGATCCCCAATCGTGCCAAACGGGGGAAATTCGAGCCGAATTATGAGGGCCCGTACATCATAGACAAGGTCTACCAAGGTGGGGCTTACTTGCTCATGAATATGCATGGCGAAAGACCCTTCAGGCCAATAAACAACCAGTTCTTGAAAAAATACTATGCTTGACAAGTCACGACCTAGGTCAATGATAGATGACGACGCCTATGTCCGCTCGCTATCTTCCCAAGCCTAAACTCTATAAGTAGTATCCGACGAAACCTCACCTCGAAAACATGCGACGGACCGAAACGTCCCTAAACTAGAAATGGACCGAAATGTCCGAAAACTAACTACTGACCGAAACGTCTTTAAACTACTGCAAAAAACCGCAACATCCTTGGGCTGACGCGTTAAAAAAAAGGGTACGCCCATAAGCAAAATGAGCACGGATGAAACCCCGAAAGGGTTCCGTGAGTAAAAACAACAGGGCAACCGGCGGGTTTGTGAAAACCCGAAAGGACGCAATCTCATTAAAAGACACTCGCAAGGTCCTCTCGATCTTGTAAGGATAAAACTTCTTGCGTGAGATCCTTACGACTCACAAAGGAGCGACACACTTAGGGATCCCCACGATTCCTAAGGAGAAATTACACTTACGGGATCCTCACGACTCGTAAGGAGAACCCACTTATGAGACCCCCAGGGCTCATAAGATTCAAAAGCCTTAAGCTACAGGGATCTGAACCTATTCTTAAGCCATCACCTTTCCCAGATTGCCCTACAAGCTGCTCAATACTGACCTTTATATACAATCTATGGGAACAAATAATCATTTCCTTGCCGAGTCCCACCAACGACGAGGAATGCCCTCATTTGATGAATAAACACTTGTTGGTCCTCTCGATTTACAAGGAGAAAACACTCTTGCAAGATCCTTATGCCTTATAAGAGAACATACACTTAGGAATCCTCACGATTCCTAAGGAGAAAAGACACCTACGAGATCCTCATGACTCGTAGGGAGAAATACTTTCATGAGACCCTTACGGCTCATGAAGTCAAAAGCCTTAGTTGGCAGGATCTTAACCCTGTTTGCTAAGCCACCTTTGTTCGACATCGACAAAGGAAAATGATGATTCGCTCCTGGCAATATCCCAGTTGTAGTGATGCTGATGCCTAAATCGGTATCAGATCCCAAGTCCCATACTTGAGATAAAAAATCAGTGAGCCGAAAATGCATATGAAATAGCCGAAATGATGGGGCAACTGGCAACGAAATCAGCATGTAAAATATATGCATACAAAATAGCCGAAATGATTGGGCAACTCGCAATAAAAAGCAGCGAGTAAAGAAAAAGAAAAATAGCCGAAATTATTGGGCACCGCGAAAAATAGCCGATATGATTGTGCAATCGCGACTTTCGCGATACAAAAAGCTGAAATGATAGAGTATCGCGGAAAGAAAACAAAAAAAATAATACATATAACATGAAACTTTTGCCCTACAGGTGAGATCACATCGATCCAAGTATACAATCCAGGGCACAAACAAAGAGGGAACCATATCATCCCACCTGGCTCCATCAGAAACAGAGCCAAGTCTCGATGGCAACATCTACAACCTAGAGATCAAAAATGGCGTTCCTTCTCATTCCAACCAGAAGTAGATGCGGCGTCTACAAACGGAGCCATGGCAAAAGTCCCTTAGTTCCAAATCTCGAAGGTTCACAGACAGCCTAGAGACTATCTTAGAGCCACGGCAGAGTCACTAGTTCCAAGTCTCGACGGCCACATCAGACAACCTGAAGACCTACAAAAGCGTTCCTCCTCATTCCAGCAGGATTTAGACGTGACAATCAACCTCGGAGCCATGACAAAGTCCCTAGCTCCAAATCTCGACGGTTCACAGAAAACCTGGAGACCACCTCGACATTCGTCTCGTTACAGTAGACGTAACGTCAACAATGTGGAGCCATGGCAAAGTCCCTAGTTCTAAATCTCGACGGTTCACAGACAACCTAGAGACCACCTCGACATTCGTCTTGTTACAGCAGACGCAACGTCAGCAAAGTGGAGCCGCAGCAAAGTTCCCAGTTCCAGGACTCGACGGTGCACAGACAACTTAGAGTCAACCCCTGACCCCATAGAACATGGCCAAAGTCAATCCTGACCACGTAGAACACGGCTAAGGTCAATTCTGACCCCGTGTAAAATGACCAAAGTCAGTCCTGACCCCGTGGAACACGGCTAAAGTAAATCCTGACCTCGTAGAACACGGTCATAGTCAATCTTGACCCCGTGGGAAACGGCGAAAGTCAACACGTACACCTAAACGGCGAAAGTCAACCCTGACACAGAAACGACGAAAGTCAACCCTGACACAGAAACGACGAAAGTCAACCCCGACACCGTAATGGCGAAAGTCAACCCCGACACCGTAACGACGAAAGTCAACCCTGACACCGTAACGGCTAAAGTCAACCCTGACCCCGTGGAAAATGGTCAAAGTCAATCCTAGCCCCGTGGAAAACGGCCAAAGTCAATCCTGACCCCCGTGGAACACGGCCAAAGTTAATCCTGACCCCGTGGAAAACGACCAAAGTCAATCCCGACCCGTGAAACATGGCCAAAGTCAATCCCCGACCCCGTAGAACACGGCGAAAGTTAATCATGACACCGTGGAAAACGGCCAAAGTCAACCCTCAACCTCCCTGTCGAAGCAATGCTTTGACTCGGGAGTAGGTCAACTCATCAACCATTTACAAGTCCTCTCGACTTGTAAGGAAGAAAATTCTCTTGTGAGATCCTTACGACTCTCAAGAGAAAACGCACTTAGGAGTCCTCACGACTCCTAAGGAGAAAATACACCTACGAGATCCTCACGACTCGTAGGGAGAAAATTCTTTATGAGACCCTCATGGCTCATAAAATTGAAAAGTCTTAGGAAGTAGATCTGAACATATTTCCTATGCCATCGCAACCCTGCAAAGAGTTCAAGATGGACAACTACCTACTATCTACAGGCCACACTTGCTAAAATCACATGACAACAACACAACAAAGAGAAGAGAGCAACAGTGGGAGATAAAAAAAATGTTTATCTTTTATTCATGAATTCAATTGAGTACAAGATGAATCATATAAAAGAATAAAAAATGGATAGAAGTTATTCAAAGATTACAAATGTTTAATTGATACAAAGGCAGCTATTAAGAAGGAGGCGTTTTCAATAGATTAGCCAGTTGCTCGCGCACTCCTCTCAACCTCTTTTCGCGATCAGCCACCGCGGCCAACTCCGCTTCGACTAGGGCCCGTTGCTGCAGACATGATGAAAGTTTCTCATCAACTTCCTGTTGAACAGCCTCTTGACTCTGCGCGACCTGCTGATTAAAGTCAAGCTTTTTCCTCAGCACCAGCCCGTCAGAAATGCATCGTTGAAGGTTTTCGAAGATGGAGTTCAGCTGCGCAACATTCACTTCAACGTGGGCGCCCAGTTGGACAGACTCAGCGGAAGTCGCCTCACGTTCCTTTTCGCTTGAGGATCGCTTCTTGTTCGAAATGGCCAAGGAAAAAGGCACTTTGCTCAACCCATGCAGCCCGCTGGGAATTCAAAGACAGAACCTTGGGAGCAGGACGCCTGAGCTCAAGCTCATGCAAGCAGGCCTCAATCTTCCTGCATTGATTAACCTAATACTCAATGACGCCTTCGTTATAGAAGTTCACAAGCGTCGCCGGCATTGGATTAACCTCGGCAGCAAAATCTGCAGCGAATGTAGGGCTTCCGCGTCAAGTCCCTCGACGTATTCGCTCAACATACATAGGCTGGTCGCAGCGCCCTTAGAAGATGGACGTTTAGAAAAGGGTCCTTCTGGCATTAGTATGCAAGAATCGAATGGAGCAGGAGCCGGTGCGATTGCTGCAAAATGAATTACGATTAAAAGCTAATTCGCGAAATGAAGAAGCCACATGAGCGATGAAGTCTACTATACCGGCTGTGACAGGTGGCAAAGCTGGGAGTACCGGTGGCGCGACTATTCTCTCGTCCCCTCCTTTTGTTAGTTATATGTATGCCCTAGAGGCCATTACTGTACATACGATGTATATTGTAGTGGATTCTTGGACATATATAGTGAGGACTTTCTTGCTCGACATGATAGTATGCTATCTGGTTGCTCTTTATCTTAACATGTGCTCTGATTGTCTCTATGTTACATGTTGATAAAACTCTTAGGATGAGTACTTGACTACCAGGACTATGATGTAGATCATTCTAGTGGGGACAGTGTAGTCGCTAAGTACATCCTTCAAATGTTCCTAGTCGTAGATGTATCGAGACAGGGCATCGATATACCAAAGTAGACTAGTGTATGCTTCTCGACCCATGTAGATGGGCGATGGATGATCCCATATCCATTGGTGTTTGACATCAAAGATAGTATACGGGTGCTCAGTGGAGACTGGGTACACTGGACGGACTCGCCGAGAACTCCCAGATGGTATTATACCTTACTTCAGATGGCAGTTCTCTGGTGACACAGGTACAGGTTAGCCTGTAGACCCGAGATCGTCATAAAGTCTTGTGTGATTCCCACTGTGCTTTGATTTCCACCTTACCACGTTCAAGAGAACGTGCAAAACGGTGGCTTTTGAGTACAGTCCCGAATCATATGGAGGCAGTGAGCGATAGGAGGGGTTTCATCTCTCCCGGTATTGGGAGTTGATGTTGTGCTGTGTTCGATTGGCTATTACTGAAAATTCCTATCCAGGGTTGCTGAGATTTACTAGTAAGTGTTATCAGTAGTTTCTCGAATTGTTATGGACCTCATATCGACACGACTTATCGGTTACTGGGGTCTGACGTTTACCACTCCTAGACTAGATATGTGACATATCATACGAAGAGACCGGACTGTACGGGAGTGTTACTGATTGGATTCACAGGAGAATGTACAGGCTTGCTTGTTGATCTTCTGATCGCTCAATACCTGGGTGGCTGTTACGTTTAGCTGACTACTTGCAGCTTGTGGGTGTTTGATATAATCATCACCTACTGCCGGCGTATTGGCGATTCCTTAGAGTCCTACACAGAGGTTTCCTGGCTCAGGCAAAACGGAGTAGGAGCACATATGTGATATGTGCGGGACCGAGAATAATACGTGTATGTGATACCGTATTCTATTCTCGCGATATGTGATATCGGCCGGGTATATGTGATATAGCCGGGTCATCGGATCAAGTGTTGATTCGATGAACTGAAACAGGTTATATTAGTCGGTTATATGTAATATAGCCGAATTATCGGATCAAGTGTTTAATCGATAATCTAATGAATAATTATATATGAGATATATTACGTTACATTAACTAATATAAGCTCGCTTTATTGATTCATTTTCTCACTGGATAATACATTGATGTATATGCGATATATGTTAATTGTATTATTTTCTTTTGTTACATTATATATTATATATGTGATATGTAATATTGTAACATATTAGGGTTACAAATGCAACATGGTTGTTGAGTTTAAACCAAGTTAGGGTTTGGATTAGTGTTAGCTTTTGGATGAAGCTTTCATGAAGCTTCATGAAGCTTTGACTTTTGTCATCTAGCTTGATATTTTGTGTAGATATTCTTTAACCCAACCCAAACCCTTAACTCATGGTTTATTCTCTACAAGAGTTAAGACTCTCATTCTTAACTCATGGTTGCAATTGTAACCACAACATTAATTCATTATTCATCACAAAAGGATTTCTTCTTCTTCTTCTTCTTGAAAGCTTTCTAGCTTTTGGATTTGTGATGATATTTTGTGAGAAATTGAAAAAAAAAAAGAGAGCAAAATTCTTACTTCATTATCCTCATCTATTCTAACCACTTAGATTAGGGTTTTTTCTTTACTAATACTTGATTAGTGAAGCAAGAGCTTGGGTTTGAGATTTTTCAAGGTAGATCATCTTAGTTTTTTAAGATTGGAAGCAAGATTGCATCTTTCTCTTCATGGAGCCTCTCTAGAGTCCGGGTACTTGATTATCGCAGTGAAGGGACCTCAACACGGAGCTTATGAAGCGAAGGAACGGACTAGAAAGGTTGTAATCCCCAACTCTTAGATGTTAATGTGTTAGCATGCTTGTTTTGTTTGATTCTCTAGTTAAAGTTCCTAGGTTTAGGGTTATCTTCAATGGAAATTTTTTAACTTGGCATGGATGATGCCTCCCGAAACCTTGCTGCCGTTGTAGGTAACCCAACACCTTCAATCTGTAGTGCTGCAGTCAAGGCAAAGAAGAATTAGCAACAACTTGGTTGCCTGTAAAAAAAGGGAAAAAGATATTGGCTAAAGACTATACTCACCGACGCCACCAGACGGAGCAATCTCTGACTGTAAAGAGAAATGTGGGTTCAGCACCTGATACAGATAGTCAAAAAGGACTCCAGCGAGGGTGTAACAATGTGATGTCAGTACATAAAGTATATTACCTACAATGAAACCGATAAGTCACAAACATATACCTTCCAGCATTTCAGAAGACATGGGAGAAGGAGCAACAGCCGTCATTGCGGTGACCCGAGGTTCTTTAGAGGACACAAGAGAAGGCGAAGGGTCGGCGACCGTCAGAGCAGCAACTGGTGATGCTTCTTCGGGTGGCACGGCCTCAGTGCTCACCACGCCTGCATTAGAAACAAAAATGCCATCAGAAGGAATTGAAAGGGATTGCGAAATAGAAAGGAAAACAGTAACCCAAGATATACCAGATGGGTCGTCAATCGAAACCACAATAAGAGCATCACTAGGCGCAGCGACTACTTCGCTTTCCTCCATTGGAATGGTTTTTCCGCCTATGGCTTCATTCCCTGATTCGACGAGGGCCGTCGTGACACTCGCAATGTCGGGCGATGGCAGGGAACCGCAAGGGGAATGAGTGGCAATTGGAGCAGTCCTGGACTCCTGAGAAAGAGTGGCCACTTCAGGATCGATGGTTGCCGTCATCTCACCTGCTACCTCGTCGCCAAGATTTAGCCCTGCAGGATGTCATATATGAGAATTTGAAGATCAAATTTTAATAGAAAGACCCAATATTATGTTACCTTGGGGCGGCTTTTCGATTGCCTCCCAAGCCGCACGCAAAACCCATCTATGAACGGTAGACAGGGCAGCTGGAGCATCTTCGGAGGAAATAGTGATGGATGGAATAACGTTTGAGCCTGCATCCGCAGCCAAGCTGGCATCACGTTCCCTCGCTGCACGCTTTCTGCGCTTCTTGTCAGCCTTGGCGATATGAAAAGACCTCCTCAAGACCTCCGTCATAGTGACGTCATCGTCCGAGCCAGGAGCTACCTCTGGAGCCTTTATGGCGCTCGTCATCGGCTGCTTGAGCGAGGCCTCTTTCGGCAATACTGGGAGAGCTGGGATTTCAACAGCTGGCCCTGGAAGCATCGCCACGCTACCATGCGGGATTGGCACTGCACTCGGGATAACCTGAGTCGAGGTGGTCCCTGCAATAAGATGAAAAAGAAGGGTCAGACTACCCATGACGAAAAAAAGGAACGAAAGCATAATGAACCGAAATATTCCGAGGCCCAAGGAAGCGCGAAGCATTTCCTCCTCTTCGAAAGTCTTGAGGGAAGCTGCAAGAGCCTCTTTGGCGGAGATACCTGTTGAAGAAGAAAGCGTTAGTCAAAGCATAGTAATTAAAATGACCATGGATAGATAAAACTGAAGTATACCTGATTGAGCAATGGTGATCAGCGCTGCCTCATTGCGAGCCAATTGCGCTGAAACCGCGATAGCAGCCTCTAGATCGGTGTCATCTGGCGCCATGAATAAACCTTCATTAGTCCCGTACTCACTCAAACCCTCGCTATAGGGAGCATGGGGCTCCTGGCCGAGTACGACATCGAGAGAAAACATCGACTTCTTTTTCTTCTGTGAGCGAGTGCCGGGAGCCGATAACACAAGCTTGCGCTTGGCGGGCAATTTGGGGCGATGTGTCCCTATCTCTGCACCCACACCGGACTCGGGAGATGCCACAGCTACCTTTTTACAGGCGCGCGGGGTAGGGAAAGCTCAGGAATAACACATGGTACCACAGCCGCAGCAGCTTCCCTCAAGGGAGGACGGACAATGGTCCGTCGCTTCAAGGGAACGGCTGGATTACCAGCCGGGGCGGTGCCCTTGCGATCAAGTAGCAATCGCTTTTCTTCCCAAATAACGGCGCTGATCGAATGTTGATACCACGCCACATATATGTTCAGGGCTTTCGGAACACAACTCGGCTCACTGATGAAGAAATTGGACTCTGTGTTTAGGCGCATGAAGTGTGCAAAGCGCTCCGGATACCCTCTTCAGTAGAAACCAGTTCTGCCAAGAAGGCCTCGAGCGGGACGCCCTGATTATAACTTGATTGCTGGGCAAAACAGTAGGGGTTATATCTCATGAACAAAGCCGAGTCGTTCTGCCTGAACACCAAGTAGTTCGGCCTGATCGAATATAAATGGAGAATCTCCCAAGCTTTCAAGGTAGAAGCTCCGTCCTTAAAGGTGTCCCGCAGCGACTGCACTGTCTTAGTCGATTCATTACCAATAGTCATGACCTTATCAACAAAGGTCATTCCTTCACGGACTGTACGCGGGCGAAGAATCAGACCCCGAGCCTCTCGCTGATTTGGCTCCAAAGAAGAAGCATCGACCAGCTGCATGACCCGGGGAAAGTTGTAAGTTTCATAGAAATGGGGCCGCTTGTGAATTCCAAAAGCGCCAGGCACATGCAGCTCGAGCCATGAATTAAAATAATGCATCGGGAAGTTCACGGGCTTCACCCCCGATTGAGTAGTGTCGGCCGCCAAGCTAAGGCCATGATACAAATAAGCCAGCCCGGCAATCCTAATGGCAACCTGAGTCCTTTTGACCATTCGGTGATCCGGGTAGAAAATGGACGGACTCATGTAACGAGCGTGCATGGGGAGCGCGTACCAGCTTAGCCATAAACTAAGAAATCCTAGAAAGAACACCTTTTCATCGATGTCCTGAGTGGTGAGTTCTGAAAAGGGGACGACCGCGACATTTAGGAGGAAGAAACTCTTTTGATCTGCTTTCTCTATCAGCCGGCTATCCAAGCCAAAACCGAAAGGATCGTCGAGTTTGGCAAACTTCTCACCTTGTTGTGACAAAGCTTCTAGACGAAGAAAACGGGATATGAAGTCCGCAAATTTGACCCCGTGGCTTCCAGATTCGAGAAATAAGCCCTCGTAAATATTTAGCACCCTTATTAAGCTTGGGAACCGGTGCTTAATAGCATTCTCTGGGGTCAGACCCATCATTACCGATCGAGTGGCGAAAATATACTCGTCGGGGGGTAAGATCTCCTCTAGTTCTCCCCACTGACAGGCAAGCCGGAAATCTCCGCAAACTCTTCCAAAGAGATCGAAACATCCCGATCTAGTAGAAGGAAAGTATGAGTTGGAACGTTCCATTGTTCCAAAAAGGCTTTGACCCACCATGCAGGAGGTGTGGAATACTGAAATAAAGAAGCATAGATCGCGGGGTACAACCTGAGCCTTAGCAGCTGTTACTTTTTTGCCGATAAGATGTATCGGGCCCACTGCAGATATCCGGCTGGGTGACGGGGAGTTAAGCCTATGTTGTATGGCTGTCCCTAAGGGCGCGACTCGCCCTGACATATACGCCGCCCCAGAATATCCAAAGCTATCGGCGGCTGCACGGGTATCGCGGCTATAGAAGGTTGAAGACAACCCTCTGAGGTCCAGTTGACCTCCTGCACGGCATAGTTCACCGGAGGTGCGTCAGTATAATGGATCGCGGAAATGGGCTCCGAAGGTGCTGCGCAAGAAAAGCTACG
This sequence comes from Agapanthus africanus, assembly GCA_030015575.1. NCBI lineage: Eukaryota > Viridiplantae > Streptophyta > Magnoliopsida > Asparagales > Amaryllidaceae > Agapanthus > Agapanthus africanus. The sequence continues at coordinate 27,986,572 of JASDDO010000010.1, read as the reverse complement.
CCGACCCCTAATGATCTGATTGTACCACGTTCCCTATAGATGAAGGTTCTTCCGCTCTGGGTCATGATCCTTGATCAGTGCAAAAACTTCCCGGTCTACTGGCGTGTCAGCAAATGCTCTCTCCCGATGAACAAAGGGGAATGAAGTGTCGAAAGACATAGTGCCTACATGAAAAAGAACAAAAAAAATTATTATTAGCCGTCGATGCTACAATTTAAGTTCTGGCACTTCGTACTTTAAATTCGTACCGCACTGCAGTACAGTGGAAAGGGACCAAGAGGGACCCACATAATCTAGATAATGGCTCAACATTAATAAAACAGTCTCATTATTTGACGAGACAGTCATTAAAAGAGGAAATCCCTAAAGGATTCTCATTTAATGAGCGCCCCTTGGGCTAAGGAGTAAATCTCCCTTGAGAGCAGCGCTCTACAACAGAGTGATATCTGTCAGCTATGATGATGAAAGGAATAAAAACTCCTTAAGAAAAATTCTGAAGAGCCATGCTCTATAAAGATGATGGAATAACCCATCAGAAAACTTAAAGTAAAGCTTTTAATGAATTAAAAATTCCGAGATCTTCAAGATCTATGAACAAACTCTAAGAGTTCTTCATAAAAGATTAACAAATCTACATGATTTGAAAGAGCAAAGCTCTGTTAATAGGTTAAGAAACCCTAAGAAAGATCTATGAAGAGAAAACCTCTATTGAGAAACCCTAAAAATCTATATATGATTTGAAAAGAGCAAAGCTCTGTTAATAGGTGAAACCCTAGATTATAAAAAATCTCTTCAAAAGATTTGATCTTTACCTAAAATTTGACAGGGTTCTGTCTCTAGGAGAGTTCTTAAAACAGAGAGCTATGCTCTAAAAGAGAATTAATTCTCAGAAAAACAAGAAAAGAGAGGAACATAGGTCATCTCAAGGGCCAAAGGCCCTATTTATAGGTACTGAAAGTCGTTTCAACTTCTGAGTTGATCCAATGGCAGAGATGCTGTCACCGCTGCACTCACGTGTAGACCACGTGAGCGCAGCGGTGAGGGGATGGGGAATTTGTTTCCCCAATCAGAGCAAAACTCTGTTCAAATTTCCAAATTTGAAATGAACCAGCGCTCACGTGCAAAGCACGAGTGCGCTCGCGCCAAGAGCGCCAGCGCTTTGAAGCAGCGCTCACGTGCAAAGCAAGAGTGCGCTTGCGCCAAGAGCGCCAGCGCTCTGAAGCAGCGCTCAGAAGCAGCGCTCACGTGCAAAGCACGAGTGCGCTCGCGCTAAGTGCGCCAGCGCTGAAAGTCAAAGACTCTGAGGCAGCGCTCACATGCAAAGCACGGGTGCGCAAGTGCTAAGAACGCCAACGCTTTGAAACAGCGCTCACGTGCAAAGCAAGAGTGCGCTCACGCTAAGAGCGCAAGCGCTCTGAAGTAGTGCTTACATGTAAAGCACGAGTACGCTAGCGCCAAGTGCGCCGGCGCTGAGAGTCAAAGACTCTGAGGCAGCGCTCATATGCAAGGCACAAGAGCGCAAAGCGCTAGAACTAAATATTTTCCACCGTTGGATCAAAGATCCAATGAAGATAATAAATCATCAAATTACCAGAATAAAATTCTGTTAGGGAAATACTTTTCCGAATCTTTCCAAACTAGGAAGATTGTGCTCTGTAAATCAGAGCACCATTGGATCAATGATCCAATGGTGATTAAAAATCACCAAGGAACAAAACAAGTTTTGTATGGGAAAAGATTTTCCCAATCTCGTTAAAAACAAGAAGATTGCCTTCTTATAACAGAAGCCCTAGGATCAAAAGATCCAACGGTGGGAAATATTCTCAAATCAATTAGAGAAAAGATCTCTTCAACTGATTCAACAAATCAGCCTACCCTATATAAAGGCCCCAAGACTTCAAGTCTCATATAGAGGAACTCCCCCACAAGCTTTGAGAAATTTCAAAGAAGAGAGCAAGCTCTGAGAAGAAGAACTTTTCTTCAAGGTAAATAACAGAGAGATAAAAAACATCTCATCAGGGAAGAAGAACTTTGTTCTTTTTCTAGATCATATATCTATATGACAGAAGTCTTTCACAAAAGAGATCATAATATCTCATCATAAAAAAAGGGGGGAAGAAGAATTCAATTCTCTTCAGATCATAGATTCTTAAAGGCAAAGCCTTTCACAACAAAAAGAGATTGTAACATATCCTATAAAAATAAGGACTTTGTTCTTAGATCTATGAGACAAAGTCTCTTATAAACGAGAATTTAATTCTCAGAGCGCAGAACTGATCAATGTTGTCTAAAAAGAGACTTAGCGCTACAAATTAAAAAGAAGCGCTTTAGCGCTCTAAGACTGGCGCACAGCACCGCAGCGCTTCTAGCACTCCAATTTAAAGAAGTGCCTCAGCGCTCCAAGACTGGCGCTCAGCGCCAAGCGCACCACATGCTCCTTACGTGTTCGCTCTTTCACAAGGAGCGCTCTGTGTTCATTGACTGGCGCTCAGCGCCAAGCGTGCCACGTGCTCCTTACTTGTGCGCTACTTAACAAAAAGTGCTCTGCGCTCATTGACTGGCGCTCAGAGCCAAGCATGCCATGTGCTCCTCACGTGTGCGCTACTTAACAGGAGCGCTCTGTGCTCATTGACTGGCGCTCAGCGCCAAGCGCACCACGTGCTCCTCACATGTTGTCTCTTTCACAAGGAGCACTCTGCCCTCATTTTCTAGCGCTCAGCACCAAGCACGCTACGTGCTCCTCACGTGTGCGCTATCTCACAGGAAGCGCCTTAGCGCTATAAATCTGGCACTCAGCGCCAAGCGCGCCACTTTCTCCTCATGTGTGCGTTGAGGAAACATAACATGTTCTTTAAATAAAAGCCCTAGAGCTATGATGAGTGCTCAGAACTCAATAAAAGACAAAAACTGTTTTCAGAATCCAAACCAATGCTCAGCATTTTTAAATGAAAAAGGACTGAGTGTAATTAAATGTCCAATATTTTAACTGAATGGGCCGAGCCCAAGTTGGCCACAGATCCCTAATTGAGCTCATATGCTCTTAAATCTTTGATCTTAGTCTCAAACTTGACTACAGATCTCCCAACCGACATTGGTTCAAGGGTACATCTCTTCATACCTCTGATATGTGTCGTTGTAATCCTTCAACGTCTTCAGAGAGGTGACGAGTCCCGACAACCAGACATTCCACGGACTGTAGGGTCCTTAAACTCATGGATTATGATGTCCTTAAACTTTACGGACTGTGAGGTCCTTAAAAGACTATGATGTCTTTAAACATTACAGACTATGACGTCTTTAAACTATGGACTATGACGTCTTTAAACTTCATGGACTATGATGTCCTTAAACTTCTGGACTTCAACGTCCCTAAACTAAAACAATAGAGTCCAAATGCTCTTTTGTTGGATCTAAATGATCCTTTTAAGTAGATCTTAGTCTAAAATTAGACTAACATATCCTTAACAAACGTTTAAGTTGATCTTAATCTAAAAACAAGATTAACGATCCTTAAACCCAACCCAAAAAACCAAATCTAAGAAAATACGGATTTGGTCTAATCCACGCCCTACGGGCGACAACATAAATTAGTCTCCGTATACAATCCACGTGCAATCAAAAATAAAACAAACACATACGACACGAAGTGACCATCTGGAGAAGGAGAAAGTGGTTACCGCGATGCGGTAGCGTAATTAACTGCAGGGACTTGCGGCTGCAGGGAAAAGCGTCCCCATAATCAAAAACCCCTCAAATGAAGGGGAATCTGACGAAGTCTGCTACAAGGGCTGCATCCGTCTAAACCTCCGATACACGGTGCCATAAATCAACTTGGCATCTTCAGAGAGGTGGATGGATAAATCCAAATAGCATCTGCCCCCAAATTCAGGCAAGACGAACCTGCGCGGTTCTGTCTCCGTATTCGGCGGCGAACAGTGGAGTTAGAAAGTGGTCGGCTTCCGGCGAGGAATCGAAACTTTTCTGATGATCCCACGACGCTACAAAGTTCACACCTCTCTCTTATACCTTCTCTTAACCTAACTAGCTAGTAAGTCCCTCCCAATCTCTCTTCTTCTTCATTAAAAGTTCATTTTCAAAACATATGTCAGAAGTGGAGTTAATACCGACATCTTGTTCTAAAACTCTATAATTCCACTTTTTCTTACATATTCTTCATACATATTCCTACACCATGCTTATTAATATAAAACCAATGTTTAGAACCAACTTTTAATCAAAAATATCATGCAAAATAACTTTAACTCAACATTTACATTAAAATACCATGAAGTTTGTATATATCATCTTTTAATGTTTTGCTTAAACATATCTTTAAGAAAATTCATGAGGTAATGACCTACCTCTCACATATACACATGGTTCCATACCACGATACTCTACGAACGTATTTTAGTTACAAACACAAGATTACATTAAAATACCATTTACTATAAAAATGGTTTTCTTTGGAATTGTATTTTAAAATTTCTTTACAAATAAGGCTCTACAACCCTTTTTAGGGGACCCGCTATTGGATGGTGCGGATTATCGCATATCCTTAGGCTTGTAGAGCGAGATGCAGACCTCCTCACGGAGAATTCAGTCTCGAATGGTTTTTAATACGGTTTTTAACAAAAACGCAATTTTTTACTTAAATAAAAATTAATTTTTAATAATTATATAAATATTACAAATCCATATATTTTCAAAATATAATAAACTTACATTTTTTTAAAATAAAAGAATTATAAGTTTTAACCAAAATACCATCAAGATACCAACAAAAGTTAAGCCTTACAGTAAAATACCATGAACTTTCCAAGCTAAGCTATTATCACTAAAATACCTCAAATCCTTATAATTCACATTCATGAAAAGCCTAAATAATATAAATAACTTCTCGAGATTATTTTGAAACTCTATTAAAAATATCTTTTATAAAACCCCCTCGAGTTATATAAAACAACATTTAAGGACTTTAGTAAATATATGTTTAACCGGGATTAATTCTCTTGAGCCCCAGGAAGCCGGAGAAAGTGGGTGCTTGCCTATTTAAGGTAGAATACATTATCAATGGTAATTGTCTTGGAAAAAGACACAAATCCTGCCGTCCATGTGCAGCAGTTACTGATAACCCCTGAACCTAATTCAGGATCTAAATTAGTTACAAGTGTCTGACTCAAGTCTGAGTCTAACTCAAGTCTGAATCAAAACTCAAAACCTGAATCTAAAACCAAACACGAATACTGGATCATGAATACTTGAATTCAAACATCAAATGTATACTTGACCATTGATCATGAATCGCAACACTTGAACTTGACTAAAACAAAACATGAATATTTCAACACTATGACTTGACTCGAACCATGAATACAACTTGAAATGAATACATGAATACTTGATATTGACATGAACTCAATCTTGCAACTTAATGTATTCATGGATTCGGGCAAGGCTGGTAATTTTTCCTGTAACTTAGCATACTCGGGGTGTCGAGGTAGTTCATGCGTGAATCCAACGAAAACTCATGAGTCCCACTAGATCATGAATCCATGTCTACTAACACAAGCAAGCTATTATGAGGGCCCGTGTTTTCTTACTCCTGGATTACAGCCTATTGAGTCTGGAATATTTCAACACTAGGTTGAAGTCACATTATTAACACTTTATTCGAGCCCGTGGTTCCTTACCACTGGATTACAGCCTTTTGGGTTCGAGAACGCTGTTGAGATTGGTTAACATTCATTATTGAACTTACGTTAAATTAGTGTACCCAAGAAAAGATCTGTTAAAACACTTACATTCATTGCATGTTCACCATACCTATACCACAAAGCCATGTTATATTTGTTTGCCATGCTCATGCTATACTGTCATGTTTACCTACTTGTCATATATATTACCATTATTGTTCACATATATTACAAAAGAACTGCATGCTAAATAAAATTTCCATGTTTACATAAAATGACATGGTGAGATACCATAATCAATTGTTCATGATATACACTTCCTTTATCATTACACTTTATATTTCATTTCATATTTTGGGGACTTACCGAGCGAAAGTTCGTTAGATACTGTGGAGACTGAGGAGGTAGGCATCTCAGAGGAGGAGTACGATCAGATCGCGACCCAGGCCTAGACCGGTTATCTTCTTCTCAGTTTATGTATACCACTTGTTTATGCATTTCGTTTCTTGTATTTCCTTTCAGTTGAAATCATGTATTGTAAATGAATCAAGTTGAATTTAATTAAATTTGTTGAAGTTTTAATCTCATGTAAATTTTCTTATCATTTTATATTGCTTCTTTTACGCTTAGCGTATTTATTTCGGGAAATAACCTTCTCGAAATAAATACGTCGCGGGCTTGCCACGTCACCCTTTCCGTTTATTGGGAAGCGGGGCGTGACACTTAAGCATTGCACTGTGGGTCTATCCTAAACCACTACAAATGCGCCGAATAGCCCATCAATTCTAGAGCAAGGCAGCTCGAACTCATCACCTTGAGATGACCACCTAGCATACTTTAGAAATCGAATACTCGAGCACTTCTCCATGGGTTATCCTAATACAAGAATGAATGAATATACAATGGTAATATCGACATTTGTCGTTTTCCAATAAAACAATATACATGAAGCTGTAACGACAACCACAATCCGGCCGCTCATCCCGAATAACAAATATACATTCAATTCTATGATAAGAGAATATCCACTATGACCAACCGTCTAATCCATCACATCTTATATAACAACAGCACAAGAAAGTGTTTGCAACCCCGTCTAATCGACCTATAGAAATTAGACGGCGTTTATAAACACATCTACCAAGATAAAAATATAAACGATATTAAAATTTCGATCGAAAATAGTTTCAAATTGCCCGTAAGCACAAACAGTACAAAATAAAATCTGAGGCAAAAAGATGTATACCAAAAATCTAGTTCCTATAATTCCAAGCAATTGACAAAATTTGGGGATAAATAGTGAAAATCGGGCTGCCAAATTTGGCTAAACCTCGGCCAAAACCTATTTGTTTCTCCTAGAATTTTGTGCTAAGTTTTCATTCTTAAAAAGTTGTCCACTGACATATACAAAAAAATTTTAGGTTCCATTTTGAAATGGACATAAACTTGGAATTCGAAACTAAATACGGGTAAATTTTCGGTCTTGAAACTAAAATATAATTTAATCTAGTTCTAATGATTGGTTTAGCTCTGATACATATTAGTAGACGCTCTTACTCGTGCTGTAAACTTGCGTCCAAGGCGGAATACAAAACGAAAAATTTAAAGACAGGAGCACGAACTAGTACGACCTAGAATCAAATCCAAACACTAAACTAGCAAACGAGAAGAAATTAGACTACTCGAATAGGTGTTAGCTAGCTTTGTAGTTATGTCCTTCATCTTCTTTCCAATTCTTTAGCTTCTAGGTCCACCGGGAACGAGTTTGGGAGTCGGTATTCTTTGTTTAAGATGATCCACCTGAAGGAACCCTAACCTAGACTCTAGCTTCACACTAAAACTCAAAATGAAGCAACTAATGATCAAAACATGCTATAAATTGATAACTAGGATATAATAATGGCTATTCTCTAAGTTTTCTCTCTTTTCTTTTTTCTTTTTCAAGTTTCAAAAAAATCAAGAGAGGAGGAAGAAGAGGCTAAGGGTGATGGTCATTCAAATGAGCAAGCATGGCTACTAAAATTCTCACCTCCCTTTTTCTTCTTTCTCTTTTGAATAATGAGTGGAATTGTGACTTAAATGGTGATTCATAAGTCTACTACAGTCTAAAGAGAACTTGAAGGAAAAAGAAGAGAAGGGAATGTCACCTCAAGTGTACACATACATGTATGTGTATACACACACTAATACAAATATATGCTACAAATAAATACACCCATATTCGTATCCAAATACATACCGGTATTCGTATAAAATACGAATACCCGTATTTGTATTAAGACACAAATACATGTATTTATACAAATACTTGTATTCATTTAAATACAGTATTCTGTCAAAATACGAATACAGAAAGAAGAGATATAATACTAGCTCACATTTTATCCAAATGTGATAATTTGGCTATCTTTCAAACCGGTTAGTATTAACAAAATGTCTGATTAAAAGTACATGTACAAAAACACAAGTTTTAATCGAATTTAAGTACGTATCAAAATATGTACACTACATCGTTTCGCCTTGAGCTAAGAAACCCTCTGTGTGGAACTCTAAAGACTCAATAATACGCTGGCAGTGGGTTTAACCATAAGCTCATCAGCGGCACTAGCTGTATGTAACAGCTAGCTACCTATTGAATGAAAGGAAGGTCGATAAGGAAACTCGTTCATATCTCTACTGAGCCTGAAAGTGACCGTCCACGAGCAAGTCATTCGTTCAGGGACTGAATATAGCACGCTCAATTGGTTTGAATAACGCATGCTCTCCGTATAGTCCGGTCTATTTGTCTAAGAGTATCACATATCGGGTCTAGGAGGGATAAAGTCAGACCCCTAATAACACTATAAGTTGTGTCGGTGTGAAGACCATCACCCACTGAGAAACTACTGATCAAAATTAGTAAATCTCGTCCACCTTGGCCAAGGACTTCTGGTGATGGCCACCCGTGCACTACGCAACATCTACCCCCAATACAGGGAGAGACAAATCCACGATGATTCGCTCACTGCCTCCATGTGGCACGGGACTGTACCTATTTGTACGACTCAGTAGAGCCGTAGTAATCAAAGCAAAACGGGAACTCACACGAGATAAATGACGATCTCAGGTCAACAGACTAAGCTGCACTCATGCCATTAGAAAACTACTATATGGCAATAGGTATAATACCATCTAGCATGTTCCTGACGAGTCTGTCTAGTGTAATTCATAACCCAATGAGCAACTGTATACAATCTTTGGTGACTAACTAACACCAATGACTGTGATATCGGCCATCACCCCTTATCGGGATCAAGAAACATATACACCAGTCTACTCTGGAATATCGATGCCCTATCTCAATATTCCCACGACTAAGAACATTTAAGGATATGCTTATAGATTACCTAGTTCTCACAAGTTTGATCACCACAATAACGCTGGTAGTCAAGCATGAATCCTATGGGCTCTATCAACATGTAGTAGTGATCTATAATACCACATAATATATGAAAATGATGATAAAGACAAACCAGATAGCATACTATCATGTCGAGTAAGACTGTTCTACCCGTATAGGTCCTTCCTTAACCTGTATGCGATTACAATAATTGCCTATAGGGCATAATAGCCAACAATCTCCTACTTGCACTTAAGGCTAATTATTACGGTATCGCATACTCACAGCTCGTGTGCTGTCAAATACCCAACTTCTCTACTAATCGGTTTCGCAAATCATGTTTACGAAACATTCGCGTTCGAGAAATAGCCTCAGTAAGTAGATGCTCTCCAATATTTTTATCTTTATCTCTCTATATTTCAACTTCATGGAGAACGACTATCTCCCAAAATGAGCGATACCTATCTTAGAACTTGTCTGGATATCTGATGGGACCAAATTTATAAATGAACTTCAAATCCAACAAACTTTTTAGACTATATCTTCCACTGAATTTAATCAAAATCCTACGCCACGTCTTCCTCAGTATCCGCTTGGACCCTTGTCCAACATACTGCCCCTCAGAAGAGCGTAAACTTTAACTCTGTTAGCCACTCTATCATCTAGGTCACCTTAGAAGCATGAAATGATAACTGCCTCCTAAAGAAGGCTGTCGTTACCATATACTAAGAACATTTTCTCATGTTCATAACTGCTTCCCAATAATTCTCCGGGATTGGATTGATATCTGTTTGTTGCAGCTAGTGCAAAAGCAATATCCGGTGCGATATTTGACATGTCATGATTGACTCAATTGCCAAAGAAACTGATATGTCAATCATGCAAATCCCTTTTTACATCAGTCCAGAAGACATCTATTTTAGAGAAGGTGACTCCATCACCTGCGTGTATGCCATCATGGCAGGAATCATCCATTCTAAAATATATTAGAATAGTATCAAAGTACCCAATTTGGGACACTTCCCAAATCTAGATATAAAAGCATAGATCTAGTCATCAGAATATCTGATATTTTATCCAATTTCTATATGAAGAAACATCTGTGACTTACCACAGTTTAACCGATCGTAGTATAGGAACAACACTTCCTATTAGAAGTATGTCATCCAAAAATCAGGACAATACTCCCTACTCAACTTTCTTATCAGGTCTATCTATCATTCTTGATGATGTCAAACACTATGACAGTTACGTCAAGAATAAATGACCCATCTCCGCTCCTCTTGCTTTAGTCTATAAATAGGCATAAGTATCTTACCCACCATGCTTCCGCTACTTGCAATGATTACAATAACCCTCCGGCAGAGTCAAATACACGTGCACTTCTAAATTCAATTTAGAATAACGTTATAGTTATCCACCTGCCAGATCTCATAGTCTAGGACAACAGTAGTGATAAGCTTGGGTCATTAAAATCTCCCTGTCACCGTCTTTAAGGAGACCGAAGTACATCTCGGGTGGCTGATGTTACCTACTAAATCTGCTGAGTGGTTAATGGATTGTTGAATCCAATTGAATCCTTAGGTTCTACTAAATATTTAGTAACCATTTGTTGTTTTGGAATCACTTCCAGTTCTACCATACTCCCACTACTGTTTTCTGAAAAGAATTCATTTTACTAAAAAGGCGATGAGTCAAGACCAATATAACTATTGATCTAACAAATGGTAGAATATTAACCCTCGTCTAAGCTTTGGTTAACCACAAACTGTCATTACTGAAACGTACCTTGAGTTTATCCGGATTCTGATTTTAAGTATTGTTCGCTGCCGAAAGACCGGACCGAGACATTGGGATGTCTAGCCTGAATTTGAGGGCAGATGCTATTTGGACTTATCTATTCACCTATCCGAAAATAACAAGTTGATTTATGGCACCGTATATCGGAGGTTTGGATAGATGCGACCGTTGTAGCAGATTTTATCAAATCCCCCCTCATTTGTGAGGGATTTTTTGTTTGTGGGGACGCTCTTCCATGCAGGCGCAAGTCTCTGCAATTAATTATATTGTCACGTTGCGATAATCACTTTCTCCTGCTCCGGAAGTTCACTTCGTGTCGTGTCATGTTTGTTTTCATAGGGTTGCCCATGGATTGTATATGGAGATTAATTTATGTCGTCGCCCGTAGGGCACGGATTAGTCCAAATCTGTATATTTGAGATTTGGGTTTGGGTCAAGGATTTGCTTGATGGGGTCTACGTTGATAGCTTGGTTTGCCAACGGGAATGAACTTAGAACGCATTTTTCATTTGTGAGTCACATCCACTCATAAGATATTTGAGTTTGATCTAAGAACCGTTAGTCATATTTGAAACTAAGATCAACTAAGAAACAAATGAGCATATAGGCTCAATTATTTTATTTTAAGGACATCATGGTCCAACATTCTCTGTTTGGGACGAATGTTAGTTTAAGAACGTTTCGGTCCATTGTCGTCGTATTAGGGGTGAATGTCTAGTTGAGGGACATCTCGGTCCAACATTCTAATGTTTGGGATGAAGGAAGAGGAGTTGTTGGTTGTCGGGACCTGCTATCTCTCTGAAGACGTTGAGGAATTTCAACGACACATACCAGAGGTGTGGAGAGATGCACCCTTAAACCAAATCCCGTATTTGAGGGAAATGATTGTGGTGGACCTGAGAATCGTTATTCATATTTGAGATTAATATTAACTTAGGAGACATGGGATGAATATCATTTTAGATATCATCGATGAGAGATCGTTAGTCATGTTTGAGACTAAGATTAGTTTGGAGATCACGAGCATGTAGGCTCGGTTGATTTAAAATCAAAGAGGAAGAACAAGCTTCACAGACTTAGCCAATTTGGGTTAAGATTGGGTTTCTACACCACCCAGCAGTACTAAGCACTCAATTACGTAACGCTCACGTGAATATCACGTGAAGTGCTCCAGTAGTGCTAAGCACTAATTTTTTCTGGCGCTCACTTGTGTTTCACGTGAGGCGCTGACCTTTTATCCTTGGGCGCACATGTACTTTTCACGTGAGGCGCTCCAATAGGGCTAAGCACTAATTTTTTTCTACGCTTACATGTGTTTCATGTGAGGCGCTATGTTCTTTGGATATTTAATCTCTGTTGATGTTTTTAGAGAACTTAAATCTCTGTTAATGGTATTTTGACTATTAACGATTACCAAGATTATTATTTTGAGAATCTGTGATCAAGTTCTTTAAGTACTAAGTTCTTGATTTGAAAGAACTAAGTTCCTGAAGTATTATGAACTCCATATTTTCCATGTTCATATTTCCAAAGAGGTTATACCTCTTTTAATGGTGTTTTGACCATTAAGGATCACAAAGATCACTATTTTGAGGATTATGGATCGGGTTCTTTAAAGAACTAAGTTCTTAGTTTGAAGGAACTAAGTTCTTGAAGTATTATGGACTCCATCTTCTTCATTTTCTTCTTCGTTCTTTCCTGAATTTTTGATTCTCAAGAACAAGATCTTCCCGATGAGAATTAAATTCTCAACTTGCGGAAGACTTGTCTTTTGGATCTATAATCTAGAGAAAGAACTAAGTTCTTGAAGGGTTAAACTCTTAGATATGTTCGGTAAAGGAGATGTTTTGATCACGATGTTTTCTTTACATAGGGTTTTGAGGATGGAGATCTTCTTCTTTTATTGAGAATTAAATTCTCTGTTGTTTTTGTGGAACCATTTTTGAGAGCCTTCTGTAAATTTTTATATCGAGTTCCTCCTTCACCTCCCTTTTTGATTAATCTCTTTACTCCTATTTATAGGAGAAGAGAAAAATCAATTTGTTGAGAAAATCTCTCATTGAGAGATCATGATTGATTTCATAATCAATCAAAATAATCTTTTAGATCAATCGGTGAATTTTATTCACCGTTGGATTTTTAATCCAAAGGCTTTCTGTTTAATAAAGAAGATTTCTTGTTTGCTTAACAAGATTAAAAAATATTTTCCTAAGATAGAATTTTATTCTATCATAAGAATATCTTGTTAGTTTAATAAGATTAGGAAGGTATTTTCTTTAAGATAGAATTTAATTCTATCACATAGAATTTAATTCTATCGTATGGATATTTTGTTAGTTTAACAAGATTAGGAAGATATTTTCCTAATATAGAATTTAATTCTATCATATAGAATTTAATTCTATCATATGGATATCTTGTTAGTTTAACAAGATTATGAAGATATTTTCCTAACATAGAATTTTATTCTATCATATGGATATCTTGTTAGTTTAACAAGATTAGAATGATATTTTCCTAATATAGAATTTAATTCTATCACATTAAATTAAATTCTATTAGATGGTTTAAGTGATTTTATCACCATTGGATTTTAAATCTATGATTCTCTATTACAAAAGATCTTTCCATATTAGAAAGATCAAGAAAAATATTTCCCAAATAGAATTTATCATTTGATAATTTATTATCACCATTGGATTTTTGATCCAACGGCTCTAATTAACAGAGAATATCCCAGTTTTTAGGAAATATTCCCCATGTAGAATTTAATTCTACTTTCTTTAATTTGGGCGCTGACGCTCACGTGCTATGCATATGGGGCGCCGCCTAAGAATCGAATTTTTTTTATAAATAGTAACTCGTGTGCTTTGCACGCCGGCGCTCACGTGTGTTCCACGTGAGGCGCCTCTATAGGATTTAATCCTGGCGCTTATGCTGGCGCTCTTGTGGGAAACATGTGAGTCGCTCAAGGATTTAATCCTATATGAGGTGGAAATTACATGCTTTGCATTTGGGTGCACGTGTTTAACACGTGGAGATTTCCTTTTATTTTTATATGGGAACAACAAGCTCTGAGTCAAAAAATTTTGGCAGGAACAAATTTCCCTCACTACTTTGCCCATGTAAGTTTGTACATGGGTTAAGTAGTGCAAAGTAATGCATTGCCATAGAATTGATGGCTTAGGAGGCAAGTTTAGGATCCCTGTCGCCTAAGACTTTTTCATGTTCATGAGCCGTAAGGTTCTCAAGAAGGTTTTTCTCCCTATGTCGTGAGTATCTCATCGGTGCGTATTCTCCCTAGAAATCGTAAGGATTCCTAAGTGTCTTTCATATCCGTGAGTCATAAGGATCTCACATAGGTATTTCCATCTTACGAGTCCAGTGGACCCACAAGTGGCTTCTTCACTTTATTGGCGAATGTGGCCCGTGGATAGTATACAAGAGTCAGTTTGGACCTTCTTATAGGGCAATGATGGCTTAGGAAATAGGTTTGGATCTGTCGCCTAAGGCTTTTCAACTTTTTGAGCCATGAAGGTCTCATAAAGATATCACTTCCTACGAGTCGAGAGGATCTCGTAGGTGTATTTTCTCCTTAGAAGTTATGAGGACTCCTAAGTGTGTTTTCTCTTAAGAGCCGTAAGGATCTTTCAAGCAAATTTTCCCCTTACGAGTCGAGAGGAATCGTAAGTGATTTCTCCTCCTCATCGGTATGCGAATTTGGAGAATGTGGCCCGTGGATAGTATACAAAAGTCAGTTTGGATCTACTTGTAACGCCACAGTACTTAGGAAAAAGGTTGATATCCCATTCGACTAAGGATTTTTCACCTTTATGAGCCGCTAGGGTCCCATAAAAATGTTTTTCCCTACGAGCCGAGACGAGTCGAGAGGATCTCGAAGGTGTATCCTAACATGAAATATAGATAATCCCTTTTTTGATAGAGATCGGTTAGGTTTGTGGTACTAGGGTTTAAGTCCGTCGTATCTTCCCATTAGCTGATATATTTCTTGATATGCAGTCCTTTAGGTGCGGCTCGAGTATCCCTGCGACTGTTGTATCTCTGATCCCTTCTGAGGCTGGATAAGACGTCTTTAAGTAATCTTCTTAGGTCATATTACCTTTGGAAGAACATGTGTTAGGTATTTGCCATGATGCTTTTTACTTGAGGTTAGGCTCAATTTAGAACCCTGATGAGTCATAACCGCACACTTCTGGGGTGGAATTATCTCCAATGGTTTTTAGGTTTTGTATGTACTGCCGTCAAGACCCGAAGCTAGGAACATGCCATCACTTTATTTTGCTTTGACAATGTCGCACCGACTCTTTGCTGAAGTACGGTAGACATCTGTTGGACCTCTATGTTGTATGTATTGCAATTGAAGTCCTGAGCTAGAAATATGACATTGCTCCAATTTTTCTTGACCCTTGGGACTTTTTTATGGACGTTGCGTCTGGATCCTGCTACTATGAGAAGCACATCGAGTTGAACTCTAGGCTGTAAATGTTGCTATCAAGATCCAGAGCTAATATGCCATTGCTCCACTTTTGCTTAACCCTTGGGTCTTGTCGACGTCGCATCTGCACTTAGAAGGAACATCGGGCTGATTTCTAGGCTGTAAATGTTGCCGTCGAGATCTGGCTCTCCCTTTGACGGAGTTTGGTGGGAAAATATGGTTCCATTTCTTTTGTTTGTACCCATGGATTGTATACAGGGGTCGGTGTGGACCTACTTGCATGGCAGAATGTTTTATTTTATTTTATTTTTATTTCCGCGATACTCTATCTTTTCAGCATTTTATATCGCAAAAGTCGTGATTGCCCAATCATTTCGGCTATTTTATTTGCGATGCCTAATCATTTCAACTATTTCATTTTTCTATTTTTACTCGCTATTTTTTTTATTGCGAGTTGCCCAAACATTTCGGCTGTTTCATATGCATATTTTTTTTGCGACTCGCTGAATTTTATTACGAGTCAGGAATTTGAGATCTGATACTAATCTTGGCATCTGTATCGCTGCAACTGGAATATTGTCAGGAGCGAATCATCATTTGCAGTGAGAGGGCTTGAAATTTGATACCTATTTAGGCATCAGCAACGCTACAACTGGGATTTTACCAGGTGCGAATCATCATTTACCTTTGTCGATTTGAACAAAGATGGCTTAGTAAACAGGGTTAGGATCCCGTCGACTAAGGCACTCTGGCTTTATGAGCAGTAAGGCTCTCATAAAGCTGTTTCTCCCTACTAGTCATGAAGATCTCATAGGTGTATTTTCTCCTTAGGAATCGTGAGGATTCCTAAGTGTGTCTTTCTCTCATAAGTCGTAAGGATCATACAAGAGTGTTTTCTCCTTATAAGTCGAAAGGACTTACAAGTTTCATTTACCATATGGGGATATTTCTTGCCATTGGTGGAACTTGATGGGAGGATATTTATTTATGCCCGTGGATTATATATAAGGGTCATTGTTTGACCTCCTGTAGGGAAAAAAAGTTTTGTAGGTGATTTTGATGGCTTAAGAACAGGTTTAGATTTCTGAAACTTAAGGCTTTTGAATCCTATGAGCCGTGAGGGTCTCATACGGGGAAATTCTCTTTACGAGTCATGAGGATCTCGCAAGTGTAATATCTCCTTAAGATTCGTGGGGACTCCTAAGTGTGTTGTTCCTTTGTAAGTCGTAAGGATCTCACGCAGGTTTTTTTAACAAGTTTACGCCCTTTCGAGTTTTCACTAGCTCGCTGCCAGTCCTGCTGTTTTTACTCACGGCGCCCTTTCGGGTTTTCATCCATACCCATTTCTCTTGTGGACATACCCTTCTTTTTCTTTTTTTTTATTTTGTTTTTATATTTTTATTTTTAACGAGTTTGTGTCCTTCCGGGTTTTCACAAGCTCGCCGATTACCCTGCTATTTTTACTCACGGCGTCCTTTCGGGTTTTCATCCGTGCCCATTTCGTTTGTGGACATACCGTTTTTTTCTTGAACGGTGAAACTCTCGAATGTAGCTTCGTCACAGGTGACCGATCTATTTTCCGGTAGGACTTGGGGGTGGCTTCATTGCTGGAAAAGCTGTGTAGCAGGTGGGACTTGAGTTGCTATCTTCGTCGTTGGGACTTCAATTACAATATAGATCTCAAGGGAGTATATTGCCATATTTAGGGTGACGCGATGGTTTAGGGACATTCCGGTCCATCATCGCCGTATTTGGGACGACGCGCTACTTTAGGAACGTTTCGTTCCATTATCGCCGTGTTTAAAGCGACGCACCGTATTTGAGGCGACGCACTAGTTTAGGGACGTTTTGGTCCATTATTGCCATGTTTGAGGCGACGCACTAGTTTAGGAGCATTTCTGTCCATTATCGCCATTTTTGAGACGACGCACTAGTTTAGGGACATTTCGGTCTATTATCACGATGTTTGAGGCGATACACTAGTTTAGGGACATTTCGGTCCATTATCGTCATGTTTGAGGCGACGCACTCGTTTAGGGACATTTCGATCCATTATCGCTATTTGGTCCGTGAGTTGCATAACTCATTCCTTCCAATGCTTGCTGGCCGAGACGTTGCTCCTTGTCCTTTATATGCATCGACACTTCACGCCTTAGGTTATCTTCACCCTCTTGGACTGCTTTTTTTACCATCGCAGCAATTGGGTTGTTTTGCGGGAAATATCGGGTATTTTACACAGCATCTGCCCCCTTCTCATCAATGTCACTTTCCGATACCGATGGAGCATCTTCTTCATATACGAACGAACGAGATATCACGTCATTTCTTCTGTAGAGTCTTCCTTGGAAGAATGAACTTGACTTGGGGGCTTTTCCCTCATCGTCTGATTTGGAGTAGGACATGGATTTCATATCCCTCCCATGGTTTTTTGTTCAAGTGGGATATTCCACTTGATTGCAGGACCCGCTCGTAGGTCTCTTGATATCCTTTCTGTTCTTTGAGAAGAAAGGACCATCTCACGTAGAGATTCTTCCACCAATGAGGAATATGCCCCTGTGTATATTTTGGAGGGAGCGAGTACCCATGCCATCACTATTTTGGCAATATGTTGCTTTAGAGCCACTCATTTTGTTGAGTGTTGGCGGCAAACGTCACTTTTCCTTTGCTTTTCACTCATCTTCATCGGATGAGAAAGGGTTTTGACCCATCTGATCTAATCGAGCCATTTTATCCATGAGCTCTTGGAAAGTGGTCGGCTTGAAAAGGTCCATATATAGGAACACATTTGAATTTGGGTCAAAGGTGGCTATGAACATTCCTACGGCTACAGCTTCGTCGATGCTTTGCTTATATTTTGACCAGAGATTTCACCATGTGGTAACATGTTGAACCCAGGTCTCATTCGGTCCAACCCTTTCGTTGAACAACGCCGCCATGATAGTGTGTTTAGTTACACTAGCATATCCCTGACAGAAGAGCATCTCCATTTGTTCGAAGGTGTTCACAGAGTCATTTTGGAGTTCTGCATACCATTCGAAGGCAATGCCTGCAAGATTGCTGACGAACTGTCAGAGGAATAGTATATCATTTCCTCCAGTGTTGCGGCACATGGATTTAAAACGTGCGATGTGATGCGAAGAGTTCCAGTTCCTTTGTATATGTGGAACGTTGGAAGTATGTATTATGGCGGGTACTGTATTTGATCGTAGAACGCCGAATATGGTCGACTAGTCTTGATTGATTTATTTGCAGCTTCACTTGCATAGTAAGCTTTGATTTGCTGAGCGATATATTCGTCAAGCTTTACTTTTGGAATCATTTTCTCTTCGGCCGTTGATGAGACTTGCAGAGCATTTAAAATGTCACCCTTATCTTTAAGAGGGACTACCGGCGGTTCATCTGCCAGTGGTTCCAATTGAACCATCATTCCAGCCATATTCTGGATAAGAAGGGTCATCTGGTTCATTTTAACGGACATTCCTGCCGCTTCTTTATCTCTTTTTTTCTGAGCGTGCTTTAGGAAGTCAATATCCGACTCCTGCCCTGTTTTTTCTCCAGGTGAGTCTTCGGGATTTGCTTTAGACGATAGAGTAGCGAGTGCTTCCACCTGAGCAAGTATCTCCTGCAGCTTTTCACGTTGCAGTTGAATCTTTGTCAGGGACCGAGTTTAAGGTTCGTGACTAGTATAAATGTGACCTTCGTCTTTGGAGTTCACCATGTAGACTGGGTGAACTATTATGCCCCCGAGCTTGGAGCATTTGGAGCTTTGACCCTCGGAGTTTGCCTCGGGCACTTGGGCTTTATCAGGCCTCTCTTTTTTATGAGAAGCTGCTTTAGGAGGAACCATTTTATCAGGAACCATCTTGGGATGAATCCCATTGCATTTGAAAGGGGATTTGTTAGAATTTGGCTGACGTTTAGGGGAAGAGACGCGGTTGACGACTGAGTTCTTCACCTACATCCACACATTATATATAGATGAGGAAAGTTGTTTTAGGGAGCAAACTGGTTTCTGCTCTCGTTGGATTTCCACGGACTGCGGAGATTTCTTCAATACCGCAGTGGGAGAATTTTGTCTGACCCTTCGCAGCAGTTCGAAACTGTTCCCGATTGGAACAGCTGCATTCATCATCAGAGTTGAAGCAGGTGGAGTCAACGATGATGGAAAACTGTGTTAGTTATATGTATGGTCTAGAGGCCATTATTGTACCTTATATTATAGTGGATGCTTGGACATATATAGAGAGGACTTTCTTGCTCGACATGATAGTATACTATATGGTTGCTCTTTATCTTAACATATATACTAGTATCATTTGACTGTCTCTCCGTTACATGTTGATAAAGCCCTTAGGATATGTACTTGACTACCAGGACTATGATGCAGATCATACTAGTGGGGCCAGGGTAATCCACAAGTTCATCCTTTAATTATTCCTAGTCAATGAAGTATCGAGACAGAGCATCGATATTCATAGAGTAGACTAGTGTGTACATTTCTTGATCCTGTAAGGGGCGATGGTTAATCCCACAGCCATGGGTGTTTGACATCAAAGATTGTACATAGGTGCTCATTGGAGAATGGGTACACCGAACAGGACTCGCCACGAACTCCTAGATGGTATTATACCTATCGTCATATAGCAGTTCTCTGGTAACACTGGTACAGGTTAGTCTGTAGACTGGAGATCGTCATAGAGTCTTGTGTGATTCCCACTGTGCTTTGATTTCCTCCCTACCACGCTCAAGATAGCGTGCAAACAGGTGGATTTTGGGTACAGTCCCGAGTCACATGAAGGAAATGAGAGATAGGAGGGGTTTCATCACTCCCGGTATTGGGGGTTGATGTTGCGCTATGCTCGATTGGCTATAACAGGAAGTCCCTGGCCAAGGCTGATGATGAGATTTACTGGTAAGTGTTATTAATAGTTTTTCGATCCGTTATGAGCCTCACATCGGCATGACTTATCAAGTTATTGGGGTCTGATGTTTACCACCCCAAGACTCGATATGCGACATATCAGACGAAGAGACCGGAATGTACGGTAGAGTTACTTACTGGATTCACGGGAGTATGGAAAAGCTTGCTTGTTGATCTTCTGATCGCTCAATACCTGGGTAGCTGTTACGTCCAGCTAGTACCGCTGACAGCTTGTGGATAACTGATATGATCATTATCTATTGCTGGCGTATTGACGAGTCTTTAGAGTCCTACACAGAGTTTTCATGGCTCAAGCTAAACGAAGTAGGGCACATATGTGATATATGCGAGACCGAGATTAATATATGTGATACCGTATTCTAATCTCGCAATATATGATATCAGTCGGTTATATGAGATATAGCCAGGTTATGAATCAAGTGTTGATTCGATAAGATGATATAAATGATATTAGACAGTTATATGTGATATAACCGGATTATTAAATCAAGTGTTGATTTAATAATTTAATATATAATTATATATTTGATATATTAATATATATTATCTAATATTAGCTCACTTAAAAATTTCTTTTCTCTAAATACATATAAATATATATGTGATATATATTAATGTATTTGTTTTTATGTCATGCTAGATGATACATTGGACTTAGGTGCATAAGACTCATACCAATGTAAAGATAATTTGGGTGTTTAATTATTAAGAGAAAAATCAAAATTAGGTGGAAATTAGCATGGCTAAAGATGCTTGTGGAAGCATGTAGAAGTATTTATTTAAGTCCACTAATTTTGTTTTACTCTAGATATTTATTAACCCAACCATTATCTTTAGCCATGGTTAAGTCTCTACAAGTGATATATGAGATATTTTTCACATCATGGTTCATAATTTGAGCTTCTTCTTCATCTCATTTTTCTTCTCTTGATTTCTAGTGAGGTGAAAAAGAAAAAGAGAAAAATAATTCTAAAGTGAGAAAAATTCCTACTTCATCAATCTATACTAAACTAGCCATTTAGTATAGGTTGTTTGCTTCACTAGTTCATCAATTAGTGAAGAGGTAGCTTGAGTTAGAGATTCTTCGACGCAGATCATCTTCGGCCTCGAAAATCCTTAAGCAAGCTTGTTCTTTTCGCCTAGTAAAGCCTAAGAAGAGTTCGGGGGACCACTACTTAGAGCAAAATGACTACTACACGGAGCTTTAGAAGTGAAGGACCGGTCTACAAAGGTTGTATTTCTATTTCACTTAGTGTAAAGTTGTTTACATGCTTTAAATACCCTAATTCTCTAGTTAGATCCTTGGTTCGGGTTGCTTAGCACTCTAGATTTTCTGAAATTGCATACTTGATGCTTGCTGAAACCTAGAGAGGGTGCTAAGCGAATCTAGCAGTGGTATCAGAGCCAAGCTAGAGCATTAGGATCCGTCTAGGCGAAATTAAACTGTTCGATCGACTTTTCGAAACCTAAAAATCCCATTTTATGGAAATTTTTTCAAATGTTTGATTTTTCCAGATTAAAAATTACCAAAAAATTGTGCATAGTTTTGTATGGATCGTCAAGAAAAACGATGGCCCAACTTGACCAAATAGCCACGCAACCGCGGCGCCGTTGGTGAGGCAGGGAGCGTGCCTTCTTGTGTTGGTCCATTGGTACTTGGGGCACTCTCTGGGTATTTTTAAGTATGACCCAAGTGTTGAGGACTCTGAGAATTTTGGGTGTTTGATAATTCGATCGAAATGTTTAACATCGTCTAGATATCTGTGATTTGTGATACAATATTTCGAATCCACAATAATTAGTTTTGTGAAAACTAATTAGAATTTTGTGAATCGAGCAATTTAGTCTCTTTTGATCGGTTGCCGCGGGGTTTTGATTCGGATCAAAAATACGTCGCAATCTCATATAGTACGCGAACGTTCTCCGGGTAACACTACTGGATAACCATGTCCCATAGCCCCGACCAAGTGACTGTAGGAGAACCCCGTAGCCAAAAGCATCTGTTCAGATGCTCACGGCTGTGGTGTTCCGCCTAAGTGCGCTTCGTCGACGGCATCGGGGGTGCGACCGTCTACTAATGTTTCCGACGAGCATTCGATCATTCATTAGGAATCTTGTTGAATTGCCCGACTGGATATTGAAAAGTGTTTTCAATTTGAGACTAACATGCCAGGTTTATAACATTAGGCATGAAATTCGGAATATATGATATTCCGGGTTTATAATGTCTAAGGAATTTATATGGTTAGGCATGAAATCCGAAATATGTGATATTTCGGGTTTATGATGTCTAAGGAATTTATATGGTTGGGGAATCCAATTATTGTAGTTTTCATTTCTTTTCTGCGACCGTAAGTGTAATATGTGGTGTATCGCCGATTTCGTTGCTATACGTCAACGACAATTGGGATACGTATATTTACTTACGTTGATGACATGTGATATTATGTGTTGCTGTGATATGTTATATTAGATTGTCGTGTTTCAATAGCCGGGGGGTTTTGCGTGAGATGAGAGTTTTTCCATTTTCATTCATTTAAAAATTTGTATGTAATATTTTTTTATTTGGACACTTCTGGGTTGAGATTAATATCATCATTGACATATATTATTTACTTTTCCGCATTAGGATAGACCTAAGGAGGGGAGCACAAGTAACCAGGTTCTAGAGTCCAGTGGGAGACCATCTCGAGGAGTCGAGACTGGGTCTCCTAACTCTAGAATTGGTAGGGTTGCTTGCCACTCTCGTAGGAGTCTAGGGATGTGGGTTTCGATATTCATCACGACCGTAGAATCTGTGTTTTTTTACTGGCTTAATTTAAAACACGGACCTCCTAGTATATCCAATATTTCATATGTTGACTTCTGCTGCAATGTTCTGTGATGAGATCATATAATTGCGTTAGATGAATTCTTTATATTATATATATGATATATAATAAGCGTTGCTTATGTTTTGCATCCGCGCTAGTCCTGCCCCCGCTCTGCCGTTAGTTAGCTAACCTAATGGTACATGAAGGCACCCCGTGATGAATGCGGATGGTATAAACGTACGTTGTATTTTTTTTTCTATATCTGTGATGCTTAGGAAGCATAAATTATGGGACTTGATTAATGGAATTAATGAAAAGGAAAGAAACCTAAAGATATTGTAGAATCAAATTTTCAAAAGGGTAGCTCTAGTTCTTGCTTTGCATAGCAGTATTCTTTATGAATATCCAACACCTCATTCGATGAGGAAAGAGTCGTGATCCCTTCACTGGGAATGACCTCTTTAGCAAAAGCTAGCATATGCTACAACCCACTCGGTTTGTTTTGAAAACTATTCGATTTTAAAAAGCGTAGCTTAAACCACTCCTTTTCAAATCACTCTACAGCGATATTAAGTTCAAAGCATTAAAGGTTTTCATAAAAACCATCTGCAACCCTCTGTCATTTTAGGAAGTAGAGTACTTAGTATTCGTGCTACGTTTGTTGACCATAGTTAAGGCGTAGTGTACGATACCTAAGTGATGTCTTCTTACACAACATATGATGTGATTAATTAGGACATATGTATGACTTTGTTGACTATAGTTAAGGATCATATGCGTGGGTCTAATTAATCACGAAATGACGGGTAGATGTTGACTAGTGCTTATGATTTGTTGACCATAGTTAAGGTCATAAGCCACTAGGGGTAAAAACCATATCGGGAATTTCAAGAGTTGAAATTTGCAATGAGATTGCATATCTTCTATGAGATAGTTGGATCCCGATACCCACTGCGAGTAAGAGTTACTCCTGAGAGAGTTTTCCACTTTACAATTAGCTGATCAAGTAGGTGTCTAAGAAAGGTGTTAACGGGTTTATGCCCTTGCGGAAACGAGGTTATTTAATTAGTTCCATGCGAAAGCATGGGGAGACTCCCTCGGAGTACCAATACATACCTGGCCGAACGATTGGCGAACTTGTAGAGTGCAATAAATCTCGGCTAATCTTACCTTAAGGTTTGAAGGAAGATTTGATAAAAACAGTAGGAGCCATCCTGATTAGATAAAATAATAACCAATCTAATCTTGCAAGAGCGCACGCAGTGTTTTCTTCTCTTTCTCTCCTGGTAGCAACCATAACATGCCTTAATCAAGATAATAATATGGATGTATTGACCGAACCCGCTTGTTATACCGAGCTGGGGAACGTTGGTTCCACTCTACCTTATAATTGTTATAAATCTGAGAAGGAAATAGGGGAATATTCGGATGCCCACACGACCCGAATGAGTAATGTGCATGTTGATGCATCTTCTTCGGGTGTGTTCGTTATCGAGAACTGTTTCTCAGTACACTCTACGTCCTGGGTATTAGATACCGGATCAGGATCCCATATATGTAATATGTTACAAGGGCTAAAGAAAGGTAGAGAACTGGGAATAGGTGATCATTCTCTAAAAGTAGAGAATGGTGCAAATATTGCAGCCAAAGCAGTTGGTGAATATCACCTTGTGTTACCAAATGGGAATACATTGATCTTGAACGACTGTTATTACGTATCATCTATGGTGTGCGATTTAATATCAATTTTTTATTAGATAAAGAAGGATATAACTTTGTAGTAGATAAAAATGTTATGAACATTTTCCTAAATCAAGCATTGATTTGGTTTGGTACGTTATGCAACGGTTTATACGTTCTGAATCAAAATACAGTTCTTAACATACATAACACACACAAGAGGAAAATTTCAGAAATGAACGAATCCTTCTTGTGGCGTTGTAGACTAGCTTATATCAATGCGACATGACTAGCTAAGTTATATAAGGATGGATATTTAAATCCATTTGAATTTACATCTTATGAAACTTTCCAGTCATGTCTCAAAAGCAAAATGACCAAAACTCCATTTAATGGACATGGAGAAAGATCTACTGAACTCTTGGGACTGATACATAGTGATGTATGTGGTCCTATGTCTACACATGCTAGGAATCGTTTTTCATACTTCATTACATTCACTGATGATCTCTCAAGATTCGGACATGTGTTCCTGTTGAAACATAAGTCTGAATCTTTTGAGAAATTCAAGGAATATAAGTGCGAAGTAGATAACCAAATGGGTAGAAGTATTAAAATCCTTCGATCTGATCGGGGAGGAGAATACTTAAGCACGGAGTTCCTAGATTATTTAATAGAGAATGGGATTCTCTCTCAGCTTACTCCTCTATATACACCACAGCACAACGGTGTATCGGAGCGGAGGAATCGCACCCTATTAGATATGGTGCGCTTTACGATGAGTACTGCTGAGTTACCTATTTTCTTTTGGGGTCATGCGCTTGAGACAGCCGCATACCTATTGAATAGAGTTCCAACCAAATCAGTGCCTACCACTCCATATGAGATATGGAATATGAAGAGACCATCTCTTAAACGAGTTATGATATGGGGTTGTCCGGCCTATGTTAAAAAGAAAAATCCGGACAAGCTCGAGGCAAGGTCAGTTCTGTGAAAGTTTGTAGGATATTCCAAGTATTCGCGAGGGTATATCTTCTACCACATTGAGGAAAAAAAGGTGTTTTGTTTCTCGGAATGCTACCTTTTTAGAAAAGGAATTACTTATGAAAGAAATTAGTGGTCATGAGGTAGAACTGGAAGAAGTTCGACCTACACAAACTACGACTGATGATTTGGTAGAACCGGAGGATTCAATAGTCCCCGACGAACTTCAGCCTCTCCGCAGATCTAGTAGGGTTTCATATCCACCTGAGAGATACTATGGTTTCCTCGTTGACGGTGGGAGCGGGGATTGTATCATGGAAGATGATGACCCAGCTAGTTTCGAGCAGGCCATCACGAGTGGGGACTCTGTGAAATAGCTGGATGCAATGCGATCTGAGATGGAATCCATGTACACCAATAAAGTACGGACTTTAGAAGTTGCTCCTGAAGGGGTAAAACTCATTGGGAGCAAGTGGATCTTTGAGAAAGAAACTTGGTGTAGATAGAAAATTTGAGACTTTCAAAGCAAGAATTGTAGCAAAAGGTTTTCGTCAATGACCAGGTATGGATTATGATGAAACCTATTCTCAAGTGGCTATGTTTACGTCCATCTGGATCCTACTTGCCATCCCTGCTTACCATGACTATGAAATCTGGCAGATGGACGTCAAGACCACTTTTCTAAATGGTGATTTAGAAGAGAGCGTGTACATGACACTGCCAGAGGGCTTCGTGGACAGTAGGAGCAGCGGAAAGGTGTGAAAGCTTCTTAAATCAATTTACGGATTAAAGCAGGCATCACGGAGTTGGAACATCTGTGTTGATGTGGCAGTCAAAGAGTTTGACTTCATCAAAAACGTAGATGAATCTTGTATATACAAGAAGGTTGTAGAGAGTAAGGTTTTCTTCCTCGTATTGTAGGTGGATGACATACTCTTGATAGGAAACGATGCTCCTATGTTATACTCGGTCAAGCTCTACTTATCACAGGTTCTCCATCAAAGATCTGGGTGATGCCTCCTACTTCCGGAGATTAAGATATATAGAGATAGATCTAAGAGGATGTATCATACTCACTAGGTATAATGAGTAGGTATCAATCAGATCCTGGAAAGAAACACTGGACAGCTGTGAAGAACATTCTTAAGTACTTGAGAAGCACTAAAGAAATGTTCTTTGTGTATGGTAACAGTGAACTCCATGTCGAGTCCTTTACCAATTCGAGCTTCCTGAATGATAAGGATGACTGTAAGACAGTCTCGGGTTTTGTCTTTACCCTCAGTGGAGGGACGGTATGTTGGAAGAGTTCCAAGATAGATATCGTAGCAGACTCTATGATAAAGGCTGAATACATCGCTACCAATGATGCTGCCAAAGGGGCTGTCTGGATGGACAAGTTATGAGATGTACTTGGTAAGATTCTTACCATTAAGCATCCAATACTTATGTATTGTGATAACAATGGGGTTGTGGTTTTGGCCTAGGAACCCCGGTCCCGTCAGCGATCCAGACATATTCTTAGGCGGTATCACCTGATCAGGGAGATAGTTGATTTCCGGGAGATCGAGGACATGAGAGTTGACACGAAGAACAACACGGTGGATCCGATAACCAAGGCCATCTGAGAGACTTTTCTGGATGTTGGGTATGAGATACTACAACAATTGCCTTAGTGCATGTGGGAGATTCTTAGTTATATGTATGCCCTAGAGGCCATTATTGTACATGATTGTATATTTTAGTAGATGCTTGGACATATATAGAGAGGACTTTCTTGCTCGACATGATAGTATGCTATCTGGTTGCTCTTTATCTTAACATGTATACTAGTATCATTATACCGTCTCTCCGTTACATGTTGATAAAGCCCTTAGGATATGTACTTGACTACCAGGACTATGATGCAGATCATACTAGTGGGGCCAGGGTAGTCCACAAGTTCATCGTTTAATTGTTCCTAATCGAGGGAGTATCGAGACAGGGCATCAATATTCCAGAATAGACTAGTGTGTACGTTTCTTGACCCTGTATAGAGCGACGGTTGATCCCACAACCATTGGTGTTTGACATCAAAGATTGTACACAGGTGCTCATTGGAGAATGGGTACACCGAACAGGAGTCGCCGAGAACTCCTAGATGGTATTATACCTATCGTCGGATAGCAGTTCTCTGGTGACACCGGTACAGGTTAGTCTGTAGACCCGAGATCGTTATAGAGTCTTGTGTGGTTCCCACTGTGCTTTGATTTTCTCCTTACAACTCTTAAGAGAGCATGCAAACAGGTGGATTTTGGGTACAGTCCCGAGTCACATGGAGGCAATGAGCGATAGGAAGGGTTTCGTCTCTCCTAGTATTGGGGGTCGATGTTGCGCTGTGCTCGATTGGCTATAACATGAAGTCCTTGGCCTGGGCCGATGATGAGATTTACTGGTAAGTGTTATCAGTAGTTTCTCGACCCGTTATGAGCCTCACATCGGCATGACTTATCAAGTATTGGGGTCTGACGTTTACCACCCCCAGACTCGATATGCGACATATCATACGAAGAGACCGGATTGTATGGTAGTGTTACTTACTGGATTCATGGGAGGATGGACAAGCTTGCTTATTGATCTTCTGATCGCTCAATACCTGGGTAGCTGTTACGTCTAGCTAGTACCGCTGACGGCTTGTGGGTAACTGATATGATCATTATCTACTGCTAGCGTATTGACGAGTCTTTAGAGTCCTACATAGAGTTTTCTGGCTCAAGCTAAACGAAGTAGGGCATATATATGATATGTGCGGGACCGAGATTAATATATGTGATACCGTATTCTAATCTCTCAATATATGATATCAGTCGGTTATATGAGATATAGCCAGGTTATTGAATTAAGTGTTGATTTGATAAGATTATATAAATGATATTAGTCGGTTATATGTGATATAGCCGGATTATTAAATCAAGTGTTGATTTAATAATTTTATATATAATTATATATTTGATATATTAATATATATTAACTAATATTAGCTCACTTAATAATTTCTCTTCTCTAAATACATATAAATATATATGTGATATATATTAATGTATTTGTTTTTGTGTCATGCTAGATGATACATTGGACTTGGGTGTATGCGACTCATACCAAAGTAAAGATAATTTGGATGTTTAATTATTAAGGGAAAAATCAAAATTAGGTGGAAATTAGTATGGCTAAAGATGCTTGATGAATCATGTAGAAGCCTTGATTTAAGTCCATTAATTTTGTTTTACTCTAGATATTTATTAATCCAACCATTATTTTTAGCCATGGTTAAGTCTCTACAAGTAATATATGAGATATTTTTCATACCATGGTTCATAACTTGAGCTTCTTCTTCATCTCATTTTTCTTCTTTTAATTTCTAGTGAGGTGAAAAAGAAAAATAGAAAAATTATTCTAAAGTGAGAAAAATTCCTACTTCATCAATTTATACCAAACTAGCCATTTAGTATAGATTGTTTGCTTCATTAATTCATCAATTAGTGAAGAGATAGCTTGAGTTAGAGATTTTTCGACGTAGATCATCTTCGGCCTCAAAGATCCTTAAGCAAGCTCATTCCTTTCGCCTAGTGGAGCCTAAGAAGAGTTCGGGGGACCACTACTTGGAGCAAAGGGACTACTACACGGAGCTTTAGAAGTGAAGGACCGGTCTACAAAGGTTGTATTCCTATTTCACTTAGTGTAAAGTTGTTTATATGCTTTAAAAACCCTAATTCTGTAGTTAGATCCTTGGTTCGGGTTGCTTAGCACTCTAGATTTTTTGAAATTGCATACTTGATACTTGTCGAAACCTAGCGAGGGTGCTAAGCGAACCCATCAAACTGCCCCCAGCTCATTTTGTATGACGCCGATATCGATGTTGACCATTTCTTACGGCTGGAATTTGATTAACCTCAGGATTTTGTTGACCCTGCTCCCTGTTTCCTTTAAGAGGTTGAATATTCTGCCTCCTGCGTCGATCTTGGCCTTTGGCAGGTGCCACCTTTTTTTAGGACTGATTCCATTGGCAAAGTGGAAATTGGAGGATCCGGTCCGTGGAAGACAGAATTATTCTGGGCTTCCACTTTCGGCGTTGAGGCACCAAGGGTAAGAGATAGGAGCATAGACCCAACGATAAGCCCTTTGACTTCTTGAACAGCTGGATTGTAGAGATTTAAGACTGCAAATGCCCCATATTTGACTCTACCAGATGTGACAGAGCCTGAGTTGATGTTAGTGGAAGCAAACACCATTCTGAAAAGAAATGAAACGCCGCTTCAGTATCTCAACACCCAAGGGCTACTACAAACATATATACCACGATTATTTGATCGCGGGAAAACACAACACACGAAGTGTGGAGTGGAGAGAGGAAAAGGTCCCTCTGGGCGTGCCAGAATCTGTTCACCGCCGAAATACCGGACCGAGACGTTGGGACGTCTAGCCTGAATTTAGAGGCAGATGTTATTTGGACTTATCAATCCATGTCTCTGAAGATAACAACTTGATTTATGACACCGTATATCGGAGGTTTGGATAGATGCGACCGTTGTAACAGACTTTATCAGATTCCCCATCATTTTTGAGGGGTTTTTTTTATTGTGGGGACGCTCTTCCCTGCAAGTGCAATTCCTTTCTGTTAATTACGTTATCACATTGCGATAACCACTTTCTCCTGCTCCGGAAGTTCACTTCGTGTCGTGTTTGTTTTTATAAAGTTTCTCGTGGATTGTATACAGAGACTAATTTATGTCGTCGCCCGTAGGGTGCGGATTAGTCCAAATCTGTATATTTGAGATTTGGATTTGGATCAAGGATTTGTTTAACGGGGTATACTTTGGTAGCTTGGTTTGCCAACGGGAATGAATTTATGACGAATTTCTCATATTTGTGAGGCCTATCCGTTCATAAGATATTTGAGTTTGATCTAAGGATCATTAGTCATATTTGAGACTAAGATCAACTTAGAAACAAATGAGTATATGGGCTCAATTATGTTAGTTTAAGGACATCACAGTCCAACATTCCCTATTTGGGACGAATGTTAGTTTAAGAACGTTTTGGTCTATTATCACCGTATTTTGGGTGAATGTCTAATTTAGGGACATATCGGTCCAACATTCCGATGTTTGGGACGAAGGAAGAGGAGTTTTTCGTTGTTGGGACCTGCCACCTCTTTAAAAACATTGAGGAATTACAACGATGCATACTAAAGGTGTAGAGAGATGTACCCTTAAACCAAATCCCATATTTGAGGGAAAAGATTGTGGTGGACCTAAGAATCGTTAGTCATATTTAAGACTAAGATTAACTTAGGAGATATGGGATGAATATTATTTTGGATATCATCAATGAGAGATCATTAGTCATGTTCGAGACAAAGATTAGTTTGGAGATCACAAGCATGTGGGCTCGGTTGATTTAAAATCAAAGAGGAAGCACAAACTTCACAGACTTAGCCAATTTGGGCAAAGAATAGGTTTCTATACCACCCAGCAGTGCTAAGCACTCAATTACGTAGCGCTCAAATGAATATCATGTTGGGGTTCCTAGCGTCTTGGCCGTCGACCACGACTGTTGCGAAACGAAAATTTTTGGTGTTGAAAAACTTGGCGCTAGAAACAACTACCTAGAATCGAAACCAAACATGAAACTAGCAATCAAAAAGAGTCTATCTACTGTGATAGAAGTGTTTTACCAAAAGATCTGTGTCACGACCCGAAATATTAGCTCGTGACCAGCACTTAAATCACGCAACGTCTAAAGGCGTAACGTAATTCAAGTAAGCTAAAACCCAGAAATCTAATCCCTTTTAAGAAAACAAAGGAGGTGAAGTTTTGAAATAAAGGTATAATGAAATCAAGTTTTCTTAAAGGCATAGAAAAGGAACATGAATAATGCAAGTGAAATTTACTAGTTCGAAAACATGTTTCGTCTTTTGAAAATTTGGGCAGCACCTCCGTTGTATATTTGATCCAAATTCACATATACAAGATAATAATAAAGACATCCCCAAGCGGGAGCTAGCTCTTCGCCAAACGGCGGATCACAACCACGCAAGACAATATATATATGTATACGACGCCCAACGGCGATGTTCACCACACACGATAAAGAAATAAGCAAGACATCAAAACCACAAGTAGCGGAAATACCCTCGCTCTAAGTCTCGCAACCACAAATCTCACTAAGTCTCATTACTTATACAAATATTAATTTTGATTGATGGAGTTGACTAGATACAATATAAAATATAAAAACAAGAGTGGGTACGATACAAATGCCCCACCTACCAATGCAAAACACCTAAATGAAGCTATGTGCCAGCGATGCTGCTACTGATCCGTGCGGTCAACCTGCAAGAACTGTGGCACAACGGGATGAGTTGCCAACTCGTGAGTAGAAAAACATCTACAAGTAGAAATCGAATAAACAACGACTCCTAGGTTAACTATATCATAAAGGTAATACTATGATATCTTGGGTGATCGGGTCTGTATGTGTGCCAACAAGGTAGTCAATGTCTATAAGCATGTGGATAGCATCCAACAGTATAATCAATTCATGTATACGTGTGGATCTCGTCCACCCATATAATCAATGTATGTATGCATGTGGATCTCGTCTACATGTCAACCACTGACACAACAACATCATGCATGTAAATATCATAAAAACATATGCATGAAAATATGAGGATATAAATCAACACGTGTCCCTCGTGACACCTCAAAAATCATGGAACCTGAGTGTCCAGCATCGACACTCGAAACATCATGAAACCCATGTGCAGCATCGACACGCAAATCCTCATATCTCTCGGGCTCCATCAGTCCGGATAGGCCCATATCTTCTCTCTCTCCGGACGGTATCCTCCAGATATCTGCCGAGCCCAAATATTATCACCGATGGGTAGTGCACCCTTGCCAGGCTCACCATCTAACAATACGAGTCTTCTTGCCCCGGGGTACCTCACCGGGTCCACCATGTACCCGCAGACGGTGCCTACCGCTCCTCGAATCCGGTTTCACATGCCACTCTCAGAACCGAGAAAACACATGTTGGACACACTGAAATATCATATCAAGAGAAACTGGGTTTTTAAAACAATACATACGTTTTTTTGAAATAACCACGGTTCTCAAATCCAGAAATCTCATGAAAACAGCATATCTCAATGCGTATGAACATAAAGCATGATGTATGCGATATATAAAAGAATGTAAGCATATCCGTATATCATGCAGCATGGAACAGTGATGCGACAATATCAGGGAAAACCTCTCTTTTAAAATGAATCACGTTTTTAAATATATACCGCGGTTCCCAATTTCTCCCAAGTCAAATGCAATATCGTATAAGGTGCATATGTAACTATAGTAAGTAAACTATGCAAGGGGTCATATCATAATGCAGCAATCCTACGACACTCGAAACATCATGAAACCCATGTGCAGCATCGACACGCAAATCCTGATATCTCTCGGGCTCCATCAGTCCGGATAGGCCCATATCTTCTCTCTCTCCGGACGGTATCCTCCAGATATCCGCCGAGCCCAAATACTATCACTGATGGGTAGTGCACCCCTGCCAGGATCACCATCTAACAATACGAGTCTTCTTGCCCCGGGGTACCTCACCGGGTCCACCATGTACCCGCAGACGGTGCCTACCGCTCCTCGAATCCGGTTTCACATGCCACTCTCAGAACCGAGAAAACACATGTTGGACACACTGAAATATCATATCAAGAGAAACTGGGTTTTTAAAACAATACATACGTTTTTTTGAAATAACCACGGTTCTCAAATCCAGAAATCTCATGAAAACAGCATATCTCAATGCGTATGAACATAAAGCATGATGTATGCGATATATAAAAGAATGTAAGCATATCCGTATATCATGCAGCATGGAACAGTGATGCGACAATATCAGGGAAAACCTCTCTTTTAAAATGAATCACGTTTTTAAATATATACCGCGGTTCCCAATTTCTCCCAAGTCAAATGCAATATCGTATAAGGTGCATATGTAACTATAGCAAGTAAACTATGCAAGGGGTCATATCATAATGCAGCAATCCTACTGTGTAGTAACATTGCAATTATCGATGATGAAGTGTGTGAGCCGGCAAATTTGTGTAAGTGTAACATACGCATAATCGATAATGGTGTAAGTGTACTAGCACAGGTATAAGCAATGCCATGAGAATAACATGAATGGAGCATAATGTAAATCATCAGCTAAAAGATATAAGGTATACATATCTACATGATCGAGTCGGTGAATCAATCAATCGGCACCCAGCCACAACACCCCGTACGGTATAATCCATCGTACGGCAACCCCTAGTCAAGGGTAACGATCAATCGTCATAAAACTCATCAAATACGGAAAATCATCGTACGGCGTCACTAAATCATAGGGCATCCTAACATCCTATATGACAAAGAGGGGTACGGACCTAACGTCTTGTACGACATATTACACATGATTCACAACATTTATATATCTATATACCTACATCCCAGGTCACATCCAAAACAAACTCATATTAGGGGACCGATAAAGGTATCAATCATCTCAGTCAACTCGCATCCGTATACTAACATATCATCATATCACATGCTAAATCATATTCTCTTTTCATCACATCTAAATCTCACATACACACCCGAACCATACAATCAGTTTTTAAAAGATGCGAATCGTTGTTTTGAAAGTCGGGGCTTCGGTGTTTTTAAGGAAATGATATCATTTGCAAATCGGTAACGTTCCTCAAGGTATCCGTTTAAAAGATGCATACGATTCTTCAGTTTGGAAATAGGTATGGTTCGGATAACACATTTACATTGGCTATCTAGTCTTATAGTACCCTAAACGGCAATATCGTCAAACATCATCTTTAAATTCCGTCATCACATATTAGCGGTATCATATCACTTCTAATTATCCTTTAGTTTCTAATATGGTTTTCTAACTATCTTTTAACTCTATTTATAGTTTTCTATATAAGGTTCCCCTAACCATATTCTATATGTATAAATCGGTTTCCATCAAAGTTTGCGGGGATGCTATACGCCATCCACCCGACTTCCCCCGTGGATATAGATCCACTCACCTTACTTTTTGCTTGCCGAAGTCGATGACGCCACGCTCCATCGCCTCGGAATCCTCGCAAAGGTACCTACAATAATAACACATATCGCAACGCTATTAAAATCATGTTCTGAAAACCGAAACGGCACACGGATCGCCTATAGGTTAGAACCTATAGCTCACGCATGCAAAACCAACAATTTATCCCTAGTTGTTGATGTTCAAACATCCAACAACTAAATACAATATCAAATACAAGAATCCAAATTTCAGAATACGGAAAACACGAAAATAGCAACATAGGAAAACCACTCCAGATTTTACCACAGGCCCAACTAAGAGATTTTGCATATTAGGTTGCTCTAGATAGAAGATACAGGAGTTACAGACCAAGTACGAGCCAAAACCAAACTACCCAGGCCGCAATTTGCGGCCAAATTGCATTAATTTGCAGCCAGGAATAGGGGTATAGGGCTAGGGTTTCAGTGGTAGCTTCCTAGGTGCCTTCATGACTCCATGTGTTTGCTAAATAAATCCTAGTGCCCCCGGGTGTTAGCAGATCTCTAAACAACCTCATAATTTTCACAATTTCCTGATATCCGGGTTTCTAGGTTTGAGGTTTGGGGTTTTATCTCAGGTTTCTGTTCATGAAACTAACTCTAGAAGGGCTATAAGGTCTTTACTAACCTCAATTCCATCTTTAGATTCAATTCCAACCCTAACCTCTTCTAGAAATTCCCAAAGATCACATATTCACACTAAATCGATTCCAAACTTAAACTAGAATATAACAAACTAAAAACTAAACTAATTGGTAGAGATTATACCTCAATGATGCCACCAAGTAAAACCCTAGAAGTCCCAAGTCATCAAAATCCCACTTTTCTTGGTCTAATGTGATGGGGGCGAGGAGGTGATCATTTTTTGTAAAAGGGGTATATGGTTTTGGTGAATATTTTGAGATGGGTCATGAGAGTAGAAGGGGGGCTTGCAGATGAATAAGGAGATGAAGAAATGGTGTGGGAAAGAGTTGGGGCAGCACTCTCCCTCCCTCTCTCTCTCTCTCTCTTTCTCACTCTCATTCTGTCTCCTAGCATGGTCTCATCTCCTCATTATGTCCCCTCTTTCTCTCTCCTCAATCATTGTCTCTTTTCTTTTCTTTTCTCACCCAAAAGCCCAACCATAACATAAAACAACATAAATGAAATAACATGTATCATGTCATGGTGCACTAACCATGAAAACTGTAGAAATACGGATTTGGCCTAATCGCGATTAGCAGTGCACTAATCGGGTTTTTATCGAAACTGCATATAAAAAAAATTTAAAATGTAAAATCCTTTAAATATATTATTAAATGAATAAATCATTTTAAATCTCTATTTATTTCACAATTATTGGTATATATTTTTACCTCTTTTCGAAAACCCCAATTTCGCAAATCGGGCGGTTTTCGGGAAATATATTATTTTAATATTAAATTCCAAAAATAATATTTTATATTTTCTGAAATGTTACAGTCTTCCCCCCTTAAATAAATTCGGTTCCCGAATTTAAATTTAAACCCCCAAAATCTTAAACATTTCAATAATCAACTCAAATCAACGGGGCTCCGAAATCTTGGAAGATGCAGAAATACTATAGCGCATCGCGTGCGCCTGAAAACGAATATGAAACACAAAATCGAACTCCGTCAAGCGTCACGCAAATCATCATATTTGCACGCATATCATCGGAGTTACAGTGGAGATACAGATCTCGAAATCCACTACTAAAATCCAATATATACTAATCAAATACTATAATACGTGTATAGTACGCATCCTTGAAAAACCTTCAAGAACTAAATAAAACTCATGCAAAAATCTTTCTAAATCGCCGCGTGAATGCGTAACTCACGGCATAAGTGACGGACGCTCATATGTAAAGTAATGAATATACCTTCATATATGTTTTGATAAATATGCGTTCCATCGTTCCAAAGTATCCAAAAGGTTTTCTTTTAAAAACGTTCGCGTCGCTCACGGACATGTAGGAAATAGCGAGACTATAGCTCCTTCGAAAATCTCTTGTTAAGCTTTTAATGCATGCAAGTATTAAGGTACTGTTCTCAGATCAGTCCTGTTCGGCTACTATATAATATAGTGCCTATCATGAAACAATGTGCTCCAAAGCAAAATCAGCCTCAAAAGGCATATCCAATAATCGCGTGCGTCTGGTGCGCACGGAAATCAAATCCAAATACAGGTGCCATAATATGCACAAAAGCAAAACTAAGTGCAACAGGTATGCACGAAAGCATCTGTCCAGTGCAACGGGTGTGCACGACAACATTGTCTGGTGCATCTATTATGCACGAAAACCTCTGGTGCATCAAATGCACGAAATACTATCAATAACTCAAACGCATAAAAGCAACACCGAGTGCACCAAGGTGTATAAATCAAAAACATGTGCAACTATGTGCACAATATCCGTATCAATGCACTGAAGCACATGCGAGCTATACCGAGTGCAAAAATTACATCATCCGTATGAAATCCACGAAATTATAAACAAATGCTATGAAGGTACAAAATTGACATCAAATGCAATGGATATGCACAAATCGCAAATCAATACAACGGTGTATAAAATATATATCAGGTGCAATAACTATGCACAAACATGTAAATACTCAGTAGGTGCAGCCATGGTGCACGAAAACGATATCATGAAACTCAAATCTTAAAACTCAAATCCAAGCGATATAAGCGTGATACTCGGATCAAAAATGCAAATCGCAACAAATGACATTGAGGTACACCTCCTACAATGTCGAAAAATAAATCGGTGCGCCTAAAACCGGCAGAACAAGAACATCCGCTTGCCTCCTGCTCACGGTCTGACATCCTTAGTCTCTGGGTCCTTATCTTCTCTGCAGATTCACCAATCTCGCAATCCATCGGCCTGGTCAGGTGTGCTAACGGGAACGATTCTGCTCCAGCACTTCTCTGGTCATCTCTCGGCCAATCATCACGACCACTCGTAAAGCAGCACGTTACCGACGTCGGACTCTGGTCCTCTGAATACACGTGACACAACTGATCCTGGCTGCAAATCTCATTGCAGCAGTGTCCTAGAAGGAATCCTGCTCAAGGTCTCTTTTGATCTCTCCTATGCCGAACTGTACGGAGGCTGGTACTCTAACATAATCTTTTCTCATTTCCTGGACATCTGCGTTCTCAACACAGCATTTTCTCGGGAACTGGCCGTATCCCAACGTCTCTGTATGCATATCAGATCTTGACAGGGAGTAACAACAGCCCGTCAGCATCTCGCACGAACCTCTGGTTCCACTCGTCTGTATCATCGTCTACTATGACGTCACGCCATGCTATCTGCACACTGCAACTGTTCTCGGCCACGGTCAATTCGAAGTCTCTCACACGAACTCGAAATCGCGTACTTTGTATCTTCATCACTCTGTAGAAGATATCTGGCCGAACACGTCTTCAGGAACTCGTCCTAACCATCGGAGGAATACTCAATACTTGTCTGTTCTCGATCAACTCACAACTCATCTGGGTGAAGTCCCCTATCCGGAACTGGTCAGCTTGCTGATCTCTTATCGCATGATATCTGGACGACGTCAAAAATTTTTGATCGAGTCATCGAGGTCCCAAAATTTCCCGAAGGCTCAACACCTGAGCACAGTCTAAATATCTGGTACATACCACAGTATCTCTGGACCAGCCGTAGAAGGGCAAACCCAAGCCTTACTGATGGCACCGCTAAATTGCCGCAAACCCTAAGGTTCAAAAGTGGTTCCATGGTCATCATGTCGAGTTAGGGTTTCATTCTTCTAGAGGGTCCACAAAATCACTTGCATGTTCCTCCGAAAACTTTAAACTTAGGAAAAATGGGTTTCTGACACTCACTTGAACTTTTTAGCTTCGCCTAGCCGACATGTGAATACCCTCCGTCCGCACGCTAAACAATTCCTCAATCCACCAGGAACGACGGTACATCAACGGTCATCTCGGGATCGGTCTGCTCTAGATCTGAGTAAGACTCTCCACACAGAAAATCTTCAACTCAACTGGGCCTGCGTCGGCGCATCAACCTGACGAATCATTCTCGTCTCTCAACTCGGGATAGACTAGCTATCATCTGTTGCATCTCTTCCTGGAAGCTCCAGCGATCTTAGCTCGTAAGTTCTGGAAGCGATATCCTATCAATCTCAGCAATAGCTGGGGCATCTGTCTGCACGGTGGATGACATCACAGTCTCTGAGGTAGGTTGTACATCAACAGTCCTCTCGCAACAGGCAACCACTAACAGTGGCCCGATCATCCGTTGCAAAACCAAACACTCACCTCAACAGGAGGTCACAACACAACACTACATCGAGACGTTCCCATGTCACCAGAAAACACAATGGTCAGCCCTCGTATCAGACGAGCTCGCCCTGACCGCAACACTAGCAGCAGCTCAAACTGCGCTCAAACCTTGGTGACAGGAACCTCAATCGAGTATCGAAGAAAGCAGATCAACGGCATGAAAGGAAACAACAGATCCAGAATGGATACATGATCATAAGAAGGAACAACATCAATAAGATTATGATCATGGAATCAAATAGAATTGAGGAACTCCAATGGATGTATAATCATGGGTACGAAGAGAATCATAAGTCTCAAAAATATGTGCATCCTAAGGTTTCTTAAGTGGAGTATCGTATCGTAAATATGCCGCGGAACATATGTACGGTACGTCACTCTACTCAAGTTACCTACTCCATCAATCAGAGTCAGCCTATGAAACGAAAGTTCGGGTCTAATACCCCCCGTTCAAGTCTAAGTTCCGTAAGGTCATGCCAAGGTTCCCAAATACATACCTGCCCTAGACTCTGTATAGTCAAACATAGATTCGAACCAAGGTTAAACCTAGTGCTCTGATACTAACTTTGTCATGACCCGAAATATTAGCTCGTGACCAGCACTTAAATCACACAACGTTTAAAGGCGTAACGTAATTCAAGTAAGCTGAAACCCAGAAATCTAATCCCTTTTAAGAAAACAAAGGAGGTGAAGTTTTGAAATAAAGGTATAATGAAATCAAGTTTTATTAAATGCCTAGAAAAGGAACATGAATAATGCAAGAGAAATTTACTAGTTTGAAAACATGTTTCGTCTTTTGAAAATTTGGGCAGCACCTCCTTTGTATATTTTGATCCAAAACCATATATACAAGATAATGATAAAGGCATCCCCAAGCGGGAGCTAGCTCTTCGCCAAACGGAGGATCACAACCACGCAAGACAATATATATATGTATACGACGCCCAACGGCGAAGTTCACCACAAACGATAAAGAAATAAGCAACACATCAAAACCACAAGTAGCGGAAATACCCTCGCTCTAAGTCTCGCAACCACAAATCTCACTAAGTCTCATTAGTTATACAAATACTAAGTTTGATTGATGGAGTTGACTAGATATAATATGAAATATAAATAAAAGAGTGGGTACGATACAAATGCCCCACCTACCAATGCAAAATACCCAAATGAAGCTATGTGCCAGCGATACCGCTACTGATCCGTGCGGTCAACCTGCAAGAACTATGGCACAACGGGGGTGAGTTGCCAACTCGTGAGTAGAAAAATATCTACAAGTAGAAATCGAATAAACAACGACTCCTAGGTCAACTATATCATAAAGTTAATACTATGATATCTAGGGTGACCGGGCCTATATATGTGCCAACAAGGTAGTCAATGTCTATAAGCATGTGGAT
Organism: Agapanthus africanus; assembly: GCA_030015575.1. Classification (NCBI taxonomy): domain Eukaryota; kingdom Viridiplantae; phylum Streptophyta; class Magnoliopsida; order Asparagales; family Amaryllidaceae; genus Agapanthus; species Agapanthus africanus. The sequence continues at coordinate 27,945,926 of JASDDO010000010.1, read as the reverse complement.
AGTATCCAACAGTATAATCAATGCATGGATGCATGTGGATCTCGTCCACCCATATAATCAATATATGTATGCATGTGGATCTCGTCCATGTATCAATCACTGACACAACAACATCTTTCATGTAAATATTATAAAAGCATATGCATGAAAATATAATGATATAAATCAACATGTGTCTCTCGCGACACCTCAAAAATCATGGAACCTGATTGTCCAGGATCGACACCCGAAATATCATGAAACCCGTGTCCAGCATTGACATGCAAATCCCCATATCACTCGGGCTCCGTCAATCCGGATCGGCCCACGGGCTCCGTCAGTCCGGATCGGCCCATATCATCTCTCGACCCCAGTCGGTATCCTCCGGATATTCACCGAGCCCAAATACCATCACCGATGGGTAGTGCTCCCCTTCCAGGCTCACCGTCTAACAATATGAGTCTTCTCGTCCCGGGGTACCTCACCGGGTCCACCATGTACCCGCAGACGGTGCCTACCGCTCCTTGAATCGGGTTTCATATGCCACTCTCAGAACCGAGAAAACACATGGTAGACGCACTGGAATATCATATCAAGGGAAACCGGGTTTTTAAAACAATACATACTTTCTTTTAAAATAACCATGGTTCTCAAATCCAGAAATTTCAAGAAAACAGCATATCTCAATGCGTATGAACAAAAAGCATGATGTATGCGATATATAAAAGAATGTAAGCATATCCGTATATCATGTAGCATGGAACAGTGATGCGACAATATCAAAGAAAACCGCTCTTTCAAAATGAATCACATTTTTAAATATATACTGCGGTTCCCAATTTCTCCCAATTCAAATGCAATATCGTATACGGTGCATATGTAACTATAGCAAGTAAACTATGCAAGGGGTCATATCATGATGCAGCAATCCTACTGTGTAGTGACATGGCAATTATCGATGATGAAGTGTGTGAGCCGGCAAATCTATTTAAGTGTAACATATGCATCATCGATATTGGTGTAAGTGTACTAGCACAGGTATAAGCAATGCCATGAGAATAACATGAATGCAGCATAATGTAAATCATCGGCTAAAAGCTATAAGGTATACATATCTACATGATCGAGTTGGTGAATCAATCAATCGGCACCGAGCCACAACACCCCGTATGGTATAATCTATCGTACGGCATCCCCTAGTCGAGGGTAAGGATCAATCGTCATAAAACTCATCACATACGGAAAATCATCATACGACGTCACTACACCATCGGGGATCCTAACATCCTATATGACAAAAAGGGGTACAGACTTAACGTCTCGTACGATATATCAGACATGATTCAAAACATATATATATATATACCTATGTCCCAGATCACATCCAAAACAAACTCATATCAGGGGACCGGTAAAGGTATCAATCATCTCAGTCAACTCGCATCCGTATACCAACATATCATCATATCACATGCCAAATCGTATTCTCTTTTCATCGCATCTAAATCTCACATACACACCCGAACCATACAATCAGTTTTTAAAAGATGCGAATCGTAGTTTTGAAAGTCCGGGCTACGATGTTTTTAAGGAAAAGATACCATTTGCAAATCCGTAACGTCCCTCAAGGTATCTGTTTAAAAGATGCATACGATTCTTCAGTTTGGAAATAGGTATGGTTCGGATAACATATTTACGTCGGCTATCTAGTCTTATAGTACCCTAAACGGCAATATCGTCAAACATCATCCTCAAATTCCGTCATCACATATTAGCCGTATCATATCACTTCAAACTATCCTTTAGTTTCTAATATGGTTTTCTAACTATCTTTTAACTCTATTTATAGTTTTCTATATATGGTTCCCTTAACCATATTCTATATGTATAAATCGGTTTCCATCAAACTTTGCGGGGGTGCTATACGCCATCCACCCGACTTCACCCGTGGATATAGATCCACTAACCTTGCTTTTTGCTTGCCGAAGTCGATGACGCCACGCTCCTTCACCTCAGAATCCTCATGAAGGTACCTACAATAATAACACATATCGCAATGCTATTAAAATCAAGTTCTGAAAACCGAAACGGCACACGGATCGCCTATAGGTTAGAACCTATAGCCCACGCATGCAAAACCAACAATTTATCCCTAGTTGTTGATGTAAAACATCCAACAACTAAATACAATATCAAATACAAGAATCCAAATTTCAGAATACGGAAAACACGACAACAACAACATAGGAAAACCACTCCAGATTTTACCACAGGCTAAACTAAGAGATTTTGCATATTGGGTTGCTCTAGATAGAAGATACAAGAGTTACAGACCAAGTACGAGCTAAAACCAAACTACCCAGGCCGCAATTTGTGGCCAAAATGCATTAATTTGCAGCCAGGAATAGGGGTATGGGGCTAGGGTTTCAGTAGTAGCTTCCTAGGTGCCTGCATGACTCCCTGTGTTTGCTAAATAAATCCTAGTGTCCCCGGGTGTTAGCAGATCTCTAAACAACCTCATAATTTTCATAATTTCCCGATATCAAGATTTCTAGGTTTGGGGTTTGGGGTTCTATCTCAGGTTTTAGTCCATGAAACTAACTCTAGAGGGGTTATAAGGTCTCTACTAGCCTCAATTTCATCTTTGGATTCAATTTCAACCCTAACCTATTCTAGAAATTCCCAAAGATCACATATTCACACTAAATCGATTCCAAACTTAAACTAGAATATAACAAAATAAAAACTAAACTAATTGGTAGATATTATACCTTAATGATGCCACCAAGTAAAACCCTAGAAGTCCCAAGTCATCAAAATCCCACTTTTCTTGGTCCAATGTGACGAGGGTGAGGAGGTGATCATTTTTTGTAAAAGGGGTATAGGGTTTTGGTGAATATTTTGAGATGGGTCTTTGAGAGTAGAAGGGGGCTTGAAGATGAAGAAGGAGATGAAGAAATGGTGGGGGAAAGAGTTGGGGTAGCACTCTCCCTCTCACTCTCTCTTTCTCTCTCCTAGCATGGTCTCATCTCATCATTATGTCCCCCCTCTCTCTCCTCAATCATTGTCTCTTTTCTTTTCTTTTATTTTCTTTTCTCACCCAAAAGCCCAACCATAACATAAAACAACACAAATGAAATAACATGTAACATGTCATGGTGCACTAACCATGAAAACTGTTGAAATACGGATTTGGCTTAATCGCGATTAGTAGTGCACTAATCGGATTTTTATCGAAACTGCATATAATAATTTTAAAAATGCCAAATCCTTTAAATATATTATTAAATGAATAAATCATTTTAAATCTCCATTTATTTCAAAATTATTGGTATATATTTATACAACTTTTCGAAAACCCCAATTTCGCAAATCGGGCGGTTTTCGGGAAATATATTATTTTAATATTAAATTCCAAAAATAATATTTTATATTTTATGAAATGGTACAATTTGTGTCCTTCGGTCTTCTACCCTCTTTCTTAGCTCCTTAAGGTCTCCTTGATCGAGCTTGACCGCCGGTCTACCTCCGTCGAAGATGTTCCACCCGAGAGATGTGGTTCATGGCTCTAGCTCCACACTAAAAATCTAGTGGAGCAACTAGAGACTCTAGGTTGCTAATCTAGAGTGTCTAGGATGTAGTGAGTTATTCTTGGTGTATTTCTATCTCTCATCCATCCTTGTTTCTCAACATATGAGATGGTAGGGTAGTTGATCAAGAAGAAGGAGGAGGAGCTCAAGAAAGGCTAGTGAAGAGAGGTGAGGCGAATGGTGAGAAAGTTTTTCATCAAAAAAACAACCAAGTCTTCATCCAACCTCCCAAAAAGAGAGTATGATATGAAGTTTGGTTTTGTAAAAACCATTTTCCAAATAAAATAAAGTAACCATACTTGAATAGTTTGCACAAATGAATTTTCAATTCATTTGTCAACACTATTCAAGCATGGTTCTCACCATTCTCTCTTCACTTCCTTTACACATCATTTTCCATTTAAATTAATAAATGGATAAACCAAAATGAGGTGTCCACCTTTTAGAATGTTTTCCGCATAAATACGGAATACACTCAACTGTATATACATACCCGTATTCGTATCAAAATACGAATACCCAAAAAAATAGAATAACACAAAGAACATAATACAAGAATATAAATATCGAAATATATACATAAATTATTAAATCAATAATTTATTTAATAATCCGGCTCAATCCTAAGCCAGCTAGTATTATCAACCGTCCGATCGAAAGTCCAGATAACTAGTACAATCATTCGATCGGAACCCTACACATATCAAATACGGCTACTATATCATTTCGCCTAAACTAGGAAAACCCTCAATGTGGGACTTTAAAGACTCGACAGTACACCGGCAGTGAGTTGCTGGATAAATCCATAACCACAAGTATGTTAGCGGCACTAGCTGTACATAACGGCTATCCAGGTACCTGTCGAAAAGGAAGGCCGATGGGGAAACTCATCTGGATCCCCACTGAGCCTATCTGTGACAATCTCCATACAGTCTAGTCTCTTTGTCTAAGAGTATCTTATATCGGATATGTTCACCGCCTGAAACGGAGACTAACCGGGATGGATCGTCTTGCCTGAATCTGGGGGCAGATTGTTAGTTGTATATATGCCCTAGAGGCCAGTATTGTACAGATGATGTATATTATTGGATGCTTGGACATATATAGAGATGACTTTCTTGCTCGATATGATAGTATGCTATCTGGTTGCTCTTTATCTTAACATGTACACTTGTCTCTTTAAACTGTCTTCTAGTTACATGTTGGTAAAGCCCTTAGGATGTGTACTTGACTACCTGGACTATGATGCAGATCATACTAGTGGGGACATGGTAGTCCATAAGTACATCCTTCAAGGTCCCTAGTCGTGGGTGTATCGAGACGGGGCATCGATATACCAGAGTAGACTAGCGTATACACTTCTCGACCCATGAGATGGGCGATGGATGATCCCATATCCATTGGTGTTTGACATCAGAGATGGTATACGGGTGCTCAGTGGAGACTGGGTACACTGGACGGACTCGCCGAGAACTCCCAGATGATATTATACCTCACGTCAGATGGCAGTTCTCAGGTGACACTTGTATAGGTTAGTCTGTAGATCCGAGATCGTCATAGAGTCTTGTGTGATTCCCACTGTGCTTTGATCTCCACCTTACCACGTCCATGAGGGCGTGCAAAACGGTGGTTTTTGGGTACAGTCCCGAGTCGCATGGAGGCAATGAGCGATAGGAGGGGTTTCGTCTCTCCCGGTATTGGGGGTTGATGTTGCGCTGTGCTCGATTGGCCGTAACAGGGAAGTCCCTGGCCAGGGCTGATCAGAGATTTGCTGGTAAGTGTTACCAGTAGTTTCTCGACCCGTTATGAGCCTCACATCGGCACGACTTATCGGTTATTGGGGTCTGACGTTTACCACCCCTAGACTTGATATGCGACATATCAGACGAATAGACCGGACTGTACGGTAAGTGTTACTGGTTGGATTCACAGGAGTGTGAGCGGGCTGGCTCGTCGATCTTCTGATCGCTCAATACCCGGATGGCCGTTACGTTTAGCAGACCGCTTGCGGCTTATCGGTGCTTGATATGATCATCATCTGCTACCGGCGTATTGACGAGTCTTTAGAGTCCTACACAGAGGTTTCCTGGCTCAAGCGAAACGAAATAGGAGCGCATATGAGATATGTGCGGGACCGAGAATAATGCGTGTATGTGATACCGTATTTCATTCTCGCGATGAATGTTTCGATTGGTTGTATGCGATATAACCTAGTTGTCGAATCATTGATTCGATAAATCGATACATTGTATACTAGTCGGTTATGTGCGACATGACCAGATCATTGAATCAAGTGTTTATTTAATGATTTAATGTATAATTATAAATTTGATATATTAATTTGCATTAACTAGTATTGGTTCATTTTAAAAGGATTTTCTCACTTGAAGTGCACATTGTATATGTGATATGCTTTTGTGTGCACTTGATTGTATCATGTTTGATGATACATATTTACTTGGGTTTGTGCAAAGAATTAAACCATGGTTATGATAATGGTTAGGGTTTTGAGTTATTCATCTATTTATTTATCCATTCTTTATTTATTTAAATGGATAAAAGAAAAGAAAATGGTTTCTTTTTATCATGAAGCTTGTTGAAGCTTCATGAAGCTTTGACTAAAGAGACCATTTTGTCTTCATGCTTAACCCTAACCATTCCCACTTACCATGGTCTATTTTATACACTTAACCTTAGTTAGGATATGATAAGTATTGATTTCTTTTCTATTATTGAAACAACTTATCATATTCTTTCTTCTTCTTGATCATCTTCTTCTTCAAGAAAAGCTTAAGTCCATCAATGGCAACTTTAGCAAAAGTGAGTGAAATCTAATTCTAAATTGAACCCACCTCCTATTTCTTCACCCTCTACCTCTTGCCAAGTTGTTTTGGGTGTTTTCTTCACAAGTTTCACAACTTGGTGAAGTTGGAGCTTGAACTTGTGCAACCTCGACGTAGATCATCTTCGGCACGAAGCCGACGACCTATTCCGCTCATTTCTCCGATGAAGCCGACGCGAAAGTCCGAGATTCGAGATGGACAGCGAGGGGACGACTACGTGGAGCTAAGGAAGTGGATAACCGGATCTACAAAGGTTGTAGCTTCTTATCTTTAGTTAAGTTGTTAACTAGATTCGTTTTTCGCCTAGAATTCTAGTCGACGATCCGTGTTAGGTTTTCTCGGCATCCTAAAAATTTGAAATTGGCATGGTTGATGCCTTGTGAGACCTCTATAGTGTGCCTAGGAACCTTACAGTGGTATCAGAGCCTAGCTAGAGCCTTAGGCGAAGTCTAGACGACGTTTGAAACCCGAACGAACCCGAAACCCTAAAACCCAAGTGTTCTCTGGACTTTTTCTAAAATCTGGGAGTTTTCTAGATTAAAAATGCTTAAAAAATTCAGCAGGGAATTCTAAGAATTGCGGTGCAATTTGTTTCCAATGAACAGTATACTGTGCGGTGGAACCGCGGCAGAAGCATGGCTTCCGCGGCGGTTCCGCGGCCTAATGATGACGTCAGCCCTCCTACGTTGCACAGTAATTTATCATTTCAGCAGCTGAGTTTTATGGGTATTTTTAATATTTATTCAAGAGTTGAATATTCTGGGGTATTTTAGAGCTTCGATGTTTCGACCGGATTATCAAATTTCGTCTTTGTGTATTTCCGTATGACTTTAGAATATGTTAAAAAGTTCGACCGGATATAAATACCCAACTTTTCCCCTACCGGAAAAATATCCAAGTGTTGGATTTTTGTGTGGTTTATGGACGTTCTGAGTAGTGCAAGTAACACGATGGTCCCTCTAGAAGACAACAAACCTTAACTCGATTATGTGACCGTCTTGAACTGCCCTTTGAACCTTCGGGTTTGGGGCAGTACGGCGTGCCACATGTGAGGCGTTGGCTTGACCCTTCTACGGCTGGACCGTTGGTACTGAGGCATGAAGTGAATGTTTTTGAACCTATTTCATGTGTTGAACGGTTTCGGGGAAAACTTAGGTGTTCGAATGTTCGATCGGAAAGTTTAATATTTTCTATTTATCCGAAATGGGATACAATAATTGGAATTCACAAACAGTTATGAGATAACTGAATGAATGTTATAAATCTAGCAGTTTAGTCCCATATGATATTGAAAAGAGTTTTCGATAATGAGACTAAAATGCGGGATTTATATCTGTTAGGCATGTGATGTCTAAGTATTTCATTTGATTAGGCATGCGATGTCTAAAGAAGTTGCGGATTCCAATTGTTGTAGTTTTACACTTTCTTTTCTGTGACCGTAAGTGTAATATGTGATATCGCCGGTTTCGTTGCTATATGTCAACGACAATTGGGATGCGCATATTTACTTACGTTGATGACATGCGATGTTATGTGTTGCTGGATATGTTATATTGGATCGTCGTGTTTGAATAGCCGGGGTTTTTTTATGTGAGATGAGTGTTTTTCATTTTCATTCATGTAAAAACTTGTATGTAATATTCTTTTTGTTGGGGCACTTCCAGGTTGCGGAAGATGTCACCTTTTGTATATTATTTACTTTTCCGCATTAGGATAGACCCAAGGAGGGGAGCACAAGTAACCGGGTTCTGGGGTCCAGTGGGAGACCAACTCGAGGAGTCGAGTCCGGGTCTCCTAACCCTAGAATTGGCAGGGTTGCTTGCCGCTCTCGTAGGGGTCTAGGGGTGTGGGATTGGCTATTCATCACAACCGTGGAATCCGTGTTTTATACTGGCTCGTATTGAAAACACGGACGTCCTAGTATATCCAATATTTCATATGATATTTTCTGCTGCGATATCTGTGATGTGATCATGTGATGTTCTTTGATAGATACTTTATATAGTATATATGATATATTATATAGACGTTACTTATGTTTTGCACCCGCACTAGCCCTGCCCTGCTCTGTCGTTAGTTACCTAACCTAACGGTGCACGAGGGGACATCGAGGCGAATGCGGATGGCATAAGTGTACGTCGTATTTATCTGTGATGTTTAGGTACTTAAATGATGGGACTTCATTAATGTGATTAATGAAAGAAAAGAAACCTAAGATGTTGTAGAATCAAATTTTAAATAAAAAGGGGTAGCTACAGTTCTTGCTTTGCACAGAGATATATATGATATATCCCGCACCTTATTCGATGAGGAAAGGACCGAGATCCCTTCACCGGGAGTGACTCCTTTAGCAGTAACTGGTAGATGCTACACACTCGGTTTGGTTTTGATTGCTTTTAAGAGTTTTTGCTTTGCACAGCGATATATATGATATATCCCGCACCTCATTCGACGAGGAAAGGACCGAGATCCCTTCACCGGGAGTGACTCCTTTAGCAAAACTAGAAAAGCCTCAAAATCACTCCATTTCATAACTTCATTTTGATTCTACAACGATATCAAGTTCATTACGCAATAGGTTTTCAGAAAAACCTGTCGTAGCCCTCCGTTATTTCAGATAAGTCCTGTTTAGTATTCGTGCTGCGTTTGTTGACCTTGTCAAGGCGCAGTGTACGGTAGCTAACCAGTATTTATCTGCTTATGCATATGATGCAGATTGAGTTAGGGTAGTCGTACGGCCTTGTTGACCTTGTCAAGGGTCATGCGGGTGGGTTTGATTCAATCAAGAAATAACGGGTTGAACTTGACTTACGGTCTATGGTTTGTTGACTTTGTCAAGGTCATAGATCGTTTGGGGAAAAATATTATCGGGAATTTCAAGTGTTGAAATTTGCAATGAGATTGCATACCTTCTATGAGATAGTTGGATCCCGATACCCACTGCGAGTAAGAGTTACTCCTGGGAGAGTTTTGCACATTCCAATTAGCCGATCAAGTAGGTGTCTAGAAAGGTGTTAACGAGGTTACGCCTCGGGGAAAACGGGGTTTACATTAATTAGGTTCGTGCGAAAGCACGGGGGACCTCCCTCAAAGTACCGACACTGGCCTGGCTGAAAGATTGGCGAACTTGTAGTGTGTAATTAATCCCGGCTAATCTTTCCTTTTAGGGTTTGAAGGAAGATTTGATAAAAAGCAGTGGGAGCCATCCTGATTAGATAAGATAATAACCAATCTGATCTTGCACGAGCATACGCTAAAGTGTTTTCTTCTCTCTCTCTCTAGGTAGCGACCATGTCATGCCCTAATAAAGATAATAATATGGATGTATTGACCGAACCCGCATGTTATTCTGTGCTGGGGAACGTTGGTTCCGTTCTTTCTTATAAGAGTTATAGGACTGAACAGGATATAGGGGAATACCAGGATTCCCAAGCCACCCGAATGAAGAAAGTACATGTTGATGCATTTTCTTCGGGTGTGTTCGTTACAGAGAACTGTTTCTCCATTTGCTCCACGTCCTGGGTATTAGATACCGGGTCAGGATCCCATATATGTAATCAGTTACATGGGCTAAGGAGAGGTAGAGAACTTGGAGAAGGTGATAAAGACATTAAAGTTGGAAATGGTGCAATTGTTGCAGCTAAGACTGTCGGGGAATATCACCTTGTATTACCGACTGGTAATACATTGGTTCTGAACGAATGCTATTACATGCCGAACCTGATATGCAACATTATATCGGTTTCTTTATTGACTAAAGAGGGATATAATTTTGTATTACAGGACAATGTTATGAACATTTTCCGTAACCAAAAGTTGGTTGGATCAGGCACGTTGTGCAATGGCATTTATGTTCTAAATCAATCAACAGTTCTGAGCATAACAAACACACACAAGAGGAAGAGTTCAGAACTGAACGAATCCTTCTTGTGGCATTGTAGACTGGGTCACATCAATACGACACGACTGGCTAAGTTGCATAAGGATGGATATTTAAATCCGTTTGAATTTTCATCTTATGACACTTGCCAGTCATGTCTCAAAGGCAAGATGACCAAAACTCCGTTTACGGGACACGGAGAAAGAGTTACCGAACTCTTGGGACTTATACATAGTGATGTATGCGGTCCCATGTCTACACATGCCAGGGATGGTTCTTCGTACTTCATTACATTCACTGACGATCTCTCTAGGTTCGGGTATGTGTTCCTGATGAAACACAAATCAGAAGCTTTTGAGAAATTTAGAGAATATAAACAAGAAGTCGAGAACCAAACCGGAAAAAGTATTAAAATCCTTCGATCTGATCGAGGAGGAGAATACTTAAGCAATGAATTCCTGGACTTCCTAAAAGAGAATGAGATTCTCTCTCAGCTGACTCCTCCATATACACCACAGCACAATGGTGTATCAGAACGGAGGAACCGCACCCTATTAGATATGGTGCGCTCTATGATGAGCACAGCTGAGTTACCTATTTCCTTCTGGGGTTATGCGCTGGAGACAGCAGCATACCTATTGAATCAAGTTCCATCTAAATCTGTACTGTCACGACCCGAAAGTACGGAACGTGACCGGCACTTAGATTACGAAGCATCTAGAGGCGCCACGTGACCTAAGTAAGCCGAAGCCCAGAAATCTAAACCATAAAAGAAGAAAAAGAAGAAAAGAAAAGAAAACAAGTATAAAAACATCAGCAAATTTTACCAAAAATTTCGGCAGAGTCTCCTCTGTAAAAACTGGCCCCCAAACGGATACAACAAGTATAATATGAATAAACAATAAAAAGCATCCCCAAACGGGTGCTAGCTCAACGCCAACAGGCGGAGACAACCACAACAATCACAATAATATACAACGCCAAAGGGCGAGGCTCAAATCTCAAAAGAAAACAAAAACCACAAGATCAGAATAACACATGCGCGACTCTAAGGTCGAAATAAACAACTGGTCCAATAAACTTATCAAGTAATACAAATATGGTTGGTGGAGCTTTCTAGATACAAATGAAATAATAAAAATACAGCGGCGGTTCAGATACAAATGAACCAACCTACCGTGCAAATCACCCGAAATGAAAATTATGTGCCAGCAACTGCCAAGGGAAACCTGTACATCGCACCTGTAAAGAATTTGGCACAACGGGGGTGAGTTGCCAACTCGTGAGTAGAAGACATCTACGAAAAGAAATCGAATGCACGGCGCTATCATAGGTCATAATAATACACTACTATATCCCAAACATCTAGTAATAGCAGGGTAATACTACGTATAAGTGCAAATACTCCGTGTCGTGTCCGTGCCTCATATAGTACTATGTCATATGAAATGAAATGCATGCACCATGAATGTAAAGTAACAAATCCTGCAATCCAGATATATATGTATGAGAACCTTTAGCTGTTATCATAGTAAGGTGTGTATAAGCATCTGAAATCTCAACAATGAAATCCATGGAAATCCGTGTCAAGTATCGACACAACACATGTAACCTCAAGTCTCAATATGTCGGGCTCCGTCAGTCCGGATCGGCCCATATCATCAAATCCCACGACAACGGTCGGTATCCTCCGGATATCCGCCGCGCCAGACATCACCGGTAGGTAGCCTTCCCCTGCCAGGCTCATCGTCTACAACTCGATCTTCTTGCCCCGGGGTACCATACCGGGCCCACCATATACCCGAGACGGTTCATCCACTCCTCGAATCGGGTCTCGAAATCCATCAGAAAACATGAAATACTCATGGTGGACGACACATACATCACGAGAAAACCGCATCTTATTTTAAAAAGAGAAGAGGAGAGAGAGAAGTTTTTTATATATTTTTGCGGTTTTCCCCAAAAAAATCCAGAAATCTCATAGAAATCCAAATCTCAAAATCATGAGTAACTATATGATAAGTGTCGGCATATGCCCATAATACTGCATGATAACACGAAAATATGAATGCATGAATGTCTAAGTAATGAGTATCATGTCTTATACTTAACATCAGAGAGATCACATTATTATATCGGTTTAGTTGTTAACTGATTCTATCAATAAAAGATAATATGATCTAAAGTGTACGTGACATAGCAATTACCGATGATGATGTGTGTGAGCCGGCAAATAAATGTGCGTGGAATATGCGCATTATCGGTAATGGTGTTGGTGTCCTAACAGGTAAAGTTTATACTGATTATAGCAACTTATAAAAGAACATGCACCATGATGATTACAGTATGAATGTAAATACAGATGTGCATTATCCACTCCTCTGCGAGATACGAGTACAACTACCACTATGTGAGTCTAACCTAAACCAGTGTCCATCTAACATCCTAAAGAACTAAACCTAATAGACTAGTCAGTAAGAAACTAGAGTCTACCTAAGGTCTGAATCAATATCTCTAATAGTCGGCGATCCCGCCTCAATAGCGTCACGTACGTAGTACGGCTTCCTCGAATCAAGAGTGCGGATCAATCATCAAATCTAAGCCTCGTACGGTAAAATCCATCATACGGCATCCCAATATCGGGGTACGGTCAAGTATCTCCTAGGTGTCTCCTCATTCGTATAATGTCATATGTATCATATTGTGATTAAGTCATACTTATATGATATCGGCATCAGGTCACACCAATATAATGTCGTAATCAAGTTATACATATATCATATCGTAATCAGTCACAAGTTACAGTCCGGGTACTATTCTAGCGTCCCATGTACATCAATATCACCACCACTCCTTATAACTTATATATTCATGTTCATTATGTCATTCTCTAATGATCCGCTAATACTTATTTCGACTGTATAGTCAAGAATCACGGCATCAAGCCCAGTTATACTGTTTCATCATACCTCGGATATCATATCACATCAATGAATCACCTATACGTGTTGTACATATATGTATATACCTATACCTAGTTCTATATATATCCACATACACGTACCCCATGTCGAGTTTCAGTGTGTGCGTGAGTGTGTTTCTATCTGAAACCTACGAATCTCTTCCAAGGTACTCATCCTCTGATATGGTTTTCCTAAATCGGTCTAGTCCAGCCTAGGGTCAATACTAGGGTCCTACTAGGGTCACGTCTGGTTTCCTAATGTCAATAAGTACTATTCCTATTCTACGTTGCGGGGGTGCTAAACGCCATCCACCCGACTTCCCCCCGTAGATATGCATCTACTCACCTGGTCCATATCTGCCGAAGACAGTGTCGCCATCCTCCTCTTCATCGCCCGCAGTCCACGTGGGGGTACGTAGACGTAAACATATAAATAGCATCGTAAACCGAATTACATACAAAAATCAAACGATACAAGGAACAAGCATAGGTTAAAACCTATGTCCCGTCCACGCAAAAGAACCAAATACCGCTCGATATCGGCGTACAAACTCCGATGGATCGAGATAACATCAACAAACAACTTGTAGTTTTAAAACACATTACTTATATTATAAAACATGATTTAATTCATCGAAACACAAAAATCCATCAAATCGCCCGATTTCGTAAAACCCGAAAATGCCAATTTACCGTTTTACTTCAAAACTTGATGTTTAAATGAAACTAATGGTCATAATATTCATTAAACAACATAACGAAGTCATAAAAACCATTTCTATAATTCAATCCCATCAATTTGTATCAAACCAAAATTTCTAGTTTGCAATTTTATCAAATTTTAACACGTTCACGACAAAATTCACAATTCCACAACTAAACTTGGTTTTGCATGAACTAAATTATTAAACTACAATTTAAAATGTTCATAATGTCATAAAAACCCTAATTGGTATTTGATCTCAATTACTTAGTCAATTTCCTCAAAACCTAGTTTGCAAATAAAAAAGAAACTAGCATAATTAGCATAATTTTTAAACTAAAATTTTGCAACTAGTAACTAGATTATGTCTAACCCTCACTTAACAAGTTAATCTACACATTAACACTACAATCTAACAATAAAAACCCTAATTCTAATTTTATCTAACTTATTTACATGGTTTGCAAAAATCTAGTTTACAAAAAGATCCTAATTAAAACAATTTTAAAGTAACATTTTACAATTTAACAATTGAACTAGAATTTGCATGACTTAAATTATTAAACCACACATTACAACCATGAGCAAGTTATAAAAACCCTAAACTTAGTTTAAACCCTTTCTTGAAATTTCATTTTAGCAATTAGAATCATAATTAAATGTCATAATTAACTAAGTTGAAATAATTAAATAGCAAGTAACCATGGGTTAAAGATTATACCTCAAAATCATGAGTTAAACATGCAACTTGATCTTCAAAATCTTTCTCTTGCTCCTAATCTTCAAGCTAATTGAAGTCAAGAATAAAGGGTAAAGGTTTATTTAGGAATTTTGTGAGATTTGTATTGATTTTTCATGGATTTTAATGAAAATTTGAAGTGGAAATGAGGTGGTGAAATGGGAGGGGCTGCCATAGGGAGGGCCGGCCACACATGAGGAGAGGGAGGGAAGGAAAAGAGTGTAGGCTAGTGTAGAAAGTTCTTTCATTAATTTCCTTCTTTAAGTCTTTTCACTTTTATTCATTTTCTTTTATTTATTTTCCAAAAATCTAATCTCTAGAACCTACTTGAAGACACAAGAGACAGAGGGGCAGCCAAGATCAGCCCAAAAAGTGTGAGGGGGTAAAAGAGAGTGTGGTTTTGTTTGGGAAAAGATAAAAGTTATACCGCACTTCATTTGCACTAATTTCACCGAAAAAAAGCCTTTTTCTTCGATATTTTCTAATACCGGTTAACAACCCTATTTTAATTCAAAAACCACTTGTTAAAATTTTGTTTAATGTATTATGATGCACAAAATTTGTTTCAACTCATTCCGGTTTGTAATTTTCCCTAATTAAATTTATTAGTGACGGCTTAAAATAGTATTAAAATAATTAATTTCGGAAAAATTTTCAGAAATTTTGAAATCTCATCAGTGGCTCAATAAACACCAAATACTAGCAATTACATAGCTAGAATATTTATATTTAATTTTAAAATAAAGATATTTGTATTTTGAATTTTTACAGAAAACCCCCTTATTTTCCCGATTTTCCGAAATTTCACCAGAACGATTTTCAAGGCGTTACATGTACCTACCACACCATATGAGATATGGAGTGGGAAGAGACCATATTTTAAACGAGTTAAGATATGGGGTTGTCCATCCTATGTCAAAAGACAAAATCCGGACAAACTCGAGGCACGGTCAGTTCTTTGCAAGTTTGTGGGATATCCAAAGAACTCATATGGGTATTTTTTCTACCACAGTGAGGAACAAAAAGTGTTTGTTGCTCAACATGCCACCTTTTTAGAAAAGGAATTCCTTGAAAAAGAAATTAGTGGCAAAGTGGTAGAGCTGGAAGAAGTTCCAGATACACAAACCGTAACTGAAGATTTAGTGGAACCAGAAGATTCAGTAGCTCCTAATGAACTTCAGCCGCTCCGCCGATCTAGTAGGGTTCCTCGCCAACCTGAGAGATACTACGGTTTTCTCATGGATGGTGGGAGCGAGGATTGCATCATGGAGGATGATGACCCAACTAGCTTCGAGCAGGCCATCACGAGTAGGGACTCAGTGAAATGGCTGGATGCTATGCGGTCCGAGATGGAATCCATGTACACCAACAAAGTATGGACTTTGGAAGTTGCTCCTGAAGGGGTAAAACCCATTAGGAGCAAGTGGATCTTCAAGAAAAAACTTGGTGTAGATGGGAAAGTGGAGACTTTCAAAGCTAGACTTGTAGCAAAGGGTTTTCGTCAAAGACCAGGTGTGGACTATGACGAGACCTTTTCTTTAGTGGCTATGCTTAAATCCATTTGGATCATGCTTGCCATCGCTGCATATCATGATTACGAAATCTGGCAAATGGATGTTAAGACCGCCTTTCTAAATGGTGATTTAGAAGAGTGCGTGTACATGACTCAGCCAGAGGGCTTCGTAGACAGTGGGAGCAGCGGAAAGGTGTGCAAGCTACTTAAATCCATTTTTGGATTAAAGCAAGCATCGCGGAGTTGGAACATCTGCTTTGACGTCGTTATCAAAGAGTTTGATTTCATCAAAAACCCAGATGAACCTTATATTTACAAGAAGGTGGCAGAGAGTAAGGTTGTCTTCCTCGTATTGTACGTGGATGACATACTCTTGATAGGAAATGATATTCCTATGCTGCAATCGGTCAAGCTCTTCTTATCATAAAGATTCTCAATGAAAGATCTTGGTGATGCCTCCTGCATATTGGGAATTAGGATCTACAGAGATAGATCCAAACGGATTTTGGGATTGTCCCAATCCAGGTACATTGACACCATACTAAAGATGTTTAGTATGGAAGAATCCAAGCGTGGGAACTTGCCCACGATCTCTGGAGTCACTCTCTCCAAAGAGATGTCTCCCAAGAAAGATTTGGAGAGAGCTCGCATGCAATGGATACCCTATGCTTCGGCTGTAGGCTCTATCATGTATGTGATGCTATGTACCAGACCCGATGTAGCATACTCACTAAGTGTAGTGAGTAGGTATCAAGCTGATCCTGGAGAGAGTCACTGGACAGCTGTGAAGAGCATTCTCAAGTACTTACGAAGGACTAAAGAGATGCTCTTGGTGTATGGTAACGGAGAACTCCAAGTGGAGTCCTTTACCGATTCGAGCTTCCAGAATGATAAGGACGACTCTAAGTCGCAGTCGGGATTTATCTTTACCCTTTACGGAGGGGCGGTTAGCTGGAAGAGTTCCAAGCAGGAAACCGTGGCAGACTCGACGATGGAGGCTGAATACATCGCTGCCAACGATGCTGCCAAAGAGGCTGTCTGGATCAAGAAGTTCATTACTGAACTTGGAGTGGTTCCATCTATTGAGCATCCAATACCTTTGTATTGCGATAACAATGGAGCGGTGGCTTTGGCCAAGGAACCCAGGTCCCATCAGCGATCCAGGCATATTCTGGGGCGGTATCACCTGATCCGGGAGATAGTTGATCGCCGGGAGATCGAGGTCAGGAGAGTTGACACGAAGAACGACACGGCGGATCCACTCACGAAGGCCATTCCCCAGATACAGTTTGAGAGACTCTTCGGGATGCTCGGAATGCGATACTAGAGCAGCTGGCCCTAGTGCAAGTGGGAGATTGTTAGTTGTATGTATGCCCTAGAGGCCAGTATTGTACAGATGATGTATATTATTGGATGCTTGGACATATATAGAGATGACTTTCTTGCTCGATATGATAGTATGCTATCTGGTTGCTCTTTATCTTAACATGTACACTTGTCTCTTTAAACTGTCTTCTAGTTACATGTTGGTAAAGCCCTTAGGATGTGTACTTGACTACCTGGACTATGATGCAGATCATACTAGTGGGGACATGGTAGTCCATAAGTACATCCTTCAAGGTCCCTATTCGTGGGTGTATCAAGACGGGACATCGATATACCAGAGTAGACTAGCGTATACGCTTCTCGACCCATGAGATGGGCGATGGATGATCCCATATCCATTGGTGTTTGACATCAGAGATGGTATACGGGTGCTCAGTGGAGACTGGGTACACTGGACGGACTCGCCGAGAACTCCCAGATGGTATTATACCTCACGTCAGATGGCAGTTCTCAGGTGACACTTGTACAGGTTAGTCTGTAGACCCGAGATCGTCATAGAGTCTTGTGTGATTCCCACTGTGCTTTGATCTCCACCTTACCACGTCCATGAGGGCGTGAAAAACGGTGGTCTTTGGGTACAGTCCCGAGTCGTATGGAGGCAATGAGCGATAGGAGGGGTTTCGTCTCTCCCGGTATTGGGGGTTGATGTTGCGCTGTGCTCGATTGGCCGTAACAGGGAAGTCCCTGGCCAGGGCTGATCAGAGATTTGCTGGTAAGTGTTACCAGTAGTTTCTCGACCCGTTATGAGCCTCACATCGGCACGACTTATCGGTTATTGGGGTCTGACGTTTACCACCTCTAGACTTGATATGCGACATATCAGACGAATAGACCGGACTGTACGGTAAGTGTTACTGGTTGGATTCACAGGAGTGTGAGCGGGCTGGCTCGTCGATCTTCTGATCGCTCAATACCCGGATGTCCGTTACGTTTAGCAGACCGCTAGCGGCTTGTGGGTGCTTAATATGATCATCATCTGCTACCGACGTATTGACGAGTCTTTAGAGTCCTACACAGAGGTTTCCTGGCTCAAGCGAAACGAAATAGGAGCGCATATGAGATATGTGCGGGACCGAGAATAATGCGTGTATGTGATACCGTATTTCATTCTCGCGATGAATGTTTCGATTGGTTGTATGCGATATAACCTAGTTGTCGAATCATTGATTCGATAAATCGATACATTGTATACTAGTCGGTTATGTGCGACATGACCGGATCATTGAATCAAGTGTTGATTTAATGATTTAATGTATAATTATAAATTTGATATATTAATTTGCATTAACAAGTATTGGTTCATTTTAAAAGGATTTTCTCACTTGAAGTGCACATTGTATATGTGATATGCTTTTGTGTGCACTTGATTGTATCATGTTTGATGATACATATTTACTTGGGTTTGTGCAATGAATTAAACCATGGTTATGATAATGGATAGGGTTTTGAGTTATTCGTCTATTTATTTATCCATTCTTTATTTATTTAAATGGATAAAAGAAAAGAAAATGGTTTCTTTTTATCATGAAGCTTGTTGAAGCTTCATGAAGCTTTGACTAAAGAGACCATTTTGTCTTCATGCTTAACCCTAACCATTCTCACTTACCATGGTCTATTCTCTACACTTAACCTTAGTTAGGATATGATAAGTATTGATTTCTTTTCTATTATTGAAACAACTTATCATATTCTTTCTTCTTCTTGATCATCTTCTTCCTCAAGAAAAGCTTAAGTCCATCAATGGCAACTTGAGCAAAAGTGAGTGAAATCTAATTCTAAAGTGAACCCACCTCCTATTTCTTCACCCTCTACCTCTTGCCAAGTTGTTTTGGGTGTTTTCTTCACAAGTTTCACAACTTGGTGAAGTTGGAGCTTGAACTTGTGCAACCTCGACGTAGATCATCTTCGGCACGAAGCCAACGACCTATTCCGCTCATTTCTCCGATGAAGCCGACGCGAGAGTCCGAGATTCGAGATGGACAGCGAGGGGACGACTACGTGGAGCTAAGGAAGTGGATAACCGGATCTACAAAGGTTGTAGCTTCTTATCTTTAGTTAAGTTGTTAACTAGATTCGTTTTTCTCCTAGAATTCTAGTCGACGATCCGTGTTAGGTTTTCTCGGCACCCTAAAAATTTGAAATTGGCATGGTTGATGCCTTGTGAGACCTCTATAGTGTGCCTAGGAACCCTACACAGATGCTATTTGGATTTGTCCGTCCACCTCTCCGAAGATACCAAGTTGATTTATGGCACCATATATCGGAGGTTTGGATGGATGCGGCAGTTGTAGCAGACTTTATCAGATTCCCCCTTATTTGTGAGGGGTTTTTGATTGTGGGGACGCTCTTCCCTGCAGGCGCAAGCCCGTGCAGTTAATTACGTTACCGCATTGCGAAAACCACTTTCACCTGCTCCGGAAGTTCACATCGTGTTGTGTGTGTTTTTATTTATTCAGGTTGCCCGTGGATTGTATACGGAGACTAATTTCTGTCGTCACCCGTAGGGCACGGATTATTCTAAATCCGTATATTTGAGATTTAGGTTTAGGTCAAGAATTTTGCTTGACGGGAGCCATATTGGTAGCTTGGTTTGCCAACGGGAATGAACTTAGGACGTAGATTTCACATTTGTGAGGTCCATCTGTTTAGGGGATATTTAGGTTTGATCTAAGGATCATTAGCCATATTTGAGACTAAAATCAATTTATGAGCAGTGACCATATGGACTCAACTGATCATTAAATCATATATGAATAGCCCATGGATAGTATATGGTAGTCATTATGGAGACAACCGGCAGGGCAAAACATATTAGTTTAAGGACGTCGCGGTAGAACATTCCCTGTTTAGGACGAATGTTAGTTTAAGGATATTTCGGTCCAATTTTCCCTGTTAGGGATGAAGATTAGTTTAAGAACATTTCGGTCCATTATAGCCGTGTTTGGGGGTGAAGATTAGTTTAAGGACATTTTGGTCCAACATTCCCATTTTGGGGACGAATGTTAGTTTAAGAATATTTCGGTCCAACATTCAACTTGCGTGCACGTGTATTTGTTACGTGGCGGAGTGAACGATGGTGACATGGAATGCACCCAATTTGGAGTGCGATCCGATTTGAGATGTGCACGTCAATTTGGAAGTACATCAATGTGGGATATATCATTCGTAGTCTTGATGAAGTTTTACAACAAGCTGGGACGAGAAAAGAGTTGTTGATTGTCGGGACCCGCCACCTCTCTGAAAACGTTGAGAAATTACAACAACATATATCAGAGGTGCGGATTGATGTACCCTTGAACCAAATCCCGTATTTGATGGAAAATATCATGGTGGATCATCTAAAAATCATTAGCCTTATTTGTGACTAAGATTATCTTAGAATTTATGGGATGAATATCGTTTTGGATATCATCAATGAGAGATCATTAGTCATGTTTGAGACTAAGATCAGTTTGGATATCAGTTTGGATATCATGAATATAAGTTTAGCCAATTTGAGCTAAGATTGGGTTTCAATAACACCCAGCAGCGCTAAGCACTTAGATGCATATAGTGCTCATGTGTATATCACGTGAGGTGCTCCAATAGTGCTAAGCAGTAACTTTTCCCGGCGCTCACGTGTGTTTCACGTAAGGCGCTGTATAACTTGGCCTTGAGCGCTCACGTGCTTTTCACGTGAGGCGCTGAGTTCTTTTGGAGGTTTAATCTCTGTTGATGTTTTTAGAGAACTTAAATCTTTGTTAATGGCATTTTGACCATTAACGATCACCAAGATCATTATTTTGAGGATCTGTGATCATGTTCTTTAAGAACTAAGTTTTTGATTTGAAGGAACTAAGTTCCTAGAGTACTATGAACTCCATATTTTCCATGTTCATGTTTTCCGAGAGGTTAAACCTCTTTTAAAAGTGTTTTGACCATTAAGAATCACCAAGATCACTATTTTGAGGATCTTGGATCGGTTTCTTTAAAGAACTAAGTTCTTGATTTGGAGAAACTAAGTTCCTGGAGTATTATGGACTCCATTTTCTCCACGTTCTTCTATCCATGTTCCCCTCTAAATCTTTGATTTTCAAGAACAAGATCTTCCCGATGAGAATTAAATTCTTAACTTGTGGGAGAGTTGACTTGTGGATCTCCAATTTAGAGAAAGAACTAAGTTCTTTTAAATTGGTTAAACCCTTAGATATGGTATGTTAGGTAAAGAAGATTTTTTTTTGGATATATACGCCCTAGAGGCCATTATTTTATATGTATACATGTGGATACTTGGACATATGTATGTACAGGACAATCTTGCTCGATATAATAGTATGCTATCTGGTTTATCTTTATCTTAACATGTGCATATGTTTTACTTGTTATTACGTATCATCTATAAATGTTGATAAAGCCCGTAGGATCATTGCTTGACTACATGCGTTGTGATGGCGATCATACTTATGGGAGCTGGGTAGTCGATAAGCACATCCTTAAAAGGTCCCTAGTCGTGGAAGTATCAAGACTGGGTATCGATATTCCAGAGTAGACTAGTGTATACGTTTCGAGACCTTGACGAGGGACGATGGTTGGTCCCACATCCATTGGTCTTTTTCACCTAAGATCGTATACAGGTGCTCACTGGGGGTGAGTACACTGGACGGATTCGCCGAGAACTTCTAGATGGTACTATACCTATCGTCTGGTAGCAGTTCTTAGGTGACATGAGTACATGTTAGTCTTCAAACCTGATATCGTCATTTGTCTCATGTGAGTTCCCACTATACTTTGACCACTACCTTACCACGGCTCTACTGAGTCGTGCAAACAGGTTTTGGTTGGGTACAGTCCCGAGCCACATGGAGGCAGTGAGTGATTGTTGGGGATTCGTCTCTCCCGGTATAGGGAGTTGATATCGCACTGTGTTTGATTTGGCAGGACATAAGACCTTGGCCAAGGAAGTTAGGATTTACTGATAGGTTGATCGGTAGTTTCCCGGATTGGTCCTGAGCCTCATCAGCACGAATTATCGGGTTATTAGGGTTTGACTTTTACCACCCCCTAGACCCAGTATGTGATACTCTCAGACGAAGAGACCGGACTGTACGGAGATTGTCACAGATAGGCACAGCAGGGATCCGGATGAGTTTGCTCGTCGGCCTTCCTTTTCGACAGGTACCCGGGTAGCCGTTACGTACAGCTAGTGCCGTTGATATACTTGTTGTTATGGATTTATCCAGTAACTCACTGTTGGCATATTGTCGAGTCTTTAGAGTCCCATAAAGAGGGTTTTCCTGGTTCAGGAGAAATGATGTAGCAGCCGTATTGGATACGTGCAGGGTTCCGATCGATTGATTGTAATATGTACTCGGACTTTCGATCGGACAGTTGATAATACTAGCCATCTCGGGATTGAGCCGGATTATTAAATAAAGTATTGATTTAATAATTTACATATATGTATTTCGATATGTATATTCTAGTATTATATTCTTTGTGTTATTCTATCTCTTCGGGTATTCGTATTTTTATACAAATGCATGTATGTATATACAATAAACTGTTATCCATATTTTATACGGAAAACATTCTAGAAGGTGGACACCTTATTTTGGTTATTTCCATTTATCTTTAATGGAATAACGAGGTGTAAATAAGGTGAGGGGAGTAAGGTGAGAATCATGCCTCAATATTATTGGCAAATGAATTTTTAATTCATTTGTGTCAACTATTGAAGCATGGTTGGTATATTATATTGGTAAAAATTGTTTTACAAAACCATTGGTGAGGATTTTCTCTCACAGGCTAGCCTCATTTTTCTTGAGCTCACCATTTTCTTCACTCCTTTTCCTTGTTCTTGAGCTCCTCCACCTTCATCTTCAGCCTTCTCTCTACACTCTTATGTGTTGAGAATTAAGAGAGGAGGTGAGATAGAAACACACATAGAACCTTAGATTACATCATAGATTCCTTAGACTAGAAATCTAAGATCTCTAGTTGTTCCAGTTGATACTTAGTGTGGAGCTAGAGTCATGGACTACATCCCTCAGGTGGATCATCTTCAACGGAGGAAGACCCGACGAACACCTCAGGTGGATCCCGGAGAACCGAAGGAGCAAGTAAAGAAGAACAAGCTCGTTCAAGGAGATCACTTGGAGCGAACGAAGAGGAAAGAAGACCGAAGGACACGGATCTTTGGGTGAGAATTCCAATCATAGTAGTTAGCTCTTCTTATCTTGCTAGTTTAGGTTTATGGTAGATCCGGTAAATGGGTTATTCTAGCACATGTTTCAAACCTTAGAAAAAAATATGTTCCGCAAATGGCCACGGTAGATGGTCAGGACGTTAGTGTAACCTAACATGGTATCAGAGCCAACCCATAAACCCATACTAGCTAGTTTAGACGTGTTTAAAACATCGATCGACAAAACTTTTACAAATCACAATTTCATGAAATACACTTTCTGTCGAATTTTAAAAGTGTTCAAAAAATATTTTCAGTGAGCTTAAAAATACATGCAGGGTATTTTAGAGATCCAAAAGAAATTTGAGCACATGAAACCTTCATTCCGCCGTGTAAGCTCCGCGAAAAATGCTTGTTTGCGGCGGTTCCGCGGTCGGAGTTGGGCCTCTATGCTCAAAATTTCTTCAGAAGCTCTAGTGTATGGAATTGTGATTTTTGGGATGTATATTTTTGGCCCAGATTTGTTTGAGTACTAGTTAGCACTTGGGGCCTATACGAAAAAGTTTTAGTCGGTCGAAATTTTAAATACGTGTTATATCAGTACATGTGTTATTATCTGCGACCGTGAATGTCATTGAGCGGTATAACCTGTCTAACTGCTATATGTTCTATTAGACGGGTTTGCGAACATGAGATTCACGTTGATGTTTATTGATTGTGTTGATATTGTGGTTGGATTGTCTTCGTGGATAGCTTGCGGTGCAATGGTAGTAGTACAGTTAAGATTCATTTGTATATTTGTTATTGCGGGGCGAGCGTCCGACATGTGGACAGCCGTTTTTGCCATGTTGGATATTATTTGATTGGGGCACGACTGGGTTGAGGTCGATGTCACCTTTGTACATATATTTTCCTTTTCTGTACTAGGATTACTCCACGGCGGAGTTCTCGAAAAGCCGGGTTTTAAAGGGCAACGAGCCCGAATCTCATGGCGTTGAAACGGAGGGGGATTCATTCTTGAATTGGCGGGCTATTCGCCGCACTCGTAGGGGCATAGGATGACCCACGGAGGGGCGCTCAAGTTATAGGATCCCGTGAAGTGCTGGGTGGCCCATTCACTTTGTTGATTGGGGATGCCTCACTTCTGGGATTGGTGGGTAATTTGTCGCGCTCGTAGGGATCCAGGTTTTCATTACATGGGTTATCCACATGACCAGGGACGTCGTGTTTTATTTTCGGCTCAAATGAAACCCGAGGCTCCAAGATTATCCACCATTCTATGTTGCTTGTTATTGATCTGTGATGTTGCTTATATCATGCTTGGGATGAATGTTATATATATTTATATATACTAGTAGATGTTGTATATGTTTTGCAACCGCGCTAGTCCAGCTCCTGCTCTGCCGTTAGTTAAGTAACCTAACGGTGCATGATGGGGCCCTGTGGAGAATGCAGATGGCATATACGTATATTGTATTTTCGTTCTTTTCTGGTGTGATAGGTTAATTGATGGGACTGCATTAATTTTGATTAATGCAAGATAAGAAACCTAAAAGATGTTATTGGAATAAATTTCGAAAAACTATAGTCATATCCTTTCGCTTTGCATAGTGGTATTCGGTCATGAATATCTAGCACCTCAATCTAGGAGGCAAGAGCCTAGATCCCTTCGCAGGGAGTGACTTCTTGAGAAAAAGTTTATACTGTAGATTACTCGGTTTTCTTCAAAACCACAAGTTTTAAAAAGCGGAGCCTAAACCACTCCTTTTCAAAACTACTGGTTTCCTTCAACGATATCAAGTTCATTACGTTAACGGTTTTTCGCCAAAAACCAGCCGTAGCCCTCCGTCATTTCCTATAATTAATACTCAGTATTCGTGCTGCGTTTGTTGACTGTATCAAGGCGTAGTGAACTGTAGTTGGTTACTACTTATTTGGAGAATATGATGCGATTGATTAGGACAGTCGTGTAACCTTGTTGGTTGTATCAAGGGTTATACGCGTGGGTTTAATGCAATCAAGATAATGATGGGTTGAACATGACTAGGATTTTTTGATTTGTTAACTGTGTCAAGGTCACTAAGGTCTTGGGGGAAAAAACCACATCGGGAGTTTCAAATATACAGGAAACTTTCTAGTGTTGCATACCTTCTGGAGTGTGGTGACAAGAGTGGCTTCCATCTAGTTTATCACGCAATAATAGTTGGATCCCGATCCCACTGATGAGTAGGATTACTCTTGGGAGATATTTTTCACTTCACTATTAGCTAACCTATTAGGTGTTTAGAAAAGTGTTAATGGGGCTATACCTCTATGGGAACGAGGTTTATTTTAATTAGGTCCGTGCGAGAGCACGGGGAACCTCCCTTGGAGTACCAACACTCACCTAGCGAACGGTTAGTGAACTTGTAATGTGTTAATGATCCCAGCTAGTTCACCTTTTAAGGTTTGGAGGAGAATTCGAGGAAACAGTGGGAGCCATCCTGATTAGATAAATTAATAACAAATCTAATCTTGTAAGAGTGCACACTGAGTGTTTCTTTTCTCTCCCTCCAGGTAGCAACCAATTCACGTCCTAATCAAGATAATAAAATGTATCGCTTGACCGATCCGAATTCTTATTTGGGGCTGGGGAACGTCGGTTTGGCTCTAACTTATGACAACAGTCATGAGTATGAGCAGAGGAAAGAAGAATGCATGAATTCCTTGATGACCCCAACGAAGAAAAAGCATACTATTGCGTCTCTTTCAGGTGTTCTTGTTATTGAGAACAGCTTTTCGGTCAGTCCTAACACCTGGGTACTAGATACCGGATCAGAATCTCATATCTATAATTTATTGCAGGGACTGAAAAAGGTAGGATGGTTGGACCTGGTGATATGTCCCTCAGAGTAGGGAATGGAGCACAAGTTGATGCTGCTGCCGTCGATGAATATCACCTAGCATTGCAAGTGGCAATACTATGATTTTGAACAATTTCTACTGTGTACCTTCCATAGTTTGCAACATCATATCGGTTTCTTTACTTGATAAAGATGGATATAAGTTTGTTCTTGATAGAAATATCATGAACATTTACCTTAATCAGGTATTGGTTGCAGAAGGTACACTGTGTAATAGTATCTATGTTCTAAATCGAAACACGGTTTTCAATATACAAAACACATGCAATAGGAAGAGTTCAGAAGTGAACGAATCCTACTTGTGGCATTGTAGATTTAGTCATATCGGAGAGAAAAGACTAAGTAAGTTGCAAAAAGATGGATATTTGAATACGTTCGAATTTTCATCTTATGAAACTTGTCAGTCCTGTCTCGAGGGAAAGATGACTAAATCTCCATTCACCGGACACGGAGAAAGAGAAGAAGAGCTCTTGGGGCTCATACACAGTGATGTGTATGGTCCAATGTCAATACATGCAAGGGGTGGGTTCTCGTACATCATCACATTCACTGACGATCTCTTTAGGTTCGGATATGTGTATCTCATGAAACACAAATCTGAACCTTTTGAGAAATTCAAAGAATATAAGAACGAAGTACAGAACCAGACTGGCAAAAGTATCAAGATCCTCCGATCTGATAGAGGAGGGGAGTACTTAAGTACGGATTCCGGGACTTTCTAAAAGAGAATGGTATTCTCTCTCAGCTTACTCCTCCATATACAACACAGCACAATGATGTATTAGAGTGGAAGAATCGTACCCTTTTGGATATGGTTCGCTCTATGATAAGTAGTGCTGAGTTGCATCTTTCATTCTGGGGATATGCGCTTCAGACAGCGGCACATCTTTTGAATCAAGTTCCATCTAAATCCGTGCCTAATACTTCATATGAAATATGGAGTGGTAAGAGTTTGCATCTTAAATGTGTTCAGATTTGGGGTTGCCCTGTGATCGCACGCTTTTGGCGTGTCGGATGTTCAAAGTTCTAAAGTTATAATTGCGATCAGGACGGCGTCGCTTCGCAGCTAGCCAGTTGAGCACGGGTCGATCCACAGGGAGATGGTTGTATGTCCGTTGGAGTTTTAGACGAGCCAATAAAGAATGTGTATATGTTTGTTCAAAACTATCCTAAGTGTTCGTATTTATGTTCAAGTAAGCTTGTTAAGGTTAATGTTGGTTGGTTGAGTTAGGATTAGTCTTGTGCATGTCTTTTGCTATCCTTAAGACAATGTTGGGATAGTCGAAAGTAGCGGGGATTAGGAGGACATAGGAATGAGATTTAAGACTTTAAGCAAGCTTTCCAACGCTAAATCCATTCCTAGTGCCCGTTGTCCGTCCGCTAAATACGCTTATTTCCAACCCTCGGCCAAACACCCGCAACCATGTATCCAAATAAGTCACAACTACATGTCATGTTGTAGGGCGCTTAAAGGACTTCTCAACTTAGGTTGCGGCTACATGTCACGTATAGCGTGCCTAAGTGAGGGGGTTGTGTTTGTTTGGTCGGGGTTCGTTTCAAGATGTTTGGCGAAGAGAAGCACAAGGGATTTCTTCGTCCCTCATACCACCTTACTTAGCCTTAACAAGAGGGAAATTATTCACACATTATAAAAGAAAAGAAAACGAAACAAGAAGGAAGAAAAGAAAGGAAAATACGGATTTACAAGTGAAGCAAGCTAACTCTTGGGTCCTCACCTTAGCAAAAAACTCCGTCAAGTATCATCGCTTGAAAATACGGATAAAAGAAGAAAAGAAAAGAGAACAAGTAAAGAAATAACAACAACTAGTTAACAACAAATAATAAAATTACAATACAAGATAATTAAATTACAAGACAATAAATAAAAGAGACAAGATAAAAATAACCCTCATCTTCATTGATCTTCCACTCAAAAAGCTCTCACTACAATTTTCATGGAGGAAAGAATGAAGAAGAAGGAGAAACTAAACTAAATCCTACAAAAAGAGATGGGAGAAGAAGATATGAAGAAGACCTCTTGGCTTGGCACAAAACTGGGCTATTTATAGGCTGCATGCTGAAACCCTAGGGCAACATTCTGGCCCTACATGAAAAGACCAAACTACCCCCAAATTCTCATCTGTCACCGAGTTGACTCGGCCACGGATCCGCGGCCGGGTCGTCATGTTGGCCGCGGATCTGCGGCCTTGTTGGGGAGTTGGGATGTCCAAATTTCTGGGTTTCCCTGTGTTGCTCTCCTATGTTGTTCTACATGTTCCAAATTGCAATTTGCTTCAACAATTTCTTCAGATCCGCAACAGTCCAAAATGGCATCAAAAATAATACTTTTGACCTTTTCTCCCTCGAGCTCCGCGCACCCATTGATTCTTGTGCTGCCCCCTCGTGCTCTGTGCTTGTCCGAGACATGAATGACCATTGTCATATGTTTTGTCTCTGGAACCGGTACGCGGCACTGGACAGATACGGATGACCGGAATCCGACTTTTTTCTGCTGTCAACAGATGTTCTGTATTTTGGTGTAACAGTGGAGATTTTGTATCAATTGTGTTATTTTGGACTAGGAACCTGTAGCCTGTAAATATGTAGCAAACACGGATTAAAAGCACCTACCTATAAACAAACGAGTATAAGAATGGGCGGTAGTAAAAGCAATATTCTGGTGTGAACAAATACCCCCAATTAACTTTTGCCCGTCCCGAGCAAAACCAATTATTCACAAAAAAGTCCTAACCGCACTTTTGTAGGGAACGCGATTGCACTGAGCTCGTGCAACAAGCCGTTAAACCTCTAGGTGTCCCTAGTAGGAGGAGTGTTGTCTCCTGTGGGTTTTCAGCGGATTACACCCACAAAATCCCGTCAAGCTAGTTCATAAGTTAACGTTGATACTACTCTTACAGTTCAGTATTTACGTTAGAAACTCTATCATCCTAAGTTAGAAATATTCAACCCTTATGTTTCACACCTGCTATCTACTTAACTTCAGATCCTATACGTTCCAAAAAAATTTAGAAAGATGTTGGTATCTCCTGAGTTTTCCTTTAAAATGTGTGGTCATAAATCTGGGATTTTTGTCAACTTTACAGAAAACACAAGTCTTATTCTTCATTTCTATCTTTTATCCAAACATCGATTGCATACCCCTACGTGTGTGTAAATTTGCACCCCTACACTCTAGAATTCAATTCAAGCTATAGTACCCTTGCCTTAATACCTAATACTACTTCTTTTCATTTAATGATGGACGGTTTTGATCACACACCTTTCATGCGACTATCAATGCTTCTTAAGGCACTAACGGCCGATTACTGAATGTGTGAGCTTAAAGCGTAATTAGCAGTTTCCACGTCTTGATTTTATTTATTTATTTTTCTTTTCTTTTATTTTTTTTAAGACCGGATATATTTTTCAATGATGCTCTTTTGGTGTTTAGCTTTAATTACCGTTTTTTCTTTCATACTAGGTTTTCAGGCAAGAGTATTTCTAGGTATCCTCTACTATCCTAAGTTTCAAGGTGCGTGTAAGTGCAGTTTGTAGGGTATATACTTTCTAAATTTGAACTCAAGAAAAGAAACTATTTTTCAGAATTATCCTTCAGTAAAGCTTCAATACTTTCCCCTCATCTTGACTTAACTCAAGAACTGAATTCAAGATTACCTACTTCTAAAAAAAACTGTAAGGACGTATAATCACCAAGTTTAAACAGAATGAGGGTTATTTTTAGGATTTTCAATTCCTAAGCCTAGAATTTATTTATTTCTAACATATCAACAAAACTTTCAGAATAAAAAATCTAAGTTACCCTATTAGCTAACTTGACGACAAAGTTTTTATATTTTGAAAATTTTTCGATTTTTTATGGTTTTTTTTAAAATAAGGTATGCAAATGCAGAATATACAAATGAATGCGAAGGAAGAAAGCTTTCCGAGCACACCCCTAAACTTAAACTTGACAGTGCCCTCACTGTCAGGCTACACCAAGAGGGTCAAAATTGTCGGCGCTCCCTAAAAAATTTTTTTTTTATACAAAACAAAAACAAAACAAAAATATATACACAAAAAGGTTCCCCCCTCAAAAAAATTAAGTAAAACAGTGTTTCCACTGTTAAGCGTTGAAGTTCAGGATCAGAGGGGAAAGAACAGTATCAAGCTATACAAGGCCTTACACAGGCCAAAAGTGAGCACCAACCATTCAAAGATCTTATCGTTATAAATCGGCGGTTGGTGAAAGAATGCGTAAAGAAAAGAGATGGAGAATACGCGAGATCGTATGGAGATAGAAGTGGTATACGGTCTTGGTATATACGATGAAGAATGGCGGAAGGGAGAAAGAAGTGGAATACGAACTTGAGGGTGAAAATGGAGTGAATAGATTAGCACAATATGTGTTGAATGATGTGTAAAAAGTGATTGTGCTAATCTATCAACCCGTCGAGAAATGGGGTCAAATCCCTCATGATTCGTGATAAACCATGGGTAAGCCGAACTCGGTAAACCAGACACAGGAAGTGAAAATTATACAGTGTCTTGCAAGGTCGGAACGATGGAAAGGATGGGGGTAGGTGATTGAGGAAGGTTATCGGTTAAAGGTTCATGAGGGTGTACACAGTCAATGAAAGGGATAGGATGAATTGGAAAATCCGACTCATCAACAAGAACTGTTTCATCCTAAAAAATATCCTCAAAATTCTCCTCAAAGTTAAGCACATCCATGCATTTATCCTCAAAATCCAGACGCATATGGGGTTCGGGAAAAATATTTAATGACTCGGGATGATGAATTGAAGAGAAAAACTCAGCCAAATCTATGGGTTCATCATCCAAAATATTCTCAGCGTCAATATCCTCAATCAAGTGAAAATCAATATTCTCAGACACCTCATCAAAAGCATGGATTTCAATTGATTCTGGTTCTAAGATGGATGTGTAGAGAACAAAAGGATTGGGTGTAGTTTCACTCGAAAGGGACCCTTCACAATCGGGCAAATCAAACACTACAAAGTCACACAACTCATTATTTGTTCTATCTTTAATCAATGAATCGTTTGGAACACTAGATAGACATTCAAAACCGGAGTTGTGGGATTCAAGTTGAAACGGGTAGGCTTGATTCGGAAGGGGGTACAACTCACTCTCTCTACTCAAATTCTCAACCTGTCCTAGCGCCTCTTCATATATTGGAAAATTTGGAGCTAGTTGAAAACTAGCTACCGGGTCACTAGGTTGTATGAGGGCGGCCATGGACGCATTCAAATCCATCATCTGTTGGTATGACGCTACCCTAAAGTCTTCCAATGACTGTTCCAGACTAGACATGGGTTGTGAAGGGGTTTCAGTAAAAGATTCAAAGTTGTTTGGATACTGAAAACTCCCAAATGGCGGTTCAGAAGCAATGTCTAGGGAAGGTGCAAAAGTTGGGTAGGACTGGAAGGAATTGAATGGCTGGACAGGAGCAAGATCAACATTTGGATACGAAGGTGAATGGAATTGTTGATCCCAAGAATTTGAAGTGGTGAAAGGAGTGAAAGATCGGCTACGAGATTGTTCAATATGTTCAGCGATGGGCAAAGGACGACTTGCAAAAAGGGTATCAACATAAGCGGGTGCGGGAGGTTGAAAAGGTTGATACAAAGTGGAATGCGGAGTGCAAGTGTTTGTCCTAGACGCTTCTATGCGATCTTTCAGTGAAATTTTGGGCATGGAGGGGTCGTTCGAAATTCGACCAAAGCAAGAACCGTAGGAAGTTATGTCTGGTTGTGGGTACCAAAGTTCGGCAAGAGTTTTTCTAGGTGGAGTACCCATGATATGATGAGAAGAAGAAGGAAAGGAAGGGAAAAAGAATGTGGACTTTTTTTATTAAAAAAAATGTTTGTTTTTGGAGTTTTTGAAATTGTTTGTTTGAAAGAATACGGAATTATGGGACTAAAATTTACAAGCACAATCACAATCACAAAATGCACAAACACACCTAGAGCTAGGGTCACCTAGGTCAGCTAAACAGCTCCTAACTGTTCCAAAGGGCTAGAAATAGGACCTCAAACCGCCTCTTCACCGCCAATTGCGGCCAGGTAAGTGCCAGGTGAGTGGGAGGCTCTCTACTACAAGTAGTGGCCCTAATTAAGTAACCACTTACCTTAGACACACTTGCCTAGACACCGCAAAGTCAGGTTAGGATAAACGGCCGATGCCTACAACTAATCCTCTGTCCTATTGAGCGCCACGTCCTTAGGGCCGAGTCTAGTATTTTTTATTAGCTCAAGGTAATACGTATGCAATTAGTGATTTGTGGGGTCTTATGAAGGGTGATGAAATCCCCACCCAATCTGAATTGGTGTAATAGCCCTTAATGTCCGTAATAATATATGCAAAGCGGTAAACAAACAAAATCTAAAACAACAAAAATTTATTTTGCGGCGGAGCAATTCTGTGCAAAGATACCTGCAGAAAATACAGTACAGTGGAATTCATAGAGAATATAAAAGAAAAGAAAAAGGGGTGGAGAAAAAATTGGGCACAGAGGCCTCAATGGGACTGCGGAACCGCCGCGCAAGGCACCTTTTGACCGCGGTTCCACGGTCAAAATGTTGACTTGGGGATTTGTCTTTGGTCAACGAATCTCCACTTCTTTTCTTCTCCAAAATAAAAACCTCTATTTTCTTTTTGGATTACTGTACTTGCTCCAGATTAGCCTGCACACTTGCACACAAAAATGATCAGAAATAACAAAAAGATTTATTTATTTATTTATTTATAAATATATAAAAAAAGAATATTAACCCCAATGACAAGAAAGAAAATACGCTACCGTCTCCCCGGCAACGGCGCCATTTGATCGCACGCTTTTGGCGTGACGGATGTTCAAAGTTCTAAAGTTATAACCGCGATCAGGACGGTGTCGCTTCACAGCTAGTCGGTTGAGCACGGGTCGATCCACAGGGAGATGGTTGTATGTCCGTTCGAGTTTTAGACGAGCCAATAAAGAATGTGTATATGTTTGTTCAAAACTATCCTAAGTGTTCATATTTATGTTCAAGTAAGTTTGTTAAGGTTAAGGTTGGTTGGTTGAGTTAGGATTAGTCTTGTGCATGTCTTTTGCCATCCTTAAGACGATGTTGGGATAATCGAAAGTAGCGGGGATTAGGAGGACATAGGAATGAGATTTGAGAGTTTAAGTAAGCTTTCCAACGCTAAATCCATTCCTAGTGCCCATTGTCCGTCCGCTAAATACGCTTATTTCCAACCCTCGGCCAAACACCCGCAACCATGTATCCAAATAAGTCACAACTACATGTCATGTTGTAGGGCGCTTAAAGGACTTCTCAACTTAGGTTGCGGCTACATGTCACGTATAGCGTGCCTAAGTGAGGGGGTTGCGTTTGTTTGGTCGGGGTTCGTTTCAAGATGTTTGGCGAAGAGAAGCACAAGGGATTTCTTCGTCCCTCATACCACCTTACTTAGCCTTAACAAGAGGGAAATTATTCACACATTATAAAAGAAAAGAAAACGAAACAAGAAGGAAGAAAAGAAAGGAAAATACGGTTTTACAAGTGAAGCAAGCTAACTCTTGGGTCCTCACCTTAGCAAATAACTACGTCAAGTATCATCGCTTGAAAATACGGATAAAAGAAGAAAAGAAAAGAGAACAAGTAAAGAAATAACAACAACTAGTTAACAACAAATAATAAAATTACAATACAAGATAATTAAATTACAAGACAATAAATAAAAGAGCCAAGATAAAAATAACCCTCATCTTCATTGTTCTTCCACTCAAAAAGCTCTCACTACAATTTTCATGGAGGAAAGAATGAAGAAGAAGGAGAAACTAAACTAAATCCTACAAAAAGAGATGGGAGAAGAAGATATGAAGAAGACCTCTTGGCTTGGCACAAAACTGGGCTATTTATAGGCTGCATGCTGAAACCCTAGGGCAACATTCTGGCCCTACATGAAAAGACCAAACTACCCCTAAATTCTCATCTGTCACCGGGTTGACTCGGCCATGGATCCGCGGCCGGGTCGTCATGTTGGCCGCGGATCCGCGGCCTTGTTGGGGAGTTGGGATGTCAAAATTTCTGGGTTTCCCTGTGTTGCTCTCCTATGTTGTTCTACATGTTCCAAATTGCAATTTGCTTCAACAATTTCTTCAGATTCGCAACAGTCCAAAATGGCATCAAAAATAATACTTTTGACCTTTTCTCCCTCGAGATCCGCGCACCCATTGATTCTTGTGCTGCCCCCTCGTGCTCTGTGCTTGTCCGAGACACGAATGACCACTGTCATATGTCTTGTCTCTTGAACCGGTACCCGGCACTCGACAGATACGAATGACCGGAATCCGGCTTTTATCTGCTGTCAACAGATATTCTGTATTTTGGCGTAACAGTGGAGATTTTGTATCAATTGCGTTATTTTGGACTAGGAACCTGTAGCCTGTAAATATGTAGCAAACACGGATTAAAAGCACTTACCTATAAACAAACGAGCATAAGAATGGGCGGTAGTAAAAGCAATATTCTGGTGTGAACACCCTGCTTATGTCAAAAAGCAGAACCCAGAAAAACTCGAGGCATGATCAGTATTGTGTAAGTTTGTGGGATATCCAAATTATTCTAATGGATATTTATTCTACCATGCAGAGGAACAAAGGATTATTGTTTCTCGGAACGCCACATTTTTGGAAAAAGAATTTCTTGAAAAAAACATTGGTGACAGCATGGTAGATTTGGATGAAGTTCCAGAAACACAAACTATAACTGAAGATTTGGTGGAACCGCTAGATTCAGTAGTACCCGACGAACCTCAGCCACTCCGCAGATCCAGTAGGATTTCTCATCTTCCTGAGAGATACTACGATTTTCTCATGGACGGGGATCGAGAGGATTGCATCTTGGAAGAAGATGATCTTACTAGTTTCAGGCAGGCCATTATCAGTAGGGACTTTGAAAAATGGCTGGATGCTATGAGATCCGAAATGGAATCCATGTACACCAATAAAGTGTGGACCTTAAATATTGCTCCACCCAGGGTAAAACCCGTTGGATGCAAATGGATCTGCAAAAGGAAATTTGGTGTAGATGGGCAGGTGGAAATCTATAAGGCTGGACTTGTTGCAAAAGGTTTTTGTCAAAGACTAGGTGTGGACTATGATAAAACCTTTTCTCCAGTGGCTATGCTCAAATCCATTTGGATCCTACCTGCCATTGCTTCCTTCCATGACTATGAAATCTGGTATATGGACGTAAAAATGGCTTTTCTAAACAGATTTTTGGAAGAGTGCGTTTATATGGACCAGCCGGAAGGTTTTGTAGACAGTGGGAGCAGCGGGAAGGTGTGCAAGTTGCTTAAATCCATTTATGGATTAGAGCAGGCATCACAGAGATGGAACATCTGTTTTGATGAAACAGTCAAGGAATTTGACTTCATCAAGAATGAGGATGAGCCTTGTATATATAAGAAGATTGTAAGGCGAAATGTCGTGTTTCTAGTCTTGTATGTGGACGACATTCTTTTGATAGGAAATGATATTCATATTCTACAATCGGTCAAGCTGTTCTTGTCACAAAGGTTCCCATGAAAGACCTAGGTGATGCCTCGTACATTTTGGGGACTAAGATCTACAGAGATAGATCCAAGAGATTATTGGGACTTTTGCAGTCCAGGTACATAGAGACCGTACTAAAGAGATTTAGTATGGAAGATTTCAAGCGCGGTAACATACCCGCATTGCACGGAATCACCCTCTCCAAAGAGATTTCTCCCAAGACTTATGAGGAGAGGGTTCACATGAACACTATACCCTACGCTTCGGTGGTAGGATCTATAATTTATGCGATACTGTGTACCAGACTAGATGTAGCATACGCGCATAGCGTGGTGAGCCGGTATCAGTCGAACCCGGATGAGGATCATTGGACAGCTGTGAAGAACATTCTCAAGTATCTGAGAAAGAATAAGGAGATATTCTTGGTTTACGGTAATAGAGACCTTAAGGTCGATTTCTTTACCGATTCAAGCTTCCAGAGTGAAAAGGAAGAAAGCAAGTCTGTCTCGGGTTTTGTGTTTACCCTCAATGGAGGGGCGGTGTGTTGGAAGAGCTCCAAATAGGACACCATCGTAGACTCGATGATGGAGGCTGAATAAATTGCTGCGAATGATGCCGCAAAAGAAGCGGTCTGGATGAAAAAGTTCATTACTGAACTTTAGGTAGTTCCGTCCATTGTTGATCCGATACCTTTGTATTGCAATAACAATAGGGCTATAGCTCTAGCGAAGGAACCACGGTCCTATCAGAAATCTAAACACATCTTAAGGTGGTATCACCTGATCAGGAAGATCGTTGATCGCCGGGAGATCGAGATGCGGAGAGCAGAAAAAAAAGACAACACGACGGATCCATTCACAAAGGCCCTCCCTTAAGCACAGTTCGAGCGAATTTTTGAGATATAGGGTATGCGATACGCCAACAGCTGGCCCTAGAGCAGACGTTGGGTACTCGGTACGCCAATATATGGCCTCAGTTCAAGTGGGAGATTGTTGGATATGTATGCCCTAGAGGCCATTATTGCATATGTATACATGTGGATGCTTGGACATATGTATGTACAAGACAATCTTGCTGGATATGATAGTATGCTATCTGGTTTTTCTTTATCTTAACATGTGTATAATTTTTACTTGTTATTACGTATCTTCTATACATGTTGATAAAGCCCATAGGATCATTGCTTGACTACTTGTGTTGTGATAGTGATCATACTTGTGGGAGCTGGGTAGTCGATAAGAACATCCTTAAAAGGTCCCTAGTCATGGGAGTATCGATACCAGGCATCGATATTCCAGAGTAGACTAGTGTATACGTTTCCAGACCCCGACGAGGGGCGATGGTTGGTCCCGCAGCCCTTGTTCTTTTTCACCTAATATCGTATACAGGTGCTCACTGGGGGTGAGTACACTAGACAGACTCGCCGAGAACTTCTAGATGGTACTATACCTATCGTTTGATAGCAGTTCTCAGGCGACATGAGTACAGGTTAGTCTTCAGACTTGAGATCGTCATTTGTCTCATGTGTGTTCCTACTGTACTTTGATCACTACCCTACCACGGTTCTACTGAGTCGTGCAAACAGGTTTTGGTTGGGTACAGTCTCGAGCCACATGGAGGCAGTGAGTGATTGTTGTGGATTCTTCTCTCCCGGTATAGAGAGTCGATATCACATTTTTTTCGATTGGCCAGGACCACAAGACCTTGGCCAAGGCAGTTGGGATTTACTGATATGTTGATCAGTAGTTTTCCGGATTGGTCCTGAGACGCATCAGCATGAATTATCGATTTATTAGGGTCTGACATTTACCACCCCCTAGATTCGGTATGCGATACTCTCAGTCAAAGAGACCGGACTGTATGGAGATTGTCACAGATAGGCTCAGTAGGATCCGAATGAGTTTGCTCGTCGGCCTTCCTTTTTGACAGGTACCCGGGTAGTTGTTACGTACAGCTAGTGCCGCTTACGTGCTTGTGGTTATGGATTTATCCAGTAACTTACTGCCAGCGTACTGTCGAGTCTTTAGAGTCCCACACAGAATTTTCCTTGTTCAGGAGAAATGATGTAGCTTCCATATTGGATACTTGTAGGGTAGGGTTCCGATCGATTGATTGTAATATGTACCCGGACTTTCAATCGGACAGTTGATAATACTAGCCGTCTTAGGATTGAGCCGGATTATTAAATCAAGTATTGATTTAATAATTTATATATATGTATTTCGATATGTATATTCTAGTGTTATGTTCTTTGTGTTATTCTATCTCTTCAGGTATTCTTATTTTTATATGAATGCATGCATGTATATACAGTAGACTGTAATCCGTATTTTATTTGGAATACATTCTAGAAGGTGGAGACCTCATTTTGGTTATTTCCATTTATCTTTAATGGAATAATGAGGTGAAAATAAGATGAGGGGAGTATGGTGAGAACCATGCCTCAATAGTATTGACAAATGAATTTTTAATTCATTTGTGTCAACTATTGAAGTATGGTTGGTATATATTGGTAAAAATTGTTTTACAAAACCATTGATGATGATTTTCTATCACAAGCTAGCCTCATTTTTATTGAGCTCACCATTTGCTTCACTCCTCTCCTTTGTTCTTAAGCTCCTCCACCTCTTCTCTACACTCTCATATGTTGAGAATTAAGAGAGGGGGTGAGATAGAAACACACATAGAATCTTAGACTACATCCTAGATTCCTTAGACTAGCAATCTAAGATCTCTAGTTGCTGTTAGGAATATGTATGCCCTAGAGGGAATTATTGTATGATATAGTGGATGCATGGACATATATATAAATGAATTTCTTGCTCGGCATGATAGTATGCTATCTGGTTGCTCTTTATCTTAACATGTACACTTGTATTATTATACTGTCTTTCTGATACATGTTGATAAATCCCTTATGATGTTTGCTTGACTACCAAGACTTTGACGTGAATCATACTACTGGGACTTGTGTAGTCTACAAGCACATCCTTTAAATATTCCTAGTCGAGGGAGTATCGAGATAAGGCAACGATATTCCAGAGTAGACTAGTGTATATGTTTCTTGACCCTTTATGGTGCGATGGTTGATACCATATCCATTGGTGTTTGACATCAGAGATTGCACACAGGTGCTTATTAGAGAATGGGTACACCGAACAGGACTCGCCGAGAACTCCTAGTTGGTACTATACCTATCGTCAGATAGCATTTCTTTAGTGACACTGGTACAGATTAGTCTGTAGACCCGAGATCGTCATAGTGTCTTGTGTGGTTCCCACTATGCTTTGATTTCCTCCCTACCACGGCTCAAAGGATTCGTCCAAACAGGTGGATTTTGGGTACAGTCCCGAGTCACATGGAGGCAGTGAGTGATAGGTGGGGTTTCATCTCTCCCGGTATTTGGAGTTGATGTTTAGCTTTGCTCGATTGGCTATAACAGCAAGTCCCTGGCCAGGGCTGATGAGATTTACTGGTAAGTGTTATCAGTAGTTTCTCAAACCGTTATGAGCTTCACATCGGCATGACTTATCAAGTTACTGGGGTCTGACGATTCCACCGCTAGACTCTGTTGGCTATAGTGCCCTCAAGTCAATTATTGGATCACAGGCACGTGATTGCAATGATTGAGGGAGGAACTATACCGGTAGAACTGTCTTACTCAAGATGATAGTATGCTATCTGGTTTGTCTTTATCATCGTGTACATGCTTCAGGTGACATTACAGATCACTATTACATGCTGATAGAGCCCATAGGATTCTTGCTTGACTACCAGCAGTATGATGGCGATCATATACGTGAGAGTTGGGTAGTCTATAAGCACATCCTTAAAGTGACCCTAGTCGTGGGAGCTATAAGACTGGGCATCGATACTCTGATAGTAGACTAGTGTATACGGATCGAGACCCCGACAAGGGGCGGTGTCTGGTCTCACAATCCATTGGTGTCAGTTGGTTCACCTAAGGTAGTATACAGGTGCTAATTGGGTTATGAGTACACTGGACAGACTCGCAGGGGAACTGTTGATTGGTACTATACCTATCGTCAGGAGCAGTTCCCAGGTGACATGAGTACAACTTAGTCCGTTGACTTGACATTGCTACTTTGCCTCGAGTGTGTTCCCACTGTTCTTTGATTGCTACCCTATCATGGCTCAAAGGAGTCGCGCAAACAGGTAGTAGTTGAGTGCAGTCCCGAAGCACTTGGAGGCAGTGGTGGTTAGATAGGATTCGTCTTTTCCGGTATTGGGGGTTTGATATCGCGCTGAGTCTGGAGAGCTATTACACAAAGTCCTTGGCCAAGGCAAGTGAGATTTACTGGTAGGTATTCCAGTAGTTTCTCAAGGTGTTCTGGGCTACACTCCGACACGACTTATACCGTTATTGGGGGTCTGATGTTTACCATCCCCTTAGGCCCGATATGCGATACTCATAGACGAACAGACCGGACTGTACGGAGATTGTCACAGACAGGCTCAGTAGGGTTTTTGGATGAGTTCGCTCATCAGCCTCCCTTTTGGTCAATACATGGGTAGCTGTTACGTACAGCTAGTGCCAATGACGTGCTTATGGTTAAACCCACTACCGGCGTATTGACGAGTCTTTAGAGTCCCCTACAGATAGTTTTCCCAAGTTCGGGCGAAACGTTGTAGAGGCCGTATGGTTTTAAAGCAGGGTTCGATCATATAGGTGCCCTTGTGCACGGATCATGATCGGACGGATCATACTAGTAGGCTTTGGTTTAAGCAGGATCTTAGTATTAGATTTGTTGGATTGCTTTCGTCTCATTGCATTCTCATTCAGTCGGAATGCGGATGCAGGTATGTATATACATGTGAGGGGTATCCTTATGATCCGTCATGAGTTTACTTTAGATGTTGCCATTCTCTTTTTGTTGGATTAAAATTTTTGGTTTAAATGTTTAATTAGGTGGAAATGGTGAGCTTAAGTCATCATGAAGAGCAATTAATGTGGCATGTGCAATTTGGTGACTCGTGGTCTTGTTTTTGGTGCTATGTCATTTTAATTGATTGATTATTGGGTGAGATTGTGATGGGAGGAGAGAGAGGGCAGCCACATATAAGTGGGGTTAACTCTTGTGAATTCAAGCACTCTCACATTATTATCTCTCACAATAACAATAAGCCTCTTCTTCTTTCTTCTCTTGAGATCACCATCTCCTCATCAATGGCTTCTTCTTTAACCTCCACTCATTCTATCTCATGAGTTGAGAATCATTGAGTGTTTGAGACAAAGTTATCACACACATTCTCTACTTCATCTTGGACTTGTCGGCTAGCAAAGTTCATGTTCGGGTTGCTTTGGTTTGAAGCGGGAGCCCATAAAAAGGCTTCTTGATGTGGTGCCATTTTCGACGAGGAGACCGGAGATTGAGCGAGATCGGAGATGCCGCGAGGAGCTAGGGATGGTGGCTAAATACCAAAGGACACAGATCGATCGGTATAGCTATTCTAACTTCTTGTTGATAGCTAGTTTAATATTAATGGTACGATCCGGGTAAAAGTCTGCGTTAGCGCTAGTTTTAGAAAATGTTTTTGTTTCCGCGTTTGGCTTCGGATTGACGGCCGGGGCGCTACCGTAGACTTACATGGTATCAGAGACACACCATTCACCTTTTACTAGTTGGTTTAGATAATGTTAAAGCATCGAAACCGAAACAAACCCAAACATTGCCCCTGAACTTTGCAGTTTTTGTTGTTTTTTTTTTAAGTGTCCAGAAATTTTTTTTAAACATGTGCAGAAGACTACTGAAGAGACTACAAGAACACACCCCAAAGATGACCCCCATCCCTCGGATTTAAGCCGAGCATATGCTCCCAAAATCCGAGGAGGCTGGCTTGTTTTAGGCTTCTGGGGTTCATTTTTTGGGTGTTGTCTGGTCTCTGGTAAGTTGGTTTAGTGGTGTTGTTTGTTTAGCCCAATTTAGATATGGTTTTATCAGGTTGTTTGGTCTATTCGGGGGTTATTTTGAATTCGATATTTTCTAACATTGTTTAAAGTTTACAGTGCATTACATTACTATCTGTGATCGTGAATGTTATTCGAGCGGTAAATCTTGTCTAATTGCTATAGCCCTTTTAGACCGGTTTGCGAACGTGACATTCACGTTGATGTTCTATGTTATGCTGTGATGTTGCAGATTTGTCGTGGTGGATAGCTTGGATGCAATGTTAGTACAGTTTAGTTTTATTTGTACATTTGATATCACGGGGCGAGCGTCCGAAATGTAGATTGTCGTCACTGCCTGTTTTTATATTATTCTTTTTGGGTACGACCGGATTGAGGTCAGCGTCACCGTAGTACATATTTTCTTTTCTGTACTAGGATTACCCTACGGTGGAGTGCACGGATATCCGGGTTCTAGAGGGCAACAGGATCGCATCTCATGGCTTTGAGACGGAGGGGGCTTCATTTTAGAATTGGCGGGCTATTCACCGCACTCGTAGGGGGTATAGGTTGACCAAGGTGGGATGCTCAAGTTACCGGATTCCGTGAAGTGCTGGGTGGTCCATTCACTTTGCTGAAGGGGGTTGCCTCGCTTCTGGTTTTGGCGGCTAACTTGCCGCACTCATAGGGGTCTAGGTTTTCATTGCACAGGCTATCCACACGACTAGGGGAACGTCGGGTTTCACTTGCGGCTCAAAGGAAACCCGGGGATCCCAGATTATCTGTATTGTTTTGTGATGCTTATTACTTTTTTGTGATGTTGCATTTATCACGCCTGGAGCGATTATTATATATTGATATATATACTAGTATATGTTGTATATGTTTTACATCCGCGCTAGTCCAGTCCCCGCTCTGTCGTTAGTTAAGTAACCTAACGGGTGATGATGGGACCCAGTGAAGAATGAGGATGGCATATACATACATTATATTTTCGTTCTTTTATGGTGTGATTAATTTATAGGACTGTGTTGATCCAGATCAATGCAAGGAAAACAAATCTATTCGATGTTGTTGGAACAATTTTTAAAAGCTGTTATTGCAAGGACGTTCTCTTT
Source organism: Agapanthus africanus (assembly GCA_030015575.1). Lineage (NCBI taxonomy): Eukaryota > Viridiplantae > Streptophyta > Magnoliopsida > Asparagales > Amaryllidaceae > Agapanthus > Agapanthus africanus. The sequence goes on along the minus strand of JASDDO010000010.1, from coordinate 27,902,677 downwards.
TGTTTTGCACAGAGGTATTCGGTTATGAATATCCAGCACCTCATTCGACGAGGCAAGGGCCGAGATCTCTTCATCGGGAGTGACCTCTTGGGCAGAAGTTTACGTTAGGGTAATAACTTCACTATAATCGTTTACTTTTGCTTTGCATCGTGGTATTCAGTTGGAATATCCTGCACCTTATTCTACGAGGAAAGAGCCGAGATCCCTTCACCGGGAGTGACCTCTTTAGAAAAGGTTTTCGCCACTATATTTTTATAAAAGGCTATCCGGTTCATTCAACGATATCAAGTTCATTACGTTAAAGGTTTTTCGCCAAAAACTAGCCATAGCCCTCCGTCATTTCAGATTAGTATTGCTTAGTATTCGTGCTACGTATGTCGTGCTCAGCCGAGGCGTAGTGTGCAGTAGCTATGTAGTGCTTTTCTGTCGCATGTATATGCGATTGGTTAGGATAGTCGTGCAGTCATTTTGGCTCAGTCAAAGACTCGTGCGGGTGGATCTAATGCAATCAAGACAATGACGGGTTAAACTTGACTAGGATCCATTGATATGTTGGCTCAGTCAAGGTCACTTGGGTCCTAGGGGTAAAAACAGACATCGGGAATTTCTAAAGATACTGAAACTTTCCAGGTATGTGCATACCTTCTGGAGTGTGATGACTTGAGTGGATTCCATCAAGTTATCATGTGATGATAGTTGGATCCCGATTCCCACTGATGAGTTGGTTTACTCCTCGGGTGATCCTGACTAATTCTTCTTTCAGGTTTGGAGGAGAATTTGAGGATACAGTGGGAGACATCCTGATTAGATAAAATGATTAACCATTCTGATCTAGGTTAGAGTGCACGTAGAGTGTTTCTTTTCTCTCTCTTTTTTACAGCGACCATAGCCTGACCTTGGACTATAAATCAAGTAACAAAGTTAACCGAACTTTCTTAAAACACTGGCTTTTGGATTGTCTGAGTTGCATACAACATTGCCACTCCTTCTTTTACCCTTTGCTTTTCTCCAGAACACCCCGTATCACTACGAACATCCACTTCCATTGGATAAATCCATCGTATGGTTATATACGAACTCGGAGGAACTTGTTGCAGATTCGAGGATGGATTATGGTTCTGGAGAGAATGAATAGGACTATTCAGTTGTCTTTTCCTTTTACCATCTCTCAGGTTATGAGGGGTCCTAGGATTAGGAGTGGGTACACTTATTAAGCTTATTGGATAGTCTTCTTCCAAACCATAGGCAGGTGCCGAAAGGTACGGAATAAAGAAAACCAATTAGCCTAAGTGAGGTGTACAGAAGGTAAGAAGTATAAACAAATAAAGGGATTAGAAAGAGGGAAAAGTAAAATGTGACTGCTATCATTCACGATCAAACCGCGTATTTCATCGCCACTCCTACTTCACCTTTGCTTTTCTCCGGTTCAGAAGAAATAAAATAAAGTTTTATTCAGTTGTCTTTTATCATCACCTTCTCTCAGTTTGTGAGTACTCCTAGGATTAAGAGAGTACACCTATTATGCTTATTAGATAGTCTTCTTCCAAACCATAGGCTGGTGCCGAACGGTAGGGAAGGAAGAAAACCATTAAGCTTAAGTTTGGTGTACATAAAGAAATGAGTAAAGACAAATAAATGGATTTGGAGAGATGGCAAGGGAATATACGGTTACAGTCATGAATCTGATAATGGAAGAGGCATTACTAGGAATACCCGGATACCCCTATAAAACATTTTAATGTTTCTGTTTCACTGTGCATTGTTAATAGAAAACTGATTTCCCAATTAGATCCTTACTCCAGGGTATTTATTTACCAGGTTTGATTCTCATATTTGTATGGTTTTACAGATAATGAGTGGGAGTAAGTTATTGGGAATTAGGTGATCATCCTCATTATATCAGAATTCGTTGTAATTATTGATATTTGAGAAAATCACCTGGGTTTTTGCTGGATGGCAAATATTTGGTTTTGAATATCCGTTGTTATACACCAATTTCAAATTGATATATCTGTACGTTTATTTTATAAAGTGAGATATAACTTTTTGAAATTATGTCTATGACATTTACCTATATCGGTTGATGGTTAGGTAAGGAGCATTCAACAACGGTGTAATTCTTCATAACCATAGTACAGTTTTCAACCTATGACGCACGGGGTTTGAGTTATTCAACTCAAGAGACTTATGCAAAGTATTGTATATTGTCCAGTGTCCATTAGGAAAGAGGGGTTGGTCCTCGTACTATATTCTATTTACTTGTGACTTCTCTAGTTTTTAGACAAGTATTTCGTAGAAATACAAGGTCTAAGTTTTGAGAAGTTATATGTACAAGAATAAAGTAGAGAACCACGTGATGCAAGTATCGGGATTCTTCAAGGTAATCGAAGATGTATATACTTTTGTTTATATTCAGTCGATATTAATGATTTTGAGAACTTGCATCTCTTTTTCAGGTTACTCATAATTGGATGCACTCCTAAGTTGAGTAATGCTGATTGGCCTCTCTCAATTTAGTTGACATGCACTGGAGACAATTGCATGATTTGAATTTGGTTCCAATTAAATTAGTGTCTCTGTTTCTATATTGTATATAAAATGGATCATATCTTAACGATGTTAAGGTATATGGAGTTATCCAGCTTATGCTTAAAACCAGACTCTGGATAACTCAAGGCTCGTTTCTGTAATGGCAGTTTGTGGGTTATCCCAGCCTATGACGAGGGTTAACTTTCTACCATCAGGAAGATCAATAGTGATATTGTTCTTAACTCGCCACAGTTTTAGTAAAATGGACTTTTTCAGAAAACAGTAGTGGGAGTATGGTAGAACTGGAAGTGATTCCAGAACCGCAAACGATTACTGAAAATTTGATAAGAACCTAAAGATTCAATCAGGTTTGACATTCCATTAGCCACTCCACAGATATGGTGGGTAACCTCAGGCGCCCGAGAGGTACTTCGGTATTCTCAAAGACGGTGACAGGGAGGTTCTTGTTTACCCTGACTTGACACTACTGTTGTTCCAGGCTATGAAACCCAGCAGGAAGATGAGTATAGCGTCGTTCTAAACTAGCTTTAGAAGTGTATGTGTATATGACTCTGCCAGAGGGTTGTCGTAGTCAGTGGGAGCAGCGGAAGCATAGTGGACAAGTAGCTTGTGTCTATTTATAGACTAAAGCAGATATAGCGGAGATACATCATCTATTTTTGATGTGACAGTCATAGGTTTTGACTTCATCAGAATAAGGGATGGATCTATTAAGAAGGTAATAGGGTGTGATGTCCTGGTATTTGGATGACATACACATAGTAAGAAGTGAAATTTCTATACTACGATAGGTTATACTGTGGTTGTCACATAGTAGTATCTCCACAAAAAGTATGAATATTATATCAGGCATTCTGGTTACTAGATCTATGGTGTTAGATCTAAATTTGGGTAGTATCCCCATCTGGGTATTTAGACAGTATTCTAAAGGTATTTTAGAATGGACGACTCCTGGCACGGTAGTGTACCTGCAGGTGATGGAGTCACCCTCTCTGAAGTTGTCTTACAGACTAAAGGGGATAGGATTGTGCATGATTGGCATATCACTTGCTTAGGCAATTGAGTCAATCATAAGATGTCAAGTACCACATCAGATGTTGTTTTTGCACTAGTTGCAATAAGTTGATATATTAATCCAATCCTGGAGAAACGTTCGGAAGCAGTTATAGAACATAAGTGGATATTCTAGGGATTTGATAACAACAGCCTCCTTCGGGAGACGGTTATCATTCCAGGCTTCATAGGTGACCTGGATGATAGAGTGATTATCAGAGTTATAGTTTTCCCTATTTTGAGGGGAACTAGTTTGGACAGGTGGTCCAAGCGGATACCGAGGGAGGTATGGTGCAGGATACTGATTAAATTCAGTTGACGACACACTCTAAGAAGTTTGCTGGATTTGGAGTTCATTTATGAACTAGGTCCCATCAGATATCCAGACATATTCTAAGACATGTATTGCTCATTTCGGGAGATGGCTTTCCCCACGAACTTGAGATTAAGAGAGACATAGAAAGAAACATCAGAGCAGATCCACTCACTGAGGCTATTTCTTGAACGCAATAGTTTTACAAACGAGCTTTGTGAAACTTATTAGTAGAGGAGTTGGGTGTTCGATATCAAACGGGCTATGAGTATGCGACATCGCAATAATTTTCCTTGAGTGCAAGTGGGAGATTGTTGGCTATAGTGCCCTCAAGTCAATTATTAGATCACAGGAACGTAATTGCAATGATTGAGGGAGGACCTATACCGGTAGAACAGTTTTACTCAAGATGATAGTATGCTATCTGGTTTTTCTTTATCATCGTGTACATGCTTCAGGTGACATTACAGATCACTATTACATGCTGATAAAGCTCATAACATTCTTGCTTGACTACCAGCAGTATGATGGCGATAATATACGTGAGAGTTGGGTAGTCTATAAGCACATCCTTAAAGTGTCCCTAGTCGTGGGAGTTTCGAGACTGGGCATCGATACTCCGATAGTAGACTAGTGTATACGGATCGAGACCCCGACGAGGGGTGGTGGCTGGTCTCACAAACCATTGGTGTCAGTTGGTTCACCTAAGGTAATATACAGGTGCTCATTGGGTTATGAGTACACCGGACGGACTCGCAGGGGAACTGTTGATTGGTACTATACCTATCGTCAGGAGCAGTTCCCAGGGGACATGAGTACAGCTTAGTCCGTTGACTTGACACCGCTACTTTGCCTTGAGTGTGTTCCCACTGTTCTTTGATTGCTACCCTACCATGGCTCAAAGGAGTCGTGCAAACAGGTAGTAGTTGGGTGCAGTCCCGAAGCACTTGGAGGCAGTGGTGGTTAGATAGGATTCGTCTTTCCCGGTATTGGGGGTTTGATATCGCGCTGTGTTTGGAGAGTCATTACACAAAGTCCTTGGCCAAGGCAAGTGAGATTTACTGGTAGGTATTCCAGTAGTTTCTCATGGTGTTCTAGGCTACACTCCGACACGACTTATACCTCTATTGGGGGGTCTGACGTTTACCATCCCCCTAGTCCTGATATGCGATACTCATAGACGAACAGACCGGACTGTACGGAGATTGTCACAGACAGGCTCAGTAGGTTTTTGGATGAGTTCGCTCATCAGCCTCCCTTTTGGTCAATACATGGGTAGCCGTTACGTACAGCCAGTACTACTGACGTGCTTGTGGTTAAACCCACTGCCGGCGTATTGACGAGTCTTTAGAGTCCCCCATAGACAGTTTTCCCAAGTTCGGGAGAAACGTTGTAGAGGCCGTATGGTTTGATGGCAGGGTTCGATCATATACGTGCCCTTGTGTACGGATCATGATCGGACGGATCATACTAGTGGTCTTTGGTTTAAGTCCGATCCTAGTATTAGATTTGTTGGATTGATTTCGTCTCATTGCATTCGCATTCAGTCAGAATGCGGATGCAAGTATGTATATACAGGTGAGGGGTATCCTTGTGATCCGTCACGAGTTTACTTTAGATGTTGCCATTCTCTTTTTGTTGGATTAAACATTTTGGTTTAAATGTTTAATTAGGTGGAAATGGTGAGCTTAAGTCATCATGAAGAGCAATTAATATGGCATGTGCAATTTGGTGACGTTTTTGGTGCTAGTTCATTTTAATTGATTGATTATTGGTTGAGATTGTGATGGGAGGAGAGAGAGGGCAGCCACATATTAGTGGGGTTAGCTCTTGTGAATTCAAGCACTCTCACATTATTATCTCTCATAATAACAATAAGCCTCTTCTTCTTTCTTCTTTTGAGCTCATCATCTCCTCATCAATGGCCTCTTCTTTAACCTCCACTCATTCTCCCTCATGAGTTGAGAATCATTGAGTGTTTGAGACAAAGTTATCACACACATTCTCTACTTCGTCTTGGACATGTCGGCTAGCAAACTTCATGTTCGAGTTGCTTTGGTTTGAAGCGGGAGCCCATAAAATGACTTCTTGATGTGGTGCCCTTTTCGACAAGGAGACCGGAGATCGAGAGAGATCGGAGATGCCGCGAGGAGCTAGGGATGGTGGCTAAAGACCGAAGGACACGGATCGATCGGTATAGCCATTCTAACTTCTTGTTGATAGCTAGTTTAGTGTTAATTGTACGATCCGGGTAAAAGTCTGAATTAGCGCCAGTTTTATAAAAAGTTTTTGTTTCCGCGTTTGGCCTCGGATTGATGGCCGGGGCGCTTCCGTAGACTTACCGACTCGATATGCGACATATCAGACGATGTGACCGGACTGTACGGTAAGTGTTACTTATAGGCTTCATGGGAGTTCGGACAAGCTTGGTTGTTGATCTTCTATTCGCTCAATACCTAGGTTGCCGTTACGTCTATCTAGTACCGCTGACGGCTTATGGGTGATTGATGTGATCATCACCTACTGCTAGCGTATTGACGAGTCTTTAGAGTACCACACAGAGGTTTCTTAGTTCAAGTGAAACGAAGGAGGGCATATATGTTGATATGTGCGGGGTCTGATTAAATATGAGTATGTGATACCATATTCTAATCTGGCGGTTATTTGATATCAGTCAGGTTATATGTGATATAACCAGATTATTGAATCAAGTGTTGATTTGATAATGTGATATACAGAGAAACGATATTAGTCGGTTATATGTGATATAACCGGATTATTAAATCAAGTGTTGATTTAATAATTTGATGTGTATTTATATTTGATATTATTATACATTAACTAATATTATAGCTCACTAATTATTTTTTTCTTAATATATGTATATATGATATATGTATATGTATGTATGTATGTATGTATATATTTTATGAAGCATGGCATGCATTTTCTATTTTTGGAAAATAGAAAAAGAGGTGGAAAATGGGGAGACTTTTGAGGAATGGGTGAAGCATGGCATTTATCATTTGTTTATTTGTTTGCTTGCATTATTGAAGCATGGTTCAATATTTGTATTGAATTTTATTCATGCTTCAATAAGTGAGCAAAAGAGAGCTAAGCCATTCTACACTTGTTCATATTTGTGCTTGAGCTCATTTTCACTCTTTAGCTCTCTCCATCTTCTTCTTCCTCCACTTCAAATCCCTAACCATCACATGTGATGTGAATCATAGGGCTTTGCATCAACCTAGTGAGATTACAACCCCTACTTCACCATCCTACACTTGATTATCACTTATGTTTAGAGTGTTTCCTTCACTAAAGAGTGTTTAGTGAAGATGTAGCTTGGATTAGAGGAACTTCAGGTGGATCATCTTTGACACGAAGAGCGCGAAGGAGACTCGTTCATTCTTCGAGTGGAGCTACGATGAGTCGTAGGAACTACTACCCGGAGCTATAGAAAAGAAGGACTTGGTCTACAAAGGTTGTAGTCTTCATCTCTTACTGTAGTTATTTTGATATCATGCTTAAAACCCTAATCATCTAGTTAAGATTCTAGATAAGTGTAGCTTAGCACCCAATTTTTTTTAAAATAGATTGCTAGATGCTTGTGAAAACCCAGTGGTGGTGCTTGGTTAGAATTTCCTAGTATCAGAGCCAATCTAGAAGATTAGATGATGTTAGTTGAATTGCGAAACCGAAACAACTCCGAAACTGTATAGTTTTTGTCAAATTTTAAATAGTCACTGAAATTTTTTTAAACAAGTACAGAATGTTACATGTGATGTATCTAGAACACCAGAGAAATTCGAAGCCAATACTCCAAAAACGACCTGGCGAAATGCTCTAAAAAACCGGCCTAGATGGCCCCGTGTTCATTTTTTGATCTCAAATTTTTTTTGGTGTTCTGTATGCTCTGATTTAGGGTTTCAGGTTATGTTTGTTTAGCCCAGTTTGCATGTGATGTTAACATTTCTATTGGGGTTATTCGGAGTGTTTTGTAGTCGTGTTTTAACATCGTTTCGGGTTTAAGTTTGATATGAGATACAATATCTTGAATCCATATTAAATTAGTTTTGTGAAAACTAGTTTGCTAATTGTAAATCTAGCATTGTAGTCTATGTTGATCGACTGCCATGGAGTTTTGATTCGGATCAAAACTTCATCGTAATCGCGTATAGTACGCGAACACTCGCTGGATAACTCTACTAGATAGCCATGCCCCATTTCCCCGACCAAGTGAATGTAGGAGAACCCCGTTGCCAATAGCATCCACACGGATGCTCGCGGCCACGGTGTTCCGCCTAAGTGCACTTCATCGTCGGCATCGGGGGTATGGCCATCTACTAAAGTTCCCGACGAGTGTTCAATTATTTTAGTCTGGAATTTTTTGAATTACCCGACTAAGTTATTGAAAAGTGTTTTCGATTTGAGACTAAAATACAAGGTTTATATGTTAGACATGAAATTCGACATATGAGATATTCCGGGTTTATGATGTCTAAGGTATTTGCGGATTCTAAATATTGTAGTTTTTCATTTCTTTTCTACGGCCGTTAGTGTAATATGTGGTGTATCCCCTATCTCATTGCTATATGTCAACAGAATTTAGGATATGCATATTTACTTATGTTGATGGCATGCGATTTTATGTGTTGCTATGATATGTTATATTGGATCGTCGTGAATTAATAGCCGGAGGTTTTTGCGTGAGATGAGAGTTTTTTTAATTTTCATTCATGTAAAAATGTATGTAATATTCTTTTATTGGGACACTTCCGGGTTGAGGATGATGTCACCATTGATATATATTATTTACTTTTCCGCATTAGAATAGACCCAAGGCGGGGAGCACAAGTAACCGGGTTCTAGAGTCCAGTGGGAGACCGTCTCGAGAAGTCGAGACCGGATCTTCTAACTCTAGAATTGGCAGGGTTGTTTGCCGCTCTCGTAAGGGTCTAGGATGTGGGTTTGGGTATTCATCACGACCGTGGAATCCGTGTTTTTTATTACTGGCTGAATTTAAAACACGGACCTCTTAGTATATCCAATATTTTATTTGTTGACTTTTGCCGTTTGGTTCTGTGATGTGATCATATAACCGACTAAGACGAATACTACATATATATATGATATATATAATAAACGTTGCTTATGTTTTGCACCCGCGCTAGTCCAGTCTCCGCTTTGCCGTTAGTTAAGTAACCTAAAGGTGCATGACGGGGCCCCGTGGCGAATGCGGATGGCATAAGCGTACGTTCTATTTTTATTTCTTTTCTGTGATATTTAGGGAAACATAAATGATGTGACATCATTATTAAGATTAATGGAAAGAAAAGAAGCCTAAAGATGTTGCAGAATCAAAATTTTAAAAAAAAAAGTAGCTCTAGTTCTTGCTTTGCCTAGTGGTATTCCTTGATGAATATCCAGCACCTCATTCGATGAGGAAAGAGCCGAGATCCCTTCATCGGGAGTTACCACTTTAGAAAAATAAGAAAATGCTAAAAACTACTAGGTTTTGTTTTTTATAGCTTCTCTAGTTCTTGCTTTTCATAGTGGTATTCCTTGATGAATATCCAGCACCTCATTCGATGAAGAAAGAGCCGAGATCCCTTCACCGGGAGTGACCTCTTTAGCAATACTAGCAAAAGCTACAAAAAACACTCCTTTTCAAATCATTAGATTCTACAACGATATCAAGTTCATTACGTTAAAGGTTTTCATCAAAACCAGTCGTAGCCCTCTGTCATTTTAGATAAATGCTATTTAGTATTCGTGCTGCGTTTGTTGACCATAGTCAAGGCGCAGTGTACGGTAGCTGATTAGTGCTTATCTGCCGCATGTGATGCGATTGGATTAGGGTAGTCTTACGGTTTTGTTGACCTTAGCCAAGTGTCGTACGGGTGGATTTATTTCAATCACGAAATGACGGGTCGAACTTGAGCGCTTATGATTTGTTGACCATAGCCAAGGTCATAAGTCGCTAGGGGTAAAAACATATATTGGGAATTTCAAGTTTTGAAATTTGCAATAAGATTGCATACCTTCTATGAGATAGTTGTATCCCGATACCCACGACGAGTAAGAGTTACTCCTGGGAGAGTTTTCCACTTTACAATTAGCTGATCCAGTAGGTGTCTAAGAAAGGTGTTAACGGGGTTATGCCCTACGGAAATGAGATTATTTAATTAGTTCCATGTGAAAGCATGGAGAGACTCTCTTAGAGTACCAATACCTTCCTGGCTGACCGATTGGCAAACTTGTAGAGTGTAATTAATTCCGGCAAATCATACCTTTTGTGGTTTGAAGGAAGATTTGATAAAAACAGTGTGAGCTATCCCGATTAGATAAGATAATAACCAATCTAATCTTGCAAAGAGCGCACGCTAAAGCGTTTCCTTCTCTCTCTCTCTCCAGGTAGCGACCAATGACACGCCTTAATCAAGATAATAATATGGATGTATTGACTGAACCCGCTTATTATAATAAGTTGGGGAACGTTGGTATTGGATACCGGATCAGGATCCTATGTCTGTAATTTGTTACATGGGCTACGAAGAGGTAAAGAACTGGGAAAAGGTGATATGTCTCTAAAAGTAGGGAATGATACAATTGTTGCAGCCAAAGCAGTTGGCGAAAATCACCTAGTATTACCAAATGGTAATACAATGATTCTGAACGACTGTTATTACGTACAAAATATGATGTGCAATATTATATTAGTTTCTTTGTTGAATAAAGAAGGATATAACCTTGTATTGGAAGATAATATTATGAACATTTTCTTAAATTAAGTGTTGATTGGGTTTGGTATGTTAAGTAATAGTATATACGTTCAAAATCAAACTACAGTTCTAAACATCCAGAACACACACAAGAGGAAAAGTTCAGAAATGAACGAAGCCTTCTTTTGGCATTGTAAACTAGGTCATATGAATGCGACAAGACTAGCTAAGTTGCATAAAGATGGATATTTAAATCCATTTGAATTTACATTTTATGAAACTTGCCAGTCATGTCTCAAAGGGAAGATGACCAAAACTCCGTTTACTGGACACGGAGAAAGAGCTACTGAACTCTTGGGACTGATACATAGTGATGTATGCGGTCCTATGTCTACACATACCAGGAATGGTTCCTTATACTTTATTACATTCACCGATGATCTCTCAAGATTCGGACATATATTCTTATTGAAACACAAATTTAAAGCTTTTGAGAAATTCAAGAAATATAAGTATGAAGTTGAGAACCAGATGGGAAAAAGTATTTACATCCTACGATCTGATCGGGGAGGAGAATACTTAAGCACGGAATTCCAAGATTATTTAAAAGAGAATGGGATTCTCTCTCAGCTTAATCCTCCATATACAACACAGCACAACAGAGTATCGGAGCGGAGGAATCACACCCTAGTAGATATGGTACGCACTATGATGAGTGTTGCTGAGTTACCTATTTCCTTTTGGGATATGCACTTGAGACAGATGCATACCTGTTGAATAGGGTTCCGATCAAATCCGTGCCTACCACTCTATATGAGATATGGAATGGGAAGAGACCATATCTTAAACAAGTTAAGATATGGGGTTGTCCGTCCTATGTTAAAAAGAAAAATCTGGACATGCTCGAGGCAAGGTCTGTTTTGTGCAAGTTTGTAGGATATCCAAAGGATTCATATGGATATATTTTCTACCATACTGAGGAGCAAAAAGTGTTTGTTTCTCAACACGCCACCTTTTTAGAAAAGGAATTTCTTGTGAAAGAAATTAGTGGTAATGAGGTAAAACTGGAAGAAGTTCCAGCAACAAAAACTATAACTGACGATTTGGTAAAACTGGAGGATTCAATAGTACCCAACGAACCTCAGCCACTCCGCAGATCTAGTAGGGTTCCTCATCCACCAGAGAGATACAACGGTTTTCTCATAGACGGCGTGAGCGAGGATTGCATCATGGAAGATGATGACCTAACTAGTTTCGAACAGGCCATCACAAGTGGAGACTCTGTGAAATGGCTGGATGCTATGCGATCTGAGATAGAATCCATGTACACCAACAAAGTATGGACTTTGGAAGTCGCTCCTGAAGGGATAAAACCTATCGAGAGCAAGTGGATCTTTAAGAAGAAAATTGGTATAGATGGAAAAGTTGAGACATTCAAAGCTAGACTTGTAGCAAAATGGTTTTCGTCAACGACCATATGTCGACTATGATGAAACCTTTTCTCCTGTCGCTATGCTTAAGTCCATCAGGATCCAACTTGTCATTGCTGCATACCATGAAAACGAAATCTGGTAGATGGACGTCAAGACCGCTTTTCTAAATGGTGATTTATAAGAGAGAGTGTACATGACACAGCCAGAGGGCTTCGTAGATAGTAGGAGAAACAGAAGCGTTTGCAAGATGCTTAAATCAATCTACAGATTAAAGCAAGCATCGTGGAGCTAGAATATCTGTTTCAATGAAGATATCAAAGAGTTTGACTTCATAAAAAACGTAGATGAACCTTGTATATATAAGAAGGTTGTAGAGAATAAGGTTGTCTTTCTCGTATTATACATGGATGACATACTCTTGATAGGAAATGATGTTCCTATGCTACACTCGGTCAAGCTCTTCTTATCACACAAGTTCCCCATGAAAGATCTGGGTGATGCCTCCTACATCCTGGGGATAAAGATCTATAGAGATAGATATAAATGGATGTTGGAATTGTCCCAATCCAGGTACATTGACACCATACTAAATAGGTTTAGTATGGAAGATTCTAAGCATGGTAATTTACCCGTTTGTTTAGGAATCACTCTCTCCAAAGAGATGTCTCCCAAGACTGATTTGGAGAGGGCTCGCATGCAAGAGATACCCTATGCTTCGACAATCGGGTCTATCATGTATGCGATGTTATGTACCAGACTGGATATAGCTTACTCACTAGGTGTAGTGAGTAGGTATCAATCAGATCCTGGGGAAAAGCACTGGACAGCTGTGAAGAACATTCTTAAGTACTTGAGGAGGACTAAAAAAATGTTCTTGATGTATGGTAACAGAGAACTCCAGGTGGAGTCCTTTACCCAGAGTGATAAGGACGAAAATAAGTCGGTCTCGGGTTTAGTCTTCACCCTCAATGGAAGGGCGATATGCTAGAAGAGTTCCAAGCAAGATACCATAGCAGTCTCGATGATGGAGGCTGAATACATCACTGCCAACTATGCTTCCAAAGTGGCTGTCTGGATGAAGAAGTTCATTACTGAACTTGGTGTGGTTCCAACCATTGAGTATCCAATACCTGTGCATTGTGATAACAATGGAGCTGTGGCTTTGGCCAAGGAACCCCGGTTCCATCAGCGATCTAGACATATTCTTAGGCAATATCACCTGATCCGGGAGATAGTAGATCGACGGGAGATCGTGGTCAGGGGAGTTGACACGAAGGACAACGGAGCGGATCCACTCACGAAGGTCCTCCCCCAGATGCAGTTTGAGAGACTTTTTGGGATGCTGGGTATGAGATACTACAACAACTGGCCTTAGTGCAAGTAGGAGATTGTTAGGAATATGTATGTCCTAGAGGCCATTATTGTATGATATAGTGGATGCTTGGACATATATATAGAGGACTTTCTTGCTCGATATGATAGTATGCTATCTTGTTGCTCTTTATCTTAACATGTACACTTGTATTATTATACCGTCTCTCAGATACATATTGATAAAGTCCTTAGGATGTTTGCTTGACTACCAGGACTATGATGCGGATCATACTACTGGGACTTGTGTAGTCAACAAGCACATCCTTTAATTGTTCCTAGTCGAGGGAGTATCGAGACAGAGCATCGATATTCCAGAGTAGATTCAAGTCTACGTTTCTTGATCCTGTATGGGATGATGGTTGATACTATATCCATTGGTGTTTGAAATCAAAGATTGTACACAGGTGCTCATTAGTGAATGGGTACATCGAACATGACTCGCCGAGAACTCCTAGTTGGTACTATACCTATTGTCAGATAGCAGTTCTCTGATGATACTGGTATAGGTTAGTCTGTAGACCCGAGATCGTTATAGTGTCTTGTGTGGTTCCTACTGTGCTTTGATTTCCTCCCTACCATAGCTCAAAGGAGTCGTGCAAACAGGTGGATTTTGGGTACAGTCCTGAGTCACATGGAGGCAGTGAGCGATAGGAGGGTTTCGTATCTCCCGGTATTGGGAGTTGATATTGTGCTATGCTCGATTGGCTATAACAGTAAGTCCCTGGCTATGGCTGATGAGATTTACGGGTAAGTGTTATCAGTAGTTTCTCGAACCGTTATGAGCCACATATCGGCATGACTTATCAAGTTACTGGGGTCTGACGATTCCACCGCTAGACTCAATATGCGACATATCAGATGAAATGACCGGACTGTACGGTAAGTGTTACTTATAATCTTCATAGGTGTTTGGACAAGCTTGCTTGTTGATCTTCTATTCGCTCAATACCTAAGTAGCCGTTACATCCAGCTAGTACCGCTGACGGCTTGTGGGTGATTGATGTGATCATCACTTCTTGATGGCGTATTGATGAGTCTTTAGAGTCCCACACAGAGGTTTCCTTGTTCCAGCGAAACGAAGTAGGGCATATATGTTGATATGTGCGGGGGTCTGATTAAATACGAGCATATGATACCATATTCTAATCTGGCGGTTATTTGATATCATTAAGGTTATATGTGATATAACCGGATTATTGAATCAAGTGTTGATTTGATAATGTGATATACAGATAAATGATATTAGTCGGTTATATGTGATATAACTGGATTATTAAATCAAGCGTTGATTTAATAATTTGATGTGTATTTATATTTTATATAATTATACATTAACTAATATTATAGCTCACTAATTTTTTTTCTACACACACACACACACACACATATATATATGAGAATAATGGGGCAAAGATGCCATATGAGGGAATTTCCTCCAATGGCGTCGAAAAAATACACTCTCCCTCATTTTTTCCGCCGATCGGCACCCACCATCTTTATTGTTATCATGTAAGATGTGGGTACACCAAATTTCATGTGATTCTACAACTTTTTTAACGTTGATTTAGCAATGTAAAAAAAGTTCTATTGTCTGTAAACCGTTAATTTTGAACCCACTAAATCAACGGTGAAAAAGTTGTAGAATCACATAAAATTCGGTGTACCCACATCTTAGATGATAACGATGAATATGGTGGGTGCCGATTGTCAGAGAAAATGAGGAAGGGTGTATTTTTTCGACGCCATAGGAGGAAATTTCCTCCTATGGCCTCTTTCCTCCATTAACCCCTCTCTCTCTCTCTCTCTCTCTCTCTATATATATATATATATATATATTATGAAGCATAGCATGCATTTTCTATTTTTCGAATATAGAAAAAGAGGTGGAAAATGGGGAGACTTTTGAGGAATGGGTAAAGTATGGCATTTATCATTTGTTTATTTGTTTGCTTGCACTATTGAAGCATTGTTCAATATTGTATTGAATTTTATTCATGCTTCAATAAGTGAGCAAAAGAGAGCTAAGCTATTCTACACTTTTTCATATTTGTGCTTGAGCTCATTTTCACTCTTTAGCTCTCTCCATCTTCTTCTTCCTCCACCTCAAAGCCATAACCCTCACATGTGATGTGAATCATAGGGCTTTGCATCAACCTAGTGAGCTTACAACCCCTACTTCACCATCCTACACTTGATTAGCACTTAAGTTTAGGGTGTTTCATTCACTAAAGAGAGTTTAGTGAAAAGGTAGCTTGGATTATAGGAACTTCGGGTGGATCATCTTCGATACGAAGATCGCGAAGGTGGCTCTTTCATTCTTTGAATGGAGCTATGAGGAGTCATAGGGACTACTACCCGGAGCTATAGAAGAGAAGGACTAGGTCTACAAAGGTTGTAGTCTTCATCTCTTAATGTAGTTCTTGTGATATCATGCGTAAAACCCTAATCATCTAGTTAAGATTCTAGATAAGAGTTTCTTAGCACCCTAATTTTTTAAAAATAGCATGCTAGATGTTAGTTATATGTATGCCCTAGAGGCCATTACTGTACATGAGATGTATATTGTAGTGGATGCCGGGACATATATAGGTAGGACTTTCTTGCTCTACATGATAGTACGCTATCTGGTTGCTCTTTATATTAACATGTATACTTGCTGTCTCTCTGTTACATGTTGATAAAGCCCTTAGCATGTGTACTCGACTTCCAGGACTATGATGTAGATCATACTAGTAGGGCCTGGGTAGTCAATGAGTACATCCTTCATTGTTCCTAGTCATGGGAATATCGAGACGGGGCATTGATATTCCAGAGTAGACTAGCGTATATCTTCTCGACCCATGTGATGGGCGATGGATGATCCCATATCCATTGGTGTTTGACATCAGAGACGGTATGCGGGTGCTCAGTGGAGACTGGGTACACTGAACGGACTCGCCGAGAACTCCCAGATGGTATTATACCTTACGTCAGATGGCAGTTCTCTGGTGACACTGGTACAGCTTAGTCTGTTGACCCGAGATCGTCATAGAGTCTTGTGTGTCTCCCACTGTGCTTTGATTTTCACCCTACCATGGCTCTACAGAGTCATGCAAACAGGTGGTTTTTGGGTACAGTCCCGATTCACATGGAGGCAATGAGCGATAGGAGGGGATCGTCTCTCCCGGTATTGGGGGTTGATGTTGCGCTATGCTCGACTGGCCATAACTGGAAATCCCTGGCCAGGGTTGCACTGATTTACTGGTAAGTGTTATCAGTAGTTTCATGTTTGTTATGGACCTTACATCGGCATGGCTTATCAAGCTACTGGGGTCTGACGTTTACCACCCCTAGGCGAGATATGCGACATAGACGAACAGACCGGACTGTGCGGTAAGTGTTACTGGTTGGATTCACAGGAGTGTGAGCAGGCTTGCTCGTTGATCTTCTGATCGCTCAATATCCGGGTGGCCGTTACGTTTAGCAGACCGTTTGCGGCTTGTGGGTGATTAATATGATCACCACCTACTGCCGGCATATTGACGAGTCTTTAGAGTCCTACACAGGGGTTTCCTGGCTCAAGCGAAATGAAATAGGAGCGCATATGAGATATGTGCGGGACCGAGAATAATACCAGTATGTGATACTGTATTCTATTCTCGCGATTTGTATCATCGGACGGTTATATGAGATATAACCGGGTTACCGAATCAAGTGTTGATTCGATACATTGATACACTAGATATTAGTCGGTTATATGCAATATGACCGGATCGTTAAATCAAGTGTTGATTTAATGATTTAATGTATAATTATATATTTGATATATTACTTTACATTAACTAGTATTAGCTCACTTAAGAATTGTTTTCTCACTAGTTTGTGCACATTGTTTATATGTGATATATGCAAGTGTACATGTTTATGTCATGCTTGATGATACATACAAGTTGTGTGTATGAGACTTGTATCAAGATTATGTTTAAGATTAGGGTATTGTTTTATCAAGAGATTTAACAAAAGTGTTGAACTTAGTCAAAGTTGTCAAGCTTGAAGAAGCTTGGAGAAACTTTGACAATGTCCACTCTTTTGATATTCTTTAACCTAACCCTTAACTTAAAACCTTGGTTAATTCTCTACATGAGTTAAGCATGAGGGCTTAACTCAACCATGGTGCCATAATTAAAAGAATAAGTTTCATTTGTATTCATATTATTATTCTTGATTCTTTCTTCTTCTTCTTCTTCATCAAGCTCCATCAAAAAGCTTGCTAGCTCCAATGGTGCTATGAGAAAAAGTGTGAGAAAAACAATTCTAAAGTGAGCCCACTTTCTATTTCTTCATCCTCTACTACTTGCCATGTAGTATAGGGTGTTCTCTTCATAAAGTTTTTGACCAAGTGAATGAATAGCTTGAGTTTGAGTCTCCCTGACGTAGATCATCTTCGGCCTCGAAGTCAACGACATAACCCGCTCATTTCTCCGATGAAACCAACGCTAGGGTTCGGGATCCCGATGATCGCAGCGAAGGGACGTCAACACGGAGCTTTAGAAGTGAAGGACCGGATCTACAAAGGTTGTAATCCCTTTCACTTGTAGTTAAAGTAGTTAACTTGCTTTTAGTTTCGCCTAATCTCTAGTAACGATCTTGCATAGGGTTGTTCGGCATATAAATTTTTTATTTTGGCATGGTAGATGCCTTGTGGAACCTCATGTGTATGCCTAGGAACCCTACAGTGGTATCAGAGCCTAGTTAGAGCTTTAGGCGAAGTGTAGACGAAGTTAGAAACCCGATCGAACCCCGAAACCCTAATCGATATCCTTCCCTGTACTTTTTCTGAAACTGTGGATTTTTCCGAATTAAAAATATCCAAAAAATTCAGCAGGGTTTTCTAGGAATTACTGTGGAGCACGTGACCCTAAGTAGACCAATGCACCGCGGAACCGCGGCCCCAACCTGGCTTGTGCGGCGGTTCCGCGGCCATAAAGATGAATCATTAGTCACGGTTTGCAAAGTAATGCCCGTATGTAATTCCTGTGTTTTCTGGGTATTTTTAATTTATACTCAAGAGTTGAGTTTTCTGGGTTGTATTGGGGACTCAATGATTCGATCGGATTATTTAACTTTGTTTATTTTGTTTTTTCGGGTATTTTAGAACGTGTTAAAATGTTCGACCGGATATCAATATCTCACCTTTTTCCCTGCCGGAAAATTTCTAAGTGTTGGATTTTTCCGTAGTTTAAGAACGTCTAAGTAGTTCAAGTAACGCGATAGACCCTCTAGTAGACAACAAACCTTAAATCAATTATGTGACCGTCTTGAACTGCCCTTTGAACCTTAGGGTTTGGGGCAGTACGGCGTGCCACATGTGAGGCGTTGGCTTGACCCTTCTACGGCTGGACCGTTGGTACTGTGGCATGAAGTGGATGTTTTTAAACTTATTTCTAGTGTTGAGCTTTTCGGGAAAACTTGGGTGTTTGATTATTCGATCGGAAAGTTTAACATTGTCTATTTATCTGGAATGTGATACAATATTTGGAATCCACAAGTAGTTATGAGATAACTATTTTGAATGTTATAAATCTAGCAGTTTAGTCTCACTTGATCTGTTGCCATGGGATTTTGATGTGATCAAAAGTCCGTCGCAATCACGTTGCGTACGTAGATACTCGCCGGTAAACTTAATAGATAGCCACGCCCCATAGCCCCGACCAAGTGACTGTAGGAGAACCCCGTCGCCGAAAGCATCCGTTCGGGTGCTCGCGGCAGCGGTGTTCCGCCTTAGTGCACTTCGTCGACGGTTTCGGGGGTGCGTCCGACTACTAAAGTTTGCGATGAGCATTCGTTCAGGATGCCGGGAATCTTGTTGAATTGCCCGACTTGATATTGAAAAGTGTTTTCAACAATGAGACTAAAATGCGGGGTTTGTAATTGTTAGGCATGCGATGTCTAAGGAGGTTGCGGATTCCAACTGTTGTAGTTTTACACTTTCTTTTCTGCGACCGTAAGTGTAATATGTGATATCGCCGGTTTCGTTACTATATGTCAACAACAATTGGGATGGGCATATTTACTTACGTTGATGACATGTGATGTTATGTGTTGCTGGATATGTTATATTGGATCGTCGTGTTTGAATAGCCGGGTTTTTTTATGTGAGATGAGTGTTTTTCTTTTTCATTCATGTAAAACACTTGTATGTAATATTCTTTTATTTGGGGCACTTCCGGGTTGAGGTTGATGTCACCAGTGTTGTATATTATTTACTTTTTTGTATTAGGATAGACCCAAGGCGGGCACAAGTAACCGGGTTCTAGGATCCAGTGGGAGACCATCTCGAGGAGTCGAGTCCGGGTCTCCTAACTCTAGAATTGGTAGGGTTACTTGCCGCTCTCTTAGGGGTCTAGGGGTGTGGGATTTGCTATTCATCTCGATCGTGGAATCCGTGTTTTATACAGGCTCAAAATAAAACACGGACGTCCTAGTATATCCAATATTTCATATGATATTTTCTGCTGCGTTATCTGTGATGTGATAATGTGATATGTTCAGATATATATAGTATATATGATATATTATATAAACGTTGCTTATGTTTTACACCCGTGCTAGCCCTGCCCCGCTCTGCCGTTAGTTACCTAACCTAATGGTGCAGACGAGACATCGAGGCGAATGCGGAAGGCATAAGTGTACGTTGTATTTATCTGTGATGTTTAGGTGGACTTAAAAGATGGGACATTCATTAATGAGATTAATGAAAGAAAATAAACCTAAAAGATGTTGTGGAATCGAATTTCAAAAATAAAATTAGGTAGCTCTAGTTGTTGCTTTACATAGCGGTGTTCCTTGTAGAACATCCAGCACCTTATTCGATAAGGAAAGAGCCGACGATCCCTTCACTGGAGTGACCTCTTTAGCAATAACTAGCAGATGCTACAACCTTCGGTTTGTCTTTTGACTGCTTTTCTAGTTCTTGCTTTGCATAGTGGTATTGTGAATATCCTGCACCTCATTCGACGAGGAAAGAGCCGAGATCCCTTCACCGGGAGTGACCTCTTTAGCGAAACTAGCAAAAGCCTAAAAAACACTCCATTTAAAAAACCATTTGATTCCGCAACGAGATTAAGTTCAAAGAGTTAATGGTTTTCTTAAAAACCATCCGCAACCTCCATCATTTTAGGAAGTAGAGTACTTAGTATTCGTGCTGTGTTTGTTGACCATAGTCAAGGCACAGTGTACGGTAGCTAAGTGATGTCTTCCTACACCGCATATGATGCGATTAGTTAGGACAGTCATGTGGGTTTGTTGACCTTAACCAAGGGTCATGTGGGTGGGTCTAATTAATCACGAAATGACGGGTAGAACTTGACCAGTGCTTATGATTTGTTGACCTTAGCCAAGGTCATAGGTGCTAGGGGTAAAAACCTTTATCGGGAGTTTCAAGTGTTGAAATTTGCAATGAGATTGCATACCTTCTATATGATAGTCGGATCCTGATACCCACTGCGAGTAATTGTTACTCCTGGGAGAGTTTTGCACTTTACAATTAGCCGATCAAGTAGGTGTCTAGAAAGGTGTCAACGGGGTTACGCCCCTGGGAAACCTATTGCGTAATGAACTTGATATCATTTTAGAATCAAATGATTTTAAAATGGAGTGTTTTTTAGGCTTTTCTAGTTTTGCTAAAGGAGTCACTCCCGGTGAAGGGATCGTCGGTCCTTTCCTCGTCGAATGAGGTGCGGGATATATCATATATATCGCTGTGCAAAGCAGAACTCTTAAAAGCAATCAAAAGACAAACCGAGTGTATAGCATCTGCCAGTTATTGCTAAAGGAGTCACTCCCGGTGAAGGGATCTCGGTCCTTTCCTCATCGAATAAGGTGTAGGATATATCGTATATACCGCTGTGCAAAGCAAGAACTGTAGCTACCAGTTTTATTTTTGAAATTCGATTTTACAACATCTTAGGTTTCTTTTCTTTCATTAATGTCATTAATGAAGTCCCATCATTTAAATTACCTAAACATCACAGATAAATACGACGTACACTTATGCCATCCGCATTCGCCTCGATGTCCCCTCGTGCACCGTTAGGTTAGGTAACTAACGGCAGAGCAGGGCAGGGCTAGCGCGGGTGTAAAACATAAGTAACGTCTATATAATATATCATATATACTATATACAGTATCTATCACAGAACATCACATGATCACATCACAGATAAATCAGCAGAAGAATCATATGAAATATTGGATATACTAGGACGTCCGTGTTTTCAATACGAGCCAGTATAAAACACGGACTCCACGGTCGTGATGAATAGCCAAACCCACACCCCTAGACCCCTACGGGAGCGGCAAGCAACCCTACCAATTCTAGAGTTAGGAGACCCAGACTCGACTCCTCGAGTTGGTCTCCCACTGGACTCCAGAACCCGGTTACTTGTGCTCTCCTCCTTGGGTCTATCCTAGTGCGGAAAAGTAAATAATATACAAATGGTGACATCATCCGCAACCTGGAAGTGCCCCAATAAAAGAATATTACATACAAGTTTTTACACGAATGAAAATGAAAAACACTCATCTCACATAAAAACCCCCCGGCTATTCAAACACGACGATCCAATATAACATATCCAGCAACACATAACATCACATGTCATCAACGTAAGTAAATATGCGCATCCCAATTGTCGTTGACATATAGCAACGAAACCGGCGATATCACATATTACACTTACGGTCACAGAAAAGAAAGTGTAAAACTACAACAGTTGGAATCCGCAATCTCTTTAGACATCACATGCCTAATCAAATGAATTACTTAGACATCGCATGCCTAACAATTATAAACCCCGTATTTTAGTCTCATTATCGAAAACTCTTTTCAATATCAAGTCGGGCAATTCAGCAAGATTCCCGACAACCTGATCGAATGCTCGTCGCAAACTTTAGTAGACGGTCGCACCCCCGATGACCTCGACGAAGTGCACCAAGGCGGGACACCGCTACCGCGAGCACCCGAACGGATGCTTTCGGCGACGGGGTTCTCCTACAGTCACTTGGTCGGGGCTATGGAGCGAGGCTGTCTATTAAGTTTACCCGGTGAGTATCCGCGTATGCTACGTGATTGCGACGGACTTTTGATCGCATCAAAATTCCATGGCAACCTATCAAGTGAGACTAAACTGCTATGTTTATAATATTTATTCAGTTATCTCATAACTATTTTTGAATTCCAATTATTGTATCACATTCCAGATAATTAGAAAATGTTAAACTTTCCGATTGAACATTCGAACACCCAAGTTTTCCCGAAACAGCTCAACACATGAAATAAGTCTAAAAACATTCAGTTCGTGCCTCAGTACCGACGGTCCAGCCGTAGAAGGGTCAAGCCAACGCCTCACATGTGGCACGCCGTACTGCCCCAAACCCGAAGGTTCAAAGGGCAGTTCAAGACGGTCACATAATCGAGTTAAGTTTTGTTGTCTTCTAGAGGGTCCATCGCGTTACTTGCACTACTTAGAACGTCTTTAAACCACGGAAAAATCCAACACTTGGAAATTTCCCGACAGGGGAAAAGTTGGGTATTTATATCCGGTCGAACTTTTTAACATATTCAAAAATTATCCGGAAAACACATAGACAAAATTAGACAATCCGATCGAATCAACGAATTCCCTAAACAACCCCAGAAAACTCAACTCTTGAGTCAAATTAAAAATTCCCGGAAAATACAACATTAAAATGTAAGAGTTACTGTGCAAAAACTACTGGGAGAAGTGACAAACTTGCCGCGGAACCGCTGCATTAGCCATGCTAATGCCGCGGTTCCGCCGCACAGTAGTGGAATCATGATCTCGTTTTTCACAGTTATTCTTAGAAAACCCTGCTGAATTTTCTGCATATTTTTAATATTGAAAAATCCACATTTTCAAAAATTGGACAGAGAGTGGTCTCGGATTAGGGTTTCGGGTTCGTTCGGGTTTCAAACTTCGTCTACGCATCGCCTAAGGCTCTAGCTAGGCTCTGATACCACTGTAGGGTTCCTAGGCACTCTCAAGAGGTCTCACAAGGCATCAACCATGCCAATTTCAAATTTAACGGTGCCGAGAAACCCTAGACTAGATCGTTAACTAGAATTTTAGGCGACAAAAGCAACTAGTTAACAATTTAACTAAAGGTGACGGAAATACAACCTTTGTAGATCCGGTCCTCCACCTCCATAGCTCCGCAATGAAGTCTCCTCGCTGTCCAAATCGAATCCCGGGCTCTAGCTTCGGCTTCATCGGAAAAATGGGAGGGCAAGGTCGTCGGCTTCGTGCCGAAGATGATCTACGTCGAGGCATCACAAGATCAAACTCCAACTTCACCAAGCCATGAAAACTTGTGAAGGAAAAACCCTATACTACTTGGCAAGAGGTAGAGGATGAAGAAATAGGAGGTGGGTTCACTTTAGAATTGGATTTCTCACTCATTATCACAAGTTGCCATTGATGAAGCAAGCTTTCTTCATCTTTGAAGAAGAAGAAGATGATGAAAGAAAATGATAAGTGTTATCTAAAAATGTAAAAGAAAATCAATACTTATCATATTCAAACCATGATTAGGTGTAGAGAATAAACTAGGGTTAAGTGGAATGGTTAGGTTAAAGGAAAGAAACAAAATGGTCAACTTTTCAAACCTTCAAGAACTTTCAATATAAAACAAAACTAGCAACCATTTTATTTCTTGCCAAAATGAAATAAATAAATGAATAAATAAATAAAAACCTTAACCATTTACATAACCAAGGTTTAAACCAAAACTACACCCAAGTGAGCATGTATCATCAAACATGATACAAACAAGTGCACAAAAGTATATCACATATACAAGTTGTGTACATCAAGTGAGAAAATCCTTTTAAAGTGAACCAATACTAGTTAATGCAAAGTAATATATCAAATATATAATTATGCATTAAATCATTAAATCAACACTTGATTCAATGATCCGGTCATATCGCACACAACCGACTAGTATACAATGTATCGATTTATCGAATCGATCTTCGATTCGATAACTAGGTTATATCGCATACAACCAATCGAAACATTAATCGCGAGAATGAAATACGGTATCACATACACGCATTATTCTCGGTCCCGCACATATCTCATATGCGCTCCTATTTCGTTTCTCTTGAGCCAGGAAACCTCTGTGTAGGACTCTAAAGACTCGTCAATACGCCGGCAACAGGTGATGATCATATCAAACACCCATAAGCCGTAAGCGGTCCGCTAAACGTAACGGCCACCTGGGTATTGAGCGATCAGAAGATCGACGAGCAAGCCCGCTCACACTCCTGTGAATCCAACCAGTAACACTAACCGTACAGTCCGGTCTCGTCGTCTGATATGTCGCATATCTCGCCTAGGGGTGGTAAATGAAAGACCCCAATAGCTCGATAAGTCGTGTCGATATGAGGTCTATAACAATTCGAGAAACTACTAGTAACACTTACCAGTATATCTCAGCAACCCTGGCCAGGGATTTCCGGTTATAGCCAATCGAACACAGTGCAACATCGACTCCGTATACCGGGAGAGACGAATCCCCTCCTATCGCTCATTGCCTCCATGTGATTCGGGACTGTACCCAAAAACCACCGTTTTGCACGCCCTCTTGGACGTGGTAAGATGGAAATCAAAGCACAGTGGGAACCACACAAGACTCTATGACGATCTCGGGTCAACAGACTACTCTGTACCAGTGTCACCAGAGAACTGCCATCTGACGTAAGGTATAATACCATCTGGGAGTTCTCGGCGAGTCCATCAAGTGTACCCAGTCTCCACTGAGCACCCGTATATAATCTCTGATGTCAAACACCAATGGATATGGGATCATCCATCGCCCATCTGTATGGGTCGAGAAGGTATACGCTATTCTACACTGGTATATCGATGCCCCGTCTCGATACACCCACGACTAGGGACTTTGAAGGATGTACTTATGGACTACCATGTCCCCGCTAGTATGATCCACATCATAGTCCAGGTAGTCAAGTACACATCCTAAGGGCTTTACGAACATGTAACAGAGAGACAATCAGTGTACACGTTAAGGTAAAGAGTAACCAGATAGCATACTATCATGTCGAGCAAGAAAGTCCTCCCTATATATATCCCAGCATCCACTACAATATACATCCAATGTACTGTAATGGCCTCTAGGGCATACATATAACTAACACAAGCTAGATACCATGGCACACTAGACGATAAAGGCTGGTGACATCGCTATCAAAGATAATACCAAAGAGTAAGTTTGGGTGTATATTAGTTCATGAGATGAACTAGGTTCCTACCATTGTGTGACAATGGAAGCGTGGCTTTGGCCCAGGAACCCCGGTCCCATCAGTGACCCAGACATATTCCAAGGCAGTATCACCTGATCATGGAGATAGTTGATCTCCAAGGTGATCGAGGTTAGGAGAGTAGACTCAGAGGACAACACGGAGTATCCACTCACAAAGGCCTTTTCCCAGAGAGAGACTTTTATAGGATGGTTGAGTATAAGATACTGCAACCACTGCTACATATGGCCCTACTGTAAGTGGGAGATTGTTAGTTATATGTATGCCCTAGAGGCCATTACTGTACTTGAGATGTATATTGTAGCAGATGCTGGGACATATATAGGTATGTAACACTTTGAATTTCCGTTAGTATGTCTTTCGAGATAATTAGTGATCGTACGTGTTATTATATGTGTTCATAGGATTATTAGTTATATTTAGTAGTGTTAGCATATCGGGAATTTTCTTGTGTTAGTGCACACATGCACACTTAGCATAATTTTTCTTGACCTAGGTTAAAGTGTTAACCATTCTTGTGTTGCATGGTTGCTAACTTTTTCCCCACCATTTTATTCATATCATAACCCTTTTTATAATTTCAAATCCTAATAAACAATGAAGCATGGTGGTTAGGTGAAAGTTTGACTTTTGACCCCCATTTTCCTTCTCTTCTTTCTCTCTTCTCCCCACTTCAGAATTTCTGAAACTTTCCAGCAGAAAAACCTTGTTTTTTTTTTCATCTTTTCTCCTCTTTTTCATTTCCCTTTGATCCCTAAACAAAACCCTACACAAATCAACACATTTATCATCACAAAACCATGGAAAAAGGGGATTTTGGGGGTGTTTGAAGGCTAATCTGCACACCTGAGAGAGGAGGTGGACTTTTGGTGTTTTATAAGGTCTTTAGAAGGTATAAACTCATGTCTTAACCTCTTTTTCCATAACCTGTAGTATTCTTTAGTAAAAATCTCATTTTGTGCATTTTTAGTGATATTAAAGGATATTTGTGATTAACATGTTAGATTAGGGTTTTGTTAGTTGTGTTAGCTCTTTTATGGGTTATTAGAACTATTTTTAGGCTAGGTTTGTTTTAGATTTCAGAAAAATACCATAAAGTTCCATTTTAGTGTAAAAGTGTGGATTTTAACTAGAATTAAGGCTCTGTAGGATCTGCTGCTACCCGAGATATTTCAGAGTGAAACTAGATGTTACTGTAGCATGTATGGGAGGTATAGAGTGCACACACCAAACCTGGGAGCCCAATTCCCTACCCAGGCCGACGAAATAAGCATTCTGGCCGCAATTTACGGCCAGATGGGGGTGTTTTGGGTTGGGGTTTGGGGTGATGGTGTCTGCTGCTTTGTGAGTTATTTTGGTATATATAGTTTTATAATATCTTTTCTGTATCAAAATTTGGAGTAGAATACCTATTTTCCCGTATTTTCAATCTTTCGCGACACGCGTGATACGTGTGTATGGGTTTGGGGTTTCTGCGTATCGTGACGCGTCGGAGTGACTTCAGGCGCGTAACCACACGTTTTAGCGTATCGCGCACACGCACGCTTGGTTCACGACACGAGTTACTAGTTCGGCCTTAATGTCGTGTTTATGTGACTTCAAGCTTATGTATGATGTATTGTGTAATTCTAGGTTCGCAGGCGAGTACGGCGGACGCCGCGCAGAAGGGAAAACAAGTTGTTGGCTATACCTAACGAGAGACTACTGTGAGTAGATTTAACATCTACGGGGATATCGCCCGCATGGCGTTCTACGTCAGGGCTGATAGGACCTTATAGCTACATTTACATACATTGACTGTGCATGGCTACTATTTACTGCATACTGCATTCCCTGCAATATGGATATAAACTAGAATTGATAGAACACCTAACCATTACTAACGGTCCATGTTGCACGAGCACTATCCTGCATGTTACACACACACCGTTAGTAATTGCCATGACACTCACACTGTAGAATTTCCATCGGATCGTTATGTTGTAGTTCATCTATATGTGACTTGACATGATATTCATACTTGATGCATATATTACATCGGATCGTTATGTTGTACCTCATCTTTATGTGACTTGACATGATATTCATATTTGATGCACATATCATATCGGATCATTGACTTGCATATTGGTTTAGATTACATGTGATTTCTGGATTTGCGAACCGTGGCTATTTCAAATATGTAATCATTTAAAAACCCGGTTCCCTTGATATGATATTTCGGTGCGTCCACCCTTGTGTTTCCTCGGTGCTAGAGTGATATATGTGAACCCGAATCGAGGAGCTGGTTGAGGTCGATTACGGGTACATGGTGGACCCGGTATGGTACCCCGGGGTGAGAACGGTTTCGCTGTGCGGTAGACGGTGAGCCTGGCAGAGGGAATACTACCTACCGGTGATTGTTTGTACCTGACAGTTATCCGGAGGGTACTGATCAGAGTCGATAGATGGATGCGGGGTGATCCGTACTACCGGGGCCGAGGGCCGATACCGCAGACGGAGCCCGTGGGCTGACCCGGACTGACATGGCCCGATGGATGAGGATTTGCGTGTCGATGCTGGACACGAGTATTTATGATATTTGTGTGCCGATGTTGGGCACTCGGGATTCTCAGAGATGTACAGGATTTGAGGGCCGATGAGAGTGCCGGCGCCTGGGCTATTTGGGGGACCTGGGTGCATTGATGGACACCGATTTTATATTCCACGTTGACATTCCGTGTAGATGTTATATTGCGCATGCTCAGTATTTATTATTGTAACTCATCCTGTAGTTATATTACCTGATAGAGCACTTGCATGATTTTTGCACATACTGCTTATCACATATTGATATCATCTGTTGGCATATGATAGAGTAGCGCAGTACGTGCATGCTCGCGATTACCTTTATATGTTATCTCTATTCACGAGTTGGCAACTCACCCCCGTTGTGCCACAGTGTTTGCAGGTTGCCCTTCGGAGTAGTTGCGGCAGGCTGCGCTTGCATCTTTTGACACAGATACCCCCATAGTTGGTGTACTAGCTCTTTTGCTGATAGGTGGGTTTTGTGCGGTATCTGTTTATCTTTCAGTTATGTACATTGTTGTATCTAGTATTCTCCATCTACCATGTATGTATTTGACTTAGAGACAGTGTGAGGACGATGATGTATATTATTAGCTCGTTGTGAGCCGACTGTACTTGCAGTTTATCCTATCTGTGATGTTCCCACATTTGGATCTTGATCTTCGCTACGGCGTCGTATATTGCTATCTTGGTGATTGTTTACTTAGATTTCTTATCATGTTAGTAAGTGCTTTCTTTAAAACTTATAACACTCTATACTTTCACTGGTTTGATTTCTGGGTTTTCGGTTCACTTAGTCGCGTTACGCCTGTAGACGTTACGTGGTTAAGTGCCGGTCACGGGCCAAACTTTGGGTCGTGACAAAGTTGGTATCAGAGCGTAGGTTTTACCTTTCGGAGTGTAGGATGACCCTGGTATGATGGAGTAGGTAGCTGCAGCAGGGTAGCGTAGCGTGTGTATGTTCCGCGGCATACTCACGACACGGTACTCCGCCTACGCGATCTTTGGACTTGTTGATTTAAATTCCTTCTTGAGTCTATGCATTCTTGCGATTCGATTTCCGTATCCTTATCGAATCCTATTGTTCCTTTCAACCAATATGCCGCCAAAGACTATGAGGGCGCAGAGAGCGGCCGCGATAGCTGAGATTCGAGTTGACTCGTCCGAGACGAGGACTGATCCGGGTAGTACACCGGTTGTGCCCGAGCAGGCTGTTCCTGCCGTGACAGATCAGATTGCTATGTTAGGGGCTGGTGTGCAGGAGATACGCTAGACGATGGGATCCAGTATGCAGGAGATGCGCCAGATGATGGGGTCTCTAGTTGAGACACTTCGAGCTCAGCGACCAGAGGTAGTTCCACCCGTTGCAGAGGCCGCGGTGGTACCCACAGTTCAGGCAGTTGCACCTGCGACTACAGAGGTTATTACAGTATCGCTGTCAGAGTTTATAAGGCTGAAGCCTCCGGTCTTCACAGGCACCGATGTGGCCGAGGACCCACAGTCTTTCATTGATAAGATGACGCGGATATGTCGTTCACTTAGATGCGCAGATGCGAGATGGGTTGAGTTCGCGAGCTTTCTCCTGGAAGGTCTTGCGCAGAAATGGTGCGAATCAGTCGAGAAGGGTAGAGCAGCAGGTCTTCCTCCTATGACCTGGACAGAGTTCATGGCGCTATTCCTTGCCCGCTTTCTTCCCCTGAGTGTCAGAGATGCTAGAGCACGCAGGTTCGAGTCCTTACGCCAGACGCCAGAGATGTCAGTGGCAGAGTACGATGTGCTGTTCACCGAGCTATCAGTTTATGCTCCGTATCTAGTGGCTACTGAGGAGTTGCGAGTCAAGAGATTTATTCGAGGCTTACTTACACCACTATTCCTTGCTATCAGCGCGCAGCATTATGAGACATACGCAGCAGCAGTAGATGCAACATTATTAGTTGAGGAGCGCCTTGCTGAGACTTCGGCAGTCCCAGAGCCGAAGAGAGTTCGTGCAGATACGTCAGTGCAGAGACGGCCTTTCCGGCGTCGTGACAGGCACCTTGCAGGTGGCAGAGATTCGAGACGAGGCCGATTGTTTAGCTCCTATCCCCAGGAGGGTTAGCGACCATCATCGGGGTGTTACCGTTGCGGGAGTTCTTATCGTCTTGTGCGAGATTGTCCGGAGGTACCCCGGAGTGAGGCGGCAGCACCGCATGTCACATTACCACCTTCACCACCCCAGACGGCATTGCCGATAGTACCTACTGTTACTCCGCGTCAGACGCATGCACAGAGAGGTCGTGGTCGCGGAGGATTTGTTCATAGAGGACGAGGTGACCGAGGTAGAGGGCAGCCAGCGGCCGGCAGGGGACAGTTAGTTGCAGATGGAGGACAGGCGCGAGTTTTTGCTTTGACACATCAGGACGCGCAGGCGTCCAATGTGGTGGTCTCAGGTATCCTTCCTGTATGTTCGGTTGAAGCACACGTGTTATTCAATCCCGGATCCACGCACTCGTACGTATCCACACATTTTGTGCCGAGTTTGGGTAGAGAGTCCGGTATTCTTGACCAGCCGCTCGTTGTGACTACTCCTGTGGGAGAGTCGTTTGTTTCTAGGCACGTGTTCCGATCCTGTACCGTCCGTATTGGCGAGAGAAAGTTGCCGGTCGATTTGATCCTTCTTGAGATGTTGGACTTTGACGTTCTTTTGGGAATGGATTGGTTAGCTATATGCTATGCTTCTGTTGACTGCCGCGAGAAGACAGTTCGATTTTGTTTTCCCGACGAGTCAGTTGTTGTTGTGTTGGGGGACCGTGGTGCCACCCCTCACAGTGTGATTTCTTTTTTTCGCGCTGGACAGCTTTTGCGGAAGGGATGTCAGGGATTTCTCGCCTATGTTTGCGATACTAAAGCTACAGAGGTTCCGATGGATCAGGTTCCGATTGTTAGCGAGTTCCCTGATGTGTTCCCTGAAGAGCTTCCTGGGCTACCGCCCGAGCGTGATATTTCTTTCTGTATTGATTTGGTTCCTGGCGCGGGGCCTATTTCTGTACCGCCTTATCGGATGGCCCCGGCGGAACTTAGAGAATTGAAGGGTCAGTTGCAGGACTTGCTGGATAAGGGACTTATTCGACCCAGTGTTTCTCCTTGAGGTGCTCCAGTCTTGTTCGTCAAGAAGAAGGACGGCAGTATGCGTTTGTGTATCGACTACCGCCATCTGAACAGGATGACAGTGCGGAACCGGTATCCTTTGCCACGCATCGACGATTTGTTCGACCAGCTTCGGGGGGCAGGATACTTTTCGAGGATCGATTTGCGATCAGGCTATCATCAGCTGCGGGTTCGACAGGAGGACATTTCTAGGACAGCTTTCCGCATGCGTTACGGCCATTATGAGTTTTTGGTGATGTCGTTCGGACTCACCAACGCGCCAGCAGCATTCATGGACTTGATGAACCGCATTTTCCGGCTGTATCTTGATCTGTTCATCAAAGTGTTCATTGACGATATCTTGGTGTATTCTCGGAGTAGAGAGGAGCATGAGCAGCACCTGCGGATTACACTGTAGACCTTGAGGGAGCATCAGCTTTTCGCCAAATTTTCAAAGTGTGCTTTCTGGCTAGACAGCGTAGACTTCTTGGGGCACGTGATTACACGTTATGGTATATGTGTCGACCCGAGGAAGATCGAAGCAGTTCGGAGTTGGCCTAGACCCACGTCAGTGACGGAGGTTCGCAGCTTTCTAGGGCTGGCAGGCTATTACACGCGATTTGTGCAGGACTTCTCTCGCATTGCTACACCTTTGACCGGGTTGACCCGGAAGGGAGTTCGCTTCGATTAGACGGAGGAGTGTGAGCACAGTTTCCAGTGGCTACGGGCTCTACTGACTACGACACCAGTGCTATCATTGCCTTCAGGATCAGGCGGATTTGTGGTCTACTGTGATGCTTCACGAGTGGGGCTAGGGTGCGTTTTGATGCAGCATGACAGGGTGATCGCGTATGCTTCACGACAATTAAAGAAACATGAACAGAATTACCCCACTCATGATCTGGAGATGGCTGCGGTGGTCTTTGCACTTAAGATCTGGCGACATTATTTGTATGGAGAGTCGTGCCAGATATTCACTGACCACAAGAGCTTAAAGTATATATTTCAGCAGCGAGACCTGAACCTTAGACAGCGCCAATGGATGGAGTTAGTGAAGGACTACGATTGTGAGATCTTGTATCACCCGGGTAGGGCGAATGTAGTGGCGGATGCTTTGAGCAGGAGGCCCGGGGGTAGTCTATCCTGTTTGAGCGCAGTGCAGAGGCAGTCGTCGGCGGATTGGCAGATCTTATGCGACAGCCGGGTACAGTTCGAGTTTACGCCGATCAGAGGACAGATTGCGCATGTTCGTGCACGCCCACAGTTGCTTTACCGTATACATGAGGCACAGCACAGTGATGACCGCTGTTCAGAGATCAGGACACAGATGGGACATGGCAGATTTTCCGAGTTCTTGATCGATGATCAGGGGATACTATGATTTGGAGCTAGACTGTGCGTACCAGAAGCTGAGGGATTGCAGCGCGAGATTCTTGAGGAGGCACATCGGTCGGTATATAGTGTTCATCCCGGTTCCATCAAGATGTACCACGATATAAGAGATGTTTACTGGTGGGACGGTATGAAGAGGGACATTGCAGATTTCGTGTCGAGATGCCTAACTTGTCAGCAAGTCAAGGCTGAGCACCAGAGGCCCACAAGAGAGCTACAGCCGTTACCCATTTCGGAGTGGAAATGGGAACAGATCTCTATGGATTTCATTGTGGGTCTACCCAGGACTAGTCGAGGGTATGACTCCATCTGGGTGATCGTGGATCGTTTGACGAAAGCGGCTCACTTCCTAACGGTGAAGACGACTTTTGGGTTTTCTCAGTATGCCCAGATTTACATTGATGAGATTGTACGACTGCACGGAGTTCCGACATGTATCGTGTCCGATAGAGGCACCCAGTTTACCGGCTGGTTATGGCAGAGGCTTCAGAAGGCTTTGGGCACTCGCTTGAGTTTCAGCACAGCATTCCATCCGCAGACCGATGGACAGTCAGAGCGGACTATTCAGACTATCGAGGACATGCTCAGAGCATGCGTTTTAGACTTCGGAGGTAGCTGCGATCATCATTTGCCCTCAGTAGAGTTCTCCTACAACAACAGCTACCAGGAGACTATTCAGATGGCACCGTTTGAGGCTCTTTATCGGAGGAGATGCAGATCGCCCACCTGTTGGACGGAACTCAGTGAGAGCAGTATCTTAGGGCCGCAGATTGTGGAGGAGACGACCGCGAAGATCCGGTTGATTCGCGATAGGATGAGAGCAGCCCAGAGTAGGCAGAGGTCTTATGTGGACCGTCGTCGGCGCAGACTTGAGTTTTCTGTTGGTGATCATGTTTTTTTGAGGGTCTCCCCAATGAAAGGCGTGATGAGGTTTGGGAAGAAGGGGAAGCTTAGTCCCAGATATGTGGGCCCCTTCGAGATCCTTGAGCGTATTGGTGCGGTTGCGTATCGATTAGCCCTTCCGCCCAGTTTTCCAGACGTGCACCCCGTATTTCACGTTTCGATGCTCCGCAGATATCTTCATGATCCTTCGCATGCGATACAGCACCCGACGATCCAGCTTGAGCGCGACCTTTCCTATGCAGAGCAGCCGGTGATGATCTTGGATAGACAAGTGAAGAAATTGAGGTCGAAAGAGATACCGTCCGTCAAGGTACTTTGGCGTGGCCAGAGCGGCGAGGAGGTCACTTGGGAGACCGAGAGCGAGATGAGGAGGAGGTATCCCCATCTTTTTGAAGGTGCGTATAGTTATATTTTCAAATTCGGGGACCGAATTTCTTTAAGGGGGGTAGATTGTAACACTTTGAATTTCCGTTAGAATGTCTTTCGTGATAATTAGTGATCGTACGTGTTATTATATGTGTTCATAGGATTATTAGTTATATTTAGTAGTGTTAGCATATTGGGAATTTTCTTGTGTTAGTGCACACATGCACACTTAGCATAATTTTCCTTGACCTAGGTTAAAGTGTTAACCATTCTTGTGTTGCATGGTTGCTAACTTTTTCCCCACCATTTTATTCATATCATAACCCTTTTTATAATTTCAAATCCTAATAAACAATGAAGCATGGTGGTTAGGTGAAAGTTTGACTTTTGACCCCCATTTTCCTTCTCTTCTTTCTCTCTTCTCCCCACTTCAGAATTTCTGAAACTTTCCAGCAGAAAAACCTTGTTTTTTTCCATCTTTTCTTCTCTTTTTCATTTCCCTTTGATCCCTAAACAAAACCCTACACAAATCAACACATTTATCATCACAAAACCATGGAAAAAGGGGATTTTTGGGGTGTTTGAAGGCTAATCTGCACACCTGAGAGAGGAGGTGGACTTTTGGTGTTTTATAAGGTCTTTAGAAGGTATAAACTCATGTCTTAACCTCTTTTTCCATAACCTGTAGTATTCTTTAGTAAAAATCTCATTTTGTGCATTTTTAGTGATATTAAAGGATATTTGTGATTCACATGTTAGATTAGGGTTTTGTTAGTTGTGTTAGCTCTTTTATGGGTTATTAGAACTATTTTTAGGCTAGGTTTGTTTCAGATTTCAGAAAAATATCATAAAGTTCCATTTTAGTGTAAAAGTTTGGATTTTAACTAGAATTAAGGCTCTGTAGGATCTGCTGCTACCCGAGATATTTCAGAGTGAAATTAGATGTTACTGTAGCATGTATGGGGGGTATAGAGTGCACACACCAAACCTGGGAGCCCAATTCCCTACCTAGGCCGCCGAAATAAGCATTCTGGCCGCAATTTGCGGCCAGATGGGGGTGTTTTGGGTTGGGGTTTGGGGTGATGGTGTCTGCTGCTTTGTGAGTTATTTTGGTATATATAGTTTTACAATATCTTTTCTGTATCAAAATCGGGAGTAGAATACCTATTTTCTCGTATTTTCAATCTTTCACGACACGCGTGATACGTGTGTGTGGGTTTGGGGTTTCTGCGTATCGTGACGCGTCGGAGTGACTTCAGGCGCGTAACCACACGTTTTAGCGTATCGCGCACACGCACGCTTGGTTCACGACATGAGTTACTAGTTCGGCCTTAATGTCGTGTTTGTGTGACTTCAAGCTTATGTATGATGTATTGTGTAATTCTAGGTTCGCAGGCGAGTACGGCGGACGCCGCGCATAAGGGAAAACAAGTTGTTGGCTATACCTAGGGAGAGACTACTGTGAGTAGATTTAACATCTACGGGGATATCGTCCGCATGGCCTTCTACGTCCGGGCTGATAGGACCTTATAGCTACATTTACATACATTGACTGTGCATGGCTACTATTTACTGCATACTGCATTCCCTACTATATGGATATAAACTAGAATTGATAGAACACCGCACCATTACTAACGGTCTATGTTGCACGAGCACTGTCCTGCATGTTACACACACACCGTTAGTAATTGCCATGACACTCACACTGTAGAATTTCCATCGGATCGTTATGTTGTAGTTCATCTATATGTGACTTGACATGATATTCATACTTGATGCATATATTACATCGGATCGTTATGTTGTAGCTCATCTTTATATGACTTGACATGATATTCATATTTGATGCACATATCATATCGGATCATTCACTTGCATATTGGTTTAGATTACATGTGATTTCTGGATTTGGGAACCGTGGCTATTTCAAATATGTAATCATTTAAAAACCCGGTTCCCTTGATATGATATTTTGGTGCGTCCACCATGTGTTTCCTCGGTGCTAGAGTGCTATATGTGAACCCGAATCGATGAGCTGGTTGAGGCCGATTACGGGTACATGGTGGACCCGGTATGGTACACCGGGGCGAGAACGGTTTCGCTGTGCAGTAGACGGTGAGCCTGGCAGAGGGACTACTACCTACCGGTGATTGGTTGTACCTGACAGTTATCCGGAGGGTACTGATCAGAGTCGATAGATGGATGCGGGGTGATCCGTACTGCCGGGGCTGAGGGCCGATACCGCAGACGGAGCCCGTGGGCTGACCCGGACTGACATGGCCCGATGGATGAGGATTTGCGTGTCGATGCTGGACACGAGTATTTATGATATTTGGGTGCCGATGTTGGGCACTCGGGATTCTCAGAGATGTACAGGATTTGAGGGCCGATGAGAGTGCTGGCGCCTGGGCTATTTGGGGGACCTGGGTGCATTGATGGACACCGATTTTATATTCCACGTTGACATTCCGTGTAGAAGTTATATTGCCCATGCTCAGCATTTATTATTGTACCTCATCCTGTAGTTATATTACCTGATAGAGCACTTGCATGATTTTTGCACATACTGCTTATCACATATTGATATCATCTGTTGGCATATGATAGAGTAGCGCAGTACGTGCATGCTCGCGATTACCTTTATATGTTATCTCTATTCACGAGTTGGCAACTCACCCCCGTTGTGCCACAGTGTTTGCAGGTTGTCCTTCGGAGTAGTTGCGGCAGGCTGCGCTTGCATCTTTTGACACAGATACCCCCATAGTTGGTGTACTAGCTCTTTTGCTGATAGGTGGGTTTTGTGCGGTATCTGTTTATCTTTCAGTTATGTACACTGTTGTATCTAGTATTCTCCATCTACCATGTATGTATTTGACTTAGAGACAGTATGAGGACGATGATGTATATTATTGGTTTTCTGGTGTCGAGCTCGTTGTGAGCCGACTGTACTTGCAGTTTATCCTATCTATGATGTTCCTACTTTTGGATCTTGATCTTCGCTACGGCGTCGTATATTGCTATCTTGGTGATTGTTTACTTAGATTTCTTATCATGTTAGTAGGTGCTTTCTTTAAAACTTATAACACTCTATACTTTCACTGGTTTGATTTCTGGGTTTTCGGTTCACTTAGTCGCGTTACGCCCGTAGACGTTACGTGGTTAAGTGCCGGTCACGGGCCAAACTTTGGGTCGTGACAAGGTAGGACTTTCTTGCTCGACATGATAGTACGCTATTTGGTTGCTCTTTATCTTAACATGTATACTTGCTGTCTCTCTGTTATATGTTGATAAAGCCCTTAGGATGTGTACTCGACTTCCAGAACTATGATGTAGATCATACTAGTGGGGCCTGGGTAGTCAATGAGTACATCCTTCATTGTTCCTAGTTGTGGGAATATCGAGATGGGGCATCGATATTCCAGAGTAGACAAGCGTATATCTTCTCGACCCATGTGATGGGCGATGGATGATCCCATATCCATTGGTGTTTGACATCAGAGACGGTATGCGGGTGCTCAGTGGAGACTAGGTACACTGAACGGACTCGTCGAGAACTCCCAGATGGTATTATATCTTACGTCAGATGGCAGTTCTCTGGTGACACTGGTACAGCTTAGTCTGTTGACCCGAGATCGTCATAGAGTCTTGTGTGTCTCCCACTGTGATTTGATTTCCACCCTACCACGTCTCTACAGAGTCATGCAAACAGGTGGTTTTTGGGTACAGTCCCGATTCACATGGAGGCAATGAGCGATAGGAGGGGATTCGTCTCTCCCGGTATTGGGGGTTGATGTTGCGCTATGCTCGACTGGCCATAACTGGAAATCCCTGGCCAGGGTTGCACAGATTTACTGGTAAGTGTTATCAGTAGTTTCATACTTGTTATGGACCTTACATCGGCATGACTTATCAAGCTACTGGGGTCTGACGTTTACCACCCCTAGGCGAGATATGCGACATATCAGACGAACAGACCGGACTGTGCGGTAAGTGTTACTGGTTGGATTCACAGGAGTGTGAGCAGGCTTGCTCGTTGATCTTCTGATCGCTCAATACCCGGGTGGTCGTTACGTTTAGCAGACCGTTTGCGGCTTGTGGGTGATTGATATGATCACCACCTACTGCCGGCGTATTGTCGAGTCTTTAGAGTCCTACACAGGGGTTTCCTGGCTCAAGCGAAACGAAATAGGAGCGCATATGAGATATGTGCGGGACCGAGAATAATACCAGTATGTGATACTGTATTCTATTCTCGCGATTTGTATCATCGGACGGTTAAATGAGATATAGCCGGGTTACCGAATCAAGTGTTGATTCGATACATTGATACACTAGATATTAGTCGGTTATATGCAATATGACCGGATCGTTAAATCAAGTGTTGATTTAATTATTTAATGTATAATTATATATTTGATATATTACTTTACATTAACTAGTATTAGCTCACTTAAGAATTGTTTTCTCACTAGTTTGTGCACATTGTTTATATGTGATATATGCAAGTGTACATGTTTGTGTCATGCTTGATGATACATACAAGTTGTGTGTATGAGACTTGTATCAAGATTAGGTTTAAGATTAGGGTATTGTTTTATCAAGAGATTTAACAAAAGAGTTGAACTTAGTCAAAGTTGTCAAGCTTGAAGAAACATGGAGAAACTTTGACAAAGTCCACTCTTTTGTCATTTCTCTTGATATTCTTTAACCTAACCCTTAACTTAAAACCTTGGTTAATTCTCTACATGAGTTAAGCATGAGGACTTAACTCAACCATGGTGCCATAATTAAAAGGATAAGTTTCATTTGTATTCATATTATTATTCTTGATTCTTTCTTCTTCTTCTTCTTCATCAAGCTCCATCAAAAAGCTTGCTAGCTCCAATGGTGCCATGAGAAAAAGTGTGAGAAAAACAATTCTAAAATTAACCCACTTCCTATATCTTCATCCACTACTACTTACCATGTAGTATAGGATGTTCTCTTCACAAAGTTTTTGACCAAGTGAAGGAATAGCTTGAGTTTGAGTCTCCCCGATGTAGATCATCTTCGGCCTCGAAGTCAACGACCTAGCCCGCTCATTTCTCCGATGAAACCAACGCTAGGGTCCGGGATCCCGATGATCGCAGCGAAGGGACGTCAACACAGAGCTTTAGAAGTGAAGGACCGGATCTACAAAGGTTGTAATCCCTTTCACTTGTAGTTAAAGTAGTTAACTTGCTTTTAGTTTCGCCTAATCTCTAGTAACGATCTTGCATAAGGTTGTTCGGCATATAAATTTTTTATTTTGGCATGGTAGATGCCTTGTGGAACCTCATGTGTGTGCCTTGGAACCCTACACTAGATGCTTGTTGAAACCCAGTGGTGGTGCTAGGTTAGACTTTCAGTTGCTCCACTTGATACTTAGTGTGGAGTTAGAGCCATGGACTACATTCCTCGGGTGGATCATCTTTGACTCAGGAGGGCCGATGAACAAGCTCGATCTTGGAGAACCGAAAGAGCAAGCAAAGAAGAACAAGCTCGTTCAAGGAGATCACTTGGAGCGAACGAAGAGGAAAGAGGACCGAAGGACACAGATCCTTGGATGAGAATTCCTATCATAGTAGTTAGCTCCTCTTATCTTGCTCGTTAAGGTTTATGGTAGATCCGGCGAATTGGTTATTCTAGTGCCGGTTTCAAACCCTAGAAAAAAATTTGTTCCGCAAACGGCCACGGTAGATGGCCAGGGCGTTGGTGTAACCCAACAATTTCGATATCTTCTTTATTCATTACCTAGGGCTTTTAGGAGGGAGATACTCTTCTTTAAGAGAATTAAATTCTCTGTTGTTTTTTGAGCCTTCTGTATTTTTACAGAAGCTTATGGGGGGTCTCCTCATTTCTTTTTTTTATCCCCTCCTCCCCTCTGATTAATCTCTTTGCTCCTATTTATAGGAGAAAAGAAAAAATCAATTTGTTGAGAAAATCTCTCATTGAGATATCAAGATTGATTTCATAATCTATCAATAATGATCTTTTAGAGAAATTGGTGAATTTTATTCACCATTGGATTTTTAATCCAAAGGCTCTCTGTTTAACAGAAAAGATTTCTTGTTTATTTAAAAAGATTATGAAATTTTTTTCTAAGATAGAATTTTATTTTATCATATGAATATCTTATTAATTTAACAAGATTAGAAGTTTATTCAATAATAAGATTAGGAAGATATTTTCCTAATATAGAATTTTATTCTATGTAATAGAGAAGACCCTTCTTATTTGTTTATCAAGATTAGGAAATATTTTTCTAAGATAGAATTTTATTCTATCATATGAATATCTTGTTAATTTACTAAGATTAGGAAATATTTTCCTAACCATAGAATTTAATTCTGTTTAACTGAGAAAATCTTTCTTATTTTTGGAAGATGAGGAAAATATTTCCCATATAGAATTTAATTCTATCAGATGGTTTAATTGGTGATATTTTTATCACAATTTGATTTTAAATCCAAGATCCTCTGTTAGAGAAGATCTTTCCATATTAGAAAAAAAATATTTCCCAAATAGAATTTATCATCTGATGATTTATTATCACCATTGGATATTTGATCCAACGGCTCTATTTAACAGAGAATATCCCAGTTTTTAGGGAAGTATCCTCTTGTAGAATTTTAATTCTGCTTTCTTTTAATTTCGGCGTCGGCGCTCATGTGTTGTGCATGTGGACGCCACTTAAAAATTTAATTCTTATTTATGATAGGCGCTCCTGTGTTTTGCACAATGGCGCCCATGTGAGGAGCACGTGAGGCGCAGGGCATCTTCGTGAGGGGAACATAAGGCGCTGCCTCAACAAAATTTTAACTGAGCTTAGCTCTTTTATTATGTTTAAATATTAAGGGAACATGCGCTCCTGTGCTTTGCACATTGGCGTCCATGTGAACTTCACATGCGGCACTACCTGAGGTGATAGTTACATGCTTTGCATGTGGGTGCACGTATTTAACATGTGGAGCTTTCCCTTTATTTTTATAATGGAACAGCAAGCTTTGAGCCAAAAAATTTTGGCGGGAACAAATGCCCTCCACTTCTTTTCCCACGTAAGCTTATATGTGGGTTAAGTAGTGCAAAATAATGCATTACCATAGAAATGATGGCTTAGGAGACAAGTTTAGGATCTCTGTCGCCTTAAGACTTTTTCATTTTCATGAGCCGTAAGGGTCTGAAGCAGTTTTTTTCCCTATAAGTCGTGAGGATCTCATAGGCGCAGATTCTCCCTAGAAATAGTGAGGATTCCTTAGTGTCTTTCACCTCAGTGAGTCGTAAGGATCTCACGTGGGTATTTTCTCCATACGAGTCGAGGGGACCCGCAAATGGCTTCTTCACTTTATTGGCATGTAACTTTGACAAATGTGGCCCATGGATAGTATACAAGAGTTAGTTTGGACCTTCTTGTAGGGCAGCGATGGCTTAGGAAACGGGTTTAGATTTGTCACCTAAGACTTTTCAAATTTATGAGCCGTGAGGGTCTCATAAAGACTTTTCTCCCTACGAGTCGAGAGGATCTCGTTGGAGTATTTTCTCCTTAGAAGTCGTGAGGGCTCATAAGTGCGTATTCTCTTGAGAGTTGTAAGGATCTCACAAGAGAATTTCCCCTTTGAGAGGACTCGTAAGTGGTTTCCCCTCTTTGTTGGTATGCAACTTCGGAGAATGTGGCCCGTGGATAGTATACAAGTGTCATTTTGGATCTACTTGTAGGGCCATAGTGCTTAGGAAACAGGTTGATATCCCCGTCGCCTAAGACTTTTCACCTTCATTGTAAGTTATATGTATGCCCTAGAGGCCATTACTATACATTGGATGTATATTGTAGTGGATGCTGGGACATATATAGGGAGGACTTTCTTGCTCGACATGATAGTATGCTATCTGGTTACTCTTTACCTTAACGTGTTCACTGATTGTCTCTCTGTTACATGTTGGTAAAGCCCTTAGGATGTGTACTTGACTACCTGGACTAAGATGCGGATCATACTAGTGGGGATATGGTAGTCCATAAGTACATCCTTCAAAGTCCCTAGTCGTGGGTATATAGAGACGGGGCATCGATATACCAGAATAGACTAGCGTATACCTTCTCGACCCATACAGATGGGCGATGGATGATCCCATATCCATTGGTGTTTGACATCGGAGATGATATACGGGTGCTCACTGAAGACTGGGTACACTGGACGGACTCGCCGAAAACTCCCAGATGGTATTATACCTTACGTCAGATGGCAGTTCTCTGGTGACACTGGTACAGAGTAGTCTGTTGACCCGAGATCGTCATAGAGTCTTGTGTGGTTCCCACTGTGCTTTGATTTCCACCTTACCACGTCCAAGAGGGAGTGCAAAACGGTGGTTTTTGGGTATAGTCCCGAGTCACATGGAGGAAATGAGCGATAGGAGGGGATTCGTCTCTCCCGGTATAGGGAGTTGATGTTGCGCTGTGTTCGATTGGCTATAACCGGAAATCCCTGGCCAGGGTTGCTGAGATTTACTGGTAAGTGTTACCAGTAGTTTCTCGAATTGTTATAGACCTCATATCGACACGACTTATCGAGCTATTGGGGTCTGACGTTAACCACCCCTAGGCAAGATATGCGACATATCAGACGACGAGATCGGACTATACGGTAAGTGTTACTGGTTGGATTCACTGGAGTGTGAGCGGGCTTGCTCGTCGATCTTCTGATCGCTCAATACCCGGGTGGCCGTTACGATTAGCAGACCGCTTGCGGCTTGTCGGTGTTTGATATGATCTTCACCTGCTACCGGCGTATTGACGAGTCTTTAGAGTCCTACACAGAGGTTTCCTGGCTCAAGCGAAACGAAATAGGAGCGCATATGA
This sequence comes from Agapanthus africanus, assembly GCA_030015575.1. Classification (NCBI taxonomy): domain Eukaryota; kingdom Viridiplantae; phylum Streptophyta; class Magnoliopsida; order Asparagales; family Amaryllidaceae; genus Agapanthus; species Agapanthus africanus. Next base: position 27,859,656 of record JASDDO010000010.1, on the reverse strand, counting down.
GATATGTGCGGGACCGAGAATAATGCGTGTATGTGATACCGTATTCTATTCTCGCGATGAATGTATCGATTGGTTTTATGCGATATAACCTAGTTATCGAATCAAGTATTGATTCGATAAGCCGATACATTGAATACTAGTCGGTTGTGTGCGATATGACCGGATCATTGAATCAAGTGTTGATTTAATGATTTAATGCATAATTATATATTTGATATATTCCTTTGCACTAACTAGTATTGGTTCACTTTAAATGGATTTTCTCACTTGGTTTGTGCATATTGTATATGTGATATACTTTTGTACACAAGTTTGTATCATGTTTGATGATGCATGCTAACTTGGGTTTGTGTAAAGACTAAACCATAGTTATATGAATGGTTAGGGTTTTGTTTTCTTTTTGATTTATCTTATTTAGTCATTCATTTTGAAAATGATAAGCATAAAGGGAAAATGGTGGCTTAATTTGTTTTCTAGTTGAAGCTTCTTAAACATTTGACCAAAGTGACCATTTTGTCTCATGCTTAACCCTAACTACTCCATTTAACCCTAGTCTATTCTCTACACCTAACCATGGTTAGGATATGATAAGTATTCCTTTTATTATTCATTTTGGAAAAATACTTATCATATTCATCTTCTTCTTCTTCTTCATCTTCTTCAATGAAGAAAGCTTGACTTCATCAATGGTGATTAATGAAAAAGAGTGAGAAATCCAATTCTAAAATGAACCCACCTCCTATTTCTTCATCCTCTACCTCTTGCCAAGTAGTAGAGTGTGTTTTCTTCACAAGTTTCATGACTTGGTGAAGTGGGAGCTTGATCTTGTGATGCCTCGACGTAGATCATCTTCGGCACGAAGCCGACGACCTTGCCCGCCCATTTCTCCGATGAAGCCGATGCTAGAGCCCGGGATTTCATTTGGACAGCGGAGAGGACTTCATCACGGAGCCGTGGAGGTGGAGGACCGGATCTACAAAGGTTGTATTTCCGTACTCTTAGTTAAAGTAGTTAACTAGTTGCTTTGTCGCCTAAACTTCTAGCCAACGATCCGTATTAGGGTTTCTCGGCACCCTAATTTTTGAAATTGGCATGGTTGATGCCTTGTGAGACCTCTTGAGAGTGCCTAGGAACCCTACAGTGGTATCAGAGCCTAGCTGGAGCCTTAGGCGACGCGTAGACGTCGTTTGAAACCCGAATGAACATCGAAACCCTAAAATTTCATGCTCTCTGGACTTTTTCTAAAAACTGGGTTTTTTCCAGCTTAAAAATTCTTTAAAAATTCGGCAGGAAAAACTAAGAATTACGATGCAAAATTTTTCGAGTGAAGCTGCTACAGTGCGGCGGAACCGCGGCAGAAGCTTGGCTTCTGCGGCGGTTCCGCGGCCAATAATTGTGATCACTGTTTACTTTTTGCACAGTAATTCATGTTGGAAGGTGCTGAGTTTTATGGGAATTTTTAATATTTATTCAAGAGTTGAATTTTCTGGGGTTGTTTTGGGGATTCGATGATTCGACCGGATTATCAGATTTTGTCTATGTGGATTCCGGATAATTTTTGAATTTGTTAAAAAATTCGACCGGATATAAATACCCAATTTTTCCCCTGTCGGAAAATTTCGAAGTGTTGGATTTTTCCGTGGTTTAAAGACGTTCTAAGTAGTGCAAGTAACTCGATGGACCCTCTAGAAGACAACAAACCTTAACTCGATTATGTGACCGTCTTGAACTTCCCTTTGAACCTTCGGGTTTGGGGCAGTACGGCGTGCCACATGTGAGGCGTTGGCTTGACCCTTCTACGGCTGGACCGTTGGTACTGAGGCATGAACTGGATGTTTTTAAACCTGTTTCATGTGTCGATCTGTTTAGGGAAAACTTGGGTGTTCGACTGTTCGATCGGAAAGTTTAACATTTTCTAATTATCTGGAATGTGATACAATAATTGGAATTCACAGATAGTTATGAGATAACTGAATGAATGTTATAAATCTAGCAGTTTAGTCTCGCTTGATCGGTTGGCACGGAATTTTGATGCGATCAAAAGTCCGTCACAATCACATAGCGTACGCGGATACTCGCTGGGTAAACTTAATAGACAGCTGCATCCCATAGCCCCGACCAAGTGACTGTAGGAGAACCCCGTCGCCGAAAGCATCCGTTCGGGTGCTCCCGGTAGCGGTGTTCCGCCTTGGTGCACTTCGTCGACGGTATCGGGGGTGCGACCGTCTACTGAAGTTTGCGACGAGCATTCGATCAGGATGTCGGGAATCTTGTTGAATTGCCCGACTTGATATTGAAAAGTGTTTTCGATTTTGAGACTAAAATGCGAGGTTTATAATTGTTAGGCATGCGATGTCTAAGTAATTCATTTGGTCAGGCATCCGATGTCTGAGGTGATTGCGGATTCCAAATATTGTAGTTTTACACTTTCCTTTCAGTGACCGTAAGTGTAATATGTGATATCGCCGGTTTCGTTGTTATATGTCAACGACAATTGGGATGCGCATATTTACTTACGTTGATGACATGTGATGTTATGTGTTGCTGGATATGTTATATTGGATCGTCGTGTTTGAATAGCCGGGGGGTTTTTATGTGAGATGAGTGTTTTTCATTTTCATTCATGTAAAATCTTGTATGTAATATTCTTTTATTGGGGCGCTTCCAGGTTGCGGAAATTGTCACCGTTGATGTATATTATTTACTTTTCCGCACTAGGATAGACCCAAGGAGGGGAGCACAAGTAACCGGGTTCTGGAGTCCAGTGGGAGACCAACTCGAGGAGTCGAGTCCGGGTCTCCTAACTCTAGAATTGGTAGGGTTGCTTGCCGCTCTCGTAGGGGTCTAGGGGTGTGGGTTTGGCTATTCATCACGACCGTGGAATCCGTGTTTTATACTGGCTCGTATTGAAAACACGGATGCCCTAGTATATCCAATATTTCATATGTTTCTTCTGCTGCGATATCTGTGATGTGATCATGTGATGTTCTGTGATAGATACAGTATATAGTATATATGATATATTATATAGACGTTACTTATGTTTTACACCCGCACTAGCCTTGCCCCGCTCTGCCGTTAGTTACCTAACCTAACGGTGCACGAGGGGACATCGAGGCGAATGCGGATGGCATAAGTGTACGTCGTATTTATCTGTGATGTTTAGGTACTTAAATGATGGGACTTCATTAATGAGATTAATGAAATAAAAGAAACCTAATATGTTGTAGAATCGAATTTCAAAATAAAACAGGTAGCTATAGTTCTTGCTTTGCACAGCGGTATATATGATATATCCTGCACCTTATTCGATAAGGAAAGGACCGAGATCCCTTCACCGGGAGTGACTCTTTTAGCAATAACTGGCAGATGCTGCACACTCGGTTTGTTTTTTGATTGCTTTTAAGAGTTTTTGCTTTGCACAGTAATATATATGATATATCCCGCACCTCATTCGACGAGGAAAGCACCGACGATCCCTTCACCGGGAGTGACTCCTTTAGCAATACTAGAAATGCCTCAAATACACTCCATTTTTAAAATCATTTGATTCTACAACGATATCAAGTTCATTACGCAATAGGTTTTCAGAAAAACCTGTCGTAGCCCTCCGTCATTTCAGATACGTACTAGTTAGTATTCGTGCTGCGATTGTTTGGCCTCCGTCAAGGCGTAGTGTACGGTAGCTAACTAGTGCTTATCTGCTAGCATATGATGCGATTGGATTAGGGTATTCGTACGGCGTTGTTTGGCCTCCGTCAAGGGTCGTGCGGGTGGGTTTAATTCAATCAGGAAATGACGGGTTGAACTTGACTAGCGGACTATGGGTAGTTTGGCCTCCGTCAAGGTCATAGGACGCTAGGGGCAAAATTTTATCGGGAATTTCAAGTGTTGAGATTTGCAATGAGATTGCATACCTTCTATGAGATAGTTGGATCCCGATACCCGCTGCGAGTAAGTGTTACTCCTGGGAGAGTTTTATACATTACAATTAGCCGATCAAGTAGGTGTCTAGAAAGGTGTCAACGGGGTTACGCCTCTAGGAAAATGAGGTTTACATTAATTAGGTTCGTGCGAAAACATGGGGGACCTCCCTCAAAATACCGACACTGGCCTGGCTGAAAGATTGGCGAACTTGTAGTGTGTAATTAATCCCGGCTAGTCTTTCCTTTTAGGGTTTGAAGGAAGATTTGATAAAAAGCAGTGGGAGCCATCCTGATTAGATAAAATAATAACCAATCTATTCTTGCAAGAGCGCACGCTGAGTGTTTTCTTCTCTCTCTCTCCTGGTAGCGACCATATCACTCCTTAATCAAGATAACAATACGAATTATTGACTGAACCCGCTTGTTATACTGAGCTGGGGAACGTTGGTCCCGCTCCAACTTATAATTGTTATAAGACAGAGAAGGAAATTGGGGATTACCAGAATTCCCATGCTACCCAAACGAAGAGAGTGCATGCTGATGCATCATCTTCGGGTGTGTTCATTATAAAGAATTGTTTCTCAGTATCCTCCGCATCCTGGGTATATGATACCGGATCAGGATCCCAGATATGTAATCTGTTACATAGGGCTACAAAAGGGTAAAGAACTGAGAACGGGTGATAAGTTTCATGAGGCAGAAAACGGGGCAAGAGTTGTAGCCAAGTCTGTTGGTCACTGTCACCCTGTATTACCAATACATTGATTCTGAACGAATGTTATTAGATACCGAACCTGATATACAAAATCATATCACTCTCTTTATTAGTAAAGAAATGATAAAATTTTGTATTGTTGGATAATGTTTTGAACATTTCCTATATCAAAAGTTGATCGGTTCAGGCACGTTATCTAAAAGCATTGATGTTCTAAATCAAACCGCAGTTCTTAGTATACGGAACACACACAAGAGGAAGAGTTCAGGAATGAACGGATCCTTCTTGAGGTATTGTAGACTAGGTCATATCAATGCGACACGACTAGCTGAAGTTACAAATAGATGCATATTTAAATCAGTTTGAATTTACATCTTATGAAACTCGCCAGTCATGTCACAAAGATAAGATGACCACAGCTCTGTTTATTGGAAACAGAGAAAGAATTAGTGAACTCTTGGGATGATACATGTTGATGTATGTAAGTCCCCTGTCTACACATACCAAGACCGGTTCTTTATACTTCATTACATTCTCTGATGATCTTTCGAGATTCAGACCTATGTTCCTGTTGAAACACAAGTCCGAATCTTTTAAGATATTCACAGAATATAAGTTAGAAGTAGAGAACCACAATACGGGTATAAGTATTATGTCCTTTGATGAGATCAAGGAGGAGAATACTTGAGCATGGAATTCTTGGACTTTTCTAAAGGAGAATGAGATTCTCTCTCAGCATTACTCCTCCATATACACCATAGCACGATGGTATATCGGGGCGGAGCAATCACACCCTATATGATATGGTGTGCTCTATGATGAGTACTACTGAGTTACCTATTTCCTTTTTGGGAGTTATGCGCTTGAGAAGATGCATACCTATTGAATACGGTTCGAATCAAATCAGTTACCTACCACTCCATATGAGATATGGTATGGGAAGAGCCCATGTCTTAAGCCAGTTAAGATTTGGGGTTGTCCGGCCTATGTCTAAAAGAAAAATCTGGACAAGCTCGAGGCAAAGTCTGTTATGTAGAACTGGAAAGGTTCCAGCTATACAAAATACAGCAGATGATTTGGTACAACCAAAGGATTCAGTAGATCCAACGAACCTCAGCCTCTCCGCCGATCTAGTAGGGTTCCTCACCCACCTGAGAGGTACTTCTGTTTCTCTATGACAGTGGGAGCGAGGATTGCATCATAAGATGATGACCCAACTAGTTTCGAGCTGGCTATCAGGAGTAAGACTCTGTGAGAATGGCTGGATGTTTAGTGATCTGAGATGGAATCCTTTTACACCAACAAAGTATGGACTTTGGTTGCTATATCTGAAGGGTTAAATCCCCATCAGGAGCAAGTATATCTTGAGAAGATTACTTGGTGTAGATGGAAAAGTTGAGACTTGTTAAAGGTTTTCGTCAGCAACCAGGCGTAGATAATGATGAAACCTTTTCTAAGGAGCTATGCTTAAGTCCATCCAGATCCTACTTGCAACGGCTACATACCATGACTACGATATCTGGTGGTTGGGTGTCATGACTGCTTTTCTAAATGATGTTTTAGAAGAGTGGGTCTATAAGTACACAGCCAGAGGGCCTCGTAGACAGTGGGAGCAGCGGAAACGTGTGCAAGATGCTTTTTAGGATAAAGCAGGCATCGCGGAGTTGGAACATCTGTTTTGATGGATTAGTCAAAGAAGTTGACATCATCAAAATGGTAGATGAACCTTGTATAAACAAAAAGGTAGGAGGGAGTATGGTGGCGATCCTCGTAGAGTACGTGGATGACATACTCTTGATAGGGAAGGAGTTTCCTATGCTACGCTCGATCAATCTCCGCTTATCACAATGATTCTCCACATAGGATCAACGTGATACCTACTAAATCCTGGGTTTTGGATCTATGAGATAGATCTAAATGGATGTTAGGATACTCACTAGATGTAGTGAGATGGTATCAGTTGATCCTGTGGAAAATCACTGGAAGTGTTCCAGGCTGATAAAGACGACTGAGTGTCAGTCACAGGCATTGTCTATACCCTCAGTAAAGGGACGGTATGTTGGAAGAGTTCCAAGCTAAATACCGTGGCATACTAGACGATAAAGGCAGGATACATCGCTACTTAAGATGCTACCAAAGAGGCTGTTTGGGTGTATATTGGTTCATGAGATGAACTACGTTCCTACCATTGTGAGACAATGGAGTTGTGGCTTATGCCGAGGAACGCCGGTCCCATCAGTGATCCAGACATATTCTAAGGCAGTATCACCTGATCAATGGAGATGGTTAATCTCCAAGGAGATCGAGGTTAGGAGAGTAGACTCAAAAGATAACACGGCGGATCCACTCACGAAGGCTTATTCCCAGAGAGAGACTTTTATGGGATGGTTGAGTATGAGATACTACAACCACTGCTATCAGATGGCCCTAGTGCAAGTGGGAGATTGTTAGTTATATGTATGCCCTAGAGGCCATTACTGTACATTGGATGTATATTGTAGTGGATGCTGGGGCATATATAGGGAGGACTTTCTTGCTCGACATGATAGTATGCTATCTGGTTACTCTTTACCATAACGTGTACACTGATTGTGTCTCTGTTACATGTTGGTAAAGCTCTTAGGATGTGTACTTGACTACCTGGACTATGATGCGGATCATACTAGTGGGGACATGGTAGTCCATAAGTACATCCTTCAAAGTCCTTAGTCGTGGGTATATAGAGACGGGGCATCGATATACCAGAGTAGACTAGCGTATACCTTCTCGACCCATACAGATGGGCGATGGATGATCCCATATCCATTGGTGTTTGACATCGGAGATGATATACGGGTGCTCAGTGAAGACTGGGTACACTGGACGGACTCGCCGAGAACTCCCAGATAGTATTATCCTTACGTCAGATGGCAGTTCTCTGGTGACACTGGTACAGAGTAGTCTGTTGACCCGAGATCGTCATAGAGTCTTGTGTGGTTCCCACTGTGCTTTGATTTCCACCTTACCACGTCCAAGAGGGCGTGCAAAATGGTGGTTTTTGGGTACAGTCCCGAGTTACATGGAGGCAATGAGCGATAGGAGGGGATTCGTCTCTCCCGGTATAGGGAGTTGATGTTGCGCTGTGTTCGATTGGCTATAACCGGAAATCCCTGGCCAGGGTTGCTGAGATTTACTGGTAAGTGTTACCAGTAGTTTCTCGAATTGTTATAGACCTCATATCGACACGACTTATCGAGCTATTGGGGTCTGACGTTAACCACCCCTAGGCAAGATATGCGACATATCAGACGATGAGACCGGACTGTACGGTAAGTGTTACTGGTTGGATTCACTGGAGTGTGAGCGGGCTTGCTCGTTGATCTTCTGATCGCTCAATACCCGGGTGGCCGTTACATTTAGCAGACCGCTTGCGGCTTGTGGGTGTTTGATATGATCATCACCTGCTACCGGCGTATTGACGAGTCTTTAGAGTCCTACACAGAGGTTTCCTGGCTCAAGCGAAAGGAAATAGGAGCGCATATGAGATATGTGCGGGACCGAGAATAATGCGTGTATGTGATACCTTATTCTATTCTCGCGATGAATGTATGGATTGGTTGTATGCGATATAACCTAGTTATCGAATCAAGTATTGATTCGATAAGACGATACATTGAATACTAGTCGGTTGTGTGCGACATGACCGGATCATTGAATCAAGTGTTGATTTAATGATTTAATGCATAATTATATATTTGATATATTACTTTGCACTAACTAGTATTGGTTCACTTTAAATGGATTTTCTCACTTGGTTTGTGCACATTGTATATGTGATATACTTTTGTACACAAGTTTGTATCATGTTTGATGATGCATGCTAACTTGGGTTTGTGTAAAGACTAAACCATGGTTATATGAATGGTTAGGGTTTTGTTTTCTTTTTGATTTATCTTATTTAGTTATTCATTTTGAAAATGATAAGCATAAAAGGAAAATGGTGGCTTAATTTGTTTTCTAGTTGAAGCTTCTTGAACATTTGACCAAAGTGACCATTTTGTCTCATGCTTAACCCTAACCTCTCCATTTAACCCTAGTCTATTCTCTACACCTAACCAAGGTTAGGATATGATATGTATTCATTTTATTATTCATTTTGGAAAAATACTTATCATATTCATCTTCTTCTTCTTCTTCATCTTCTTCAATTAAGAAAGCTTGACTTCATCAATGGTGATTGATGAAAAAGAGTGAGAAATCCAATTCTAAAATGAACCCACCTCCTATTTCTTCATCCTCTACCTCTTGCCAAGTAGTAGAGTGTGTTTTCTTCACAAGTTTCATGACTTGGTGAAGTGGGAGCTTGATCTTGTGATGCCTCGACGTAGACCATCTTCGGCACGAAGCCGACGACCTTGCCCGCCTATTTCTCCGATGAAGCCGACGTTAGAGCCCGGGATTTCATTTGGACAGCGGAGAGGACTTCATCACGGAGCCGTGGAGGTGGAGGACCGGATCTACAAAGTTTGTATTTCCGTACTCTTAGTTAAAGTAGTTAACTAGTTGCTTTGTCGCCTAAACTTCTAGCCAACGATCCGTATTAGGGTTTCTCGGCACTCTAATTTTTGAAATTGGCATGGTTGATGCCTTGTGAGACCTCTTGAGAGTGCCTAGGAACCCTACATTCATGAGCCGTGAGGGTTTCATAAAGATGTTTTTCCCTACGAGTCGAGATGAGTCGAGAGGATCTCACAGGTGTATCCTAACGTGAAATATAGATAACCCCTATTCTTTACGAGAGGGGTGCGTTAGATTTGTGGTACTAGGGTTTTAGTCTGTGGTACCGTCGCATTGACTGGTGTAGTCTTCGATATGCAGTTTTTAAGATGTTGTTCGAGTAGCCCCACGACTATCGTGTCTCTGATCCCTTCTGAGGCTAGACAAGACGTCTTCAAGTAATCTCCTTAGGTCATATTACCGTCGGAATAGGAAGCGTTAGTAATTTTCCATGACACTTTTTACTTGAGGTTAGGCTCAATTTGGAGCCCCGATAAGTCATAACCACTCCGCTCTGGTGTAGGATGATCTCCGATAGTCTTTTAGGCTTTATATGAGTTGCTTTCAAGACCCGAAACTGGGAATATGCCATTGCTTCATTTTTTAACAATGTTGCACCGATTCTTTGCTGAACTAGGGTAGACATCTGTAGGACCTCTATGCTGTATGTATTTCAATTGAAGTTCAGAGATAGGAATATGTCATCACCCCACGACTGTCATGTCTCTGATCCCTTCGGAGGCTGGACAAGACTTCTTCAAGTAATCTCCTTAGGTTATATTACCGTTAGAAGAGCAAGCGTTAGGAATTTTCCATGACACTTTTTACTTGAGGTTAGGCTCAATTTAGAGCCCCGATGAGTCATAACCACACCCTTCTAGGGTGGGATGATCTCTAATGGTCTTTCGGGTTTTATATGAGTTGTCGTCAAGACCCGAAGCTAGGAATATGCCGTCACTTCGTTTTTTTCTTTGACGTTGTCACGCTGATTCTTCGCTGAAGTAGGGTAGACATCTGTAGGACCTCCATACTATATGTATCGCAGTTGAAGTCCGCATCTAGGAATATGCCATTGCTCCATTTTTGTTTCGACCATTGGGTATTTTGTTGACTTTGCGTTTAATCCTGCTGAAATGAGGAAAACGTCGAGATAGTCTCTAGGTTGTATATGAACCGTCAAGACTTGGAGCTAGGATTTTGCCGTGACTCTATTTCTATTTGACCCTTGGTTCTTTGTTGACGTTGCGTCTACATCTTGCTAAAATGAGGAAAACGTCGAGATAGTCTCTAGGTTGTATATGAACCGTCAAGACTTGGAGCTTGGATTTTGCCGTGACTCCATTTCTATTTTACCCTTGGATCTTTGTTGACGTCGTGTCTGCATCCTGCTTGCATGAGGTGAACGTTAGGGTAATCTCTAGGCTTTAGATGTTGCCATTAAGATCTGTAGCTAGGATTTTGCCATCACTTTACATTTATTTGATTGTTGCGTCCATATCTTACTGAAATGAGGAAAATGTCGAGCTGGAGCTAGGATTTTTGCCATCACTCCACTTTTTTTTGTTGACATTACGTCTGCCCTGAGAGGGAATGTCGAGTTGGAGCTGTGATTTTGCCATTAATCCTTTTTTATTTGGATCCTTGGAGCTTTGTTGATGTCATGTCTGCACCCTGTTGGAATGAGAAGAATATCGAGCTGATCTCTATGCTGTAGATGTCACTATTGAGATTTAGAGCTAGGATTTTGCCATGGCTCCACTTTTATTTGACCCCTCGGGTCCTTGTTGACGTTGCATCTGCACCAAGAAGGAATGTCGAGCTGATCTCTAGGCTGTAAATGTTGCCATCGAGATCTGGAACTAGGAATATGCGATTGCTCCCATTTCATTTGACAGTTACATCCGCACCATGCTGAAATGTGGTGCACGTCGAGCTAGAGTTAGGATTTTGCCGTCACTCCTTTTTTTATTTGGCTCCTTGGACCCTTTGTTGATGTCGCGTTTGCACCGAGAAGGAACGTCAAGCTGAACTGGGATTTTTCCATTACTCCTTTTTTTGTTTGACCTTTGGGTCCTTATTGACCTTGCGTCTGCATCCTGCTGGCATGAGAAGTATGTCGAGCTAGAGTTAGGATTTTTCCATCACTACTTTTTTTTGTTTTGGCTTCTTAGAGCTTTGTTGACTTTGCCTCTGCATCCTGTCGGAATGAAAACAACGCCGGGATGACCTCTAGGTTGTACATGTTTCCATTAAGATCTGGCTCTCCCTTTGATGAAGCCAGGTGTGAAAATATGGTACCCTTTCTTTCATTTGTGCCCATGGATTGTATACAGGGGTCGGTGTGGACCTTCCTTTAGGAAAGAAAAGTTTCATTTTCATTTTTTTATTTCTTTCCGTGATACTTTATCTTTTCAGCTTTTATGTTGCGAAATTCGTGATTGCCCAATCATTTCGGCTATTTATCGCGGTGCCCAATCATTTCGGCTATATCGTTTTTTTTACTCGCTATTTTTTATTGCGAGTTGCCCAAACATTTCGGCTGTTTCATATGCATATATTTTTTGCTCACTGATTTTTATTACAAGTTGTGTTATCATTTCGGCTATTTCATATGCATTTTTTGCTCGCCGATGTTTTTATTGCGACTTTGGAATCTGATACCAATTTTGGCATCAGCATCACTATAACTGGATTATTCCGAGGAGTAAATCATCATTTGCCGTGAAAGTACTTGGAGTTTGACACCTGTTTAGGGACCAGTATTGCTACCACTGGAATGTTGCCAGGAGAGAATCATCATTTGCCTTGAGAGGACTTGGGGTTTGACACCTATTTAGGCATCAGTATCGCTACAACTAGAATATTGTCAGGAGCGAATTATCATTTGCCTTTGTCGATTTGAACAAAGATGGCTTACTAAACAGGATTAGAATCCTGTCGACTAAGAGTTTTTGACTCTATGAGTCGCAAGGGTCTCATAAAGTTATTTCTCCCTATAAGTCGTGAGGATCTCATAGGTGTATTTTCTCAATAGGAATCGTAGGGATTCCTAAGTGTGTGTTCTCTTATAAGTCGTAAGGATCTTATAAGAGTATTTTCTCCTTATATGTCGAGAGGACTCACAAGTGTCGTTCATCATATGGGGACATTTCTTACCATTGGAGGAACTCGGTGGGGAATTGTTTATTCATGCCCATGGATTGTATACAAGGGTCAATATTAGAACGCCTGTAGGGAAAATTGGGGGATATGACGGCTTAAGAAAAGGTTTAGATCCCTGTAACCTAAGACTTTCGAATTCTATGAGCCGTGAGGATCTCATAGGGGGAATTCTCCTTACGAGTTGTGTGGATCTCGTAAGTGTAATTTCTCCAAAGGAATCGTGGGGATTCCTAAGTGTGTTGCTCCTTTGTGAGTCGTAAGGATCTTACGCAGGTATTTTCTCCTTACAAGGTCGAGAGGACCTTGCAAGTGCACATGAATTTTTTATTTTGCGAGTTTGCACCCTTTTTGGGTTTTCACAAACTCGCCGGCAGTCCTACTGTTTTTACTCACGGCGACCTTTCGGGTTTTCATCCATGCCCATTTTGCTTGTGTATATACCGTTTTTTTAACGAGATTGTGCCCTTTTGGGTTTTCACAAACTCGCCGGCAATCCTGCTGTTTTTACTCACGGCGCCCTTTTGGGTTTTCATCCATGCACATTTCGCTCGTGGATATACCTTTCTTTCCCACGAACGATGGAACTCTCGAAAGTAGTTTCGTCGCAGGTGACCCATTTGTTTTCCGGTAGGATTTGAGGGTGGATTCATTGCTGGAGTAGCTGTGTAGCCGGTAAGTCTTGAGTTGCAATCTTCGCCGTTGAGACTTCGATTGCAATATAGATCTCAAGGGAACATATCGCCGTATTTTGGGCGATGCGCTAGTTTTGGGACATTCCGGTCCATTATCGCCATGTTTGAGCCGAAATTTCTAGTTTAAGGATTTTTTGGTCCATTGTCGCCATTTTTTAGGCGGATTGTTAGTTTAAAGACTTCTCAGTCCGTTATCGCCATATTTGAGGCGAATTGTTAGTTTAAGGACTTCTCGGTCCGTTGTTACTTTAGGGACATCTCGGTCCGATGCCATCAAGTTTGAGGCGAGGTTCTAGTTTAGGGACATCTCATTCTGATACCGCCATGCTTGAGGCGAGTAATTAGTTTAAGGACTTTTCGGTCTTACATTCCCGTTTTTGGGACGAATATTAGCTTAAGGACATTTCGGTCCGTTGTTAATTTAAGGACGTTTCGGTCCGTTGTTAGTATAGGGACATCTCGATCCATTGTTAGTTTAGGGACATCTCGGTCCATGTTTTTTAGTTTGTTCGGGGAGTTACATAACTCATTCCTTCTAACGCATGCTTGTCGATACGCTGCTGCATGTCTTTTGTATGCATAAACACTTCACGCACTAGGCTGTGTTCACCCTCTTGGACTGCTTATTTTACCATCGCAGCAATCGGGTTGTTTTGCGGGAAATACTGTGTATTTTAAACGGCACTTGCCTCCTGCTCATTAATTTTGCTTTCCGATACTGATGGAGAATCTTCTTCATATATGAAGGAATGAGATATCACGTCATACCTTCTGCCGAGTCTTCCTCTTCCTTGGAAGAATGGACTTGACTTGAGGTTTTTTCCCCTCATCGTCTGATTCGGAGTGGGACATGGATTTCGCATCACTTCCATATTTTTTTGGTTCAAGTGGGATATTCCATTTGATTAGAGGACCTGCTTGTAGGTCCCTTGATATCCTTTCTGTTCTTTGAGAAGAAAAGACCATTCCATGTAGAGATTCTTCCACCAGTGAGAAATATGTCCCATGTGTATATCTCGGGGGAGCGAGTACCCACGTCGTCACTATTTTGGCGACAGGTTGATTCAAAACCGCTCATTTTTGTTTAGCGTTGGCGACAAACGCCTCCTTGCCTTTGCTTTTCATTCATCTTCATCTGATGATGAAAGGGTTTTAACCCATCTGATCCAATCGAGTCATTTTATCAATGAGCTCTTGGAAGGTCGTCAGCTTGAAAAGGGCCATAACCGAGAACACCTTTGAATTTGGGTCAAGGGTGACTATGAACATTCCCACGGCTGCAGCTTCGTCGATGCGTTGCTCGCATTTTTACCAGAGATTACGCCATCGGGTAACATATTAAACTCAGGTTTCATTCAGTCCAACCCTTTCATTAACCAAAGCCCACGGTAGTGTGTTCATTCTCACTAGTGAATCTTTGACAGAAGAGCATATCCATTTCGTCGAAGGTATTCACGGAATCATTTGGGAGTTCCACATACCATTCGAAGGCGATGCCCGCCAGACTGCTTATGAACTGTCAGAGGAGCAGTATATTATTTCCTCCAGTATTGCCGCACTTGGATCTAAATCGCGCATTGTGCTGGTAAGGATTCCCAGTTCCTTTGTACATGTGTAACGTTGGAAGTGTGTACTCTGGCGGGTACTGTATTTGATCATACTAGGCCGGATATGGTCGACCAGTCTTTATTGACCTATTTTCATCTTCACTGACATAGTGAGCTTTGATTTGCTGAGCGATGTATTCTTCCAGCTTTGCTTTTCGAATCATTTCCTCTTCAGCCGTTGATGAGGCTTGCAGAGGATTAGAGGTGTCACCCTTGTCTCTTAGAGCGACTACCGGTGATTCATCTAACAATGCTTCTGAATGGACCATCATTCCAACCATATTTTGGATCAAGAGGGCCATCTGGATCATTTTAGTGGACATTTCTGCCTCTTCTTCATCTCTCTTTCTTAGAGCACGCTTTAGGAAATCAATATCCGACTCCCGCCCTACTCTTTCTTCGGGTGCGTCGGGATTTTCCTTAGACAATGGATTAGTGAGTGCTTTCGTCTGAGCAAGCATGTTCTTTAGCTTTTCACGTTGCAGTTAAGTTTTTGTCAGAGACTGAGTATGCTGTCTATGACTAGTAGAAGCACGAAATTCGTCTTGGAGTTCACCATGTGGACTGTATGAACTACCATGCCCCCAGGCTTAGGGTGTTTGGAGTTTTGGTCTTTGAAGTTTGCCTCGGGCACTTGAGCCTTATTAGGCCTCTCTTTCTTGTGGGAAGCCGCTTTGGCTTTTGGAGGAACCGTTGTAGCAAGAACCACTTTGGGATGAGTCCCCTTGTATTTGAAAGGAGATTTGTCAGAGTTTTCCTGATGTTCAGGGGGAAGAGCCACATACGACGACTGAGTCTTTCACCTGCTTCCACACCCTATATATATATGAGGAAAGTTCTTTTTGGGAGCGAACTGCTCTCTGCTCGCATCGGATCTCCACAGGATGCGTAGATTTCTTCAATATCATGGTGGGAGAATTTTTCCTGACCCTTCAAAACAGTTGGAAGCTGTTCTCGGTTGAAACAATAGCATTCACCAATGGGGTTGAAATAGGACTATACGGAGAATAGCCCCCAACTTTTTTTATATGACGCCGATATCGACATCGACCGTTTCTTACGGCCGAAATTTGATTAGTCTCAGGATTTTGCTGAGTCTTCCCCCTGTTTTCTTCGATAGCTTGAGTATTCTGCCCCTGCGTCAACCATGGCCTTCGGAAGGTACCAGTTGTTTGGAAACTGATTCCATCGGTAAAGCAGAAGCTTGAGGAGCCGGCCTGTGGAAGACAGACTTCTTCTGGGATTTGTCCTTCGGCATTAAAGTACCAAGGGTGGGAGGTGGGAGCATAGACCCAAAGAGAAGCCCAATGATTTCTTGAAGAGCCGGATTGCAGAGATTTGAGGCTGCAAGTGGCGCATACTTGACTCCACCAGATGTGTCAGAGCCTGAGTTGCGGTGAGTGGAAGCAAACGCCATTCTGCATAGAGAGGAAATGCCCGCTTCAGTATCCCATCACCCAAGGGCAACTAAAACATTTATACCATGATTATTTGATCGCGGAAAAAACATGACACACGAAATGTGGAGTGGAAAGAGGAAGAGGTCCCACCGGGCGTGCAAGAAACTGTTCACCACCAGAAATGGAGACGAACCAGGATGGATCGTCTTGCCTGAATCTAGTGGCAGATGCTATTTGGATTTTTCCGTCCACCTCTCCGAAGATACCAAATAGATTTTTGGCACCATATATCGGAAGTTTGGATGGATGCGGCCGTTGTAGCAGACTATATCAGATTCCCCCTCATTTGTGAGGGGTTTTTGATTATAGGGACGCTCTTCCCTGCAGGAGCAAGCCCCTGCACTTAATTACTTTACTGAATTGCGATAACCACTTTCTCCATCTCCGGAAATTCACTTCGTGTCGTGTGTGTTTTTGTTTGTTTAGGTTTCCCGTGAATTGTATACGGAGACCAGTTTCTGTCGTCTCCCGTAGGATGCGGATTAGTCCAAATCTGTATATTTAAGATTTGGGTTTAGGTCAAGAATTTTGCTTGACGGGGGCCATCTTGGCAGCTTGGTTTTCCAACGGGAATGAACTTAGGATGCAGATCTCACATTTGTAAGGTCCATCGGTTCAGAAGATATTTGGGTTTGATCTAATGACCATTAGCCATATTTGAGACTAAGATCAATTTATGAGTAGTGAGCATATGGGCTCAACTGATTATTAGATCATACATGAATAGCCCATGAATAGTATACGGTAGTTATTATGGAGACAGTCCGCAGGGCAAAACATATTAGTTTAAGGACGTCGCGGTCCAACATTCCCTATTTTGGATGAATGTTAGTTTAAGGACATTTCGGTCCAATATTCCCTGTTTGGGACGAAGATTAGTTTAAGCATATTTCGGTATATTATCACTGTGTTTGGGGCGAAGATTAGTTTAAGGACATTTCGGACCAACATTCCCATTTGGGGGACGAATGTTAGTTTAAGGACATTTCGGTCCAACATTCAACTTGTGCGCATATGTATTTGTTACGTAGTGGATTGAACGATGGTGACATAGAATGCACATAATTTGGAGTGCGATCCGATTTGATGTGTGCATGTCAATTTGGAAGTGCATCAATGTGGGATATATCATTCCCAGTCTTGATGAAGTTATATATCAAGCTGGGACAAGAAAAGAGTTGTTGATTGTCGGGACCTGCCACCTCTCTGAAGACATTGAGGAATTACAACGACATATATCAGAAGTGTGGAGAGATGTACACTTGAACTAAATCCCGTATTTGAGGGAAAAGATCATGGTGGATCATCTAAAAACCATTAGCCTTATTTGAGACTAAGATTACCTTAGGAGTGTAGGGTTTCCTTATCACCTCATATAGGGTTTGGAAGCATCACACATACCACAATTTAAATTTTAAGAGGTACTAAGCAAACTTAACTAGGAATCGAACTAGAAATATAGGGTAACAACTAATAGTATCACAAACAAAAGTTAATCTATCACTAAGTGGAGAGACTACAACCTTTGTAGACTTCCTTGAGTGACTCCTTGGATCTCCTAGAGTTTGGAACGGCTTGCTTGAACACTTCCAAGTCCACGACGATCCACCCGAAGTCCCTTTGTCCAAAGCTCCTTGCTTCACTTGATCAATGAGGAAGTGATGCAAACACTCTAAACTAATAGGCTAAACTAGTATAGAATGATTGTGTGGTTTGTTATCTCACATAAAAACCCTTTCTTTTTCTTTTCCCCACACTCAAAGAAACTCAAGAGAGCTTGAAGAAGGTGGAAGATGAAGATGGCAAAGCTTTTTCAAGATAATGATAATTGTTATATTTTAAAAATAAAACAAAAGGATATATATGTGAGACACTCTCACAACAAATATGGTTAATATAAATATCTAGATATTTTGTGATGAGTTAAAGAACAAAGGAAATTAACCATGGGTTAGTCAAAGGTCAAACAAAGAAGAGTGTGGAAACTATGAGTCATTTGGAAAGAATGAGTCATTAGTTAATTTCCTTTTTCTTTTATCTTAAAACAAAAATCTATATATCAATATGAACCATGTGAGTCTTGCATTGCCATCTTCAATATATCAACAACCATGATACATATGCATGCATGTATGTATGCATTCACATCAACATGTGTATGTATATACATATATGCATACATCCAAAAGAAAAGGGTTTGATAAAAGTGAGCTAAAAGTCATTATTAAATCAACATTTGATTTAACAAACCGGTGATATCACATACGACCCGACCAATAGTAAATGCCCGATTAACATACGGTATCTCATACACGCATTTAATCGAGCCCCCGCGCATATCTCATATGCACACCACATCATTTTGCCTGAGCTAGGAAACTTCTTTGTAGGATTCTAAGACTCGTCAATACGCCGGCAGTAGGTGATGATCACATCAAACACCTACAAGCCGCAAGCGGTCAGCTAAATGTAACGGCCACCCGGGTATTGAGCGATCAGAAAAAGAACAAGCGAACCTGTCAAAAACTCCATCGAGCTAATTGGCAACACTTACCGTACAGTCCAATCTCTTCGTCAGATATGCTGCATATCGAGTCTAGGGATGGAATCGTCGACCCCAATAACTCAATAAGTCTTGCCGGTATATGGTCTACAACAGATCGAGAAACTACTGATAACACTTATCAGTAATATCTCAGCAGCCATGGCCAGGGACTTCCTGTTATAGCCAATCGTGCACAGCGCAACATCAACCCCCAATACCGGGAGAGACAAAACCCCTCCTATCGCTCATTGCCTCCATGTGCTCCGGGACTGCACCCAAAATCCACCAGTTTGTACGACTCAGTAGAGCCGTAGTAGGGTGGAGATCAAACTACAGTGGGAGGACACACAAGACTCTATGGCGATCTCGGGTCTACAGACTAACCTGTACCAGTGTCACCTGAGAATTGCTATCCGACGTATGATATAATACCACATAGGAGTCCTCGGTGAGTTCGTTCAGTGTACCCAGTCTCACTGAGCACCCGTATATAATCTTTGGTGTCACCACACCAGATGGATATGGGATCATCCATCGCCCATCATATGGAACAAGAATGGTATACGCTAGTCTACTCTGGAATATCGATGCCCTGTCTCGATATACCCACGACTAGGATCATTTCAAGGATATGCTTATAAATTACAGGTGTCCCACTAGTATGATCCACATCATAATCCCAGTAGTCAAGCCAATATCTTAAGGGCTTTATCAACATGTATCAAATGAGTAAAAGCATGATCAAGTGAACATATGATAAAGAGCAATCAGATAGCATACTATCATGTCGAGCAAGACTGTCCTCTAAATATACACACACACACACACACACACATGCATACACATCAGTACATACACTATCATATAATGGCCTCTAGGGCATACATATATCCAACAATCTCCCACTTGCACTAAGGCCAATTATTGGCGTATCTCATACCCAACATCTCAAAACGTCCCTCATGTTGCGGCTGAGAGAGGGCCTTGGTTAATGGACCCGCAGTGTTGTCCTTTGTATCTACTCTCTTAATCTCGATCTCGTGGCGATCAACTATCTTCCGGATCAAATGATATCACCTCAGGATGTGTCTGGACTTCTGATGGGACCTGGGCTCCTTGGCCAACACCATGGCCCCATTATTGTCACAATACAAAGGTACTGGATCAATGATGGTTGGAACTACTCCTAGCTCCGAGATGAACTTCCTCATCTAGACGGCTTCCTTGGCAGCATCATTTGTAGCAATGTACTCAGCTCCCATCATTGAGTCTGCAACGGTATCCTGTTTGGAACTCTTCCAACTTACCGTCCCTCCATTGAGGGTAAATGCAAACCCTGAGATAGACTTGCTGTCATCCTTGTCACACTGGAAGCTCGAATCGGTAAAGCCTTCCATTTGGAGATCCCCGTTATCATACACCAAGAACAATTCTTTAGTCCTTCGCAAGTACTTAAGAATGTTCTTCACAGCAGTATTCTCCCCTGGGTTTGACTGATACCTGCTTACTACACTAAGTGCATAAGCTACATCAGGGCGTGTACACAACATCGCATACATTATTGATCCTACGGCCGAAGCATAGGGAATAATGCTCATGCGAGCTCTCTCTGCATCAGACTTTGGGCAATCGTCCTTGGAGAGAGTGACTCCGTGGCAATCGGGTAAGGCACCCCGCTTAGAGTCTTCTATACTAAACCTCTTTAGGATGGTGTTGATGTACTTGGTTTGGGACAATCCCAATAACCGTTTGGATCTATCCCTATAGATCCGTATGCCCAATATGTACGTGGCATCACCCAGGTCCTTCATGGAGAACCTTTGTGATAAGAATGATTTGACCGACTGTAGTATAGGAATATCATTTCCTATCAGAAGTATGTCATCCACGTACAATACGAGGAATGCGACAGATCTCCCTACAGTCTTCTTATAAACACAAGGTTCATCTGGATTTTTGATGAAATCAAAAGCCTTCTTGTCGAGTCTTGAAGGAGGATGAGTGGTGTGCTTTGAGAAGACGAGGCAAGCTACATGGATCCGATTTCGTTGTTCCTCAGTTGAGAAAGAGTAGAACTCGTTGATAACATCATCAAAACAGATGTTCCAACTCCGTGATGCCTGCTTTAATCCATAAATGGATTTAAGCAACTTACATGCTTTTCCGCTGCTCCCACTGTCAATGAAGCCCTCTAGCTGATCCATATAAATGCATTCATCTAAATCACCATTTAGAAATGCAGTTTTAACGTCCATCTGCCAGATTTCATAGTCGTAGTGAGCAACAATAGCAAGTAGGATCCGAATGGATTTAAGCATGGCTACCGGAGAGAAAGTCTCGTCATAGTCCAAACCTGGTCTTTGACGAAAACCTTTCGCTACCAACCTTGCCTTATAGGTCTCCACCTGTCCATCTACACCGATCTTTCTTTTAAAGATCCATTTGCAGCCTACAGGTTTTATCCCGGAGGGTACATCCTCAAAAGTCCATACTTTGTTGGTGTACATGGACCCCATTTCGGATCTCATGGCATCCAGCCATTTCACAGAGTCACCACTCGTGATAGCTTGATGAAAACTGGCAGGATCATCATCATCCATGATGCAATCTTCTCTATCACCATCAATGAGAAAACCGTAGTATCTCTCCGGTGGGCGAGAAGTCCTACCAGATCTATGGAGTGGCTGAGGTTCATTAGATTCTGTTACAACATCAGGTTTAGCCAAGTCGTCATTCCTAACTTGTGTTTCTAGAACCTCTTCTAGATCTACCACATTGCCATCAATATCATTTGGAAAAATCTCATTTTCTAAAAATGTGGTATACTGAGAAACAAACACTTTTTGTTCCTCATTGTGGTAGAAAAGATACCCAAACGAATGTTTTGGATATCCCACAAATATATATTTGACCGATCGTGTCTCTAGTTTGTCTGGATTCTGCTTTTTGACAAAAGCCGGACAACCCCAAATCTTAACTCATTTAAGAGATGGTCTCTTCCCATGCCATATCTCATATGGAGTGGTAGACACGGTCTTGGTTGGAACTTTGTTTAACAGAAAAGCTGCAGTTTCCAATGCATGCCCCCAAAAGGAGAGCGGTAACTCAGAATCACTCATCATGGATCGTACCATATCTAATAGGGTATGATTCCGTCGCTCTGACACACCGTTGTGCTGTGGTGTGTAAAGGGGAGTGAGCTGAGAGAGAATCCCATTCTCTTTTAGGAAGTCCAAGAACTCAGTACTTAAATACTCTCCACCTCGATCTGATCAAAATATCTTGATTCTCATTCCTGTTTGGTTTTCTACTTCAAGTTTGTACTCCTTGAATTTCTCGAAAGCTTCAGACTTATGCTTTATCAAAAACACATGACCGAATCTTGAGAAATCATCAGTAAACGTTATGAAGTAAGAAAAACCGCCTCTTTCATGTGTTGATATTGGCCCATATATATCACTATGTATGAGGCCTAGGAGCTCAGTAGCTCTTTCTCCGTGTCCACTAAACGGAGTTTTGGTCATTTTACCTTTAATACAAGACTGGCAAGTTGCATAAGATTTATACTCAAAAGAATTTAAATATCCATCTTTATGAAGCTTTTTTAGTCTTGTTTCATTAATATGACCAAGTCTATAATGCCAAAGAAAAGTTTCATTTATATCTGAAAATTTTCTTTTTCCTGTGTGTTGAATGTTGAAAACTGTGTGTTGATTAAGGACGTATATCCCGTTATTAAGTGTACCACAACCAATCAACTCTTGATTAAGTCTAATGTTCATAACATTGTGTTGCACAACAAAATGATATCCTTCATTGTCTAACAAAGAAATGGATATAATATTACAAAGCAAACTTGGCACAAAATAACATGGGTTCAAAACCAATAGACAACCCGACGGCAACCCTAGGTGATACTCTCCCACTGAAACTGCATTTACATTGGAACCATTTCCAACCTGGAGAGTATGATCACCTGTCTTCAAAACTCTGTTATTTCTCAACGCCTGCACAGAATAGCAAATATGAGAACCCGAACAGGTATCTAATACCTAGGAAGCAGAGTTAATAGAAAAACGGTTTTCAATTACGAACACACCTGAAGCTGAAGCATCACCATGCTTCTTTTTGAGTTCAAGGTACTCAGTACAGTTCCGCTTCCAGTGTCCCGTCTTCTTGCGGTGGAAACATTCTCCTTTCCCCGATTCCCTAACCTTGGACTTGTCTTTCTCCTTAACCTTTTTGACTCTACCCTTAGGTTTGGTGGGTTTCTTCTTCATCTTTCCCTTGGCCTTAGCCTTCGGGTGAGAGGAGGAAGATGGCCCAACACTCAAAACGGGAGTCTTCACTGACTTGAGCGTGCTCTCTGCACTCCTTAACATATTAAGGAGTTCAGGTAGTTCCTTCTCCATGTTGTGCATGTTGAAGTTAACTATAAATTGAGCAAAGGTGGAGGGGAGAGACTGCCGAATAATATCCGTATATTGCTCATTGTCTATTGTCCACCCAAGGTCCTCAAGCTCTTCTATGAGAGCTATCATCTTTAGAACATGGTCTCCTACTGGTGTGCCAGGGGCCATTCGTATCTGAAACAGCTTTCTAGATGCTTCGTATCTTAATACGCGAGATTGCTCCCCATACAACTCTTTTGTATGGAGGAATCTGGCTTGTATGTTCATATTCTCGTGCTGCTTCTGATGTTTGTTATCCATCGATGCAAGCGCGAGGCATTTGGCCGTGGCACAATCAGCGTCCTATGTCTTGTGGTTTTCCTTATCCGCAACTGAAGGTTTAGGACCTAGGATGGGCGGGATTGGAGCCGTGAGGACATATGATACCTTATCATAAGTCAAGGCAATGTTGAGATTCCTCTGCCAGTCTTTATAATTGGTCTCATTTAGTTTATTTTTATCTACTAGAAGCTTGAGTCCTGTTATTGGTATCTGCCATTAAGCGAGAGAAAAGAATACACTCAGTGAAAGCTCTTGCAAAGATCAGATTGATTATAATCTGGTCTAATCGATGTCTCCCACTGTTCTTATCAAATTTTATTTAAAACCTTTTAAAAGGAAAACTAGCCAAGATTTATTACATTCTACAACTTCGCTAACTATTCAGCCAGGCCAGTGCCGGTACTTTGAGGGAGGTTCCCTGTGCTTTCGCACGGACCCAATTAAAATAAACCTCGTTTTCCCAGAGGCGTAGCCCCGTTAGACACCTTTCTAGACACCTAATGGGTTAGCTAATTGTAAAGTGCAAAACTCTCCCGGGTGCAACTCTTGCTCATAGTGGGATCGAGATCCTACTATCATATAGAAGGAATGAAATCTCATTGCAAATTTCAACTCTTGAAATTCCCGATATTGTTTTTACCCCTAGCACTCATGACCTTAACTATAGTCAACATATCATAAGTACGGGTCAAGTTCTTCCCGTCATTTCGTGATTAACTAGACCCACCCACATGACCCTTAACTAAAGTCAACATAATCATATGAATGCCCTAACTAATCTGCATCATATGCAGTGTAGGAATACATCACTTAGCTATCGTACACTGCGCCTTAACTAAAGTCAAAATACGCAGCACGAATACTAAGTACTTGTCACGACCCGAGAATTCGACTCGTGACCGGCACTTAACCACGCAACGTCTACAGGCGTAACGCGGCTAAGTAAGCCGAACCCAGAAATCAAAACCAATAAATATAGAGTGATTTAAAACATTTTGTAAAAGCAATAGTAAATGTCTGAAAAACTTCCATTTATTTAGTAGAAATCCCTTTTAAGTTCAAAAGTTATGAGTTTTATAATTTTGGTAACATTTCCTTTTTAAAACATTAGCCCCGAAAGTCGGGTAAAAGTAAGGTGTAGCGGAAATAACAAGTGATATGGATAAGGCATCACAATATGATATACGACGCCGTAGCGAAGAATACACAGTAAAACAAGGACAATATCATAAAAGATAAAACTGCATAAAGTAACGTCGGCTCACATGCGAGCTCGACACCAGAATATAAAATCATACATATCGTCCTCACAACTGTCTCTAAGTCAATACAGAAGGTAGATGGAGAGTACTAGATACATCAATATACAACTGAAAGATAACAGATACCGTACAAAACCCACCTAAACAGCAAAAGGGCTATCTCTGCTCAAAAGGGGTATCTGTGCCAAAAGATGAGGTAACAGCCAGCCGTGACTACTCCCAAGGGCAACCTGCAAACACTGTGGCACAACGGGGGTGAGTTGCCAACTCGTGAATAGAGATAACATATAAAGGTGATCGCAAGCATGCACATATAGCGTGGCTCTACTAATGCCAGCAGATGATATCAATGCATGTCAACAGTTGATATAGTAGTAATGCATGTACTCTAACAGGTAAATGCCACAGGATGAGATGTATAGTAATCAATACTGAGTATGGGATAAATAATATCTACATGGACTATGTCAACATGGAAAGCAATGATCGGTGCCTCAAACTGCACCCAAATCCCACATATACTCAGGCACCGGCACACCCATCGGCCCTCAAATCCTGTATATCTCGGAGGAATCACGAGTGCCCAACATCGGCACCCAAAACATCATAAAATACCCGTGTCCAGCATCGACACGTAAATCCTCGAACATCGGGCGCCGTCAGTCCGGACCGGCCCCACGGGGTCCGTCTGCGGTATCGGCCCTCGGCCCCGGCAGCACGGTCATCCCGCATCCATCACTCGACTCTGGTCAGTATCCTCCGGACAACTGCCAGGTCCAACCAATCACCGGTAGGTACTCGCCCGCCTCCAGGCTCAATCGGCAAATCCCATCGATCATCTCGCCGAGGGGAACCATACCGGGCCCACCACGAACCCGCAAACGGAACATCCACTCCTCGAATCGGGTTTCAAGCACACGTCTCAGCACCGAGAAAACGCGTGGTGGACACACCAAAATATCATATCACGAGGTACCGGGTTTTTCAAAATGGCATATCTTTCCTTAAATAATTCCACGGTCCTCAAAACAGAAATCACATGAAAATCCAATACCAATAGTAAAATCCAATGCGAGGTACAATATACATCAATCCATGGTATGGGTATAAGGGGAAAACCGCTTTTTAAAGTAGTTTCATTTCCGGTTTTAAAAGGTGTCATGCGGCTTCCAATATACATGAAGGTCATATCAAATCACATATGAGGCGAACTATAGCAATATAATCATGGCAGCTCTATAGTGAGTGTGGCATGGCAGTTACTAACGGTGTGTGTGTAGCATGTAATAGTGCCCGTGCAACATAAACCGTTAGTAATAGTGCGGTGTTCTATCAGTTCTAAGCAATATATATATCAACACAGCAGAGAATGCAATATGCGATGATAGTCTATAGGGTGTATGCAACATATAGTAAATAAGTCCTATCAGCCCTGACGCATAACGCCATGCGGGCGATATCCCCGTAGATGTGAAATCTACTCACCGTGTCTCGCGCTAAGTGTATCCAACCACTTGCTTGCCCTTCTTCGCAGCGTCCGTCTCACTGGCCTGCGAACCTAGAATCACATACACATATCACACATAAGCTTAAGTCACAAAACGCGACATTATAATCCAACAAGAAACCTGTGTCGCAAACCAATCGCGCGTGTGCGCGATACGCTAAAACGTGTACTCACGCGCCACGAAACTACCCCGACGCGCCGCGATACGCAGAAACCCAAACCTACTCACGTATCGCGCGTGTCGCGAAGGTTTAGAAAACGGCAAAGTAGGTAACTGGTCCCAGATTTTCCTACAGAATTGATCTTACAAAAATATATATATCAAAGGGCCCTACACACAAAAATACACCTACAGAACCCAAAAAACACCAAAAGACTTCCTGTCTGGCCGCAATTTGCGGCCAGAATGGCGGTTTTGGCGGCCAAAGTGGGGAGACAGGGGGTCGGGTTTCACCTATGGTATCAGCTCCTCTCCACCATGCTACAGTATCCACAATTTCACTCTGCACTCACCGGGTCAATAGCAGTTCCAGAAAACTCACATTTTGCCCAAATACGACATTTTGCATCAAATATGAAATCTGGTGGTATTTTAGTGTAATAGGGGTTGGACTAGGTTTACATGGTCACAACAAACCTCAAGCATCCTACTGGAACTAATCTACACCTCATTAGCACAAAGTTCACACTAAACACCCCATATCGCACTAAAACACACAAAAATCCTTTAACCGATGCAAAACTACACTAACTAGGCAAACTAGGGAAGCAAGATAGGAAATATACCTCACTCTCGACCCTAGGGAGCTGCAGGAAGGAGAAGAAGTGAAGGGGAGGGGCTGCACATGGTGCTGGAGCTGCTGCTGCTCACTGTGCTGCTGTTGCTGTTGCTGTGTGCCTGCTGCTGCTGTTGCTTCTTCTCTTGCTGCTGCTGTTGCTTCTTCTCTTGTTGCTGCTGCTGGGGGTTCTGCTGAGGTAAGTGGGTGTGTTGTGTGAGTGTGTTGGTGTGTTGTGAGAGTGTGAGAGAAAAACACAAAAAGGAATGAGAGCCACCACAATCATTCACACAAAAGTCACCCCTCTCTCTCTCTCACCTCATTAATGGCAAGCATGGCTTGAGCCATGATGCCCTCTCTCGCTCCTTCTCACAAGTCAACACCCTTACCATTCAAATTAAAGTAATCTTTTAATTTAACTAATTAATTAAACTTGCTTATAACCCAAAAGAATTAATCCTACAATTAACCCACCATGGTTAATAATTATTGTATTTACTTGATTTAAAAACCCTAGTTTACATGCACATATGTGTGCAAGCCTAGGAAAATTTTGGAAAAATATTTATTAGATTAGGAAAAATATTTAAAACACAATTTGGTAAACTTTTAATTAAAAAAATCATTATTTAATTATAATTATTCACTAACCCTTATCCTAAGGTGTTACAATCTCTCCCCCTTAAAGAAATTCGTCCCCGAATTTTAAAAATCTAACTAAGGTTACCTTCAAAAAGATGGGGATACGTCTTCATCATTTCGCTTTCGGTCTCCCAAGTGACCTCCTCACGGTTCTGACCACGCCAAAGTACTTTAACTGATGGAATCTCCTTCGATCTCAATTTCTTCACTTGTCGATCCAAGATCATCACCGGGTGCTCTGCATAGGAAATGTCACGCTCAAGCTGGATCGTCGGATGCTGAATCGCGTGCGAAGGATCATGTAGATATCTGCGGAGCATCGAAACATGGAATACGGGGTGCACGTCTGGAAAGCTGGGCGGAAGGGCTAACCGGTAAGCCACTGCACCGACACGCTCGAGGATCTCGAAGGGGCCCACATACCTGGGACTGAGCTTCCCCTTCTTCCCAAACCTCATCACACCTTTCATTGGGGAGACCCTCAAGAAAACATGATCACCAACAGAAAACTCAAGTCTGCGTCGTCGACGGTCTGCATAAGCCTTCTGCCTACTCTGCGCTGCTCTCATCCTATCGCGAATCAACTGGATCTTCGCGGTCGTCTCCTCAACGATCTGTGGCCCTAAGATACTGCTCTCACTGAGCTCTATCCAACAAGTAGGTGACCTGCATCTCCTCCCGTAAAGAGCCTCAAACGGTGCCATCTGAATAGTCTCCTGGTAGCTGTTATTGTAGGAAAACTCTACCAAGGGCAAATGATGATCCCAGCTACCTCCGAAATCTAGTACACAAGCTCTGAGCATGTCCTCGAGAGTCTGGATGGTCCGCTCTGACTGTCCGTCGGTCTGCGGATGAAAAGCCGTGCTGAAACTCAAACGAGTGCCCAAAGCCTCCTTAAGCCTCTGCCATAGTCTACTAGTAAACTGGGTGCCTCTGTCGGACACAATGCACGTCGGGACTCCGTGTAGTCGCACTATCTCGTCAATATAGATCTGGGCATACTTAGTAAATCCGAAAGTCGTCTTCACCGGTAAGAAGTGAGCCGCTTTCGTCAAACGATCCACGATCACCCAGATGGAGTCATACCCCCTACTAGTCCTGGGTAGACCCACCACGAAGTCCACCGAAATCTGTTCCCATTTCCATTTCGGAATGGGTAACGGCTGTAGCTCTCCCGCGGGCCTCTGGTGCTCAGCCTTGACTTGCTGACAAGTCAGGCATCTCGATACAAAATCTGCAATATCCCTCTTCATTCCGTCCTACCAGTAAACATCTCTCATATCATGATACATCTTGGTGGAACCGGGATGTACGCTATACACCGATCGATGTGCCTCCTCAAGAATCTCACGCCTTAGTCCCTCAGCATCAGGTACGCACAGTCTGACTCCAAACCGTAGTATTCCCTGATCATCGATCACGAACTCGGAAAATCGGTCCTGTCCCATCTGTGCCATGATCTCTGAACATCGGTCATCACTGAGCTGTGCCTCACGTATACGATCAATCAACTATGGGCGTGCACGGACATGCGCTATCTGTCCTCCAATCGGCGTGAACTCGAACTGTACTCGACTGTCGCATAATATCTGCCAATCTGCGGATGACTGCTCCTGTACTACGCTCAAACAAGATAAACTACTCCCGGGCCTCCTGCTCAAAGCATCCGCCACCACATTTGCCTTGCCCGGGTGATATAAGATCTCGCAGTCGTAATCCTTCACTAACTCCATCCATCGACGCTTTCGAAGGTTCAGGTCCCGCTGCTGGAATATGTATTTCAGACTCTTGTGATCCGTAAATATCTGGCACGACTCACCGTATAAGTAATGTCGCCAGATCTTAAGTGCGAAGACCACTGCTGCCATCTCCAAATCATGAGTGGGGTAGTTCTGCTCGTGCTTCTTCAATTGTCGCGAGGCATACGCGATCACCCTATCATGCTGCATCAGAACGCATCCCAATCCTACTCGAGAAGCATCACAAAAGACCACAAATCCGCCCGATCCGGAAGGTAAGGATAACACCGGTGCCGTCGTCAGCTGAGTCCGTAACTGCTGAAAACTGTGCTCGCACTCCTCCGTCCAATCAAAGGGAACTCCCTTCCGGGTCAACCCGGTCAACGGTGTAGCAATACGTGAGAAGTCCTGCACGAAACGCCTGTAATAACCGGCCAATCCCAAAAAGCTACGAATCTCCGTCACCGATGTGGGTCTGGGCCAACGCTGAACGGTCTCGATCTTCCTCGGGTCTACACATATACCGTCTCGTGAAATCACGTGACCCAAGAAGTCCACGCTATCTAACCAAAAAGCACACTTGGAGAATTTCGCATAGAGCTGGTGCTCCCTCAATGTCTGCAATGTAACCCGCAGGTGCTGCTCGTGCTCCTCACTACTCCGGGAATACACCAAGATATCGTCAATGAAGACTATGATGAACAGATCCAAATAAGGCCGGAAAATGCGGTTCATCAAGTCCATGAAGGCTGCTGGCGCATTGGTGAGTCCGAACGACATCACCAAGAACTCGTAATGGCCGTAGCGCGTACGGAAGGCTGTCCGGGGAATGTCCTCCTGTCGAACTCGCAGCTGATGATAGCCCGATCGCAAATCGATCCTCGAAAAGTACCCTGCCCCCTGAAGCTGGTCGAACAAATCGTCGATACGCGGCAAAGGATACCTGTTCCGCACTGTCACCCTGTTCAGCTGGCGGTAGTCGATACAAAGACGCAAGCTGCCGTCCTTCTTCCTGACGAACAGGACAGGAGCACCCCAAGGAGAAACACTGGGTCGAATAAGTCCCTTGTCCAGCAAATCCTGTAACTGACCCTTCAGCTCACTAAGTTCCGCCGGGGCCATCCGATAGGGCGGTATAGAAATAGGCCCCGAACCAGGAACCAAATCAATACAGAAAGAAATGTCGCGCTCGGGCGGCAACCCAGGAAGCTCGTCAGGGAACACATCAGGAAACGCGCTAACAACCGGAACCTGATCCAATGGAACCTCTGTAGCGCGAGCATCGCGAACATAAGCGAGAAATCCCTGACATCCCTTCCTCAAAAGCTGTCCAGCGCGAAAAGAAGAAATCACACTGTGAGGGGCGGCACCACGGTCCCCCAACACAACAAAAACCGACTCACCGGGGAAACAGAATCTAACTGTCTTCTCACGACAGTCCACAGAAGCATAGCATGTGGCTAACCAATCCATGCCCAAAAGAACGTCGAAGTCCAACATCTCCAGAAGGATCAAGTCGACAGGCAACTCTCTCTCGCCAATACAGACGATACAGGATCGGAACACGTGCCTAGCAACAAACGACTCTCCCGCAGGAGTAGTCACCACAAGCGGCTGATCAAGTAAGCCGGACTCTCTACCCAAACTCGGCACGAAGTGTGTGGATACGTACGAGTGTGTGGATCCGGGATCGAACAATACATGTGCATCAACTGAACATACAGGGAGGATACCTGAAACCACTGCATTGGACGCCTGCGTGTCCTGATGTGTCAAAGCAAAGACCCTCGCCTGTCCACCACCTGTAACTGACTGACCTCTGCCTCGGTCATCCCGTCCTCTCTGAGCAACTCCTCCACGCCCACGACCTCTCTGAGCATAAGTCTGGCACGGAGCAACGGTAGGCGCAACGGGCAACGCCCTCTGGGGTGGTGAAGGTGGTAAGGTAACATGCGGTGCTGCCGCCTCCCTCCGGTGTGTCTCTGGACAATCTCGAACGAGGTGAAGTAGGCTGCCACATCTGTAGCAACCCCGCGGCGACTGCTGACCGTCCTGGGGATACGAACTAAACATCCGACCCCGTCCCGAATCTCTGCTACCCCTCGTACCGGAACGATACCTGTCGCGGCGTCTGAATGACTGCCTCCGTGCGGAAATACTGGTACGAACTCTCTTCAGCTCTGGAAATACCGAAGTCTCAACAAGGTGCTCCTCGACCACTAGGGATGCATCTACAGCTGCTGCATAGGTCTCGTAGTGCTGCGCGCTGATCGCGAGGAACACTGGTGAAATCAAGCCTCGAACAAATCTCCGGACTCGCAACTCCTCGGTGGCCACTAGATGTGGGGCGTAGACTGCTAGCTCTGTAAACAGTACGTCATACTCTGCCACTGTCATCCCTGGCGTCTGGCGCAAAGACTCAAACCTGCGTGCTCGGGCATCTCTAACACTCCGGGGAAGGAAACGGGCTAGAAATATAGTCACGAACTCCGTCCAGGTCATAGGAGGAAGACCTGCTGCTCTGCCCTTCTCCACTGAATCACACCATTTCTGTGCAAGACCTTCCAGGCGAAAGCTCGCGAACTCAACCCATCTCGCATCTGCACATCTGAGGGAACGGCATATCCTGGCCATCCTGTCTATGAAAGACTGTGGGTCCTCGGCTGTATCGGTGCCTGTGAAAACTGGAGGCTTCAGCCTCATGAACTCTGATAGCGATACTTAATCACCTCCGTGGCTGCAGGGGCAACTGGCTGTGCGGTAGGCACCATCGCGGTCTCTGGAACTGGTGGAGCTACCTCTGGTCGCTGCGCTCGAAGCGTCTCAACTAGCGATCCTATCATCTGGCGCATCTCCTGCATACCAGCCCCTAACGAGGCGATCTGCTCTGTCACGGCAGGAACAGCCTGCTCGGGTACAACCGGCGTACTGCCCGGATCAGTCCTCGTCTCGGACGAGTCAACACGAATCTCGGCCCTCGCGGCCGCTCTCTGTGCCCTCGTAGTCTTAGGAGGCATATTGGCTGAAAGAAAATTTGGATTCGATAAGAACACGGAAATCGAATCACAAGAATATAAGGAGGAATCAAATCAATAAGTCTTAAGGTCGCGTAAGCGGAGTACCGTGTCGTGAGTATGCCGCAGAACATACGCACGCTACGCTACCCTGCCGCAGCTACCTACTCCATCATACCAGGGTCATCCTACACTCCGAAGGTAAAACCTACGCTCTGATACCAACTTTGTCACGACCCGAGAATTCGACTCGTGACCGGCACTTAACCACGCAACGTCTACAGGCGTAACGCGGCTAAGTAAGCCGAACCCAGAAATCAAAACCAATAAATATAGAGTGATTTAAAACATTTTGTAAAAGCAATAGTAAATGTCTGAAAAACTTCTATTTATTTAGTAGAAATCCCTTTTAAGTTCAAAAGTTATGAGTTTTATAATTTTGGTAACATTTCCTTTTTAAAACATTAGCCCCGAAAGTCGGGTAAAAGTAAGGTGTAGCGGAAATAACAAGTGATATGGATAAGGCATCACAATATGATATACGACGCCGTAGCGAAGAATACACAGTAAAACAAGGACAATATCATAAAAGATAAAACTGCATAAAGTAACGTCGGCTCACATGCGAGCTCGACACCAGAATATAAAATCATACATATCGTCCTCACAACTGTCTCTAAGTCAATACAGAAGGTAGATGGAGAGTACTAGATACATCAATATACAACTGAAAGATAACAGATACCGTACAAAACCCACCTAAACAGCAAAAGGGCTATCTCTGCTCAAAAGGGGTATCTGTGCCAAAAGATGAGGTAACAGCCAGCCGTGACTACTCCCAAGGGCAACCTGCAAACACTGTGGCACAACGGGGGTGAGTTGTCAACTCGTGAATAGAGATAACATATAAAGGTGATCGCAAGCATGCACATATAGCGTGGCTCTACTAATGCCAGCAGATGATATCAATGCATGTCAACAGTGGATACAGTAGTAATGCATGTACTCTAACAGGTAAATGCCACTGGATGAGATGTATAGTAATCAATACTGAGTATGGGATAAATAATATCTACATGGACTATGTCAACATGGAAAGCAATGATCGGTGCCTCAAACTGCACCCAAATCCCACATATACTCAGGCGCCGGCACACCCATCGGCCCTCAAATCCTGTATATCTCGGAGGAATCACGAGTGCCCAACATCGGCACCCAAAACATCATAAAATACCCGTGTCCAGCATCGACACGTAAATCCTCGAACATCGGGCGCCGTCAGTCCGTACCGGCCCCACGGGGTCCGTCTGCGGTATCGGCCCTCGGCCTCGGCA
This sequence comes from Agapanthus africanus, assembly GCA_030015575.1. NCBI lineage: Eukaryota > Viridiplantae > Streptophyta > Magnoliopsida > Asparagales > Amaryllidaceae > Agapanthus > Agapanthus africanus. The sequence continues at coordinate 27,826,006 of JASDDO010000010.1, read as the reverse complement.
GCACGGTCATCCCGCATCCATCACTCAACTCTGGTCAGTATCCTCCGGACAACTGCCAGGTCCAACCAATCACCGGTAGGTACTCTCCCGCCTCCAGGCTCAATCGGCAAATCCCATCGATCATCTCGCCGAGGGGAACCATACCGGGCCCACCACGAACCCGCAAACGGAACATCCAGTCCTCGAATCAGGTTTCAAGCACACGTCTCAGCACCGAGAAAACGCGTGGTGGACACACCAAAATATCATATCATGAGGTACCGGGTTTTTCAAAATGGCATATCTTTCCTTAAATAATTCCACGGTCCTCAAAACAGAAATCACATGAAAATCCAATACCAATAGTAAAATCCAATGCGAGGTACAATATACATCAATCCATGGTATGGGTATAAGGGGAAAACCGCTTTTTAAAGTAGTTTCATTTCCGGTTTTAAAAGGTGTCATGCGGCTTCCAATATACATGAAGGTCATATCAAATCACATATGAGGCGAACTATAGCAATATAATCATGGCAGCTCTATAGTGAGTGTGGCATGGCAGTTACTAACGGTGTGTGTGTAGCATGTAATAGTGCCCGTGCAACTTAAACCGTTAGTAATAGTGCGGTGTTCTATCAGTTCTAAGCAATATATATATCAACACAGCAGAGAATGCAATATGCGATGATAGTCTATGGGGTGTATGCAACATATAGTAAATAAGTCCTATCAGCCCTGACGCATAACGCCATGCGGGCGATATCCCCGTAGATGTGAAATCTACTCACCGTGTCTCGCGCTAAGTGTATCCAACCACTTGCTTGCCCTTCTTCGCAGCGTCCGTCTCACTGGCCTGCGAACCTAGAATCACATACACATATCACACATAAGCTTAAGTCACAAAACGCGACATTATAATCCAACAAGAAACCTGTGTCGCAAACCAATCGCGCGTGTGCGCGATACGCTAAAACGTGTACTCACGCGCCACGAAACTACCCCGACGCGCCGCGATACGCAGAAACCCAAACCTACTCACGTATCGCGCTTGTCGCGAAGGTTTAGAAAACGGCAAAGTAGGTAACTGGTCCCAGATTTTCCTACAGAATTGATCTTACAAAAATATATATATCAAAGGGCCCTACACACAAAAATACACCTACAGAACCCAAAAAACACCAAAACACTTCCTGTCTGGCCGCAATTTGCGGCCTGAATGGCGGTTTTGGCGGCCAAAGTGGGGGTCAGGGGGTCGGGTTTCACCTATGGTATCAGCTCCTCTCCACCATGCTACAGTATCCACAATTTCACTCTGCACTCACCGGGTCAATAGCAGTTCCAGAAAACTCATATTTTGCCCAAATACGACATTTTGCATCAAATATGAAATCTGGTGGTATTTTAGTGTAATAGGGGTTGGACTAGGTTTACATGGTCACAACAAACCTCAAGCATCTTACTGGAACTAATCTATACCTCATTAGCACAAAGTTCACACTAAACACCCCATATCGCACTAAAACACACAAAAATCCTTTAACCGATGCAAAACTACACTAACTAGGCAAACTAGGGAAGCAAGATAGGAAATATACCTCACTCTCGACCCTAGGGAGCTGCAGGAAGGAGAAGAAGTGAAGGGGAGGGGCTGCACATGGTGCTGGAGCTGCTGCTGCTCACTGTGCTGCTGCTGCTGTTGCTGTGTGCCTGCTGCTGCTGTTGCTTCTTCTCTTGCTGCTGCTGTTGCTTCTTCTCTTGTTGCTGCTGCTGGGGGTTCTGCTGAGGTAAGTGGGTGTGTTGTGTGAGTGTGTTGGTGTGTTGTGAGAGTGTGAGAGAAAAACACAAAAAGGAATGAGAGCCACCACAATCATTCACACAAAAGTCACCCCTCTCTCTCTCTCACCTCATTAATGGCAAGCATGGGTTGAGCCATGATGCCCTCTCTCTCTCTCCTTCTCACAAGTCAACACCCTTACCATTCAAATTAAAGTAATCTTTTAATTTAACTAATTAATTAAACTTGCTTATAACCCAAAAGAATTAATCTTACAATTAACCCACCATGGTTAATAATTATTGTATTTACTTGATTTAAAAACCCTAGTTTACATGCACATATGTGTGCAAGCCTAGGAAAATTTTGGAAAAATATTTATTAGATTAGGAAAAATATTTAAAACACAATTTGGTAAACTTTTAATTAAATAAATCATTATTTAATTATAATTATTCACTAACCCTTATCCTAAGGTGTTACAGTACTCTACATCCTAAAATGACGGAGGGCTGCGGATAGTTTTTAAGAAAACTTTTAACGCTTTGAACTTGATATCGTTGTAGAATCCAATGGGTTTAAAAGGAGTGGCTTAAGCTTCGCACTTTGAAAACTTGCTTTTTCATAAAAGGCCGAGTGTGTTTCAAATCCGATTCTACAACATCCTTTTAGGTTCATTTTTCTTTACATTAATCTCATTAATGTAGTCCCATCATTTAAGTCCTAAAGCCATCACAGAAAGAAACGAAAAATATAACGTACGCTTATGCTATTCGCATTCGTCATGGTCTCCCATTATGCACCGTTAGGTTACTTAACTAACGGCATACCGGGACGGGGCTAGCGCGAGTGCAAAACATAAGCAACGTCTATTATATATCATATATATAATATTCCATTCGTCTTAGATATATTAAATGATCACATCACAGAATATAAGCAGCAGAAGCACATTTATTATAGGATATCTAGGAGGTCCGTATTTTGTATTTAGCCATCAATAGAAAATACGGATTCCACGGTCACGATGAATAACCAAGCCAACACCCTAGACCCCTACGAGAGCGGCAAGTGACCTTACCAATTCTGGAGTTTAGGAGACTCGGTCTCGACTCCTCGAGATTGTTGGAGATAGTGCCCTCAGAGTCAATTATTAGATGACAGTCACGTGATTGCAATGATTGAGGGAGGACCTATCCCGGTAGGACAGTCTTACTCAAGATGATAGTATGCTATCTGATTTATCTTTATCATCGTGTACTTCTTTAGGTGACCTTACAAGTCACTATTACACGTTGATAGAGCCCTTAGGATTCTTGCTTGACTGCCAGCAGTATGAGGGCGATCATATACGTGGGAGCTGGGGTCTATAAGCACATCCGTTAAAGGTCCCTAGTCATGGGAGTTTCGAGACAGGGTATCGATACTCCAGAGTAGACTAGTGTATACAGTCGAGACCCCGACGAGGGGCGGTGGGCGGTCTCACAAGCCACTGGTGTCAGTTGGTTCACCTAAGATGTATACAGGTGCTCATTGGGTTATGAGTACACCGGACAGGACTCGCCGGGAACATGCTAGTTGGTCTTATACATGACGTCAGATAGCATTTACCTGGTGACATGTATACAGGTTAGTTCATCGACCTGGGATCGTCATTTGTCTCGTGTGGGTTCCCACTGTACTTTGATTACTACCCTACCACGCTCAAAGGAGACGTGCAAACAGGTTTTAGTTGGGTACAGTCTCGAGCCACATGGAGTCAGTGAGCGGATCTGCATGGGTTCGTCTCTTCCGGTATTGGGGGTGAGGTCGCGCTGTGTCTAGGAGAGCCATTACACGAAGTCCTTGGCCAAGGCAGGATAGGTATTCCAGTAGTATCTCTGGGTATTCTGGGCTACACTCCGACACGACTTGTACCTCTTTTGGGGGTCTGACTTTTACCAACCTCCTAGGCCCGCCATTCGATGCTCATAGACGAACGGACCGGACTGTACGGATATTGTCACTGACAGGCTCAGTAGGGTGTCAGGATGAGTTCGCTCATCGACGTCCCTTTTGGTCAATACCTGGTAGCCCGTTAGGTATAGCTAATACCTCTGACGTGCTTATGGTTAAATCCACAGCCAAGGAATTGACGATTCTTTAGAGTCCCCCACAGACCATTTCTCAAGTTTCGGGCAAAACGCTGTAGAGGCCGTATGGAGATATGGCAGGGTTCGATCATATACGTGCGATATTGCACGGATCATGATCGGACGGATAATACTAGCGGGTTTTGGTTTAAGCCGGATCCTAGTATTGTACAGTGTAGATTTTGTCTCATTGCATTTATATTCGGTCAGAATACAAATGTGGGTATGTATATACAATCGTGGGGTTTTCCTGTAATTTATTACGGGATCAGTTTTCTGAAGTTGCCAGTTTGGTTTCCGTTTCGGCCATTTTCCTTTGTTTCTTTCATTGGTTGAAAATTGTGGTGGAGGGGGTTATTTGCAAATGTGCAATTTATTATGGTGAAGACTTTTGGGTGGCACATGATGTATCATGATGGTTCTTGTTTGAGGTTGACTCTTGCTTCATCATTACTCTCTTTATATGATGGGTTATTGATTGGACTTTGTGGTGATGATATTTCATCATCATCTCTTTTTCTCTATCTTGCATGATGATTGCCCATTCCCTCCTCCTCTCTCTTGCTTGGGGCCGGCCACATGCAAGGGAGGATGCCACAATTTTGTGTGTGGCATTTTTGTTTCTCATTTTGCTTGTAAAGGCTCTCTAGTTCATCTCCAAAAGTCTATTCTTCACCTCCACCAAAATGGCAACTTCACAACCCTTTGAGACAAAGAGCACTACACTCATTCTATAGTACTTCTTGGGCATGTCGGCTCGCCAATTTCGTGCCCGAGTTGCCTCGGTCCAGAGGTCGGAGCCCGTAAAAGAACCCGGCGATGTGGTGCCCTTCCAACGAGGAGATGAAGACCAGAGATTCCGCGGGGAGATCGGGACGACGACGAGAAGACCGAAGGACACAGATCGCTCGGTATATCTCTCTACCCCTTCTCTAGTTAGCTAGGAGTAGGTTAATGGCTCGATCCAGGATTTTAGTGCGCGGTGGTGCAGGTTTACAAGTTTCGTAAAAGTATCGTTTCCGAATTTTGGCCTCGTTCAGACGGCCGGGGCGCCGCCGTGCACTTACACTGGTATCAGAGCCACGCCATTAACCTAGTCTAGCTTGCTCTAACGTGTTTACAAGTTCGATCGAACGGATTTTCCAAAACCGCATTTTCAAAGTAACAGTTTCTGTCGATTTTATTTTGTGCTCCAAAAATTTTTCTGAGCATGTCAAAAAATCGTGCAGGTTTTTTTAAGTATTCTGTGAAATTTTTATTCACTGATGTTCCTGTAGCACCACGGAACCGTGGCCATACCCCTGTTCCGGCCGCGGTTTCGCCGCAGTATTAAGGAAACAGTGCACCAAAATTTGCAGTTTTGTCTCTGTCTTGGAAATGGGGTTTTTGGAATATTCTGTTTGGGCCCAGATTTTTTTTGAGTGCTACAGTTGTGCTTGGGGCCCACTTGGGTAAATTTGATCGATCGAAAAATTTTAAAACATGTTAGTTCACAGTATTTATATTATATCTGCGACCGTGAATGTCACTTGATCGGTAAATCCTGTCTAACTGCTATAGCCCTTTAAGACGGATTTGCGAACGTGACATTCACGTTGATGTTCTGTGTTGTGCTGTGATGTTGCGGATTGGTCGTGGGGGATAGCTTGGATGCAATGGTAGTACAGTTTTGGTTGTATTATGTATATTTGATATTGCGGGGCGCGCGTCCGACATGTGGACTGCCGTCACTGCCTGTTTGTATATTATTCTTTTGGGGCACGACCGGGCTGAGGTCGATGTACCTGTTGTATGTATATTTTACTTTCTGTACTAGGATTACCCCGAGGTGGGGTGCACGGATAGCCGGGTTCTAGAGGGCAACGGGCCTGCATCTCATGGCGTTGAGACGGAGGGGGCTTCACTCTAGAATTCGCGGGCTATTCTCCGCACTTGTAAGGGGTACAGGTTGACCCAAGGAGGGGTGCCCAGGTTACCGGATTCCGTGAAGTGCTGGGTGGTCCATTCATGTTGTTGGAGGGGGCTGCCTCGCTTCAGGTTTTGGCGGGTAACTTGCCGCACCCATAGGGGTCTAGGATTTCATTGCACAGGCTATCCACACGACCAGGGGAACGTCGGGTTTCAGTAGCGGCTCTATGAAACCCGGGGATCGCAGATATCTCTATTGTTCTATGATACTTATTACATTTCTGTGATGTTGCATTTTATCACGCCTTGAGCGAATATTATATATTGATATATATACTAGTAGATGTTGTATATGTTTTGCATCCGCGCTAGTCCAGTCCCCGCTCTGTCGTTAGTTAAGTAACCTAACGGGTAATGACGGAACCCAGTGGCGAATGCGGATGGCATATACGTACATCATTATTTTCGTTCTTTATTGGTGTGATCAATTGATGGGACTGCATTGATTTGGATCAATGCAATCTAAACAAACCTATTCTGATGTTGTTGGAACAATTTTCAAAAAAAGCTGTTTTTGCAAGGACGTTCTCTTTTGTTTTGCATCGTGGTATTCGGTTATGAATATCCAGCACCTCAGTCGACGAGGCAAGGGCCGAGATCTCTTCACCGGGAGTGACCCCTTGGACAGAAGTTTGCGTCAGGGTAATAACTTCACTATAGCCGATTACTTTTGCTTTGCATCGTGGTATTCAGTTGGAATATCATGCACCTTATTCTACGGGGAAAGAGCCGAGATCCCTTCACCGGGAGTGACCTCTTTAGCAATGGTTTTCGTCATTATATTTTTATAAAAAGCTATCCGGTTCCTTCAACGATATCAAGTTCATTACGTTAAAGGTTTTTCGCCAAAAACCATTCGTAGCCCTCCCTCGTTTCAGATGGGTAGCACGTAGTATTCATGCTATGTTTGTTGACATTCGTCAAGGCATAGTGAATGGTAGCTGCTTGTTACCTTTCTGCTGCATAGATAGATGCGTTGGTTTGGGACAGTCGTATAGCCTTGTTGACCTTCGTCACGGGCTTATACGGGTGGGTTCAAATTAACCTGGACAATGACGGGTAGAACTTAACATGTGACTTATGATTTGTTGACCTTTGTCAAGGTCATAAGAGCATGGGGCAAAAATCACATCGGGAGTTTCTAAAGAAACTGAAACTTTCCAGATATGCGCATACCTTCTAGAGTGTGATAACTTGAGCGGATTCCGTCACGTTATCATGCGATGATAGTTGGATCCCGATTCCCACTGATGAGTTGGTTTACTCCTCGGGTGATCCCGACTAATTCTCCTTTCAGATTTGGAGGAGATATTGACGGTACAGTGGGAGGTTTCCTGATTAGATAAATTGGTAACCATTCTGATCTAGGTTAGAGTGCACGCTGAGTGTTTCTTTTCTCTCTCTCTTTGACAGCGACCATGACCCGACCTTTGACTATGACTCAGTGACCAAGTTGACCGAACCTTCTTAAACACTGGCTTTTGGATTGTCAGAGTTGCATACCTCATTGCCACTCCTATTTTTACCCTTTTCTCTAGGATACCCCGTATCACTACGAACATCCACTTCCATTGGATAAAACCATAGTATGGTTATATACGAACTCGAAGGAATTTATTCGATGATGGTTTCCGGTTCTGGAGAAAACGAATAGGACTATTCAGTTGTTTCCTTTTACCTTCTCTCAGGTTGCGAGTACTCCTTGGTTTAGGAGATAGTACACCTATTACGCAAATTGGATAGTCTTCTTCCAAACCTTAAGCTGGTGCCGAACGGTGGGGAATGAAGAAAACCAATTAGCATAACGATGGTGTACAGAAGGTATTAAGTAAAGATATATCAAGGGATTAGTAAGAGGGCAAAGTAAATTGCGACTGCTATTCACGACCAAACCAAGTATTTCTTCACCAATCCTAAATCACCTTTGTATTTCTCCAGAACACTCCGTATCACTACGAAGATCCACAGTTTATTGGATACTCCATCGTATGGTTATATACGAACTCGAAAGGAACTTGTTCCATTTCGGGGATGGATTCTGGTTCAGTAGAAATAGGAATAAGGTTTATTCAGGTGTCTTTTATCTTCACATTCTCTCGCGTTACGAGTGCTCCTAGGATTAGGACAGTACACCCATTATACTTATTGGATAGTCTTCTTCCAAACCATAGGCTAGTGCCGAACGGTAGGGAAGGAAGAAAACCATTTGGCCTAAAGGGGTGTGTAGAAGGTAATGACTAAAGACATATGAAGGGATGTGGAGAGATGGCATAGAAATATACGGTTACAGTTGTGAATTTCGATAATGGAAGAGTCATTACCAGGAATACCCGGATACCCCTTCGAAACATTTACATGTTTCAGTTTCGCTGTGTACTGTTAAAAGAAAACTGATTTCCCAATCAGATCTTGCTCCGGGGTATGTATTTACCAGGTATGATTCTCACATCTGTATGGTTTTACAGATGATGAGTGGGAGTAAGTTATTGGGAATTAGGTGATTGTCCTCATTATATCGGAATTTGTTGTAATTGGTGATATTTGAGGAAATCTCCTGGGTTGTTTGCCGGACGGCAAATATTTGTTTTTGAATATCCGCTGTTATGCGCCAATTTCAAATTGATACATCTGTACGTCTATTTTTATAGAGTGAGATATACCTTTTCGAAATTATGTCCATGACATTTGCCTATATCAGTGGATGGTTAGGTAACGAGCATTAAACAGCGGAGTAATTCTTCTTAACCATAGGTACAGTTTTCAACCTACGACACACAGGGATTGAGTTATCATACTCAAGGGACTTATACAGAGTATTGTATGTTGTCCAGTGTCCATTAGGACAGAGGGGTTGGTCCTCGTACTATATTCGGTTTACTTATGACTTCTCTAGTTCTTAGATAAGTGTTTCGAAGAAACACAAGGTCTGAGTTTTGAGAAGTTATAGGTATATGAATAAAGTAGAGAACCAGGTGTTGCAAGTATCGGGATTCTTCAAGGTGATCGAAGATATAGATACTTGTGTAGGGTATTCGGTTGATAGTAATGATTAAGAGAATTTGCTTCTCTTTCAGATTACTCATAATTGGAAGCACTCCTAAGTTGAGTAATGTTGATCGGCCTCTCTCCATTTAGTTGACATGCCCTGGAGACAGCTGCATGATTTGAATCTGGTTCAATTAAATCAGTGCCTCTGGTTCTATATTGGATATAGAATAGTTCATATCTTAACGGTGTTAAGGTACGAGGAGTTGTCCGGCTTATGCTTAAAACCAGACTCTGGATAACTCAAGGCACGTTTCTGTAATGGCTGTTTTTGGGTTGACCCAAGCTATGACGAGGGTTGACTTTCTACCATCTGGAAGATCAATAGTGATATTGTTCTAGACTCGCCACAGATTTAATAAAAATGGATTTTTTCAGAAAACAGTAGTGAGAGTATGGTAGAACTAGAAGTGATTCCAGAACCGCAAACGATTACTGAAAAATTGATAAGAACCTAAAGATTCAATCTTGTTTGACATTCCATTAGCCACTCCGCAGATATGGTGGGTAACCTCAGGCACTCGAGAGGTACTTCGGTATGCCTCAAGGAATGTGACAGGGAGGTTCTTGTTTAACCAGACTTGCCATTGCTGTTGTTCCAGACTGTGAGACCCGGCAGAAGGATGAGTATAGCATCGTTCTAAACTAGCTTTAGAAGTGTACATCTATATGACTCTGCCAGAGGGTTGTCGTAGTCAGTGGGAGCAGCGGAAGCATAGTGGACAAGTGGCTTATGTCTATTTATGGACTAAAGCAGATATAGCGGAGATAGATCATCTATTTCTGATGTGACAGTCATAGGTTTGACTTCATCAGAATAGGGGATGGATCTTTTAAGAAGTTAGTAGGGTGTGATGTCCTGGTATTTGGATGACATACACAGAGTAGGAAGTGATATTCCTATACTACGATCGGTTATACTTTGGTTGTCACACAGTGGTTTCTCCACATGGTACTTGGATATAATATCAAGACACTCTGGTTACTAGATCTATAGATCTAGATTTGGGTGGTTTCCCAATCAGGGTACTTAGACAGCATTCTAAGAGTTTTTAGAATGGACGACTCCTGGCACGGTAGTATACCTGCAGGTGATGGAGTCACCCTCTCTAAAGGAGTCTTACAGACTAAAGGGGAGAGGGATGGGCATGATTAGCAGATCACTTGTTTTGGCAATTGAGTCAATCATGAGATGTCAAGTACCACACCAGATGTTGTTTTTGCACTGGATGCAATAAATTGGTATTGATCCAATCCTGGAGAAACGAACGAAAGCAGTTTTAGATCATAAGTGGATGTTCTAGGGATATGATAACAACAGTCTCTTTTAGGAGACAGTTATCACTCCAGGCTTCCAAGGTGACATGGCTGACAGAGAGGTTGTCAGAGTTATAGTTTTCCCTCTGACGAGGGACAGTATTTTGGACAGGTGGTCCAGGTAGATATTGAGGGAAGGATGGCACAGGATACTGATTAAGTTCAGTTGACGATACAGTCTAAGAAGTTTGGATTTGGAGTTCATTTATGAGCTAGGTCCCATCAGACATCCAGACATATTCTAAGACAGGTATTGTTCATTTCGGGAGATGGGTTTCTCCGCGAACTTGAGATAAAGAGAGACATAGAAAGAAACATCTGAGCGGATCCACTCACTGAGGCTATTCCTCGAACACATTAGTTTCGCAAACAGGTTTTGTGAGACTGATTAGTAGAGGAGTTGGGTGTTCAGTATCACACTGGCTGTGAGTATGCGACATCGCAATAATTAGCCTTGAGTGCAAGTGGGAGATTGTTGGAGATAATGCCCTCAGAGTCAATTATTGGATCACAGGCACGTGATTGCAATGATTGAGGGAGGACCTATCCCGATAGGACAGTCTTACTCCAGATGATAGTATGCTATCTGGTTTATCTTTATCATCGTGTACTGCTTTAGGTGACCTTACAAGTCACTATTGCACGTTGATAGAGCCCTTAGGATTCTTGCTTGACTGCCAGTAGTATGAGGGCGATCATATACGTGGGAGATGGGGTCTATAAGCACATCCTTAAAAGGTCCCTAGTCGTGGGAGTTTCGAGACAGGGTATCGATACTCCAGAGTAGACTAGTGTATACAGTCGAGACCCCGACGAGGGGCGATGGCCGGTCTCACAAGCCACTGGTGTAAGTTGGTTCACCTAAGATGTATACAGGTGCTCATTGGGTTATGAGTACACCGGACAGGACTCGCCGGGAACATGCTAGTTGGTCTTATACCTGACGTCAGATAGCATTTCCCTGGTGACATGTGTACAGGTTAGTTCATCGACCTGAGATCGTCATTTGTCTTGTGTGAGTTCCCACTGTACTTTGATTACTACCCTACCATGCTCAAAGGAGACGTGCAAACAGGTTTTAGTTGGGTACAGTCCCGAGCCACATAGAGGCAGTGAGCGGATCTGCAGGGGTTCGTCTCTCTCGGTATTGGGGGTGAGGTTGCGCTATGTCTAGGAGAGCCATTACACGAAGTCCTTGGCCAAGGCAGGAGATTTACTGGTAGGTATTCTAGTAGTATCTCAGGGTGTTCTGGGCTACACTCCGATACGACTTGTATCGCTTTTGGGGGTCTGACTTTTACCAACCCTCTAGTCCCGCCATGCGATGCTCATCGACGAACGGACCGGACTGTACGGATATTGTCACTGACAGGCTCAGTAGGGTGTCAGGATGAGTTCGCTCATCGACGTCCCTTTTGGTCAATACCTGGTAGCCCGTTACGTATGGCTAATACCTCTGACGTGCTAGTGGTTAAATCCACAGCCAAGGGATTGACGAGTCTTTAGAGTTCCCCACAGACCGTTTCTCAAGTTTCGGGCGAAACGCTGTCGAGGCCGTATGGAGATATGGCAGGGTTCGATCATATATGTGCAGTATTGCACGGATCATGATCGGACGGATAATACTAGCGGGTTTTGGTTTAAGCCGGATCCTAGTATAGTACAGTGTAGATTTTGTCTCATTGCATTTGTATTCGGTCGGAATAAAAATGTGGGTATGTATATACAGTCGCGGGGTTTTCCTGTAATTTATTACGGGATCAGTTTTCTGAAGTTGCCAGTTTGCTTTCCGTTTCGGCCATTTTCCTTTGTTTGTTTCATTGGTTGAAAATTGTGGTGGAGGGGGTTATTTGCAAATGTGCAATTTATTATGGTGAAGACTTTTGGTTGGCACATGATGTATCATGATGGTTCTTGTTTGAGGTTGACTCTTGCTTCATCATTACTCTCTTTATATGATGGGTTATTGATTGGACTTTGTGGTGATGATATTTCATCATCATCACTCTTTCTCTCTCTTGCATGATGATTGCCCATTCCCTCCTCCTCTCTCTTGCTTGGGGCCGGCCACATCCGAGGGGGGATGTCACAATTTTGTGTGTGGCATTTTGTTTCTCATTTTGCTTGTAAAGGCTCTCTAGTTCATCTCCAAAAGTCTATTCTTCACCTCCACCAAAATGGAAACTTCACGACCCTTTGAGACAAAGAGCACTACACTCATTCTACAGCACTTCTTGGGCACGTCGGCTCGCCAACTTCGTGCCCGAGTTGCCTCGGTCCAGAGGTGGGAGCCCGTAAAAGAACCCGGCGATGTGGTGCCCTTCCGACGAGGAGATGAAGACCGGAGATTCCGCGGGGAGATCGGGACGACGACGAGAAGACCGAAGGACACGGATTGCTCGGTATATCTCTCTACCCCTTCTCTAGTTAGCTAGGAGTAGGTTAATGACCTGATCCGGGATTTTAGTGCGTGGTGGTGCCGGTTTACAAGTTTCGTAAAAGTATCGTTTCCGCATTTTGGCCTCGTTCAGACAGCCGGGGCGCCGCCGTGCACTTACAGAGATGGCCTCCCACTGAACCCTAGAACCCGTCACTTATGCCCTCCTTCTTGTGTCTATCCTAATATGGAAAAGTAAATAATATAGAACACTGGTGACATCATCCTCAACCCGGAAGTGCCCCAATAAAAGAATATTACATACAATTGAATTTACATGAATGAAAAGAAAACTCTCATCTCACATAAAACCCCCGGCTATTCAATCACGACAATCTTGCACATCATATCTCAGCATCACATAATATCACATATCATCAACGTAAGTAAGTATGCATACCCTGATTGTCGATGATGTATAGTAACGAAACCGGTGATACACCACATACTACACTTACGGTCACAGAGAAATAAAATGAAAAACTACAACAATTGGAATCATAACTGCCCTTAGACAACACAAACCTGGAATATCACATATCCAAGATTTCATGCCTAACAATGTAAAGCTCGCATTTAGGTCTCACCCATGAAAACACCTTTTCAAAATAAGTCGGATAATTCAACAAGATTTCCGATTACACCCGAGACCAAAATGCTAGATTTACACGTAACAAACAAATTTGTAGATTCCAATTATTGTATCACATAATTATAAACTAGGCGCAGTTAAAACATTCGATCAAACGATTGATCACCCAAAGACTTCTCAGAAAGCTCAACACTTGAGCAGTTTTAAAAAATGCTAGAGACTGCTATAAGTACATACGGGCCAGCACAAGAAGGCACAGTCCAAGCCTCACCAACGGTACCGCAGAACCGCCGTAAAATGACCATTTTGGTCGCGGTTCTGCGGTCGTGTAGTCAAGTTAGAGCTTCGTTCTTCTTGTGGGCCCATAAAATACCCTGCACGATTTTCTGAGTATTTTTAAAGTGAAAAAATCGACGTTTTAGAAAAATTTCCAGAAAGCACCTTCCGGGCGTCGTATTTCGTTCGCTAGAGGTTTTTAACGTCGTCTAGGTTACTCTAAAGCTCTAGCTTGTCTCTGATACCACTGTAGGGTTTCCTTATCACCTCATATAGGGTTTGGAAGCATCACATATGCCACAATTTAAATTTTAAGAGGTGCTAAGCAAACTTAACTAGGAATCGAACTAGAAATATAGGGTAACAACTAATAGTGTTACAAACAAAAGTTAATCTATCACTAAGTGGAGAGACTACAACATTTGTAGACCTCCTTGAGTGACTCCTTGGATCTCCTAGAGTTTGGAATGGCTCGCTTGAACACTTCCGAGTCCACGACTATCCACCCGAAGTCCCTTTGTCCAAAGCTCCTTGCTTCACTTGATCAATGAGGAAGTGATGCAAACGCTCTAAACTAATAGGCTAAACTAGTATAGAATGATTGTGTGGTTTGTTATCTCACATAAAAACCCTTTCTTTTTCTTTTCCTCACACTCAAAGAAACTCAAAAGAGCTTGAAGAAGGAGCAAGGTGAAGATGGCAAAGCTTTTTCAAGATAATGATAATTGTTATGTTTTAAATATAAAACAAAAGGATATATATGTGAGACACTCTCACAACAAACCATAGTTAATATAAATATCTAGATATTTTGTGATGAGTTAAAGAACAAAGGAAATTAACCATGAGTTAGTCAAAGGTCAAACAAAGAAAAGTGTGGAAACTATGAGTCATTTGGAAAGAATGAGTCATTTGGAAAGAATGAGTCATTAGTTAATTTCCTTTTTCTTTTATCTTAAAACAAAAATCTATATATTAATATGAACCATGTGAGTCTTGCATTGCCATCTTCAATATATCAACAACCATGATACATATGCATGCATGTATGTATGCATTCACATCAACATGAGTATGTATATACATATATGCATAAATCCAAAAGAAAAGGGTTTGATAAAAGTGAGCTAAAAGTCATTATTAAATCAACAATTGATTTAATAAACCGGTCATATCACATACGACCCGATCAATAGTAAATGCTTGATTAACATACGGTATCTCATACATGCATTTAATCGAGCTCCCGCGCATATCTCATATGCACACCACATTGTTTTTCCTGAGCTAGGAAACTTCAGTGTGGGACTCTAAGACTCGTCAATACGCCGACAGTAGGTGATGATCACTTCAAACACCTACAAGCTGCAAGCTGTCAGCTAAACGTAACGGCCACCCGGGTATTGAGCGATCAGAAGAAGAACAAGCGAACCTTTCAAAACTCCATCGAGCCAACTGGCAACACTTACCGTACAATCCGATCTCTTCGTCAGATATGCTGCATATCGAGTCTAGGGATGGAATCGTCGACCCCAATAACTCAATAAGTCTTGCCGGTATATGGTCTACAACAGATCGAGAAACTACTGATAACACTTATCAGTAATATCTCGGCAGCCCTGGCCAGGGACTTCCTGTTATAGCCAATCGTGCACAGCGCAACATCAATCCTCAATACCGGGAGAGACAAAACCCCTCTATTGCTCATTGCCTCCATGTGCCTCGGGACTGTACCTAAAATCCACCCATTTGTACGACTCAGTAGATCCGTAGTAGGGTGGAGATCAAAGTACAGTAGGAGGACACACAAGACACTATGGCGATCTCGGGTCTACAGACTAACCTCTACTAGTGTCACTTGAGAACTGCTATCCGACGTATGATATAATACCACATAAGAGTCCTCGGTGAGTCTGTTCAGTGTACCCAGTCTCATTGAGCACCCGTATACAATCTTTGGTGTGACCACACCAGATGGATATGGGATCATCCATCGTCCATCATATGGAACAAGAATGGTATACGCTAGTCTACTCTGGAATGTCGATGCCCTGTCTCGATATACCCACGACTAGGAACATTTCAAGGATATGCTGATAAACTACAGGTGTCCCACTAGTATGATCCACATCATAATCCCAGTAGTCAAGCCAATATCCTAAGGGCTTTATCAACATGTATCAAATGAGTAAAAGTATGATCAAGTGAACATATGATAAAGAGCAATCAGATAGCATACTGTCATGTCGAGCAAGACTGTCCTCTGAATATATATATATATACATACACATCAGTACATACACTATCATATAATGGCCTCTAGGGCATACATATATCTAACAAGGAGATATGGGATGAATATCATTTTGGATATCATCAATGAGAGATCATTAGTCATGTTTGAGACTAAGATTAGTTTGGATATCTGTTTGGATATCATGAATATAAGCTTATCCAATTTGAGCTAACATTGGGTTCTGTAACACCTAGCAGTGCTAAGCACTTAGATGCATATAGCGCTCACGTGTATATCGCGTGAGACACTCCAATAGTGCTAAGCACTAACTTTTCCCGGCACTCATGTGTGTTTCAGGTGAGGCGCTGTATAACTTGTCCTTGAGCGCTCACGTTCCTTTCACATGAGGCGCTGAGTTCTTTTGGAGATTTAATCTGTTGATGTTTTTAGAGAACTTAAATCTCTGTCAAAGGCATTTTGACCATTAATGATCACCATGGTCATTATTTTGAGGATCTGGAATCATGTTCATTTTGAAGGAACTAAGTTCTTGGAGTATTATGAACTCCATGTTTTCCATATTCATGTTTTCAGAGATGTTAAACCTCTTTTAATGGTGTTTTGACCATTAAGGATCACCAAGATCACTATTTTGAGGATCTTGGATCGGGTTCTTTAAAGAACTAATTTGAAGGGACTAAGTTCCTGGAGTATTATGGACTCCATTTTCTCCACGTTCTTGTATCTATGTTCCCGTATGAATTTTTGATTATGAAGAACAAGATCTTCCCGATGAGAATTAAATTCTCAACTTATGGGAGAGTTGCCTTGTGGATGAAGGGTTCCTTAGCACCCTCACTATGTTTTTCAAGGCATCTAGCATGCAATTTTAAAAAACCTAGAGTGCTAAGAAACCCTAAACCAAGGATCTAACTAAAGGATTATGGTTATAACTAACATGTAAACAACTTTACACTAAGTGAAATGGGAATACAACCTTTGTAAACTGGTCCTTCACTTCTAAAGCTCCGTGTAGTAGTCTCTTTTGCTCCAAGTAGTGGTGTCCTGGACTCTCCGTTGGCTCTACTAGGTGAAAGGAACGAGCTTGCTCAAGGATTTTAAAGGCCAAAGATGATCTACGTCGAAGAATCTCTAATTCAAGTCACATCTTCACTAATTGAGAATTAGTGAATCAAACAACCTATACTAAATGGCTATTCTAGTGTAGATTGGTGAAATAGGAATTTTGCTCACTTTAGAATAATTTTTCTCTCTTTCTTTTCTTTTCTCACTCAAAGCTAGAGTGGAAATGAAGGAGATGAAGCAATTGAACAAGTGATCCACATATGAACCATGGGTGAGAAAATATCATATATAACTAATGTAGAGACTAAACCATGGCTAAAGATAATGGTTAGCATAATAAATATCTAAAGTAAAACAAAATTAGTGGACTAAGTCAATGGTTTCCACAAGCTTCTCCAAATTTCAAGCCATGACTAATTTCCAACTATTTTTGATTTATCCCTTAATATTTAAACACCTAAATTATCTTAAGTTAGGTATGAGTCTCATCACCCAAGTCCAATGTATCATCTAGCATGACACAAAATAAATACATTAACATATATCACATATATACTAAATGTATAATGAGAAAAAGAAATTCTTAAGTGAGCTAATATTAGTTAATGTATGTTAATACAACAACTGAGCCTTTTATCCCAAGCATATGGGGTAGGCTACATGAACCAACATGAGAATCACGCCGGGTCCAGCACATGAATCCTCCGCCTCCACTCACTCCTGTCGAACAATATACTTTCATTGAGTCCTTTGGCAATCATATCGTTTCATATCACCTCTATCCATGTTTTCTTCGGTCTCCCTTTTACCTTTTTGCCATTGTCCATAACGAGAGTATCTATTCGTTGAACTGGTGCTTCCATAGGTCTGCGTCGCACATGACCAAACCATCTTAGTCGGTTTTCCTGCATCTTCTCCTCCACAGGTGCTACAACAACTTTTGCACGAATATCCTCATTTCACACCTTATCTTTTCTAGTGTTACCGCACATCCAAGGAAGCATGCACATCTCCTCTACGTACATCTTCTGTGTATGATGCTTCTTAGGAGCCCAGCATTCTTTATCATATAATAAGGCAGGCCGAATAGCGCTCCGATAAAACTTCCCTTTGAATCTTAACGGAAAGTTACGATCGCACAAAATCCCTGTTGCACTCCTCCATTTCAACCAACCAGCTTGGATCCTTTGATTAACATCACTATCGATCTCCCCATTCTTTTGGATGATGGAACCTAGATATCTAAGCTGGTCGCTCTGTGATATCTCTTGCCCTTCCAATATTATACCAATATGGTTTTGACTTCTCTGGTTACTACATTTGCAATGCATATATGCTGTCTTGGACCTGCTCAATCTGAATCCCCGAGATTCTAATGTTTTCCTCCATAATTCCAATTTGGCATTAACCCCTACTTTCGTCTCATTTATAAGAACAATATCATCAGCGAATAGCATACACCAAGGTGCCTCATCTTGGATAGTTTTAGTAAGCTCATCCATCACGATGGTAAACATGAATGGACTTAATGCAAATCCTTGATGTAAACCAATTGTAATCGGAAAATCACTCGTTAATCTGCCGCAAGTTCTGACATTTGCCACTTCTCCATCGTACATATCCTTGATTATGTCAATATGCTTGACGGGGACCCCCTTCTTCATCATTGTCCCCCATAATACCTCTCCAGGTACCTTATCGTACGCTTTTTCTAAATCAATAAATATCATATGCAAATCTCTTCTCCTCTCTCGAAAACACTCGACAAGTTGACAAAGCAAATGAATAGCCTCTGTCATCGATCGTCCAGGCATGAACCCAAACTGGTCCTCTGTTATCTTAATATCCTTAGCCTGTGTTCAATCACTCTCTCCCAAAGTTTCATGGTGTGATACATAAGTTTTATTCCACGGTAGTTTGAACAACTTTGAATGTTACCCTTGTTCTTGTAGATAGGTACAAGGATACTTTTTCTCCATTCATTTGGCATCTTTTTTGTCTTCCAAATCTTATTAAATAGATCTGTCAGCCATTTAACGCCAATTTCTCCCAAGCATCTCCAAATCTCGATAGGAATCCCGTAAGGACTAACCGCTTTTCTTAAACTCAATCTGTTCAAAGCTTCTTTAACCTCAGGTAGTCTTATTTTACGCAAGAAATCATGGTTTATATCTTGAGATTGAATGACAAGTCCATCCAAATTCTTAGTAAAGCTCACATTGAACAATTTGTCAAAATAATCTCTCCAGCTTTCCTTGATATCCTCATCTCGAGCTAAAACCTTCTGATTTTCATTTTTGATACACTTTACCACACATAAGTCTCTAGTCTTCCTTTCCCACATCCGAGCAATCCGGTATATATCATTTTCAGCCTCTTTAGTGTCTAATTTCTCGTACACCTCCTTATAGACCTTAGATTTAGCTTCCCGAACAGCTTTCTTAACTTCCTTTTTAGCAATTTTATACTTCTCAAATCCCTCCACATCTCTACTTTTCTTCAAATCTTTATAAGAATCGCTTTTAATTTTAGTAGCAGCCTTTACTTCTTCATTCCACCATGATGTGTCCTTAGATGGTGGAGCACCACCTCTTGACTCACCAAGTAGATCTCTAGTTACCTTCTTGATACAACTAGCCATTTTGTTCTATGTTCTGTATGAATCATCTTCCGACTGCCAATCCGCTTCTTAGACTACACGATCTATAAAAGCCTTTTGGTTACCTTCTTTCAATCGCCACCATTTAATTCTAGGCTTTACCTTACGTATAATCTTCCTAGGTCCTCTTCTAAATCGAAAATATAGAACTAAAAGTCTATGTTGAGTGGTTACACTCTCACCTGGCACTACCTTACTGTCGATACAACAACCTCTATCTATTTTTCTCGTCAGAAAAAAGTCTATTTGACTAGAACCAGTTAATCTATGTTAATATATCTAATATATAATTATACATTAGATCATTAAATCAACACTTGATTTAATAACCCGGTTGTATCATATACAACCGACTAATATCAATAATATGTATATCACATATAACATATAACATATCATTGAATCAACACTTGATTCAACAATTCGGTTATATCATATAAAAACCGTATCGCGAGATTTGAATACGGTATCACATATACGTATTAATCTCGGTCCCGCATATATCGCATATGTGCCCTACTTCGTTTCGCATGAGCTAGGAAATCTCTGTGTAGGACTCTAATGACTCGTCAATACGCCGGCAGTAGGTGATGATCATATTAGTCACCCACAAGCCGTCAGCGGTACTAGCTGGATGTAATGGCTACCCGGGTATTGAGCGATCAAAAGATCAACAAGCAAGCTTGTCCATACTCCTGTGAATCCAATAAGAAACACTACCGTACAATTCGGTTTCTTCGTCTGATATGTCGCATATCTAGTCTAGGGGTGGTAAACGTCAGACCCCAGTAACTTGATAAGTTATGCCGACATGAGGCTCATAACGGGTCGAGAAACTACTAATAACACTTACCAGTAAATCTCTGCATCAGCCCTGGCCAGGGACTTCCTGTTATGGCCAATCGAGCACAGCGCAACATCAACCCCCAATACCGGGAGAGAAGAATCCCCTCCTATCGCTCATTGCCTCCATGTGACTCGGGACTGTACCCAAAAACCACCGTTTTGCATGCTCTCTTGAACGTTGTAAGGTGGAAATCAAAGCATAGTGGGAATCATACAAGACTCTATGATGATCTCGGGTCTACAGACTAACCTGTACCAGTGTCACCAGAGAACTGCTATCTGACGTTAGGTATAATACCATCTAAGAGTTCTCGGCGAGTCCTATTCAGTGTATCTAGTATCTACTGAGCACCCGTATACCATCTTTGATGTCAAACACCAATGGATATGGGATCATCCATCACCCATCACATGGGTCAAGAAGCGTATACACTAGTCTACTCCAGAATATTGATGCCCCGTCTTGATACACGCTCGACTAGGAACAATTAAAGGATGTACTTGTGGACTACCCTGGCCCTATTAGTATGATCTGCATCATAATCCTGATAGTCAAGTACATCCTAAGGGCTTTATCAACATGTGAGAGTAAGACAGTATCACAATACAAGTCTACATGTTAAGATAAAGAGCAACCAAATAGCATACTATCATGTCGAACAAGAAAGTCCTCTCTATATATGTCCAAGCATCCACTATAATATACAATCATGTACAATAATGGCCTCTAGGGCATACATACAACTAACAGTAGATCTCCGATCCAGAGAAAGAACTAAGTTCTTTTAAAAGGGTTAAACCCTTAAATATGGTCTGTTAGGTAAATGAGATATTTTGATCTCTTGTTTTTTCTTTATCTATGGCTTTTAGGAGGGAGATCTTCTTCTTTAAGTGAAAAAAATTCTCTGTTATTTTTTATCCTTCAGTATTTTTACAGAAGCTTATGGAGGGTCATCTCTTTTCTTTTTCTTTTTTATCCCCTACTTCCCCTTTGATTAATCTCTTTTCTTCTATTTACAGGAGAAGAGAAAAAACTAATTTGTTGAGAAAATCTCTCATTGAGAGATCATAATTGATTTCAGAATCAATCAACAATGATCTTTTAGATCAATTGGTGAATTTTATTCACCGTTGGATTTTTAATCCAAAGGCTCTATGTTTAACTGAGAAGATTTATTATTTGTTTAAAAAGATTAGGAAATATTTTAGTAAGATAGAATTTTATTCTATCATTTGAATATCTTGTTAATTTAACAAGATTAGAATTCTATTCTATCATAAGATTAGGAAGATATTTCCTAATATAGAATTTTATTCTATCTGATAAAGATGATCTTTCTTATTTGTTTATCAAGATTAGGAAATATTTTCCTAATCATAAAGTTAATTCTATTTAACAGAGATGATATCTCTTATTTTATTCTAAGATAGAATTTTATTCCATTGTATGAATATCATGTTAGTTTAACAAGATTAGGAAATATTTCCTAACCATAAAGTTAATTTTGTTTAACAGAGAAGATATCCCTTATTTTAGCAAGATGTGTAAATATTTCCCACATAGAATTTAATTCTATCAGATGGTTTAATTGGTGATATTTTTTTCACAATTTGATTTTAAATCCAAGATTCTCTATTAGAGAATATCTTTCCATATTAGAAGAAAAATATTTCAAATAGAATTTATCATCTGATGATTTATTATCACCATTGGGTCGTTGATTTAACGGCTCTGTTTCACAGAGAATATCCCAGATTTTAGGGAAGTATCCCCATGTAGAATTTTAATTCTGCTTTCTTTTAATTTGGACACCGGCGCTCACGTATTGTGCACGTGGGCCCCACTTAAGAATTTAATTCTTATTTATGATAGGCTCTCCTGTGCTTTACAAATTGGTGCCTACATGAGGACCACGTGAGGCGCTGGGTGTCCTCATGAGGGTCACGTGAGGTGCTGTCTCAACAAAATTTTAACAGATCTTAGCTCTTTTATTTTGTTTAAATATTAGTGGAACAGACGCTCCAACGCTTTGCACATTGGCGCTCACGTGAACTTCACGTGCGGCGCTACCTGAGGTCATAGTTACAAGCTTTGCATATGGATGCACGCATTTAACACGTGGAACTTTCCCTTTATTTTTATAAGGGAACAGCAAGCTTTGAGCCAAAATGTTTCGGCGGGAACAGGGTTTAGGGGGTGGATAAAGTCAGACCCCTAATAACAAAATATTTCATGTCGGTGTGAAGCCCATCACCCACTGAGAAACTACTGATCTAAATCAGTAATTCTCATCTACCTTGGCCAAGGATTTCTGGTGATGGCCACCCATGCACTGCGTGACATCAACCCCCAATACCGAGAGAGACGAATCCCCGACGATCCGCATACTGCTTCCATGTTGCTTGGGACTGTACCCAACTAAAACCTTTTTGCAGGACTCCTATAAGCCGTGGTAGGGTAGTAATCAAAGAATATTGGGATCTCACACGAGACAAATGACGATATCAAGTCGAAGGACTAACTTGTACTCATGTCACCTGAGAACTACTATCTGACAATAGGTATAATACTATCTAGCATGTTCCCGGTGAGTCCATCCAGAGTACTCACCCACAGTGAGCACATGTATACGATCTTAGGTGCGAAAGACCAATGGCTGTGGGACCAACCATCGCCCCTCATCGAGGTCTAGAAATATATACACCAGTCTACTCCAGAATATCGATACCCAGTCTCAATACTCCCACGACTAGGGACAATTAAGGATGTGCTTATGGACTACCCATCCCCCACATCTATGATCGTCATCATAACGCTGGTAGTCAAGCAAGAATCCTATGGACTCTATCAACATGTAATAGTGATCTGTAATACCACATAATGCATGTACATGATGATAAAGACAAACCAGATATCATACTATCATTTTGAGTAAGACTGTTCTACCCGTATAGGTCCTCCCTCAATCATCACAATCAGATGCCTGCGATTAAAATAATTGACTTAAGGGCACTATATCCAACAATCTCCCACTTGAACTTAAGGCTAATTATTGCGGTGTCGCATACTCACAGCCCGTGTGATACCGAACACCCAACTTCTCTACTAATTAGTCCCGCAAAGCACGTTTGTGAAACTATTGCGTTTGAGAAATAGCCTCAGTGAGTAGATTCGCTCGAATGTTTCTATCTTTATCTCTCTATATCTCAACTTCGTTGAGACAGATTATCTCCCGAAATGAGTGATACATGTCTTGGAATTTGTCTGGATATCTAATGGGACCAAGTTCACAAATGAACTCCAAATCCAACGTACTTCTTTGACTGTATCTTTCATTGAATTTAATCAGTATCATGTGCCATGCCTTCCGTAGTATCCGCTTGGACCACCTGTCCAACATACTGCCCCTCAAAAGAGGGAAAACTATCAACTCTGACAGCCAATCTGTCATCCAGGTCACCTTGGAAGCCTTAAATGATAACCGCTTCCAGAAGGAAGCTGTTGTACCATATACTAAGAACATCGACTTTTGTTCATAACTGCTTCCCAATGTTTCTCCAGAATTGGATTAATATATATGCTTATTGCATCCAGTGCAAAAGCAATATCTGGTGTGGTACTTGACATTTCATGATTGACTCAATTGCCTAAGCACGGGATATGTCAATCATTCAAATCCCTCTCTTCATGAGTCTAGAAGACATCTTTTTAGAGAGGGTGACTCTATCACCTGCGGGTACACCACTGCGCCAGGAATTATCCTTTCTAAAAGACTTTAGAATAGTGTCAAAGTACCCAAATTGGGACACTTCCCAAATCTAGATCTAAAATCATAGATCTAGTGACAAGAATCCCTGATATTT